>CAWUFW010003568.1:0-1200000 GCA_963921515.1 Calotriton arnoldi | reverse complement strand
TTAGTAAGTGCTAAATGCAGTTTCGGAGAAGCTAGGCAAATGGATCAAGGACTCATCTTAATATTAATTTAAATCCAACTTAAGTATCAAGTCAGATTTTTCATTACAATTTTAGACGTCACTTTTAGAAAGCTGTCATTTTCCTACCTAAGCCAAAAGGGGCCCATCTGCCAGTGTCCAGTGTCACCTGACTGCTGATGCCCCCCGTGGTAAGGTGTTTTTCTTCCTTGAGCAGAATGGCTTGGGGCTGTGACGAACCACTCTTGGAGCTTCAGAGTGTGCCTACCCGGTCACTACAAATGTAGCTCACACCTAGGACTGCTGCCCTTTTTGTCTTGCTAGTCAACTTGGCTCCAAACCCAGTGGGAGTGGGGGGGCTGCCCCAGAACTGGTTTGGAGTGGCCACAAAGGATTTGCCCATTATCATAGCCACACCTCTGGGTAGGCACAGGGAGCTTTGACCAGGGGAATAAAGGTTGTGGCATGTTGAATTGATGTAGAGAAGGGCACTATCGGAATGTTTGCAGTAGTGCACACAGGAACTGCTGCAAAGGCGGGTAGGGTCACCCATGGGAACCTTTTTCCTATTGGTTAGGAATGGTCAAGGTGTCATCCCTATCCACAGGCTACTGCCAGGCATAAATGTGACACCCCTGGGCACCCTCTTCAGAACAATACTGTTCTTGTGGAAGACAGAAGAAGGACTGCACCTGCTGTTGAGACCTGTGAGGAGAACTCCAATGTCTTGGCCAGCTCCCACTTGTTCCCGGGACCATGAAGTGTTGGCTGACCTACTGTTAAGCTACAGGGACAAAAAAGCTGCAAAAAGCAGCATTGATGGAAACTCCCTAATCTAAATTAGGGGGGTATAGGTAGAGAAAGGGCATTTAGTTAGGCAAGTAAATAAGGTGTCAGCTTCAGAAAACCAACTAAAGGTCTCTGATTGGAGAACATGAATGTTTAGGCATTAAGCCTTAGCACTCAGGAAGTGGAGACCAGCAGAGGTGAGAAGAGTCTTCTAAGTTTGTAGTCAGCAAGCATATCTCTTCACCAGTCTAAGGAAAACATACTATTACAATTCAACAAAAACATTACTTGCAACATTTCAGCTTGTTCTCACTCTCGGGAACCAATCATAATTCTCCAGACTCTGGAAGCAGGTAAACTCCCCTCTTTCTCTGGACAACACAGTGGTCCGTGCTGGCTTTGTCCTTAAGTTGTTACATTGGACAGAATGTTGGATACAGTCAGCTTTTCCCACAAGTCGCTCTCCCATCCTGGCATCTTCTTCTTCCGATGAGAGTCTCACTATCAGTCTTCTAATATATAACAAACTTCACTAGCTAGGACAGGGAATCTGGAAAAGAACAGCATCTGCAGTAGAAAAACATAACGTGCAAAACAACGAAAATGAAATGTGCAGGCCTCTTAGCATTTAACTCATGAAATACAACATTCAATATGGCATTAGAAACTAAGGCACAATGTATGGGGCAACATTTGTGTCCCAAGCCCAGTCGCACAGCTTTTTGTGAGAATACCGCATTTCTCCATCCATCATAATTCATTTAAATCCGTGTACTCCATGTACTCCATATTCTATTCCACGTTAGTTTACTGAAATCCCATTCAATCCACACATGGAATGTCATGCTATTTTCCAAGGTTTCTCATGCCCGAGATGTACCCGTCCGGACCTCTGTCAAGAACACAAACTGATGCACAATTCATCCAAAAAAAGCAGTGTTTAATAGAACCCAATGCATTTTGGTGTCAAGGACATCAAACCTGGGCTTCTATTGGAATTCTCTAGGGGATATTATCAAGCCCCTTATCGCCGCTTTAGCGGCAGTTTCCTGCCGTTAAAGCGGCGATAATGTTTGCGCCGTTCTTGATAATATGGCCCTAAGTGTCATACAGCATGTTCACTCAGGTGCTTTTCATATTGTCTAAATGCGGTCATCTACTACAAATTACATGATTAATATGCACGTTATTTAACAGTGTAAATCACACCTTGCTAATAAATGCATTAATTATGCAAATGTAAAATTGTGCTCTTCCAGTAGCAACTGTATTCAACTGTCCTTTAAAGCCCTTAATCACCCATGCGCAAAATAGCACATTCTTTTTTCAATACAGGAATCATGAAAACGTGGTACCAGGTGTATGTAACAGCTATTTACCACCCATAATCCATCATGAAAAATATGAGGTACTCCGATTTTAACAACAGAAATCATTAGAATGTAGTGTCAAATGTATTCAACAGCCATTTAAAGCCCATAGCCCCCCATTCGTAAAATAGCTGATTACAGTTTCCTTACTGAGCATTAAAAATACAGTGACAGGTATACCTAACAGTGATTTAACAACCACCACCACCCTATGTAGAATATTGCTATGCACATTATCCCTAAAGGAATTTGTAAAACTTTCTGCCTTGGATATGTAACAGCAATTTACCACCTATAATCCACCATGCAAAAATGAGCGATTCACATTTTCCCAACATTAACCAGGCAAATGTAGTCATGTGTCATGAGTAATGCACATCAGTAGCGGCTCCTGGAGGGAGTGCTGCGGGGCGGCGGGGAGGGGCAGGTGGTAGGAATCCGGCTTCGACGACTGATTTAAGACATAAATGAATAAATAAAACAAATTACATTGCGCGCGTTGCATCGCAATCGGCGATGCAGCGCGCAATGTAATTCGTTTTATTTATTTATTTATGTACTTAAATCAGTTCGGCCGTAAGCCGGAGTTTACTACCCCCCACCCTGCCCCTTCCCCGCCCCGCCCCACCGCCCCGCAGCACTCCCTCCAGGAGCCGCTACTGATGCACATAATGAACCATGCGCAAAATGGCTATTACTTTTACATGACAGCAATCATTCATTCATTCATTATTCTTTATTCTATCACTTTAAAAGCAGATCATGAAAGATGAAAATACATTTATAAAAACGCCAATAACAGCATGAAAACCCTAAAAAAATATTAAAAACGAATTCCATCTCTTTTACTTTGTTTTTGTAAGCACTTATTTAGGTTGAACTCCTTTTTGTGGGTTGTTATCATTGCTTGTATTCCTTGTAGTGGAGAACAGAAAGTGCAATGTGAATATCCAGTACATCAGTAAACAGTTAATTTTTTGTTGGTGAAAAGTAAAACAAAACAAGCAATAACAAAGCTAACAGGTCTCGACTTTTATATTCCCATTAATTGGCTTGCCAATACTTTTTGTCAATGGCATGGGAATGAATGCATCAAGACTTATGCACATGCATGGCCGTCAGTGTTGGAATGGGTTTCCTAGTAAAGGAAAAGCTGTTGTAACGTGTGAATCATATTGCATGCGCACATGTAGTGTGACTCGTGCGTTCTCTTGTGTTATGACACATGGCGGCCATGTTTGATGTGCCGTTGGAACATGGCCGATGGTACACCTCAGGTTCAGTCTGGCCAGGTGGACCCTCTCTGTTGATCCGCACAGCCTGCTGTTCTAGAAAAGGCAGCTGTGGTTCTCCCTTAATCCCGTCTCACTGCTCTCTTCAGCGAGGGCTCACCAAATGAACATCAAAATGCATAAAGTTCAAAATAAAATAATCTGCAAAACATATATAAGAAATATCATACTTCTCAAGTGTATATAGAGTGCCTCTAAAAAGAACAGCAGTTTGCAGACTGAGTTACAAACCTATTTAGTTATTAGGTAAAATATAGGCCTGCATACAAATCCAAGAGTTAAACTGAAATTTGTATTCACTCACGATTGACCATATTTTACCCTCGCAAATGGAATTTGCCAATGTGGTTATTATAGATGTATAGCTGTTTTTCCAAAATCAGGGCTAGTCAGTTTCTGTGCCGTCCTGGTTCTAACAAGCCTCCTGTCGTGTAGGTCCTAGGAGTCCCCCAGGACCTGCGTGTTTTGGATGACCTAAACTGAGGGCTTGAGGTCCCGACTGCTTCCAGACACCCTCACAGGATGTGTCAACCGCTAGACCAGCTAGCTCTACAGTGCCACTACCACCCCCTGTATTCTACAGTGGTGTAGGTAGTCTCTGGCAACCACTGAACATGACAACCCTGATTCCTCAGGGATCGTGGAAAACAGTACAGTATGTTTCGCTCAGACACTCGTGCTTGCTTTCTCTCAGAAAATACACAGGATGGTGATTAGGACGTTCCAATAAGTTTTTATTGGTCCAGCGACAGACTTGTGTAAACCATATGTGCTGTGACAATCAGGAGTCAGAAGCATAATAAAGAGATTGCAAGTACCAAGATAGTAAATAGTAGATACATTTCTACAATAGTGCTAATAAGATGAACATAAGCAGTTCAGATAAAAACAGTAGCACTTGCATATTCCTAAACTGCACGCCCTAAGTAATTTGCCTTAAATGTACCTAGCCTAGATTTGTAGCATGTATATGTATATATGTGTGTAGCTAAGAAACTCCTAGGGTTGAACCAGCCCCCTCACCCGATGGTTGAGAACGAAGGACCCCGCCTCGGCCTCGAGGATGACACCCCGCAAGGGATGTCAGACCGCTGCGTGTCGAAGATTCAGCATGCAGGACCCCGTGTCAGCTTGGAAGGAATTCTCCTCTAATTTGTAGGGGGGAGTGAGGGTCTTTTATACTAAAGTGGTTACTCCAGGGTTTTTTCTAGAATCGATATGTTTTTAAAACAATTGTGGATGTTTTGAAAACAATCATAAATGTTTTGAAAACAATCACCAATGCTTTTCTAAAAAAATGCGATCATGCACAGCTGGCTGTTGGCCAAGGATGAAAAAGTGGTGACCCTTATACAGAATATTTCTGCAGTGCCTGGGGACATGTTTATGTACGTCAGGTACAGGGAATTATGATAGAATACTAAGAGCCTGGTGTCGAAGAGACAGGAGCAAGCTACTAGGTAAAAGGTCACCTGAATCGTTATTGTCGTGTGGATGGGACAAATGTATGTAATAGGGGTATACATTACAGGACTAGCCTAAAGGACATGAAACCCACTCCTCATCAAAAGATCAACAGGGTCAGCTAGGTAAAAATAAAGCTAACGCTATTAAAAAGGCATAAAAATCATTTACAATAAAACATACTAAAAACACTTTAAAAGTCTGAAAAAGGGGGCGTGGCTTGGAGCATCAAGATGGTGGTCGCACTCTAATAGTGCTCTGGACCCCTCCGTCATCTGCTCTGAATCCACAGGCCCATCGGCGCAAATCCAGCATTCCCTGCTGACGATACCGGTCCGCTAATACTGACGGCGGGACGGCGCGGTATACAGATCCTGTGGAGCTCTGCTCTGAGACGGACCGGCTCTGCGGTGAAAGTGGCAGGCCATATCAAGATGGCGTATCCGGAGCCCCAGCCAGCGCAGGGACGAGCCTAGATACGGCGTAGCCCCTTTGATGGCCCTGTGTATCAGCAGAGAAGTGCCCAGTGCCCCGCCAGGAGGGCCCGGCACAGGCAGAGGGGATGAGACGCCGACGAGCCCTGGGAGCCACTGCCGCACCTGTAATCACCGGCGGTGAGTGCGCGTTCCAGGGCTGACGGTGGGAGGCAAGAGCGGCGAGGAACCAGGGCCGTGTGAAGGCTGCTGAGCGATCCGCCCTGGCAGGGAAGCAGCACAGCCCTGTGTGAGCCCGGTGCATCGGCCCCCTGTGCGACTAGAATTGGACGGAGCCGGGGGGCGCGGTGGTCCCCCTCCCCCACCTGACACCGAAGACACCTTGGGGGAGCGGAGGGCCATGGCCGCCGGGGGCCTGCCACAGCAAGATAGCGTCTGCCTTGGGATCCTGAACTACAGCAACAGACGTGGAGGCCCCCCGGGAAGACTCCTTTGGGATGAGGCTGCGAGACGACAGAGGAGCTCCGCGGGCCGCCCGCATCACCAGACTCAGGCGGTTAGTGCGCGCCCCAGGGCCGGCTGCAAGAAACAGAGGAGGTGGGGCGCTGAGGCGGGGGGACCGCTGAGAATCCTTCATCAGCCTCAGAGACACTGCACTGTCGGGAGGGCCAGGCACACAGACCGCCTTGTGACCGTCCCCGGGCCTGCACCCGGGGCCCTGAGGAGGGCCTCCTCCCCACCTGCCACTGCGATCTGCCTCGAGGGGGCCTAAAGCAGAGACCGCAAGGGGGCAGGCTAGCATAGCGACGGAACCAGCCCCGCGGCCCCGAGCAACAGCAGCGAGCTACAAGAGACCCTCCCCCCCAGAGTGACACTGAACCTGCACAGACGGAGGTGAGGCCCTGGAACCCCTCCGATCCACCGTCATCCATTAGTGAGTGACCGGGATGGGAGTGGTCGTGGCACAAGGCCTAATACCCGTCCCTATTACCGCAGGGGCGAGCGAACTCACCGGACCATACCTGCAACCCGCCCTGGTGGAATTTGCAAACTGAGGCGTGGGCCCCGCTCCCCTGACCCGGGGCTGGCCTGGGGGGAGACATGGGGGCCTTGAGTACACTACCCTGAGGTCCATCCACCCTGGGGAGGCAAGAGCAAACCAAGCCCGCAGGAAGGGAGAGACAACATCAGGCACAACGATCCGGACCCGGCTCCTGAGAGTGTGACGTCATTGGCCCCCCAGAGAGACCCCAGGCCTAGCTGGGTACCATCCTATTCACCACGCAAGACAAACAAATACCCTATATTGCTAAGGCACGAACTGGGCCGCAGAAGTGGACCCGAGATTCACCAGTGACACGGCTGCCTCCCCCTCAGCGCCCTCGATAAAATCACCACGGGAAAGAGGAAACGCGTGAGTCACTCACCCGGAGCCCCTCTCCCCGAGGTCTGCACATCACGGCTGGAAACCCTAGGCCTCAAAGCCCTGACCTGCCACCCTGAGACGGAATCAATAGGGTCTCCACCTGACCGCAGGGAGAAAGGCCCACCCAACTGTGCGCCCCCTTACCCGAAGGGATACAGGTATCCATCCCCACGTCTGATAGGGGTAGCGCCTGTGACCGGCCCTCGGCCCCCGAACAGTGGCCTGCCGGGTGAACCCAAGACGGCCCTGGAGAGTTGTTGCCCCTCACTTCCACTCACTATGGGGAAAGGCAGAGGAACGAAGCCAACGGAAACGCAAACCAGGATGGACCAATATACTACAAAAGGGTCTAGATCCACTAAAGGCACCACGGAGAAACCGTCTCTCCCAGAGGGGGATCTTGGCGCAATCCTTCAGGCCATATGCTCTTCGCAGGCCTCGGTTGAAAGCAAGATAGATGAACTATGAGTTGATATGACTCTCATACGGCAGGATCTCCATAACGGGAAGATCTCCAGAAGCGGGATCCAGTCTCTCCACGGTCGAGGACGATGTATACCAGCTGAAGGAGCAGGTCGCCCAACTCCGATCCCACACGAAGGAGCTGCATAAAAGGGCTGAAGATGCAGAAAACCGATTGAGGCGCAACAATCTTCGACTAGTGGGCTTCCCGGAGGGGGCTGAGCAGGGCCAAGCGGCGACCCTCATCGAGAATTGGATCAGGACGTGGATGCCAGAAGATGCACTGTCGGCATGGTTCGCGATGGAGCGGGCACATCGATCGCTGGCACCCAAACCTCCGCCGGACGCCCCCCACCGGCCTATCATCGCTAGGATCCTTAACTTCAAGGACAGAGACGCTATCCTGCGAGCAGCCCGATCCCAGGGAACCCTGACTTACCATTGCCACAACATAATGATCTTCCCGGACTACACCAGAGAAGTTCAGGCCCAGAGGCGCTCCTACACAGAGGTCAAACAGAAGTTACGCGCCCTCAGTCTTCAGTATAGACTACTTTTCCCTGCCCGTCTCCGGGTCATCTTCCAAGACAAAACCCACTTCTTTGAATCAAAGGAGTTGGCCTGGATCTGGCTGACTGAGGAACGCCCCCTCGGATCCCGGGTGACGACCTCCCCGCCTGGGTCCCGAGCCGGCACCGCGCCTACTGCGTCCCCTGGGTCCCGAAGGAGGCGCACCCGCAAGGCTCGAAACCTTTGGCGAGGTACTTCTGCCTCGCCAGCTGCAGTTAATCATAACCCAGGGAAACAAAGCAAACCGCCAGCCCCTCAGACCCTGCAGTGGGGTCCACCCTCAGACCCTGCAGCGGGGTTGACCCGCAGAGAGGCCGTCTACCGGGGGAGGCCTCCCCACACCTCTAGACGCTGGGTCCACAGACACTGACCTTTCCCGAAGCCCGGTAATCTAAAGACAAGCAGTCCTGAGTCCGTGTTGGCCTGGGCTGAAATGAACCTACCCGGGAAGCTGGGCCGAACTGTCCTACAGAGTCGATGTGCCTAGCCGGTCTCAGCCGATGAGCTGTATATATCCTGATGAATGGAGGGGTCCACCACACAACTTTCATACTAAGCTCAACAGTTTAGCTTTGTTCATACTAATGTTACTAGGGCGACAGATGCTTCTGTTCCAGAAGTATAGGGTGGGGGAGGATGGGGAAGTGTTCGGGACCGTTGTCCCAAGTTTGGGTTTCCCTTCGTTAGACATTTGCTGCACTCAATCCTTCACTCTGAACGAACACACACACGACTCTTACGCCAGACGACTAGACCCCATCGCACACCTGCCCGCTGATCAACCTGGCCCTCCGGGGCGGAGGCATGGCGTGTAGCCTAGGCCCCTACATGCCGACTATGACACAGACATCATATAGGGGGGAGCCCCTTTGAATCCTGTCCTGGAATGTTAATGGCTTCCTGGACAGGGTTAAATGCACATCAGTCCTGAGATATGCCCACAGACATGCTCCCGACGTCCTATTGCTCCAAGAGACACACCTTATGGGTAACCACTGTCCCTTCCTCACGAGGTACGGGTTCGACAGAGCCTGGCACTCGGGCTTTGAGCGTGGCTCATGCGGGGTAGCAATCCTTCTTAGGCGTGCCCTTCCCTTTTTGCCATCTAACGTAACTAAGGATCCCCCGGGTCACTTCGTGGCCCTGACCGGGACACTGGGAAGAGCCATTATCAATTTAGTGTCAATATGCGTGCAACCAGCCATGCTAACATCCACCTGGAAAACCGCTAGCGACATCATCTCCTCCCTACCCCTGGGTTTGATGGTGATTGGGGGCGACTCTAACGCGGTCATGCAGCCAGACCTAGACACTACAGGTGCACCTTCTTCAAGTTGGACCCTAAATGCAAAAAGACTGACAGACTAGGCGACCAACCTGGGTTTATGCAACGTCTGGAGGACGTGGAACCCCAGAACATCTCACTATACCCACACCTCCACGGCACACCACACACATGCACGGATTGACATGGTCTTCATGCCCGCCCCTGAGTGCCGGAGCGTCTCAGACGTTAACATCCTTCCCCGGGGTATCTCAGATCACTCGCCTCTTCTCCTCCGACTAGGAGGCCCCATGGACATATTGCCCCCCTTATGGAGGCTGAATGCCTGGTTCCTCCAGGACAGCAAGTTCCGAAAGGCGGTCGGAGACGAACTCCGACAATACTTCCTTACTAATCAAAACACGGTCCCCTCCCTGGGCATTCTCTGGGAGGCCGGTAAGGCCACCGTTTGCGGATTTGCCAGGGGGCAACTTAAGGCCAAATGACTGGCGCAGGACAGCAGACTCACCCTCCTCGAAGCCCAGACGACTCGCCTGGAGAGGGCCTCAGCCGAGGCGGCGGACGAAAGGGAAGAGAGACAGCTTGCATTACTAAGAGACAAAATCAAACAAATCTCACTGGGCTGAGCAAAACTGTTATGGAGGTCATCGATTGCCCGCATATATGGCTGGGGTGACAAAAATGGAACGTTACTCCATAGACCGGCATCGTACCCCCTGGTGAACCGCATAGTCCCCGAGATCCAAGATTCATCAGGAGTCACTCACTGTGCGCCAACTTCTATAACCCAAGCCTTCGCCGACTACTATTCCCAGCTTTACTCAGCTGACTGGTCCGAAACACCAGCTCCTGCGTTGACTGGGCTGGGGGCGATCCAACTCCCCCGGCTCCCTGAAGCAGAAGCGGCCAGTCTAGACCTCCCCATCATGCGGGAGGAAATAGGAGAGGCCATCTCCCTGGCCTCTGCCCGGAAGACGCCCGGACCAGATGGCTTCCCACATGAGTATTACGCCTCATATCGAGACATACTATTACTCCACCTTCACGACCTTTTCGCTGAAGTAACGGAGACAGGGACATTCCCACCCGAAACAGACGCAGCAACCGCGGTTGTCATCCCTAAAACGCAACCCCCCTCGCCCTCCTGTTCTGACTACCGTCCAATTTCTCTTATAAATATAGAGGTTAAAATATACGCTACGATCCTAGCCCAATGACTGAGACCAGTCCGCTGTAAGCTTGTTCACCCGGACCAGTGTGGCTTTATGCTGTTGCGCAGCATGAGACACTGCCTTCGATGACTTCATTTAGCCCTGGCAAACCATCATTCGCTCTCCCCCTACTTGGCACTCCTGCTAGTTGACTTCGAAAAAGCCTTCGATATGGTCGATTGGCACTACCTTGAAGGCATGCTAAGCGCAGTGGGCTTGGGCCATCGATTCCGCCATTAAGTCTGAGCTCTGTACTCCAGACCCATGGCCCGGGTACTCATTAATGGAGCCCTTTCAGAGGCGTTTCCGATCAGAAGAGGGATGAGGCAGGGTTTCCCCCTCTCACCCCTCCTCTTCGCCTTGGCGATGGGGCCACTTTCTTGCCTTATCCGGGCTTACAAACTAATCAAGGGATGGATATGGAGGGGCTCGCACAAGGACATGATCGCTCTTTACACGGACGACGTCCTACTTTTCCTAATGGATCCGGCGAAGTCAGGACCTAGATGTCTCCAGATCCTCCGTATCTTTTAGCAAGCGTCAGGCCTGCGTCTCAACCCCGCCAAATTGACTTTAGTGCCCCTTCACATGTCAAGGGAGTGCATTTACCGGCAGTCCACCATTCCCATACGACGTAAATCATTTTAATACCTGGGTATTTGGGTAGCGCTGCTCCCAGTCTTGGCGTGATCGCTCAACATCACCCCGCTAGTCAAGAAAGCCAAAGAGGACCTCCGCGGATGGCGGACTCTTCCGCTCAACCCCTAGGGGAGAATTGCCCTGTTCAAAATGATGATTCTCCCCCGCTTTCTGTATGTCATCCAGAACACCCCGTTCCATCTTCCGCGAAGCTGGTTCAGGGAACTGGACAGTCTGACTACAAAGTTACTTTGGGGTAATTCGAGACCACAAATGGCCCTCGCCCACTGCCAAATACTGCCTTTTGACTGAGGCATGGGTATGACCAATCTCTACTTATATTACTTGGCAACTCGCCTACTGGTCCTGCACGACTGGTTCAACGGCGGATGGCTTGACCCAGCCTACAGGGTTGAGCTGGGAGAGCTGGGGCTGTCACGGATCCAGCCAATGTTGTACAGAGACCTGATACCCAGTGCACTACCTTAGAAGGCTTCAGGAAATGGGACCTTATTGGCATATCGCAGTTGGGAGACGTATGGAAAGGGGACCACTTGCGTTCCTTCCAAGACCTACAGACCTTCTACTCCCTCCACCCGTCACAATTCTACAAGTACCTGCAGTTACGCCACGCTCTCACCTCACACGTGCCAGCAGGCACAACGCTCCGGAATTTAGTCTGATGGAGGCCCAAATCATGATGGATAATCTGGGGAAGGGTGGGATATCGAGGATCTATGGCTCACTGACCAATAACAGTCCGATCACATTTGACTCTCTTAGACACCGATGGGAGGTATGGCTGGGCCCGCTGGAGGACACTGACTGGTGGACGCATTGATGGCTCCTAAAACTATTACTACTTCGGCTAAACTCCATATGGTCCAACTGTACTACCTCCACTGTGCAAATCTCATCCCCAGTAGCCTCATCTGGGTGGGTCTGAGGGCTACCCCATCCTGTACACGCTGTGGGTCGGAACCCGGCAGACTTTTACCACATGGTGTGGACATGTCCTCATCTCACCCCATATTGGGAGACACTGATATCAGAGCTGGCTGACGTCCTGGGCTGGGAGGTGCCGCATAGTCCCCTGCACCTGCTACTGGGAGTTATGGATGGCTTAGACGGGTCCAGAGCGGGCAAGCTTTTCCTAGGTACTGCAATCATGGTGGCCAAGCGAGACATTGCCACCGCATGGAAAAACCCTGTCCCACCTAGTGTAGTCAAATGGCGCAAAGGTGTGTACTGGTGCGCCGCGCAGGAAAGGCCACTGTACGAAGCCAGGGGATGTCTAGCCAAACATGGACGGGTGTGGAGCAAATGGTTGGGTCAGGTGGTGTAGGGTGATTTTGTCATTGTGCATGATAAGGTGGGCTGGTGCAGGTCACAGTGTGTTTCATATACAATTAAATGCGACGGCCAATCAATGTATCAAGCTTGGAATGAAATGATCAGTGCTGTATTCCTCCTGTTTTAAAACTTAATAAAAGTGGGTATAAAAAAAAAAGCCTGAAAAAAGTCCATAGAAGAAAAGTCTTTTTCCCTAAAAGTGTTCAGAAAGGTCCTCTAAACTTGTATATGTGGTTGTTATTACACTGAGCACCATGAAAGCCATTATGCTCAGTTAGAGCAGAGAAGGAAAAATAAAACAAAGGCAGTTTCGACCTTCAATTTAGTAAATGTTTAAAAAGTTGCCAAACGGTTCCCAGCACAGGAGAGGCCAGATTGCTTAAGAATCCTGCACTGAAGACTTAACATCACTGAGCATCATATTTGCAGGTGGCAATCCCTCTAGAACTTCCAGTATCATGTCAAGTGAGCAAAGATGTTCATCTCTGGTTCCCACAGCAGCCACCGGGGAAGAATTAGATGCCTGTACACCTGATACTGATGCCTGTACCTCTGGAGCAGAGCCGATTTCCCTTCCAACAGGAGTGGAAGCATCCTGTGGAGGCTCCAAGAATGCCGTCATCAACATGGGAATACGCTGGGGACAACTGCGCACAAGGGCCTGCAAAGGCGCAAGTAGCACTTCTATGTCCGGCGGCGCAACCGATGGAAGTGTCAGACACAGGTCTAACACGCAGCCAAATCCACAGAAGAGGCAACGGAACACAGGCAGGACACAGCCAGACCGGTCTGAAAGACAGGAAGCAATGCTCAATCAGCTCTCGAAGCCGAGGCGGGGTCAGGTAGAACACCATACGCTATTGACAATGTCGTTCCTGCAGTGTTCTCTCCATGTCTTGAGGGATTGAGACGTCTATTGCAAAGCAATAGGATTAAAATCAGAATGCCAGCAACTGATAGCAGGACCAAAGGAAGCCCTCCAAAAACACTTCCAAGTACGGAGTGTATTAAGGCTGGAATTACTCCGAAGACGGTCTGAAAGTTGGTTAAGAGACCTGATCCTAGTCGCTTAAATAAGTATACGATCCCACTTGTATCAGACATGTTAAAGATACGATGAACCATTTCTCCAAAATGGATCGAGAAGTTTGTTTGGACCGGGGCCTGTATTTCTGCTGACGACCTTGCAACCTGGAGATCAAAAGTCTTTCGGGTTGAAGTTAAGGCCACATTTTGTTGAAACAACATGGCTTTCCGTCTGCTCAGCGAATCAGACCGTATACTGGAAACATTCAATGAAGGCCACAGTGGTGCCTCCCTAACTGTACTTGCTTACAGCAAACAACCCTGAAGTTTACTGTGACTAGATATGCGATGCCTGGCGCCATTCCACAACAGCCTTGATCATTCAGCACTAAATAACTTACATTTCAAAGCAATTCAAAAACCAGATGAATCAAGGCAGCTGGGGAGCCTTTCAAGTAGCAAGATAAGTTCGCTTTTGACGCATTACACGTTCCATGAAGCGACACTTCTTTGCACACTAAAGACCCACTTAAAGCCTTCCTGCAGTCAGTACCACTTAAGAAAACTTCAGTGTCCTTATTTCTGCACCTATATCTATACGATGACTCCCAGGTTTCCTGTATGTACCCTTCACCTAACGCTTCATACCTGCCTGCTTGGATGTATCTAAGGCAGTATTGGAACTGAAATGTTGTGATTGGCAGTGTGATATAGCCATGAATTAACCATTCAGTAGACGGTGACTCAGCTACTGTGAAAGGTAACTTCTCTAATTTTTCAATGAGCAGCATGGTGTACTTTGCATCTCTGCGTGCCATAGTCAACTGTCTGTCGGTCAGATTGTAAACTGAGAACAAACTTGTGCTGTTAGTGTATCGCCATGGCACGTGGTCTTAACGTTATGATTGCAATGTCCAGCTTAAAAGCATAATGGAGCGCAATTGAGATTGCCCATGTTGTAGAATAGACAAATCTTGTTCCATTATGGCAATTGCCGAGGACACAATGTTGGCCAGTGAATAAATACGTGAAGAAAGTGTGGTCATACCATTGTCTACCACAGCCAGGGCCTTTTCTAGGTTAATCCTATCAATTTCACATAATCTCTCAGCAGCATCCTGTTGGGAGACTTTCAGTTTTTTTGGGACCTAACAAGAAATCCCCAAGATCCTTGTTGTCAGCTAGAAGGGACAAGTGTTGTTTCACCTGTTGTAGTATTGAGGTTTTTAGCCATTCTAGGCACAACTTCCCAACACCATAAGAAGTCGCTACCCCGGGGTCGTCTGTGTGTACATAGCATGGGTCAGGCCTTTGGATACTAAACCCTCTGGTGGTACCCTTGAATCTTGCTTGACACCTATTTGTGTCGATAGGCCAAACCAACCATCCCTTCTAATTGGGAGCTGAAGAATTGTATGTACCATTCTGTATCATTGTACCCAGTACCTCCTCACTAATCAGTGTGTCATTCGATATACTTTCAATAGGTATGTGTAAGTGTTTACAGTGCGTGAAACATGAGCTCTGTGCAAAAAGTGATGACCATAGTGCTGGTAACAATACATACTGTCGAAGTCAGGTGTATCGTCATACAATTCCCTGTAAGAAAATGCAGCAGATTGTTCTAAATCTGAGAGCATAGTATTTACAGTCTCAATGTCCCAATCATCAGAGAGTGTACTCAGGGTAATGAAATCATTCATTGAAATTTCAAACACGTGTGGAATTTTCAAATGTTCAGTAGGACCAAATACATCATATGAAACTCTATCCCAAACTATACCATCCGGGACTGGAACTGCTGAAATGTTCACTAGGGACAGGTCTCTCTGTTCATGGTGTGATGAAATATGAGGTTTCAGGACCAAGTTCACAGGTTGTACTGCAGAGCGTTGTGGGAGGTAATGTCCATTCAGTAGTAGGAAAAAGACAGTTACTATACCAATCCAGATTAATAGGAACAGGATCCCTAATGCAAACCAAAGATGCAGCCAAGGGGACACAAAGTAAGTCTTTTTCAGCCATAGATAGAATTGTCGAAATTGTTCTTTTTTAGAGATGGGTGGCGTTTGCTCAGGTTCGCATGGATCTGAAGAAAAGTCATCAAAGTTGATGAAGTAGCCAGACGCATTTCGATCTATCTTCGGGAGCTCGACAGTGTTTGTAGAACTGGCAGTTGCTTCTTGTGAAGGCACATTGATGTAAAGTTCATTGTTGGGCCGAATTGCAATTTGGGTTTCAGTTTCATTTGGATGTTGTTCAGTTTCAACAGGTGTAATTCGTACTCCGTTATTGGCTACTCCTGCATCTTGCGCAGAGAAGTCTTGGAAAGTTATTAGTCTTTCTATCTGAACTTCGGGCCCGATTCACAGAACTAACTAAAGACAAAATCCTAAACTTACTACCATTTTGGTATTCACAGAAGGCACTTACTCATTTTGGTATTCACAGAAGGCACTTACTTACTCATTTTGAGTTACTTACTCATTTTGTGTAACTTACTCATTTTGTGTAACTTACTCATTTTGGTATTCACAGAAGGCCTTCTGTGAATACTAAAATGAGTAACTTACTCATTTTGTGTAACTTACTCATAACTTACTCATTTTGTGTAATCTTACTATTTTGTAACTTACTTATTTTGTATTCACAGAAGGCACTTACTCATCAATGAGTAAGTGCCTTCTGTGAATACCAAAATGAGTAAGTTACACAAAATGTGTAAGTTACTCAAAATGAGTAAGTAAGTGCCTTCTGTGAATACCAAAATGAGTAAGTGCCTTCTGTGAATACCAAAATGGTAGTAAGTTTAGAATTTTGTCTTAAGTTAGTTCTGTGAATGGGGCCCTTCCTGTATAGTAGCGAGAGGAGATCTGCGGCTACTCAGGACCCCATGTGGCCTACTGTTGAGAATCGGTCACATAGTGTGGTTTGATCAGATCAATGGAGACAAGTCTTTTTTCATTTTTGCCGGCAGAAGTACTGTTCTTGTTCCTTGAACCGCCAGGACAGGTACAGGTGTTCTGTAGGATGGCCCAAACTCCTTCTTGTCCACGATCGTTTCTCTAACCAGGTCCCCAACCTTTGGAACCCAGACAGGTCTTGCCAGAACCGGTTTCACTTCCCCAGTGGCGGTGCATTTTACTTGGACGTTGCTTTGTAATGCCTGGAATTCACTGAGTTCCTGTAAAACAGACAATTCAATTCAAATGGTTTTACATCTGCCACTGTGCTGTCACAATCGAGGTCAGGTATCAACATTCTTGTCCCAAACAGGTTCTCATAGGGGGTACTTCCTCCCAAGGATTTTCTTGGCATATTGTTTAGTGCCCTCTGGACCACGTATAGGTGATTGACCCAACTAGCGCCCGCACCTAATACTTTTGCTGTTAAGGATTGCTTTAGGTCCCGGTTTTTCCTCTCCACCCCCAAATTTCCCTTGGGATGGTAGGGGGGGAGTACCGCAAGGCCACACCCATACCTTCCATGGCTTCCTTATAAGCCCGAGAGCTAAACGCAGGGCCACAGTCGGAATGTAACGTGCCAATTGCGCATGTCCCAATGAAGACTCGCAAATCCTTTATAACAGTTCGAGTATCAGCCGAGCACTGAGGCCAAACCCATAGAAATCTAGAGCATGAATCCACTGCCATCAAGATGTACTTGTAAGCCCCATCTGAATTTAAGGGGCCGCACTGATCCAAATAGACGCATGCGAGTGGTCTGTCTGAAATGAGTAGTGGTGTTTGTGGTGGCCGTGCTACGGTGGAACATTTCATCTGCTGACAGATGTCACACTTTAAGACATAAGCCTTTGTTTGTTTAGACAAACTTGGCCACCAGAATCGCCGCTTCAGTAACAAAACTGTAGCAGTTACTCCTGCGTGTGCAGAGCCCAGACCCTCGTGTGCAGGTAGTATTAAACCTAATCTGCGATCGATGTTTGATATAACTCTATACCCCACTCCTGGAATTTGAGCATACGGTGTGTTTTGCGCATCTAATTTATAGGAATATTTGAGTGGAAAGCCTTTCGGAACGGCAGAGCTGTTCTTTGAGGTGTTGACAGCTATCAGTATGTCTCCGTCAATCCTCGTGCTTGAACGAGTGATTGCAGCAACGGCAGCAGTTCGCACTGTCGCCTTAGCGGCTTCATCAGCCAGTGAATTCCTTTCAACGTATACACTAACAGGCTGATGACTCAAGGTGTGAATAACTTGAGCCTGTCGCAGGCATGCTTTCAACTTTGCCACTTGTTCCCATAACAATTTATGTTTAATTGTGCAACCCTTGGAATCTCTATACCCATTCTGGCCCCAGTAATGGAGATATTCATTATACGACTGCACACAGTAAAACGAATCGCACGCTATCAGTGTGGGGGATTCCCGATCAGTATACTGTAGTGCCAGTATCAGGGCTTTCAGTTCTGCCAGCTGTGCGGTACAATCGCCTAGAGATTGTGTAGTCGTATTGCTGGGATGGAACTTACCATCCCGCATACGACCCTTCACTATAGCACATGCTGCGCTATAATGCTGTTTACTTCCTACGGCAGGTTGAGCAGATCCATCAGTGTAAATGATGTATTCATATTTCTCTAGAGGCAAGATTTCATTCGGGAGAGGGTATTCTTGTTCGTACTGCAGGAACACTTGCGTTTTTCATGTGGAATCGTATCTGTAATCTACATCTGTTGCAGAGAGAGAATTAGCTTTAGGTTGCTCTTCCTGTTTAATAATATAATCTGAATTTCGATGTGTTTCCCTTGTTGTCCTTGGTCAATCTTCTTGCTTTTGTTCTGATCGCCCGTCCCTCTCCGAGCTTTTGGATGAACCCTGAAAGGAATGAAAGGAACGTATATCAGTGTCCTGATACCTGTCAGGTTTCCTAATGTTAGCACGATTCCTAAGGTTATACCTCTTTTCAGAGGACTCCCGTTGGGGAGACCCACCTCTTGATTGTGAATTCTTTCCTGAATTGTTATTTTTAGAGTTTTTATTTTCCTATTTCTTTTTAGAAGAAGTGGGTGCTTGCTTTGAGTTGTCCTTGTCGGGACTACCCACCATTTGTGGCTTCCTTGCTTTGGCTCCCAAATTATCTCTACCTAATGCGGCATAGGTCTCTTCGATAATGTTTGGTAATTCTCGCTCCTTATTTATAGGTGCTATTTCCCTTAGGCGGCTGTGTATGGCCACTGCTGCTGCCTCCCCCTTTATGTTGCTCACCATGATTGCAGAGACTTGGGCAAAATTACCCACCAGTTTCATTCCCAAATCCAGGGCAGGTCCTGCCCCGTACTCATTCTGTATCTGTTTCAATACCTCTGGAACGACTGCTATGGAAGGGGTACAGTGCATTCTGATGTAAACGGCAGCAAAGATTGTTCCCCAAGTGGTACAATCCTCAATCAAGGGAACCATCCCCATTGGCAAGCAAATGGTTAGCATTCTATGTTTTCCTGCAGACCTGTATGGGGAAATACTGCTTCCAGCTGTGCAATTTTTTGTGCAATCCAGAACGGAATTTGCTCCCGTTTGGAAGGAATTGTCCCTATTACTGATTTCAGTGTCCGCGGGTTAATTGTAGGTGTGGTCTAATGTGGACCAGCTGGAGCATTTCTCGCAGGTTGGACTGTTAATGTTCGCATGACGAATTGGACAATGTGTCTGTAAAGCCTGACTATGTCTTTGTATATTGCACGGACTTCATCCCCTGGTAGTGTATCTATCTCGGGATGCGGAGTGTATGTCGCTAAGACTGGCCTGGGCGCTCCTTCTATGCTGAGCGGACCGAGTCTCACAACAGATGTTGTATGTGGGAGGGCGCCTTTAAACCAGTTTCTGTGTTGCTGGTAAGTTAACGGGACTTCAATGTCTTCGTATGGAATGTATTCATCTGGTGGTTCAACCACAATGTATGTGTGGAACAAATTAGTCTGTGGATCTGCAGGTGGGAACTGAACCCAAGAATAGAATACCTCTGATCCGAACACCTCTTGTGCTCAAATATGAAGGTAACACAGCCACCTGTTAAGGGTACGCCGTGTTCTAACAATTTAATAGTAACTGCATGTCTGCAGTTTTCTGTCATGTTAAGAGCATTAGCCCATTCTTCTTCCCCGACCCTGAACCACCTCCCGATGACTCAGTCATTCTCAGGAGAAGAAAAGCTTCAGTTACTAAGTATTTTGCAAAATGTGGGGAACTTTTTATCCTTACTGTTGGACTTGGCCCTTTTTGCAGGGTCATCCCTGAACTTTCTGCCTTCCTCCTAGCCTTTTTTCTGACATGGTGTTGGTGGTTTTAGGACTCTGGGCACTTTAGCACTGCTGTCCATTGTAAAGTGTGTGTGCTCTCTGTGGTAAACATGGTAAGATTGGTCTACACCTGTTTGGCATATTTAATTTACCTGTCAGTCCCTTGTAAAGTGGTATCTCAGATACCCAGGGCCAGTAAGTTAAATGCTACTGGTGGGCTTGCAGCGCTGATTGTGCCACCCACCAAAGTAGCCTTTCAAACCTGTCTCAGACCTCTGCCATTGCAGGGCCTGTGCGCGCAGTGTTACTGCCGCTGTGGCGTGGCACCTAAAGTGTGTGCCATGTCGGTGACCCCCCTTTTACTGCATGTCAGTCACCCCTAAGGTAGGCCCTAGCTAGCCCTATGGGCAGGGTGCATTGTAGGTAAAAGGTAGGACATGTACCTTAAGTATGTGACATGTCCTGGTAGTGACAAACAGCCATTTTGGTTTCTCACTGCTGTGAGGCTGCCCTCCTGTTATGTTTCGTATATAGGCCCTAATGTAGACTCGTTCATATACGCCATAATGTAGAAATATTCGTATATGCCCTATTATGGTCATACTCGTATATGCCCTATTATGGTCATACTCGTATATGCCCTATTATGGTCATACTCGTATATGCCCTATTATGTCCATGACTGAACATGCCCTATTATAGTTATGGCTCCGAATATAGGCATGATCTTTCACCTACATTAGTTCCCTACAGTACACAACGAGCTCTGAGGGTTGAACGTTATCTAGTCTGTGGTTAGAACACTGCAAGGTCTTTCCCGAACACAGGCCTACAATGTACTCATAAATTATGCATGAGCATTCACCAGCTACATCTCCCGCATAATATGTATGTACAAAGTTCACCCCTGACATCTTCCTCATGTCTAACAAAGACCAATACAAACCATACTGAGGGACGAGACACTTTAGGGTATAAATACACCACATCGTGTCACGGTAAGATAGAGGGAACTGAGACTTCCATGCTGACACACTGACCAGAGACGCTGAGGCTCCTGCATGCAGTCGCTCCAGATGACAGCGGTCTAACACAGCCCTTGCGGGGTGTCCAACTCGAGACCAGGACGGGGTCCCACACTCTCTCTATTCAGGAAATGGGGTTCGACTAAATCCTAGAGGGATTCTTGGCTCTTAGGCTTTTAGACCTACACATATGCTAGGTACACTCAGGTACATCTAGTTAGGTATCGTAGGAGTATGCGCACTTTCATAATGCCTTTTATGTTCATGTATGTATTCATGATTATTGCAATATGGTAGAACTGTTCTATCCTTTCACTTTGATCGTACTGCTGATAATATATCTCTGCTATTGTCTGCTGATTGCTGCAGCACATATATTTTACACTAGAATAACAACTGTTCAATAAATACTTATTGAAACGCCCAGACTGTTTATTCTGTGTACCTCTCTGAGACAAACCGAATAAGTAAGCACAAGTGACTGAGCGAAAGGTAGTACATTGTTTCCACGATTCTGAGGAATCAGGGTTGTCATGATCTAAGGTTGCCAGAAACTAATCTCTCCCCGATAAGAGGAGATTCTAGTGGCACTGTGAGCTAGCTAATGCAAATCCGGCTAACATATGCGGTGGGGGTGCACAGAGTCAGTCTAACACCAAGCCCACAGTTTATGTTATCCAAACGCGCAGGTCCTGCATGGGTACTATAGGAACTACACGACATGGCGCCGCCAACGTTGGTTGGGTACTTGTTTAACAGTAGAATCTGAGTAGTTCAGTCGTGCTATTCTCAGAGAACCTACTCACAAAACCCCAGAGACGTCTGGAGTGGGTGGGCACAAACTCCGCCACAGCTGAGTAGGCGAGATATCCTATTTATCGGCTGCTGGTTAATGAAGCTTGAAGGACATTTAGTTCCTAAATTGTGCATAACACCTTTATCTTAGTTCTCTTGGAAAAGATTTTCTTTTCAAAATGAGCGATGAAGAAAGAGTAAATCTGCAGGTCTCAGCCGGAGAACCACCCGAAAATGCAATTGAGATTGCACCTAAATTCAGACATACGCTTACCATGAAACTATTAAAAAATGGTTTACCACCAAGGGGTGGCGTTGTAGCTCTCGTAATTGAGGCACACGAATCAAATAAAACAGAGGTATTCTATTCATGGGTTACATTCCCAGCAGCAGATGCTGTAACAAAGACATTTCACTACTACATAGAAGGAGATGCACCAGAGGAATACTGTCCATTCGATGACATAGAGATTCCACTCACGTACCAGGAACACTTATACTGGTTAAAAGGCGCCCTACCCCACATAAGAAACAGAGTAAGATTAGGCCCGCTCGGAGGAGACGGGGCCACATGGCCAATACTAGCGGCTTACACACCGCATCCTGACATAGGCACAATGCCACAGCCAGAATTACTCATACAACACAGAGATTTAATTAAAATCTACAGAAACCTGACACAATTCGTCATGAGGACTCTCACAGTTCAACCAACAACAGTTGCAACAAACGGGACCCAATACCAGGGTACAGCAACTAAAATTACTCCTCAAACATTACACGCGGTAATGGGCAAAAAGCCCGCAAAACGCGAACAAATACCATTCTGGATAGCTCAGAAAATAACTCAGCTTGAGGCAGTATTCCCGAATACTACCACCTATGATAAACACAGAATTCTAACAATCTGCTTGCCCATGGGGATCACACCACAAGTAGAGGATTGCACCTCTTGGGGTTCAGTCTTTGCTGCCATATATACCAGAACACATGGTATCCCGTCATTAGCAGTAGTACGTGACGTATTGAGACAGATACAAAATGAGTACGGAGCAGAGCCTGCCCTAAACTTGGGGATGAAGTTACTAAACAACTTTGATCAGGTATCAGCCATAATACTAGCTAACATTAAGGGGGAAGCAGCTTCAGTGGCGATCCGCCAACGCCTAAGGGAGTTCAGTCCAATAGATCAACAACACGATTTACCCAAAAAAATTGAAACTGCATATGCAGAACTAGGCAGAGACAGTCTAGGCGGGAAAGCATTAAAACCACAACTGGTGGGCAGTCCTGAAAAGGACACTACAAAGCAGACACCTACTTCTTCTAAAAAGAAGTGGGAAAATAAAAACAACAAAAGTCTAAAGACAGCAGATCTCAATCCAGAGGTAGGTCTCCTCAACAGGAGCCCTCTGAAAGGAGGTATAACCTCAGGAATAGGGATAATATTAAAAACCTGACAGGTATCAGGATACTGATACACGTTCCTCTCGTTCTTTTCAGGGTTCATCAAAAAACTCCGAGAGGGAAGGACGGTCAGAACACAGACAAGAGGAGCGTACAAAGTCCAGAGACACGCAACGCGCTGCAGACTACGCACCTAAAAAAGAAGTTAAACAAAAACAGAAACCTCAGTTAAAAAAGAAGACGGTAGCAGGTCTCAAGATCAGACATGCCCAGAATTCTGAGGACACAGCTTCTGAACAGGGAATGGGCTCTGATGATGTTAGACAGAGCGGTAGAAGAAACGATAGCTCGCCAGAACCTGAAGGAATTTCTGGTGACAGCGGAGTTGAGTGAGTATATCACGGTGGAAACACCTGATACTCGGGTAAGTGTCCCACATAAGTTACATGAGATAACACTGCGGATGGAGGGGGACAAACCCAGAAAAGTTAAAGGTCTATTTTGGGAAACTTTGTCATCTGGATTTGACATCCTATTAGCAGAGCAAGACTGGCTGCCAGCATTCGTCATGGAGTGCCCAAAGGGAGAAAATTTAATTTTTCCAGCATTTTCCGACCTCGTTCCCATACATTTAAAACATGCGTATGCGCAGGAGTGGGCGGTTGCCCTAGCTCCAGCATTGTACAAAAATCATGTTGGTTGGGATGAGGACTCAACCCACCACGTGATCCCGTTAAAAGTTTCACCAAATGCTCAAAGGCAATATCCTATAAAGCAAGAAGCTAAAAAACAAGTCAGGGAGATCTTAGATCAACTTGAATATCAAGGTGTCATTGAAACATGCACCTCACCAATGAACAATCCTTTGTTCCCCGTATCCAAACCGGACAATACATATCGTCTAGTTTTTGATTACAGACATTTAAACACCTGCACAAAGACATTTGCAGTTCAAAATGCACACAGTGCCGCATTGATGAATAACATTGTGCGACAAAAATACAAAACAACACTTGATATCTCAAATGGATTTTTCTGCCAAAATATAGCGCCTGAAAGCAGGTATCTGACCGCATTTTCAGCGCTAGGGTCCCAGAAGCAATTTTGTCGACTCCCCCAAGGGTATAGGAATAGCCTGGGGTTGTTTTCAGCAAGGGTAACAGAGTTACTCCAAAATTTGGATGAAGAAGCATTGTCCTATGTGGATGATATTTATCTAACGGACGATGACTTACCGAGGCACTTGACCAGGGTGAGCACCATTATTATGGGATTCGCCTCTGAGGGCTATAAATTTAATTTAAAAAATCAAAGATTGCCCATCTCAATGTCCTGTTCTTAGGTTATGAGCTGTCAAGTGAAGGAAAAAGCCTAGCAGCTAACTTTTTAGAAAAGTGTGCGCTGCTCCAACCTCCAAAATCATTAAAGAATTTACAATCAATTCTGGGATTCCTAAACTTTGGTCGAACATACATTTTGGATTACGCAGAAAGAGTAAAACCTTTCTACGACTTAATAAAACCTGATTTTTCAGTCAGACAGTGGACACAGGAACATACAAATATCCTACGTTCACTACAGGAAGACATGATAGCTTCAAAACACTTACAGACACGCGTAAACGTATGCAACTTAGTGATCCGAGTAATAGCGGGTCAATGCGGAGTACACTTATTTAACTTTCAATGAAGGCGAAACGGTACCAATCGCATACAAATCACACCTGTACACAAACGCAGAGATGCGTTTCACTTCAACAGAAAAAATCCTGACAGCAGTGCAGACCGCTGTAGCAAGAGAAAGAGCTCTGGCTCAGGGTAAACGCATAATAGTCGTGACCCCAGTACCAGCCTTAGAGGCTGTTACCAAGGCTAGCATTCCAAATGCGAAAGCCTTACATCCCAGATGGATACAATGGGCTAATTCTCTTACTGCAACGGATGTTGAATACAGATTTGATCCAAGTTTAAAAACACAAGCATTTCTGCAATACGAACAAGAATATCCTCTACCAAATGAGATTTTGCCTCTAGATCAGTATGAAAACATTATTTACACTGACGGATCTGCTCAACCAGCCATAGGGAGTAAGCAAGCTTACAGCGCGCGTGTGCAATCGTTAAAGGTCGCATGCGCAATGGAAAGTTCCATCCAAGTTGCACTAAACGCAATCTCTAGGAGACTGCACGGCTCAGTTAGCAGAATTAAAAGCACTGATACTGGCACTTGTAAATACGGAACACGAATTCTCCACACTAATTGTGTGTGATTCCTTTAACTGTGTACAGTCGTACAATGAATATTTACATCATTGGGAACAAAACGGGTTTAAAGACGCAAAAGGTGGCACAATTAAGCATAAAATGCTATGGGAACAGGTAGTGGAGTTGAGAAACGAACTACCAAGGGCTCACGTGATACATACACTGAGTCATCAACGTGATGGCGTGCTCACGTTGAAGGGAATTCATTGGCTGATGAAGCCGCAAAGGGGGCTGTACGCACAGCGTCCGTAGCTGCAATCACTCGTTCAAAAACGAGAATAGACGGCGAGATTATGGTAGCTGTCAATGCTTCACGCAAAGGCAGCACAGCAGTACCTAAAAAATTTCCACTCAAGTACTCCTACGAGTTAGATGCACAAAACATTCCATATGCTCAGATTCCTGGAGTGGGGGATAGAGTAATACCAAATATGGATCGTAGGCAAGGCTTAATTCTTGCAGCACACGAGGGTTTGGGTTCTGCACATACAGGCGTTACAGCGACTATTTCTTTACTGAAACAGCGCTACTGGTGGCCAGGGTTAACAAAGCAGACCAAAGACTATGCCTTAAAGTGCGACATCTGCCAGCAGATGAAAGGCTCCCCCGTAACACGCCCAGCGCAGACACCATTACTAAAATCAGACGAACCTCTCGCATGTGTATATTTGGACCACTGCGGACCCCTACAATCGGATGGGGCCAAGAAATATATCATGGTTGCAGTGGATTCCTGCTCTAGATTCCTATGGGTCTGGCCTCAGCGCTCGGCTGACGCTTGAACTGTTATAAAAGATTTGCGAGTCTTTATCGGCACATACGCAGTTGGCACGTTACATTCTGACCGTGGCCCGGCGTTTAGCTCTCGTGCTTACAAACAGGCCATGGAAGGAATGGGCGTAGCATTGCGGTACTCCTCTCCGTACAATCCTGAGGGAAATTCTGTTGTGGAGAGGAAAAACCATGACTTAAAGCAATCTTTAACAGCTAGGGTATTAGGCAAAGGCGGTAGATGGGTCGATCACTTATATGGGGTACAAAGAGCCCTGAATAATCAGCCAAGAAGCTCTCTAGGGGGTGTCACTCCTTACGAGGTCCTATTTGGGACAAGAATGTGGGTATCTGATCTTGATTGTGAAGGCGCAGTGGCGGATGAAAAACCATTTGATATCCATGATCGTTTGGCTGTTTTACAGGATCTAAATGAATCCAGGACACAACAAAGCAACGTCCACTTAAAACAGACCGCCACTGAGGAAGTCAAGGCAGTAACGGCAAGACCTGTCTGGATCCCAAAAGTCGGGGATCTGGTCAGAGAGAAGATTGCTGACAAGAAAGAATTTGTGCCATCCTACAGAAAGCCTGTACCGGTCCTAGCAATCCAAGGCACAAGAACAGTACTCCTGCCGCCTCTTGCCGGGAAAAAGGAGAAAAGATTTGTCTCAATTGGACTTAATCAAACCACACTATGTGGCCAATACTAAATAGTAGGCCTCGTGGACTCCACAGTAGCAGACGCCCTCCTCTTGCTACAATCCAAGAAGTTCAAACAGAAAGACTCATCACGTTTGAAGAGCCACCTGTACGTGAATGAAGGACTAAGCAACAATGCTATGGAACTCGTTCCACTTCAACAAGAAATTCATCTTCAAGAAGAAAATCAACTTAACAACCACGTTGCAATCAGACCAACTGCAGACGTCTACGTCAACATGCCTCGTCAAGAGCAAAATCCGATTTCAACAAATCCCAATGCAATTCCAACAATTGATCGAACTGCTTCTGGCTATTTCATGAACTTTGATACGTTTTCACTGGATCCAAGTGAGCCGGAAACGACGCCAGCCAAACAGTCACACAAACAGAAAATCAATGACTTTTTGAACTTTTTTAGAAAGACTTACCTGGTGTCACCTTGGATTGAACTATGGTATATCACTGGGATTTTATTTTTTATTTTCTGGCTAGGTTTAATAATAACTTTTAGTATGCTTATTAATAGACGATACCTTCAGCAAAGCTCTACAGCCCAAAGAGTCAATTTGATTTTAAAACCACACCAGTCTTCACATCGTGAACCAAGAGACTTGTCTTCAGTGAACATCACAACAGTTCCTATACCGGACGATATAGTATGGGACAAGATTGATTTCGATATTTTTGGTCTGACTGAACTTTTAAAGCTTAAACATGTATTTAAAATTTCTTTAAGTGATATCATTACCTCCAGTACATTTTCTGATGATTGGGACACTGAAACTGTAAACAATATAATGTCTGATTTAGAAAAAACTGCAGCATTTCCGAACAATGAAATGTTAGAAGGTACTTCAGACTATGTTACACTGTACTGTTACCAACATTATGGTCATCATTTCTTGCATAAATCCATAACACCTAGAAATGTATTTGAATACCACCAGTGGTAACACTGCCCAACTCCTTCAAAAGGTAGTTCACAAACCTTTGCACAGAAATTCACATACTTTTCAGGGTTCAACACATCTGACCCGAAGTCATTTTATTACAAAGTGGCAACAACATCAGCACAGAAAATTATGTTGACAAATACCAAACAGATTTACTCTGCTTCCTTCATGGCCCAGTTGTCTACACAGGGTTTCGACCTATGGAAGGACACTATAGATTTAAAATCGATCTGGGGTTCTAGGGACTGGCAAGTCCAGGGAATAGAAACGCTTTTTAGAGCATGCCTCATTCCACAGCAGATAATATTTCTAAATGAAACTGTGCAACAGCATCCTGTCTTGGACTAGCCAAGAACAAGGAAATGAACTCACCCGGATTTCCAGCACCATCACAGATGGGTGTGGGGCAGAATTCAACTACACATGGGGTAAGATTAGATGACATTCAACAGTACAACAGGTCAGATCCCAATTGGACAGAATGGCTGATTTGGCCCATTGACACAAACACATGTCAACGGAGATTCCTAGGTATAACCGAGGGATTTAGTATCCATAGGCCAGATCCACGCTATGTACAGAGACAACACCCAGGGGTAGTGACATCCAATAGTGTTGGGAAGTTGTGCCTTGATTGGCTAGAAACCTCAACACTCAAAGAAGTGAAACATCACTTGACCTTACTCACACCTGATGTAGACCTTAGAGATTTTTTGTTAGGCACAAGGAAAACACGTCAGAAATGTTTCATATATGCTGGCATTTATGCCTACTATAATAAAAACTGGAAAATATCCCAACAGGAGGCCGCAGAAAGAATACGGGAAATAGACCAGTATTAACCTAGAGAAGGCATTAGCTGTAGTGGATAATGGGTTAACAACTTTGACCTCCAGGATTTACTCCTTAGGCAACATTGTGTCTTCGGCAATCGACATATTAGAACAAGATCTGGCCTTGTTACAACACCGGCAATCTCAGCTACGTTCTATTATGATGTTAAGCTGGACGCTACAATCTCTGCGTGCAGGCTATGTGCCCTGGCATTTTATAAACACCACGTCATTGTTTTCAGAATACAATCTAACTGATAAACAGACAGAAATGGCACAGAGGGGAGCCAAATATACAATGCTACGTATTGAGAAGCTGGATATGTTACCATTCACTGTAGCCGAATCACCATCAACAGAATGGCTAATTCATGGCCAGATCACTCTGCCGGTCACTACGTTTCAGTTTCAATATTGCCTTGAGCAAAGGCAGGCAGGCAAATATGAAAGCATGGGTAAGGGATACATCAAGGAAACTTGGGAGTTACCATATAGATATCGATGCCAGAATGGGGATCGAGAAGTGTATCTGAGTGGTACAAACTGCAAGAACGCTTTGAGGGGTTCTCTCATGTGTTAGGATATTTCTCTGCATGGAGAATGTAGTGGTTCGGTAGCGAACTTATCTTGTCACATGTCAGGGACCCCAGCGGCCATGATCACGCCGGTTTTCCAGCTACTCTCGAATGGGAGTTACTTAATGCTAAATGATCAAGGTTGCTGTGGGATGCTTCCGGGCGTCGCCTATCTGGTCACTCTTAACTCCAGGGTTACTTGCTGTATGCAAGTATTGTTTCCGCCACTGAACACAGTCAGGGAGGTGCCGTTATGGCCTTCGTTGAATGTTTCCTTTATACAATTTGATACTTTGAGCAGACTGAAAGCCATGCTTTTACAGCAACCCGTGCCCTTAACCTCCGCTCGAGAAATCTTTGAACTTCAAGTTGCAAGGACCTCGACTGAGATACAAGCACTTATACGTACAAACTGCCCCTTTCATTTCGCAGAAATGGTGGGTCGTACCTTTAACATGTCTGATACGAGCGGTATTGTACACCTATTTAAGACCATAGGGTCAGGACTATTAAGCACCTTTCAGACAGTCCTCAGAGTAATCCCAAATTTTATACACTCCGTATTGGGAAGTGTCTTTGGAGGTCTCCCGCTTATCCTGCTCCTAATTGCAGGAGTCCTGATTGTAATATTACTACTACGCAATGGACGGCCCAATCTCCGAGAAAATGGCGAACACGCTCATGGAACGGAAATATCGTGAACGCATGGTGCAGCTTCTGGGCATACCTTGCCTAAGAGAACTGAACGCCTCTTGGTTTCTATCATTTAGACCAGTCTGGGTGGACTGCATCTTACCTGTTCTTCAATGCCTGTTCTGCGGAGAAGAATGCACGTTGGATCTATGTCTAACTTTTCCATCGGATACGCCACTAGACCTGGATGCTATGCTGGACCCCCTAAAGGCCCATGCTCTGCGTTGTCCCCAGCATCTTCTAATTCTGATGAATGCATTCCTTGAGAATCCACAGGTGCCGTTTGCTCCTGCTGGGTTAGGTGGCTCCTCCACAGGCACCGAGGTAACAACTGCCGCACAAGCTGCCACAGCAACGACTGTTGGCAGTGCCAAATTCCATCTGTGTGCGATTGACGTTCTCTGTGAAGCGTTGGATTTGTCGTCTGCAGTAGCTAACACCGATAATGCTGTATCTCCCAGCCAGGACACTTAATGTTGAATTGGCTCATCGCGTCCTGGGAAAGAATTCGGCTTCTCCACTTCGTTTCATAAATAAACGAAGTAAATTTGGAACATTTCCTAATTTGACACTTTCGCTTGAGAAAGTATGGCCTTCTTCAGCTTATAGTGATGCAACTTTTATAAATGGGACAGAATTGACTTTTTCAAGTGGCAACTAAGAAATAGCTAATTTTTAACATTTTTAACATTTTTTTTAACGTCTTTTTAAAAAAAAATTGTTTTAGCTGTTTTTAAGTGAATATTTTTTAATTGTCCAGATTTTAAGTATGATCATTGTCATCCAATTCGAAAGTGGAGTGGGTGTTATGTTTCGTATATAGGCCCTAATGTAGACTCGTTCATATACGCCATAATGTAGAAATACTCGTATATGCCCTATTATGGTCATACTCGTATATGCCCTATTATGGTCATACTTGTATATGCCCTATTATGGTCATGACTGAACATGCCCTATTATAGTCATGGCTCCGAATATAGGCATGATCTTTCACCTACATTAGTTCTCTACAGTACACAACGAGCTCTGAGGGTTGAACGTTATCTAGTCTGTGGTTAGAACACTGCAAGGTCTTTCCCGAACACAGGCCTACAATGTACTTATAAATTATGCATGAGCATTCACCAGCTACATCTCCCGCATAATATGTATGTACAAAGTTCATCCCTGACATCTTCCTCATATCTAACAAAGACCAATACAAACCATACTGAGGGACGAGACACTTTAGGGTATAAATACACCACATCTTGCCACGGTAAGATAGAGGGAACCGAGACTTCCATGCTGACACACTGACCAGAGACACTGAGGCTCCTGCATGCAGTCGCTCCAGCTGACAGCGGTCTAACACAGCCCTTGCGGGGTGTCCAACTCGAGACCAGGATGGGGTCCCACACTCTCTCTATTCAGGTAATTGGGTTCGACTAAATCCTAGAGGGATTCTTGGCTCTTAGGCTTTTAGACCTACACATATGCTAGGTACACTCAGGTACATCTAGTTAGGCATCGTAGGAGTATGCGCACTTTCATAATGCCTTTTATGTTCATGTATGTATTCATGATTATTGCAATATGGTAGAACTGTTCTATCCTTTCACTTTGATCGTACTGCTGATAATATATCTCTGCTATTGTCTGCTGGTTGCTGCAGCACATATATTTTACACTAGAATAACAACTGTTCAATAAATACTTATTGAAACGCCCAGACTGTTTATTCTGTGTACCTCTCTGAGACAAACCGAATAAGTAAGCACTAGTGACTGAGTGAAAGGTAGTACATTGTTTCCACGATTCTGAGGAATCAGGGTTGTCATGATCTAAGGTTGCCAGTTCCTAATCTCTCCCCGATAAGAGGAGATTCTAGTGGCACTGTGAGCTAGCTAATGCAAATCCGGCTAACATATGCGGTGGGGGTGCACAGAGTCAGTCTAACACCAAGCCCAAAGTTTATGTTATCCGAACGCGCAGGTGCTGCATGGGTACTATAGGAACTACACGACACTCCCATAGGAATGCATTGGGGATTCCCTGATAAGTGTTTCAGTGGTAATCCCTGATATGAGAGGTGCAGCGTGGTCAAGTTTGGTATGGTTGCATTAGTAATAATAAATGCTGCGCAATGGTGTGCGCAGATTTATTATCACTATTTTAGAAATGCCACTTTTAGAAGTTGGCATTTCTGTGTGCTATGTGTCTGCCTGCCTGATGTGTATTGCATGTCTGGCTCTGGAGTGACAGGGGCTGGTGAGGTGTGTGTGGCTCCAGGGAGGGCAGGGTGAGTCAGCGCTAGGCTGAATAGGAGGACTGCATTTGGAGTAGTGGGAGGAGTAGTCCCCTGACCCTGAATAGGTTTGTGCCTGCCTGGGTGAATGCTGGCTCCGCCCCCCCTGTGGTGGTCTGATGACCGAGCCCCCACCTGACAATGGGAAAGAGGAGCCCTGTAAACAGAGTGCTCCAAAAAACCCCAGAACCAGTTCAGGCTGGTTCCCCCAAGCCCTGTGCCAAGGGCAGACAAAGGAAAAGGGTGTATAGATATTGGGGCTGTGACCCCATGAAAATGTTGTGCTTTCCTTGTGCTTGGGACTTGCTGCTGCTGGGCCCCAGGAGGAACCGCCACAAGGGACTGCCTCCCTGCTGGAGGGCCATGTGAGCTGGCCTGCCTGGGCCCAGCCTTGTGCCCCTGAAACTCTGAATATAGCGCCTCGTGAGCGCTGCACCTGTTTCTGGCTGCCCCAGGATAGGAGGAGCGTTGGAGTCCTGCAGCGCTGAACTGCGAAGTGCCTGAGAGGGAACCCCGGCGTGGGGATCCCCCCCTGTCTGCAGGAGTGAAGCGGGAGCCCACCCCGCTGTTGTGTGCCCAGCGTGTTGCACTGCGCCGAGGGAATCCCGGCGTGGGGATTCCCCTGCACTGCGTGGGGAAAGCGGGAGCCCACCCCACACTTGAGGAGAAACAGAGCGGGAGCCCACCCCGCGTCTGTACACTGCCGAGAAGTCGCCGCTGCGATTGGCGGGCCGGAAGTCAGGCATCTTGCCTCGTTGTAGGCGGGGCCCAAAGGAGAAGTTGCCGGGCGGAAGGCGTGACCCTCGCATGGAGGAGAGACGCCGTGGAGCCAAACTGCGAGCGGGAGCCCACCCCGCGTCGCTGTACCCGAGAGGAAGTGCCTGTAGGAGGGCAGGAGCCCACCCCGCCTCCGTGAGCGCCGGCAGAGAGGAGAAGAGCCCGACCGGAGCCTCGAGAGCTCCCAGTGCTGAACTTCCCCCCGCGTGGAGGAGACGCAGCCGCTAAGAAGAGCCCCGGTGAGTGGGGCTCAAGTTGGGCACAGTTGGTGCCAGGGCTGAGTTCTTTTTGGGCCGAGTTGAGGCCCAGTGCAGGTGCCCCGTTGCGTAGGGGCATTGTTCCAGGAGTCCCCGAGTTGGGCTCCAGAGGCACGGTAGTGCCCGGGCATGTTTGTGCTTCACAGCTGCACCGCAGAAGCGCGGGCAGCTGCAATGTTGGAGGCAATTTGGTGATCAGAAGTCCCGGAGTGGGGTTTCCATGGCACAGTTGGTGCCAGGGCTAATTTCGTTTGGCCCCATTGTGGTGCCGTGAGTGGCACCGGAAGGGTCCCTGTGAAGGGGGCTCCCGAGGCACAGTTGGTGCCAGTGCTAATTTTGCACAGCTGACCCGCCTGTTGGAGGGCACCCTCAACCCGGGGGCATTTTGTTTGTTGCTCAATGAAGAGGGGGTGAGTTGCACCCCACGCCCCCAGTGCATTGCGCACTTTGCTTTTGATGCATTGGCAGCCAGAGGGCCACTTAGAAGGCTCTGGAATTGCGCCCTGACATTTGGTACAAAGGGCATGGGGTCCCCTAGAGAAGGCAAGTTGGCCTGGGGTCATTTCAGTGTGTATGCTAAGGTGCGGTGTGCACTTTATCTGTGGTACTGGAGCGCAGTACTCATGTTTTAGGCATAATGTGTTTATTCGTAATGTGGTTTATTCCTAATGTGTCTATGCCCACTGTGATGCCTATGACATAATGTGTTTATGCTTAGGATGTTTATGCATAAGGTGTTTATGCCTACAGAGATTGCCTAATGTGGTTAGGCTTATGATTATGCCTAATGCTAATGTGATAATGCTGAGTACAGTATTTTACCAGTAGTCACTGGTTGTGTTTTATATGTGCTACTAGTGCTTTCTAAAGGTTCTGACAGTGGCCCGATTGGCCCTGTCCTGTGTATATAATCCCCTGTGAATATTGCCTAGTGCTGGGTGGCACAGTGTATATGTGTGATTATGATTCTAATGTGTTTTGGATAATACAAAGTCTATTTTTTATATAACCTTGTGTGGAGTCTCTTTTGTAGTGTGCCTAGTGTGTTGCTGCTGTGTGTGTGTGTGTTGCGCAAACGCTTTACGCATTGCCTCTGGGATAAGCCTGACTGCTCGTGCCAAGCTACCAAGGGGGTGAGCAGGGGTTATCTTCAGTGTGTAACTCCCTTGCCCTGACTAGAGTGGTGGTTTCTGCCTGGCTTAGGCGGTCGCCCTAGCCAACCAGAAATCACATTTCTAACATTGGTGGCAGCGGTCGGATAGGACTTGCGTTTGCGCAGTACCACAGCGACAACTGGTTGCACTACAAACTCTGCATTTAGAGAATCACATTTTGGGGATTATTTTTCCTGAGTTTTATTTTTCTCCTCAAAAGTGTCATTTTTAAATTGTGTTTTCTGCTCTTTTAAAAGTTTGGTGGCAGAAGGGAGAAAATGACAGGGCAGGGGACGCCAGTAGGTAGGGAGGATCCCATAGAGAGGGAGTCCCGTGCTGGGTCCTGTGCCAGGGGCAGTGCCCCATCCCTTTTCCTGTCCCCAGAGGAGTGGGTGGATAGGAGGGAAGAAAGGGAGCATCAGCTGGCGTTGGAAAGGCTCAGGTTGGAGCTAGCGCAGCTGGGTCTGGAGCAGAAAAAGCTAGAGACCGAAAGGGTCTTAGCACAGGAGAGGATGGCGGAGGCAGAGAGGGCCTTCGCCGGAGAGAAACTAGCTCTGGAGGGTAGGTTATCCCTGAGTGCAGTTTTAGTTGTCTGGATTCACCAGGGAGGGTGGGGTCCAGTGGTAGCAGCAATATGGTGTCCAGTGCAGGAAGTCCCACTCCCAGATCCCAGAGCATGGTACCTAGTTCCCAGGAAGGGGGTGTCACACCTGAAGGGTATAGGTTGAGGTTCAGGGGCAGTAGGAAACTGTCTCACCAGTCTTGGGGGGAGTTTGTGGATGAATGTTGTGATGCACTGAAAGGTTGGGTGATGGGTAGCACGGCAAATGATTTTGAAGGGCTGTTCAATCTGGTTGTCAGAGAGCACATGTTCAGTAATTGTTTTCCGGGGTTACGCCAACACCTGTTGGAGTGTGAGTTCTCTGATCCCAGGGAGCTTGCACAGGAGGCAGACCTCTGGCTGTGTGCCAGAGGGTCTGAAGAGGCATTTGGGAGTGATCCTAAAAGGAGTGGCTCAGGTATCTTCCAGACCTGTGTGGTGGGAGAGGTTCAGAGTAGCCCAGCTAGGTCCCGGCGTAGTGGGAGGGGTGTAGGGGCTCACGTCCTGTCTCAGTGGAGAAGGAGTGAGTGTGGGCTGTGTCCCAAGGTGCCCGAAACCCAGTCTCAGGGCCTGGAGGGTTCCCTAAGGGAACACTAGGTTGGGGGCCTAGGCTGTACTAGTAAGCCATTTGAGGGGGATCTCCTAGTGTCAGGAGAACCTGGAGCATCTGTAAACGCAGCTCCAGTGGTTCTGGTGTCTGGCAGTGCCGCTCCTAAGTGGAGGGTGCAGAAGTCCAGATTGAGGGGTGAGAGGGGGATGTGTTCCCCAGTGGGAGAACCAATGGGTCAGGGGCCAGCCAGAAGGGCTGAGCCTCCTAGGAGTGACCATGGTGACACCACTTCTGTCCTGAGGGATCTTCGCGCACTGTCAGATGGACAGGGGTCGGGAAATCTGCGCCAGGCAGACTGTCACACAACACGTGAGTCATGTGTTACCCTCGGGGGGATACTGTGTGCGTCCCCAGAAGTCCTGACATGCCAGGCAAGTGCTCAGCCGCGGGGTTTAGCCCCTAGGTTGGGAGGCCAGGTTCAGGTTCTGCCTGTCCTAACCGGTTTGTCTTCCAGGGGTACCACTCCAGGTGGGAGGGTGCAGAACTCTGGAAGGGGGTTTAGAGGGAGGGATCCCTCGCCTCTGACCCCGGTGCAACCTGAGGGTTTAGACCCTAGGTTGGGAGACCAGTTGCTGGAGATAGGTCCTGAACTGGTGGGAGAGTTGTGTTCTGAGGGTGCCTCTCCAAGGAGGAGAGTGCGGAACCCTAGAAGGAGAGGTAGGGGTGAAGAGCCTTGCCTGTGACATCTGGTCAGCCTGAGGGTGCAGACCCTAGGTTGGAGGATCAGTGGTAGTTTAGAACTGCACTGATGAGAGGAAGAGTGGAGAATGGTTACTATGTGCCAGGGGTTACTGCCCCCCACTCTGTGAGATGGCAAGGACCAGAGACATCTGGATGGCCTAGGGCCTGGTCCTGGCCGCGGACAACTAGGGAGTACCAGTGGGGTAGCTTAGTTGGTCCTGGGAGCTTTGACAGAGGGAACCACATGGGTTCAGAATGGCGTAGAACTGGAGTGTGTCCCTGCAGTTGCGGGCCCGCGTCCGTGTTCTATCGCCCAGGGCAGGGAAGCCCATCAAGGTGGTGATTGGTCTACCCTGTGTTTTGGCTGGAAGGGGGTTGTGTTGGACTTGGCCCTTTTTGCAGGGTCATCCCTGAACTTTTTGCCTTCCTCCTAGCCTTTTTTCTGACATGGTGTTGGTGGTTTTAGGACTCTGGGCACTTTAGCACTGCTGTCCAGTGTAAAGTGCGTGTGCTCTCTGTGGTAAACATGGTAAGATTGGTCTACACCTGTTTGGCATATTTAATTTACCTGTCAGTCCCTTGTAAAGTGGTATCTCAGATACCCAGGGCCAGTAAGTTAAATGCTACTGGTGGGTTTGCAGCGCTGATTGCGCCACCCACCAAAGTAGCCTTTCAAACCTGTCTCAGGCCTCTGCCATTGCAGGGCCTGTGCGCGCAGTGTTACTGCCGCTGTGGCGTGGCACCTAAAGTGTGTGCCATGTCGGTGACCCCCCTTTTACTGCATGTCAGTCACCCCTAAGGTAGGCCCTAGCTAGCCCTATGGGCAGGGTGCATTGTAGGTAAAAGGTAGGACATGTACCTTAAGTATGTGACATGTCCTGGTAGTGACAAACAGCCATTTTGGTTTCTCACTGCTGTGAGGCTGCCCTCCCATAGGAATGCATTGGGGATTCCCTGATAAGTGTTTCAGTGGTAATCCCTGATATAAGAGGAGCAGCGTGGTCAAGTTTCGTATGGTTGCATTAGTAATAATAAATGCTGCGCAATGGTGTGCGCAGATTTATTATCACTATTTTAGAAATGCCACTTTTAGAAGTTGGCATTTCTGTGTGCTATGTGTCTGCCTGCCTGATGTGTATTGCATGTCTGGCTCTGGAGTGACAGGGGCTGGTGAGGTGTGTGTGGCTCCAGGCAGGGCAGGGTGAGTCAGCGCTAGGCTGAATAGGAGACTGCATTTGGAGTAGTGGGAGGAGTAGTCCCCTGACCCTGAATAGGTTTGTGCCTGCCTGGGTGAATGCTGGCTCCGCCCCCCTGTGGTGGTCTGATGACCGAGCCCCCACCTGACAATGGGAAAGAGGAGCCCTGTAAACAGAGTGCTCCAAACCCCCCCAGAACCAGTTCAGGCTGGTTCCCCCAAGCCCTGTGCCAAGGGCAGACAAAGGAAAAGGGTGTATAAATATTGGGGCTGTGACCCCATGAAAATGTTGTGCTTTCCTTGCGCTTGGGACTGCTGCTGCTGGGCCCCAGGAGGAACCGCCATGAGGGACTGCCTCCCTGCTGGAGGGCCCTGTGAGCTGGCCTGCCTGGGCCCAGCCTTGTGCCCCTGAAACTCTGATTATAGCGCCTCATGAGCGCTGCACCTGTTTCTGGCTGCCCCAGGATAGGAGGAGCGTTGGAGTCCTGCAGCGCTGAACTGCGAAGTGCCGGAGAGGGAACCCCGGTGTGGGGATCCCCCCTGTCTGCAGGAGTGAAGCGGGAGCCCACCCCGCTGTTGTGTGCCCGGCGTGTTGCACTGCGCCGAGGGAATCCCGGCGTGGGGATTCCCCTGCACTGCATGGGGAAAGCGGGAGCCTACCCCGCACTTGAGAAACAGAGCGGGAGCCCACCCGCGCCTGTACACTGCCGAGAAGTCACCGTCGCGATTGGCAGCCCCGAAGTCAGGCATCTTGCCTGGTTGTAGGCGGGGCCCAAAGGAGAAGTTGCCGGGCGGAAGGCGTGACCCTCGCAAGGAGGAGAGACGCCGTGGAGCCAAACTGCGAGCGGGAGCCCCCCCGCGTAGCTGTACCCAAGAGAAAGTGCCTGTAGGAGGGCAGGAGCCCACCCCACCTCCGTGAGCGCCGGCAGAGAGGAGAAGAGCCCGACCGGAGCCTCGAGAGCTCCCAGTGCTGAGCTTCCCCCCGCGTGAAGGAGATGGAGCCGCCAAGACGAGCCCCGGTGAGTGGGGCTCAAGTTGGGCACAGTTGGTGCCAGGGCTGAGTTCTTTTTGGGCCGAGTTGAGGCCCAGTGCAGGCGCCCCGTTGCGAAGGGGCATTGTTCCAGGAGTCCCCGAGTTGGGTTCCAGAGGCACGGTAGTGCCCGGGCCTGTTTGTGCTTCACAGCTGCACCGCAGAAGCACGGGCATCTGCAACGTTGGGGGCAATTTGGTGATCAGAAGTCTTGGAGTGGGGCTTCCATGGCACAGTTGGTGCCAGGGCTAATTTCGATTTGGCCCCATTGTGTTGCCGTGAGTGGCACCGGAATGGTCCCTGTGAAGGGGGCTCCCGAGGCACAGTTGGTGCCAGTGCTAATTTTGCACAGCTGACCCGCCTGTTGGAGGGCACCCTCAACCCGGGGGCATTTTGTTTGTTGCTCAATGAGGAGGGGATGAGTTGCACCCCAGGCCCCCAGTGCATTGCGCACTTTGCTTTTGCTGCATTGGCAGCCAGAGGGCCACTTAGAAGGCTCTGGAATCGCGCCCTAACATTTGGGACAAAGGGCATGGGGCCCCCTAGAGAAGGCCAGTTGGCCTGGGGTCATTTCAGTGTGTATGCTAAGGTGCGGTGTGCACTTTATCTGTGGTACTGGAGTGCAGTACTCATGTTTTAGGCATAATGTGTTTATTCCTAATGTGGTTTATTCCTAATGTGTCTATGCCTACTGTGATGCCTATGACGTAATGTGTTTATGCTTAGGATGTTTATGCATAAGGTGTTTATGCCTACAGTGATGGCCTAATGTGGTTAGGCTTATGATTATGCCTAATGCTAATGTGATAATGCTGAGTACAGTATTTTAACAGTAGTCACTGGTTGTGTTTTATATGTGCTACTAGTGCTTTCTAAAGGTTCTGACAGTGGCCCGATTGGCCCTGTCCTGTGTATATAATCCCCTGTGAATATTGCCTAGTGCCGGTTGGCACAGTGTATATGTGTGATTATGATTCTAATGTGTTTTGGATAATACAAAGGCTATTTTTTATATAACCTTGTGTGGAGTCTCTTTTGTAGTGTGCCTAGTGTGTTGCTGCTGTGTGTGTGTGTTGCGCAAACGCTTTACACATTGCCTCTGGGATAAGCCTGACTGCTCGTGCCAAGCTACCAAGGTGGTGAGCAGGGGTTATCTTTAGTGTGTAACTCCCTTGCCCTGACTAGAGTGGTGGTTTCTGCCTGGCTTAGGCGGTCGCCCTAGCCAACCAGAAATCCAATTTCAACACTTACAAGCTTGCTAAACCTTCTGCCAATACACAGAGTATATCTGCTCAGCTGAGGCGGATTTCCCTTCCCACTTCAGACTTCTCTGAAAAGTGTGAGTAGGGCTTTAGAGAAAGCACGCCTGAACTACTCAGATCTCACTGTTAATATAAGAACCAAACCAATGTTGGGCGCCATGCCGTGTAGTTCCTGAGTTCCCCAGGACCTGCGTGTTTTGGATGACCTAAACTGAGGGCTTGGTGTCCCGACCTCTTCCGGACAACCCCACAGGATATGTCAGCCGTTAGACCAGCTAGCTTTACAGTGCCACTACCACCCCCCTGTATTCTACAGTGGTGTAGGTAGTCTCTGGCAACCACTGAACATGACAACCCTGATTCCTCAGGGATCGTGAAAAACTGTACAGTATGTTTCGCTCAGACACTCGTGCTTGCTTTCTCTCAGAAAATACGCAGGATGGCAATTAGGACGTTTCAATAAGTATTTATTGGTCCAGCAACAGCCTTGTGTAAAACATATGTGCTGCGACAATCAGGAGACAGAAGCATACGAAAGAGATTGCAAGTACCAACATAGTAAATAGTAGATTGCGCCCTAAGTAATTTGCCTTAATGTACCTAGCCTAGATCTGTAGCATGTATATGTATATATGTGTGTGTAGCCAAGAAACCCCTAGGGATGAACCAGCCCCCTCACCTGATGGTTGAGAACGAAGGACCCCATCTCGGCCTCGAGGATGACAGCCGGCAAGGGTTGTCAGACCACTGCGTGTCGAAGATTCAGCATGCAGGACCCCATGTCAGCTTGGAAGGAATTCTCCTCTGATTTGTAGGGTGGAGTAAGGGTCTTTTATAATAAAGTGGTCACTCCAGGGTTTTTTCTAGAATCAATATGTTTTGAAAACAATCATGGATGTTTTGAAAACAATCATAAATGTTTTGAAAACAATCACCAAAGCTTTTCTAAACAAATGCGATCATGCACAGCTGGCTGTTGGCCAAGGATGAAAAAGTGGTGACCCTTATACAGAATAATTCTGCCGTGCCTGGGGACATGTTTATGTACGTCAGGTACAGGGATTATGATAGAATACTAAGAGCCTGGTGTTGAAGAGACAGGAGCAAGCTACTAGGTAAAAGGTCACCTGTTTAGAATCGTTATTGTCATGTGGATGGGACAAATGCATGTAATAGGGGTATACATGACAGGACTAGCTTAACGGACATCACAGAGTGGAGAAGCACCTTTCCCCCGCCACCACCAGCAAACAAAACAATAATAAAATGGGTTTTAAACCCGTTTTCTTATTGTTTTGTTTTAATCTCCTGAACCCTCCCCCAGTATTCTGACGAGTCTTGGGGGTGATGCCAGGGGATGACACTGCTGGTGGGGAGTGGTGGGCACTCCCTTCACTGCGCATGAGGTGTTTAGCCTGCCGCCTCAGGCCGGGCAAACACCTCATGCGCAGTGAAGCTGTCTCCAGCCCTAGCTGCGTTGCTAGGGCTGGAGAGTTCAGGCAAAGGATCCCAGTCTTCCTGGGACCGCAAGGAGCCGTCGTTCAGGCCAATCCCGACACTGCTTTCATGCAGTGTCAGGATTGGCCGCAGTGCATTCTGGAAGCCTGTGCCCAGAATAAGGAAGAGCGTGATGCAGCGGGAGACAGCAGCGGTGGTGTTAAGGTAAGCTTTTATTTTTTTTATTTTATTTTTCTGTCCCCAGACTACCCCCCTCCCCACCTCCCTCCACCCTCCTCCCACCTGGCCCACCCCACTACTTTGGCAGGGTACGGGCCGCTACTGCAAGCCTCAAAAGAGGTGAACACCCACAATCCTATAGGTTAATAGGCAGGCTTTGTGGATTATCTATCTTGGAAACATGCACAGATGTACTTCTTTCAATGGCATAATTAAGGGGGGTCATTTAGAGTTTTGTGGAGCAGGAACACTGCTGTAAATGTGCAGTGACTCTGCCCCAATTAGTGGTGGGGGAATTGCAGGATGGTGGAACCTCAATTGGTTCCGCCTATGGAAACCTCTGACCTGACAGGTTGTTGGCCATTACCCTTTTCAATCCAACTCACATGTCCACAGCGCAAATTAATTCATATTTCCCTATACTAATTCACCACAAATCCTTTTTGGGTTCCGGAGCAGCAAACTACTCACCAAAAAGTACTTTCAACGCCTCGGCAGGGGTAGTAAGCACTATAAAAATACAATTACAATTACAGTATCATCACGTCATATTGGTATTCGCCCTGCCTTATTTGGGCCATAGCCTCTGCTGACCTGGAAGGCACGCCATGAGGATCTTAATTACCCTATAAATGTGTTTGCACGTTGAAACTGAGGAAGGGATACCACATAACAAATAGAGTGTAAAAAGGGTTAGTTCACCACACAGAAAACTAGTCTCTGCACAGAGAAAAATAAAAATGAAATATGTTCAAGGGACTCCAAGTCACATTTCCGCTTGAAGAAATTTCAGTTATGTAGTTGGGATGGAAAAGTCATCTGCATAGTAAAGACAGGTACCCCTGCCCTGAGTGCCAAACTGTACTGTTGTCTGGATCCCTAGTGCTGATTTGTTGTCATGGGAAACATGGATCATGCATGTGCACCATCACATAGTCCTCATGGATTGCGGTCTTGTTGGAACGGGAGAGGTGCCTAAAGCACTACCCTTATAGTGGCGGAAGGCTACCGCAACCAGGAGTTAGGCAGCAAAAGTGCTGTAGTGGCAGCATACTGTGTAGTGATCGGTAATAGTGAACAGGACCTTTTAAGGACCTTTCTACCCTGTGTCACTGGAGTGATGCCTGCAGGCTCTCTGACCTCTTTAAAAGTTCTGCTGTTGTGTACTTACCTCACACATGGCCTGCATCAGGTAAGATGTAGAGTGCTGCTCAGTGCAGGAGTAACGACTCTGTGTTGCTTACATGTGTGCCTGGGAAGGGTACAGTACAAGGACAGAGCAGTACTATGCAGTGCATGTGTGGTAGTACATGTGCTAGCTGTCTGTATGCGTGGGAGGGATACATTACATGAGAGATGTGGTGCTGTGCAGTATGTGCACCGGGAAAGTATGTGCTGTGTGTATGTGTGCTTGCGTGAAGTACAATACATGAAGGGTGAAGTGTTGTGCAGTGCGCACATCGTGAGTGTGTGTGCTGGCATGTGTGTGTTTGTAAATAACACATCCTGGTTAAAGATAGAAAAGCTTTAGTACTGAAAAGTGCACATAGATTGAGTGTGATCACTGAATGCATGTGTACATGTAAGGGTACAATGTATAGAGGTAACAGTGCTGGGCTCAAAGTGAGCTGTGAATGTACACTGAGTGAGTGTGTCTGAACTGGTACATTGTATAGAGGACCCTGGGTTCCATTTTGGTAAGCCCAGGCCTGCCTGGTGAAGACATGAGGAGGAGAGGAATCCCCCCCGAGAGATTTGTGTATTGCTGCATTTCTGTGAGTTGGGTGGGGACACACCCGAGGGAAAAGGAAGAGACTCCCTTTACATTTCAAAAGACGGCTCTTTGAGTCAGTGATAGATCACAAGGAAGGGGCCTAGACACATCTCAGGAAGGGAGATGAGGCTGATAAAGGAATAAAGAGTAGGGCTGGGGGGCTGGGATTAACCGTTTAATGTACATATCACTGTGGCTGACATCCAGGTGTGAACTCTGGTCACTTCCATGAATTGTGCTGTGGACAAACAACTTCGGAGTTGTGCCTGCTGTGACAGGCCTTTTTCATGAAGGAAGATGAAAACGAGAAGTGCCCTAGGGACATCTTAAGGATTTTGGGGGCCCTGGGCCAAACGTACTCTGGGGGCCCCTCTTCGGAACCGCTTTGAATATATGATCCAATTACATCTCTTTCATGCCCTCTTTGGCAAGGTCACAGACAGTGCGCAGGCACACTAGTCCAAATTTTAAAAGTGTTTCCATCTTATATTCAGGAACTGTAATGTGGGTTTTCAATAGTGTAATGCTGCAGTAGCTCACTAATGTTATTGCAAATAATCTCTGTGATGCACGTCTCATTTCTCATAGGCGAGGTCCTGTTTCGATCTAAAAGAAACTTTTTATGGATGTTGCATGGTGGTGAAACATTCAAACAACATTTCCCTGCAAAATGTCTGTAATAAACTCCCACAGATTACCTGTATTAAAAATACATTAAAGGAAAACGGCATTTAAAACTATCCATATTTAAGAATCATTCAAGGTCATCAGGACAGGACTGTGTGTAGAACAAAGTCGGCTCCATCGGGGGGCCCCCTGGGAAGCTGGAGGCTTGGGCCGGAGCCAACTTTGCCCATGCCTTAAAACATCTCTGAAGTGCCCACTTCAAAAGAAGCAGAATGCCAACGTAAAGCTTCAAAGACCCAGATGCTAAAAAACATTTAGTATCTGGAAAAGGAATATAAGAAGGGGAGGTTGAGTCCCCAAAAATGTGCAATCTTCCAAACAGCCAGGAGGGCTGTGTGAGAAGGGGAAGCGCTGCAAGACTTCTGCCTGTGACCAGGACTGGGGGCCAAGGCCTGCTAATCTCCCTGCTGGGTGAGGAAACATCACCCAGGGAAACCAAGACCACCTGTCCTGTAGCTTGGCGAACCAGTGCCTGCCTGCTTGCCAAGATTAGTGTGCCCTGTGAGGAAGAGGAGAGAGTTGGAGGGAGTGAGATCCCATGGGTAGCCCTACCGTGAGGACACCCTGCTCGAGGTGTGAGGATTCGGCTGTGCACCGAACGGACCATAGCCCGTGTGCAAGACTGTTTTCGGTGAGCCCTATGTGCCAGGAGAAGGCCGCAGTTGACTGAGCCAAGTAACAAGCGGTGTGCGGAGGGCGACGAGCCCACATAGCCTTGTTGTGGTGACCCAGTATGCCAGAGGGAGCCACCGATGAAGAAGTTGTGTGACCAGCATGCCAGGACTTGTGAATGTGTGAGCAGCGGCCCCGTATGTCAGGAGGGGCCATTGTGTTGTGGACGTTTGTACCTGAAGAGTCTATTTTGTGTCCAGAAGGAGCAGCAGCAACCCGGTGTGCAAGGAGGGGCTGTCAGGATCAAATAATCAAAGACTTCGGGCCATCATCTGGAACTTGAGTGAAGCTATGACCGGCAGGTCTAGCCGCACAAAAGGATCTGCCCTGACTGACCCCAGTAGACCAGGAGGACACTGAGGAGGACAACGCGTCCTTGGTGGACTGCAGTCAGGAGCTGAAGGACTGAATTTCCCCCAACAGGGAGAACTTGACTTACCGCCTTGCTGAGAGCTGGAAGCTGTTCTGATCGCTGGGGAGTGCGACCAATCCACTCCAGAGAGTGAGTCTCCACCCGCCTGATGCTGTAGCGTGTACCGTGAGCAACCCAACTTCCCTGAGAAGGATCTAGTCTCGCGAGTGCCCGCGTTGAGGGCACCCGCGGTAACGCCAAAACACATCCATGCTGCTGGAGCGGTTAAGACTTGAACTAGGGCCTTTGGGGCTCCGGGGGATTTGCTCCTGAAGAGTCTAAGGGAACTCTTCAGTACGGTCTAATAGTTTGCATTCTCTGATGCGGCCACCAGTGAATGGGGAATTAGCCCAAACAAGTTACATGAAGGAGGGAATGTAAGAAAGTGGCGCTGTATATACTGAGCCAAAGTAAGGTTCAGTGTGCACAGAGTCCACAGTCCCCAGAGGTTTGGCAGAGGCTAAAGTTAGATATAACCTTACTCTCTAAAGTGGTAGCTTGGTCGAGCAGTAAGGCAGTATCAGAGGACAGTGTAAAGCATTTGATGTACACACTCAGTCAGCAAATGAAGCCACACACTCAAGAACTGAACTCTAGGCCAATTGTTTTGTATAAAAAAATATACTGTTGTTTTATTTTTAGAACCAACAATAGGTATCAAAATACTTTCTCAGAATCAAATGCTGTAGTTGAATACTTTCAATAGGCAATAGACTTTTGAACACAGTAGTTACAGTTGTTGCATTAGGCAACACAATTTCAAACACAATAATACATTGAGCTCAATGGGAATTTCTAGTTAAATGCAATAGATTACTTTTGGGATTACTTTTCTTACCACAGGACTGGATCCTAGATTCAGTCCTGGGACATCTCCTGTAAACAGTTGAGTAAAAACGTTTTGGTTACAGTTGTGATTTTTAAGGAATATTATTGTATTTTAAAAGTGGGCACTTCGAAACTTTTTCACATAGAATCACCAATGTTATCCTTTGGGAGGAAACTCACTTAGCAGGTAAGTAGTGTTATCGTTACATTTTCTTACTCAGTGTTGGATCCTGGATCCAGCACTGGTGCATCTCCTGTAAACAATTGAAAGAATGCGTTTATGTCACACAGGCGATTTTTAGCAAATATTTGTACGTTTCAAAAATCGACACTAAAAAACTTTTTCAGCAAAAACCAGGCAATGTTATCCCATGGAAGGAAATTCAAGTTACCGGTAAGTACAGTTACAATTACTTTTCAGGGTCAGTGCTGGGCACCAAGATCCAGCACTGGGATCTCTCCTGATAACAGGTGAGTATTTTCGCTTTCGTGATTCGGCTGATTTTAGATGAATATTTTAAAGTTTCAAAACTCCACACTTAGAAGAAATTCCAAGTGAAACCAGTCAATGTTACCCTATGGAAGAAACGTGAGTTATCGGCTTTTGGGTAAGTACTCGACTGGCAGAGTTAAGGTTCTGGGCACAGACTCAGGGGTCTCCCAGGGTCAGGTAGGTACAGTTGTTACACCCTCAGCGGCACAGGGGCGGCCGGGTGCAGAGTGGGTAGGCCCAATGTTATCCTATGGAAGGCAGGGGGCCTTTGGTTGGTGGCTGCTGGCAAGCAGGCCACGCGGCTGTGGGAGCTGGGCTCCTGGTCACTTGCTCAGGGCAAGTGGGGAAGTAGATTAGAGTAGAGGTTGCACTGCCAGGGGCACTCGGGCGGCAGAGTGCAGGGTGCTTTTGAGCCGTCGGGCGCTCAATGTTATTCAATGTAGGAGCTCAAGAATGAACAAAGGCTGCAAGCTCGGGGACGAAGATTCTTCAGGTGCGACCACCACTTCGAGAGGTAAGTTGGGAAGCTGTAGGAAGGGTAGGCACCCAGGAGTTGGGCACAGGAGGCCGTGGGGCGCCGGGTGCAGGGGTGTCTTTAGGCATCGGAAATCTTACCCTCGGCTGGTCGCGGTTGGAGGGGTCCCTGGTTCTGAGGCTGCAGGCGTCGTCAGGAGCGTCGAGGTGGGTCCTTGGGTGCTGGTCTTTGTTCACTCCAGCACAGGCCAGGCTTGGTGGGTGCAGAGTGTGCAGGGTTCGCGGTTCCTGGCTGATGCCAGGGGCTTGTTACTAGCTTATGAGCAGTACCACTGCTCGTGGGAGTCCCAGTCTTCTTAGAGTCACAAGGCAGTCAGGTCCTCCGGGGTTTTTGAGGTTGCTGACCACTGGAGACGCCGGGGTTTAGCAGGAGCAGGTTCGAGGGTCGACAGGCCGGTAGGGCTGGGGCCAAATCAGTTGGTGTCTTCCTCTTGTTAGCAGCTGCACGGCAGGTCTTCTTGTTTCTTGTTCTTCTTGCTTGTTTCGGTTTCGGGATCTAAGGGAGGAAGGTTCAGGGTGCCCCTAAATACTAGATTTAGGGGCGTTACAGGTAGGTAAGGGCAGGGACCAATGGGTCCCTTCCCTGGGGTGGGTACACCCCATATCCTGCCACTCTCCAGTGGGAGGGGGCAGGAGCCTAGTCCTGATTGGGTAGGGCTCCCCATCTTCAAGATGGCGAGAGCCCGGAGATGTGCTTCACCTCGCCTCCCCCACCTGAGGGGTGGGGTTGGCAGAGGCTGGCACACCCCCTTTCCTCCCTTGGTGTTTCCCGCCAGTCTTCCCGCCAGAGTGGGGGCTAGAACCAGTGGGGACCAGTTGCTGAGTACAGCAAGTGGTCTGGGGAAGCTCACAAAGGCGGAATGCCTTTGAAGCTTCCCCTGCCCATCCTGGGGGAGGAGGCCTAGCACCTCGCCCAGGACGTGCATTGTTGCAGGCCCGGGAGAGCGGATGGCTCTCTACCCAGGGGTCCAGCAACATGTCTGCTGGGTGGCAGCCTAGGCAGCCTCTCAGGCAGGACGTGGATTGTAGGTTAGGTTCAGGGGGCAACTCTAAGTTGCCCTCTGTCGTGCATTTTACATTAAATCCCACACTGGCATCAGTGTGGGTTTAATGTGCTGAGAAGTTTGATACCAAACTTCTCAGTCTTCAGTGTAGCCATTATGGTGCTGTGGAGTTCGTAATGACAACCTCCCAGCATCATATACTCTTAATGGCATCACTGCACTTACAGTGCCCAGGAATGGCCCTGGGTACTGTAGGGGCACAGGGCTCAGGCACCTGTGCCCACACCACTGGCATAGTGCACCCAGCTAGAGGGGTGACTGAGGTATGCCAGGGCAGTGTAGTTTATGGGCATGGCACACAGGGATGTGTGCCATGTCGACTCTCTGTTTAGTTCTGCACCAAGACACTCAGCCTGCAAAGGCAGGGTTTGTGTGTCAGGGTACAGGGCCTCTAAGGGTGGCACAATAAGTGCTGCAGCCCTTAGGGGCCTTCTCTGGTCACAGTGCCCTGGGTACCTAGGGTACCATTTACCAGGGGCTTACCTGTGGCCAGAGATGCCAATTGGGTTTAGGCTTTAGTACAGTTTTTAGGGAAGGAACACAGGCCCTGGGTACCTGATTGGCAGGGACCCAGGGCACACCAAGGAAAAGTGCATCAGTTATCAGGCAAAAAGTGGGGGTTACTGCAACAGAAACCCACTTTCCTACAGGGAGGGACAGGGATTCACCTGACAACTACTACAGCCCTTGACCTCGAGGAGGATTGTGTTGTTGGATTTGAATGTTGCATCTCTTTGCATGTGTAGAGTTAGAAATAAAATACTACTTTTTCTTATAAAAGCAGGTATTTGGCTGGACATCGATTTATTGTTTGTACTGTATGCACTTTGAGTTCTGAGTTGTGTTCATTGACCTATATCTACATCCCCACCATGGGAACCTTGATTGCTCAACCACAGCTACCACTGAGAATCAATTGCAGAAGAGGGATTGGCCCAGTTGAGAGAGATCCATAGTAGGTCAGGCCCCAGGACATCAGGAGTAAAAGGCCTCAACCACCGCAGTTGGGACCAGTAAGTCATGCATGCTATCTGAAAGGGTTCTGACACGTGTAAATATTACACATGTGAATACTGCTGGAAATATTTCACTGACAGAGATTCCTAGGAGTTCCCCAGAGAATCTTTGAAAAAGACAAGAACAGTCCAGTGCCCATTGTATCTGCCTTTTGAGCCATCCCATGACTGTGCTGACTTCAAGCCTGTGGTGCTCAGGGTACAAGTGAGAATGCACATGTGTGTCTGGAAAAGGTAACCAGGAGTCTCCCAAGGGATCCCAGTACTACCAGTCTTTCCAGAAGAACTGGTGCCTTATTGGTACCTCTTTAGTCCTTACCTCTGTATATGTCAGTGAAACATTACCTGGACCAATACTGTCTGTCAGTGCTCTTCCACTGTACCAAGGCACTGCAGAAGCAGTAGTTGTCTGACTGCTTCTTGTGCCAGTAGTTGAGTTGGTGGCTGTAGCATGGATTATCTTTGCTCATTCAGGATTGGGAATTGGTGTTTGGTGACCATGTGGTGCATGCATGAACGATAGAGACATGCAAGAAGTACACTGCCTTCAGTAACTTGACTTGACTCCTGCATAAGACCTAATGCAGGCTTATGAATCTCTGTTTAAGCCTCCCATATTGTTGGAGTAACATATATAAATGCATTGTGGTGTGTGCATGTGTAGTCTTCCCACCTAGTGTGGCACAATTGCACTATCTGTGTTTCTGTATGCTTGCACAGACTCTACTGGCGTACAAGTTGGTTAAATTATGCCATTAATCCAGGAAGTATTCGGTATAAGCTGTGAAGTGTCACTTGACCTGCTGGTGTATGTCTTGTGTTTAAAGAAGCCAATGGAGTAAATTTGGGACTTCTTGACACATGTGTTGATTGTCTGTAAAGTAAGGAGGGACCTATTTATGTTGTACAAGTGGCTTGGTGCTTTGTGTATCTGCCCTAATATCCAATTGCAGGTGGCATAGGGTGTGACCATGGTGCTTGAGAGCATCAGTGATTTTTCATACTGCTTTTCAGAGAGATAGTTGCCAGATCACACTTTTGTCTCCAGTATTTTTCTTAAGGTCTCAACGAACTAGGAGCATAGTGCGCATAAGAGCTTGGTCTTTGTGACCATGTCATGAGATTAGCTTTTCTTGGATGTGGGATAGGCCATGATGTCGTGTGTGGGCACTGATAGTATAGGCCATGCTTTTGCAATCGGTAGTGAATGTCCTCAGGTGCACGCCATCATAAGATCTTCTGTGCATTGATGGTGAAGTCACAGGTGAGTCCAATTGCCCACACGCAGTGTTCGTTTTCAAGGTTGAGCATAGTCATGAAAAGGTGTTTGCAAGCGGGACTTGGCCTCGGTTGGTTTTGGAAAGTAGGGTGTAATCGGCAGCTTCCGATTGTTAACTCGAAAAGTACTTCTCTTAATGCTGGCGAACACGATTTATTCTGTCACCGTGTTCAACGTACTCATTATTCGATGTTTTTGGCTATTTAGCCATTTCTTGATCGGGCCACAAGATTTCATAACACAAAAGTAAACTTGACGGTTACGAAAAATCCACCCATTTTGCATAATTAATGTGTTTTTCACCTGAATGAGAAACCGGCTGATTAACGAACTATACTATTATTAAAACTGTAGTTCCCAGTGCTGCTTGGAATCATTTCAAGCACAGAGCATCTGCCCCCGCTGTGTGGGAAAACCCGCCTCTCTTGTGTGATCTGCCTTGTGTCGTCATCACTGACCTCGGTAACGGTGCAGGGGGCGCTGTGTCAGCATCAACCAAATACGGATGATTAGACGCGTTATTTGCCTTGCGCGTCAGAGGTCTAACGGGGGTTAAGCCCTATTCTTTACATCAGAAGACTTGAGCCTTTGGCTAATTAAAGACGGGTTGTATCAACTGGTTTCTGAACAGTAGCCTTTTGAAGATGCCGCCTCGTAGGAAACGGTACTGTGTTCCTCCAGGAACTACGATAAGCGGATCCTGGTCAGAATGAATAGCTAAGGCCACGTGAGGTCAAAGTTCACACAGTGATATTTGCCCAAAGTGTAAGTGGACCAAAACTGCACAGATTTGAAAGCGGCACAGACTTGATAGGAAAAGGAAGGGGTTTATATTCTATTTTTGGCCCTGGCTGACTCTCATTTGAATGGAGATGAATACCATAGAGTTTGAGAACCCTCTGGACCCTTGTATTCATCGGAATTATCTCCCACCTGATGGAGCACGATTTTAGCAAATAAAATCTGCTCAGAGAAAATCCACCCATGTGTGTGTTTTAAAAAAAAATACTAACGTGTGGGAAAACAAAAATACTGAACTTATAATTATTTGAAGGTAGGATAGAAAATGTGCAAAATGTTCATGCATTTGTTAGCAGAAATAATAAAATAGTGAACCCAGTATAAAGAAAAATGATTAATAATTAATAAATGTGAAAGAAATAATTATTACCCTGTCTGTCTAATTGACATGTTTTTATGTTTCCTGACCTGCAGGAACAAACAAACTGCAAACACGAGAAAGAGCTTTATTCTTCGTGAAAGTTATGTAGGCCTTAGAAATTATTATTTTCTCTTTTGCTAAAATAATGTGGGCCTCAGCAAATGTTTGTTAGGGGATGTGCTACCGTGCTCCTGTGCTTTCTGCCCTTGAAGAAATATAACTAGGTAACTAGTACCTCCTTAGAATGTAGAAAACTGTATAGTTCTTTCCTGTCTAGGCAAGGATTGTAGGAAACTTAGAAAGAAACAGTTGCAAAACTCTGTACAAATGAAACTGTAGTTTTTCCTTTTCCTCTCTAGGAAGTTGTATAACTCTTAGACAAAGGATGTTTAGAGAAATTTGTAAAGTCATCGTCAGGAGATTTACCTCCCCGTAGTTATTGTCCAATAGAAAGGCTTGTAGAGGGGTAGAAGAGAAACATTTTAGCGGAAACAAAGTAACAACACTACTATAAAATGTTTGGTGAGAAAATGTTCGTAGGCTCATTCACAAGACCAGTGACCTGTCCTGTGTTTCTGGTATGCTGCATGCCGTGCTGATTCCTGAATACTCTGGCTGGCGTACTCAACTGAAATCCTGAGAAAACTTTCCTAGAGACTTTGCACATCATCGGCTGATGGTGCTGCCCATGCTATATCCTATCGGCCGTGGGGTTAGCTTTCCGAACTAATTGCACGCTGTGCATTAGTTTCCCCATCTTGGTGAGAGAACTGGATTTACTGAATGCTTTCTTTCTCTCCCTCCTCCATTTCTGATTTGTTTTCCGAGTTTTGAATTATTCATCTTGTAATGTTTGTGGTGATTTAACCTGTAAACTGAGAACTAAATGATGATTTACAGTTTGTACTTGTGATTGACCTTTCATATTTCTGAAATAACAAAGAGAAAATATAGAGAAAGAATAGTGTCTGTCTTTATTTCAGGTGTTATGGTTTATTTTGGTAAATATATGTTGCATATTGTTGTATTGCTGTTTCTTCATTACAGGTCCTCATGAGGGAATAGCTCTCCAAGTTTTCATTACTTAGTCCTTTTTAGCTCTACCAAAGATCCGTCGGAGGACCTTTGATATTGTTATAAGGAATGATAATGACTTATGGGCCCGTCATTAGAGTTACGTTTCCATTAGTATTGTAAAGGTTGGTGTGGGACATATGATAATAATAACCCCCACCACTTTCGCTGCATCAGTTTTTGGTAGTTGCATCGGATGGTTTGTTTAGACTAAAATACTAGGTGATGAAAAAGGAGATTTTTGGACTGGACAAAATTAATAGTTTTAAGATATATGTTGAGTTAGTACCTTTATGTCACGTTGAGGTTTGTTGAATCTCAATGGAAAGAAGTTAGCGGGTCCGCCGTAGGCCCAAGATCCCGGTGATCCAGCGCAATATTAGCAAACAGCATTCATTCACCAGATACTCACTTGGGCCCATACATTCATACTACGCTAATACTTACGCTGGGTTTATCAGTTGTTACTCTCTATCAAAATCCCTGCTACCAATTACCTTCTGATTGAAGAGTAATGACTTACCAATGAATCCTTTGCTAATTGGGAAATTTAAAATGAGTGACATTCATTATAGTACATAATCCTGAAATAACCACTGAGTCAGCAAGTTTTTAAAATGTTTATCTAAAGATTTAGCAGAGTAAAATAGAGAACCACATGGTACTTAATCGCAATACCCAAGATTAAGCATAGAAATGATTATTGCTAATCAATGACGGTGTTTAAAGAAGAGGAGAAGATAGAGACAGCAGCGCAACTAAAGGTTGCATTATATTTACCTAAGTGCGAGAACCAACCCCTTAGCCAAGGAGTTGAAAGAATAGGACCCAGGAAGGATGAAGAGCAAAGACCTCCTCCAGGATCAGGACAGGACCGGTGACCTCTCTACAACGACGCCTGCGTCGTTCCCCTCTCTGATACTCGACTTCTCCTCGATTCTCCCGTGCCTTCCTTCTAATGGACTCTGCCGCCCCCTCCTCAGGACCTCTTCTGGACAGGGACTCGGTCTGCAATCGGTCAGCTTGGCGGTCTGGAGCTAAGCGCGTTCTGGCAGCATGGACGTCTGTTCTTCATGAACGCATGCTCTGACTAATTAACTAATGCTATATTCTATTATACCCTTCTACTCCCATGTACCTCCCCTTAATGTTACTAAAATATGGGGCCACTACTTCTGATTGGACAGGGACAGGAGGTGGATTCTCGCACCATATTGATTTGGCCTAAATTGTAAAGCCTATTGTCTTTACGTTCCCACCCCTTCAAATTAATACATTCGCTTTATTTCCCACCCGTCTCATGACAAATGTAAACCAATTTTCATAGACAATGTATCGATGTGTGACAGGAAAGAACTAGTACAACATCTTTGGCCATCAGGTTACGGCCTTGGACTTCGTCCAGGTTGACTTCATTTGGCAGGCACACAGGACACATGCGCAGAACCAGTTGCCTCTCGAGTTTCAGAACACCAACCCAGGCCCAAGTTTACGAACTAATAAAAGTGCAAGAAGAAAATATTAGAATCACAAATAAAATGTTTCACTGTATACCCACTATTTCTATTCTATTCCCAATTAAATATATATACTATCCCGCGTTAGTAGCGTTAGGAAACGACAATTTAATAATGACATGAGAGCAAGCTGAAGCATGTGAAAACATCAAGCAGCCATTTTAATGCACACTGCGCAGAAGCAGAAGTTTCCCACCAAGCAAAGAAAGACGTCACACCATGTGATATGGTTGCGACATGCGCATTGAGCTTTCCGCGCATAGCGGCCATTTTGGATTACAGACAAGCGTTATTCATTAGTAAAACACATAGGCAAGCATCTTTTTCTTTTGTGTCGTGAATGCAAAGGTTAGTATTAACAATTACAAGTTTAATAAATTAATACTGTGAGGAGGATTGAATACAAGCAAGTTTCATTTATGAAACCTTGCTCCATCAATCCCCTCTCTGATGGCGTATCTGAGCCATCAAAACACTACCCTCAATCAGATGCCAACTTCTAGCAAATTACTTCATTCTCATCTTTATTCTTTCTATTTTTACAATCTCCTTTTGATTTCTTGTATAATTCACTTCTCCACTCTTCAAGTTCGATTTCATCTACCTTTCGTTTCTTTCCTCTTCCTGTCACCTTATATGTTCCATTCTTTTTACAGCATTTGCACCATATTGTTATTGCCAAGATTATTATTGCTATCCCTGCTAAGGGTACTAATATTTGACCTATAAGTCCTTTCCCTATATTAGCAAACCAGGTTCCAATTGACGAGATACTATTTGTCAATCTTTCCCATACACTATCAACTTCCAGTGGTTTAAGTTCCTTCTCAAGTTTAGTTATATTCTGTATGTACGTTCCAATTTCTGCACTCTTATCAGGAATATAAGTGCAACAATGTTTCGTCTTCAATAATTTACAGACTCCGCCCTCTTTTGCCAATATAATATCAAGAGCAAGTCGATTTTGCATAACCATAGATCTAATCGCAACCATTTCCGCATTAATCATTAGAAATCCTCCAGCAGTATCTGTTGATAAACGATCAACTACTGTAGACAATTTACATATTTTCCTTGAGTTCAGAATTATTCCCACTGAAGGTATCAATGCACCAAATATATCACCTACAATTTCAGAAAAACTAGCTCTTTTACTACGTATTAATTCATTATTGTTTTCATTGCTCTCAGTGTTTCTTTTTACGTGGTATATCTTTGGAAATACTATTCCAAAATAACAACTTCCATACCACCGTGCAGGAAGCCTAAAGTAAGCCTTATTCCCACACACATAATAGATTCCAGGAAAAACTGAATCTGTTCCTCCTTTGAGTCCCCAACCTCCAAAAATTAAAACATTGTGTTCACATTCACTGGTACCGATGAAAACATTGTTATAATCAGTCTTTAACCTATGAAGACAAATTTTTCCTGTTTTTACAAAATCCAGAGCCATAGCAGCTTGAGCCTTGCCAGGTGTGTAACTCCCTTCTTTCTCCGCCCAAGGTGGCAAATGAGCCTTATGCTCAGAAGCTTTCTTTTGAAAATCTTGTCTTCTATCTTCTACTAAATTCAAAAATATCTTTTCTTCTTCAAGTAAAGAACATGTTAGATTGTGTCTATGTGCATGTGTTATGTCTATTGATTTCATGGTTAAGAAAAATTCTCCCATAAACTGTGTGTCTTGACTACTAAGCACTGGGTTCATACTCTTGCGAATCCGAACCTCAGAAAATATCACATCTAAGTTTGAATAATAATACTGAAGTCTCCCTGTTCTATAAAATAAACTAGACAAAACACTACATGATATACCATATGTCAGTGGTAAGTGATGGTATGTTAATCCTTCTGCTACTGATTCAGGTAACTTCATACAGACGTAACAATTACTAACTTCCATTGGGCCTGATTCACAGAACTAACTTACGTCAAAAAGGTAAAGTTAGTACTTTTTGGTATTCACAGAATACACTTACTCATTTTGGTATTCACAGAATGAACTTACTCATTTCGGTATTCACAGAAGTTAGTAGTCCTAACTTTAGGACTCCTAAATGCCATCTGTGAATACCGAAAGTCTTAAAGTTAAGATTTTTCTCAGTTTAGGAGTAGTAAAGTTAGGACTAACTTTACTACTCCTAAACTGAGAAAAATCCTAACTTTAAGACTTTCGGTATTCACAGAAGGCATTTAGGAGTCCTAAAGTTAGGACTACTAACTTCTGTGAATACCGAAATGAGTAAGTTCATTCTGTGAATACCAAAATGAGTAAGTGTATTCTGTGAATACCAAAAAGTACTAACTTTACGTTTTTGACGTAAGTTAGTTCTGTGAATCAGGCCCATTGTGTCTACATATTGAAACAATAACTTTGTAAAAACGTTTAAACTAGTGTTGTTGTCAGCTACTTCATGATGAATTTCTGGTTCACTTTCTGCCATTAGTTCTACTCTATTGCCCTTTATGTTTGCTGTCCTTCCTTTAGTCTCATTATTAATCTTTTTATCTACTATCATAAGGTAAGGAACTGCTACAATCAGGACTAACCATACTATAAGCACCATTACTAGACTACATATGCATATTGCACAGCATCTTCTACAACATTTCTGTTTTGGTCTCCCAGCAACTCTATCGTCAGGCATTTTTCGACAAGGAAGATTGCTCTTCTTATCTCTTCTTCTTTTCTTTAGTTTATTCTTTTGCTTAGTCAGGGTGGTCTTGTTTCTTCTTCGTACGTCAATTCTGCACTTGTTCCTTCGCCACCACTGTCACTTGATTCTGAGCTTTCAAAATCTTCAAGGATGATATAAGTCCATTCAGGACCCTTGAATTTGTTATTCACAAGTTTCAGTCTTTTACTTCTTCTTTTTGCAGTTTTATTTTCTTGTTCAGTTTCACTTGTTACTTCATTCACTTGATCTGGATCTTCACTTCTGGTTGTTATGTGGTACTTCACTCTTTTAATGACACTCGGCCAATGATCTCCTTTTCTTGTTTTCTTTGTTGGCACTGTTTCTTTGTTTTCGTCTTCAGCGATCTCGTTAATTTCACTGCTTATTACTGCTTTGTTTTCTTTGATCACTTTTTCTTCTGCTTTGTCTTTTTCAGGTCTGATTGGTTTCTCTGTAACAGCTCCACTGTGAGTTTCCAATAACTGACCTTGTTCTTTATTTACTTCTTCAAGTTCATGTTTTTCAAGGTTTTCTTCTTCTGTGCACTCTTCTTGATCTAACTTGTTCTGATCAGGGCTTATTGCACTGTGAACTTCTGCAGCCTGACCGGATTCTTCTAGACCTGTCTGTCCTTGATCAAAGTCTATTAGGTCTTCACTGTTTTGAGTCCAGTTTTCTTTCCCTGTCTGACCTTGCTCAGGATTTCTTAATGTCTTTTCTTCTTGTTCCTGAACTGCTTCTTCTTCACCTATCTGATCTTCAATTTCCTCCAATTTCGCTTGACTTCTTGTTCTGTGGTATACTTCAGGAACTTCTACCACTGGTATCCAATCCTGACTTGTGCTCGGTTGTTCTTCTTCAGCTTCCCCGGCATCTCGAACTTGAGATCCTACAGCTGGGCAACCTTCAGCCTCTTCAGTGATTGGCGTTGTCTGAGGATTCTCTTCCTCGGGATCTGGTACTCTCTTGGTGTGACTTACATGGATCCAATTAGGAAATCCGGCACACTTCACTGCTGTATTCGTTGTCAGTATGACTTGACACGGTCTGCCCCATCTAGGTGATAGACACGTTTCTCTGGTGTGATTCTTCACTACCACCCAGTCACCAGGATTCAGATCATGTTCTTGTTCAGGCTGCCTGGAAACTGCGTCTTCTCCAACCTGATGAGAGACAGAACGCACTAGGTCAGCCAATCCTTTGCAATAGTCCAAAACCATATCATAAGATATATTCACCAGTTTGTTTGTGGGAACATGTGTTTGTCTCATTGCTCTTCCCATCATTATTTCGTGGGGGCTCAATCCTGTGCTTCTGTCGGGTATACTTCTGAGTCCCATTAGAACAAGTGGCAATGCATCTGGCCACTCTAATGATGTTGATGCACACATTTTTCCCAGTCTTGACTTTATAGTGCCATTCAATTGTTCAACCACTCCAGAAGCTTCTGGACGATATGCACAGTGCAGTTTCTGTTGGATTTGGAATGCTTCACAGATTATTTGAATCACTTCACTGTTAAAATGTTTTCCTCTATCTGATTCCAAAGTTACTGGAAAACCAAACCTAGGAATGAGCTCTCGTAGCAACAGTTTTGCAACTGTAATGCTGTCATTTCTCCTAGTAGGGTAAGCCTCCACCCACTTTGAAAACAGACACACTATTACTAGTACATATTTCAGCCCTCTACATGGTGGTAACTGTATGAAATCAAACTGAAGTCTCATAAATGGACCCTCTGCCTTTCCAATTATCCCAAATCCAATTACTGTCTTCCTCCCCGGATTATGCCTCTGGCAAGTTAGACATCTCTGGCAAAGACTCTCTGCAACAGCTCTGAATTTGGGATTGTACCAATTTTGTCTGAACAGCCTAATCATTGCATCTCTCCCTATGTGTGTGTCTCCATGATGCATTCTAGCCATTTGTGAGAGTAAACAGTCTGGCATGACTGGTCTGCCATCAGCACTGATCCACACTTCATCATCTCCTCTTTGGGAACAACCCACTTTGATCCACAAATTTTTCTCACTTTCATCAACCTCATCTTGCAATTTCTTCACCTCATTCCAAGTTTCAGGTGGCATATACAGCATAAGTTGGCAGCTGATTCCCATTCTTTCCACCCTCTTATTGACTGACATTCTGGTTTTGGCACAATGTTGAGCCACCAGATCTGCATATCTGTTGCTGACTACCACCCAGTCATCTCCTGACTGGTGTGCAGCACATTTCACCACAGCCAATTCTTTTGGTGATTGTATTGCTTCTAGCAATTCCCTTACAAATTGTCCATTTTTAATGGGGGATCCTGAAGAAGTCATGAAATCCCTCTGCATCCATAGTTGGCCAAAATCGTGCACAACCCCGTAACCATATTGGCTATCTGTAAATATGGTTACTCTCTGATTCCTCACAATTTTGCATGCTTTTATCAACGCAATCAATTCAGCTACTTGTGCAGATTTGACTCCTGGTAAATAGGATGCTTCAACTATTTCAGTTAATTCACATACCGCATAGGCAGCAGTTAGTTTACCATCTTCATGTCTTTGACATGAACCATCAACAAATAGCTCCCTGTCTGGCTTTTTAAGAGGCTGTTCCTCTATATCTGGGCGTGGTTTTGTGCATAATTCTGTAATTTGTATACAATCATGTTCATCTTCTTCATCATCTTTAATTCTCTCATGACGTGGGTCTGGTAGTAAGGTTGCTGGATTTATTATAGTACACCTTACCATATTCACATTTTCAGCACCCATTATGATTCTTTCGTATTTAGTCAGCCGACTAGGAGTAAGATGCTGAGTTCGGGTTCTTGTCAACAGAATGACAACTGCATGTGGAACATACACTTTTACAGGGTGTCCCATCACAATTGACTCACTTTGTTCAATGCTCAAACAAGTAGCCGCTACTGCTTTTAAGCATCCTGGCAATGTGGCTGCTACTGGGTCCAATGTAGCAGAAAAATATGCTATAGGACGTCTTTCCAATCCATGTCTCTGAGTTAAGACAGAAAGTGCACAATTTTCTCTCTCATGACAGAACAATGCAAATTCTCTCTTATAATCAGGAATGCCTAAGGCAGGTGCTGAACATAGGGCATTTCTCAATTTTACAAAAGCTTCTACACTTTCATCCTCCCACTCCACAGGGTCCTTTGCTTTCTTCTTTGTCATGTTAATTAAGGGCTTAGCTAACATGGAAAATCCTGGTATCCATTGTCGATAGTAACCTACTATTCCTAGGAACATTCTCACTTGTCTTTGTGTTACAGGCATTTGCATTTTCTTTATTAAAGCTACTCTTTCAGCTGTTACTCTTCTTTTTCCTCTCTCAATTTGGTGTCCCAGATACTTAACAGCTGTTGTACAGAATTGCAATTTTTCAGGTGAGACTTTATGTCCTTCTTCTGCCGAAAGATTTAACAATGCTATGGAATCAACAACACAGTCCTCTCTGGTATTCGATGCCACCAATAAGTCGTCGATATATTGGACTAAGACTGAGCTTCCTGGCATCACTAGTTTTTCAAGGCACTTTTTCAGTATCTGGTTGAAAATAGAAGGACTTTCTGTGTACCCCTGAGGAACACGATTCCACACATAAACCTTGTTTTCTAATTTAAATGAGAAAAGTCTGGATGTAATGGTATTGAAAAGAATGCTTGACACAAATCAATTACTGTGAACCATCCTGCACTCCACGGGATCTGGTACAAAATTACTGCAGAATTTGGTACTATGGGACAACATGGTTCTACAATCTTATTTATTTTCCTCAGGTCCTGAATAATCCTATATTTTCCACTAGGTTTCTTTAATCCCATTATTGGTGAATTACATGGGCTACTCATTACTTCTTTTAGTATGTTTTGTTCTACCATTCGATTTATTTCTTCAATGACTCCTGCTTTTACTTCTGCACTCATTTTGTACTGTCTGATATTTGGGAAAATTGCACCTTCCTTTACAGTAATTTTAACTGGATCTATTTTAGCCATAAGTCCTACTTCTTTTCCGGTGAAATCCCATACTATGGGGTTTACTGTACCTTTTAATTCTTCTGGCAACTCATCTTTTGTTATTAACGAAAACATCTCGTCTACTTCTGTACCTTGTTTTGCAATCATAATTTTATATACATGATCTTCATCTGGTTTCTGAACTGCCACACCATCCGGTGTACAGAAAATGGTACAATTCATCTTGCACAACAAATCCCTACCTAATAAGTTTACTGGACAAGAATCACACACTACAAATTGATGCATTTCTCTGAAGTTTCCGATTTTAACTTCCATGGGTTCAGTAAGAGGTGTTCTAATCCGCTGATTAGCTACCCCCACTACTTGGATATTTTCACCAGAGAGAGGAAGGTCTGGAATGTCTGCTGTTCTCACAGTAGACCGGGTAGCACCAGTGTCCAAAAGGAAAGTAATATTATTACCTTTCACATTCCCTTCAACATATGGACCTGACTGATCTACCTGTAAGGATGCGCCAAGTATGCACTCCTTCTTCCCCTCTCCTAGGCACCGTCATGGACTGTATTGACAGAAATCGTCCTGCAAAAGAAATTGTGATGTCATATAATCATTCTTACCACTTCCTCCTGGATATCCGATGTCTGTACCATGCTTTGCTCTGCTTACATTACCCTGAATAGGTGCAGGTGGCAACTGACTCTGAGGATTTGCACCCTGCTGTGAGTCATTCTGCGTCTGTGGATTTAAATTTTGATTTGGGCCATTATTATTCCGAATCTTTTTACATTCATCCTTCCAATGCCCCAATTTTTCGCATCCATGACAAGGAAATTGCTTTTTAGCTTCTTCTCTACTCATTCGTCCTCTAAACTTTCCACCATTCCCAGCATCACCATTCATTCCGGAATCTTTTCCTTGAATTTCACTCGGATTTTCCAAATTAATTCCCTGTTTCTCAGCCATTTTCACCTGTGCCCACATCACTTTTTCCTGCAATTTCTTATGTCTATCCTCAATATCGTCTCCACAATATTTCGCATATTTCAAAATTTCATCAATAGGTTTCCCTTGCCAACACAACATGTGCTGCTTAATCATCTGACAAATTTCTGGCTTTAAACCGTAAACAAATCGATACACAAACTGACTCATGTTTTTGTCTCCAATGTCCTCAAATCCACTATACTGTTTAAATACCTGCAATAGACGCTCATAGTAGGAATGTACTGATTCATTCGCTTCTTGGGTAGTTCGATCTATTTTTACCCAATCTGTTTCTTTCGGTGGTATTTTCCCTTTCAGGTAAGTTATCACTTGCTGATACTTTTTCATTACATCATTTGACGGGGCACCTGTCTTCGGATCTCTAGGATATTCATCACTAGGCCAATCGACTGTAATTTTACAATCTGTCCACAAATCGGCAGGTACCACTATGTCAAACAAACCATCTAAATCCTTCAACAATACCTTTGACACCTTCACAAACCTGTCAACCTGCTTGTACCATTCAATTGTTTTTTCTCTCAATTTTGGAAAATCATTCGTAAATGACAAAATATCCTGTCTGCTCCATGGGACATGTACATATCCTCCTCCCGCAACTTCTCGCATTGGATACATCTGGTCTGCTTTCCCTGTTTCCTTCATCACATATTCTGATGCTGTTCTACTTGTTCGTGCTTCTTCCTTTTTCTTGGCCCACCTAGTTTTCCATTTATCTAGGTCTCCCCATTTTTGCAAAACTAACATTAATTCTCTTATTTGTAATCTTCTTCCAGAGGCATTCATATTTTCTAAATCTTTGTCCGAAAATTCTGCTTTATAGGGTTTTTGTAGTACTTTTGATCTCCCTATTTCTATTCCCATCTGTAGTGCTAAATTGGATAATTTTTCATGAAATAACCTTACATTTCTGGTGATACTCCTGCACAGGAACAATAATTCTTCTTCATCATAGGTATTTAAGCGTTCTAATCCTACTTTTCCTGCTATTATTTCTTCTAATTCGACTTTCAATTTATGAATGTCCATTATTTTCGGAGGTGTGCACTGTTTAACTGAACCTTGCACCCATCTTTCTAGATCTTCAGGTGTTACTATGGTGGCACTTTTTGCTCTCGATGAAGTTACTAAACTTACATCTTTTGAACATCCAGGTACATCTTTTCTGGGAGTACTATTTACAGAACCTCGAATAGGCAAGTCCATGAGTGATATTGTGGATTCACAGTCACTAAATTGATCCTCAATTATAACTGGAGCTTCAGGTTTGGGATTATTCACAGCAGTAGGTGTAAGTATCGGTGGAGGACAGCTTCCCTGAGTACCATATAATGGAACTACTGGACCAATTGTTACTGGTATGGTCAACGAATCAGGGTGTACTTTTATCTGGGTTATTTTCTGTATTAATTCTGTTCTGGTCTTTTCTAGAGCTTCCTTTTCTTTGTCATGAAGTATTCTACTCGGGGTGAATTCATGCATTACCTGTGGCACTAATGGAGTTTTCGGTGGTGCACTTGGGGTGCATCCACTTGTCCCTTCCTGATATGGTGGGGGATTTCTTAACATTTCCTCCATAAATTCGTCTTCGGACTCCTCATTTCTTATTAAATGTTTTGTCTTTTCTGTGCACTTACTTCCTAATTTCTCCTCTGCTGAGAACAATGGATATAATCCTTCTGTAATTATTGCCCTTCTCCATTGTTTCATCTGACCGTCCCTAGACTCACGTAGATATCGGGGAAAAAATCCTGGATAACTCCTATTACTTCTAGATCTATCCCGCTCAAATGCCTCGGTTTCCCATTCTGCTAGAGCTTCGTACTGGGTTAATCTAGGTCTGGGTTCTAAGTCATTCATCCTCAATCTCAAATTCTGAAGAATTCTTCCATTGAAGGTACCATTCTCGGGAAATGCTAATATTCCATCATTTTTGGTATATTCTATCCAATTCTCCATCCATACACAAGTATGATAACCTCTCTCCATCATCATGAATGAAGCGGGCGTTTTAGCTGGTGGAATAATAATTCCTTCTCTAGTTTTGAGTGGTTTATCCTTTTTAAAATAGTTCTTAATCTTTTGCAGAAAGGACATTTTTCTCTTCTCTCCGTACATTCTATCTAATCTTCGGTGTACAAAATTATATTCTGCAAAACCTAGGAATCTCCTATCCGGACGAGTTCCTGTTAAAGTCGGATCGCGTTTTAACATGCAATCCTTATCCACTAAGATTTTAGTTTCTAAAATATCAACCAATCAAGTCTCTGCTAACTTTTATTTCTGAACCAATCCTTGCGCTGCCTTTTGGTGACGTTTATCTGTCAACCCCTCCTTTACAATCTGCTCTTTCCTGTCCTTGCTGGTTCAACCAATCCCAGCGCGGCACCTGTGACGTCAGTACTACTCCTGACCACTGACCCCTCCTTTACAAGGGTTTTTCCACACCCGCTGATTCAACCAATCCCAGCGCGGCGTTTGGTGACGTCAGCTCCCTCTCCGGCAACTGACCCTCCCTTTACAAAAATTTACGCAAACTTATTTTCTCTATACATCTTAATTACATTTCAGTAACAACATAAAACATTCGCTATCGTGCCAGTTTCTCTAAAATAGGAAAGATAGTTTTTCTCTCACACTTAGTAAAACCTTTCCGTTTACTAAACATACACTACAAGTAAAACACTTCCGTCTACTCTTCACGCAAGCTCCAGAAGTACCTGTTACTTCTCCAATGTTACCCTTTCTAGGTGATATAACATCAAATTTTTACCAGCGTACTCTTTTGCTATTACTCACACTCTTAGAATCCCTAACGAGTACTGAAAGTCCTGCTTAACTTCTCAGTACTAATTCTGCCTGACAGATAACCTCACTGCAGTATGGCTTCCACTTGCCACCCGCTATTCTCTTTACCCCGGCGTATTCTGGACAACATAAAACAAAACTCAAAATTTAAGCGGATGTTAGTTCATAAAAATACAAATAAAAATTCTCATTACCCAATTAACAAAGAGTAACCATCCTCTGCTACCAGAAAACTGATCCAGCGATATATTAGCAAACAGCATTCATTCACCAGATACTCACTTGGGCCCATACATTCATACTACGCTAATACTTATGCTGGGTTTATCAGTTGTTACTCTCTATCAAAATCCCTGCTACCAATTACCTTCTGATTGAAGAGTAATGACTTACCAATGAATCCTTTGCTAATTGGGAAATTTAAAATGAGTGACATTCATTATAGTACATAATCCTGAAATAACCACTGAGTCAGCAAGTTTTTAAAATGTTTATCTAAAGATTTAGCAGAGTAAAATACAGAACCACATGGTACTTAATCGCAATACCCAAGATTAAGCATAGAAATGATTATTGCTAATCAATGACGGTGTTTAAAGAAGAGGAGAAGATAGAGACAGCAGCGCAACTAAAGGTTGCATTATATTTACCTAAGTGCGAGAACCAACCCCTTAGCCAAGGAGTTGAAAGAATAGGACCCAGGAAGGATGAAGAGCAAAGACCTCCTCCAGGATCAGGACAGGACCGGTGACCTCTCTACAACGACGCCTGCGTCGTTCCCCTCTCTGATACTCGACTTCTCCTCGATTCTCCCGCGCCTTCCTTCTAATGGACTCTGCCGCCCCCTCCTCAGGACCTCTTCTGGACAGGGACTCGGTCTGCAATCGGTCAGCTTGGCAGTCTGGAGCTAAGCGCGTTCTGGCAGCATGGACGCCTGTTCTTCATGAACGCATGCTCTGACTAATTAACTAATGCTATATTCTATTATACCCTTCTACGCCCATGTACCTCCCCTTAATGTTACTAAAATATGGGGCCATTACTTCTGATTGGACAGGAGGTGGATTCTCGCACCATATTGATTTGGCCTAAATTGTAAAGCCTATTGTCTTTACGTTCCCACCCCTTCAAATTAATACATTCGCTTTATTTCCCACCCGTCTCATGACAAATGTAAACCAATTTTCATAGACAATGTATCGATGTGTGACAGGAAAGAACTAGTACAACATCTTTGGCCATCAGGTTACGGCCTTGGACTTCGTCCAGGTTGACTTCATTTGGCAGGCACACAGGACACATGCGCAGAACCAGTTGCCTCTCGAGTTTCAGAACACCAACCCAGGCCCAAGTTTACGAACTAATAAAAGTGCAAGAAGAAAATATTAGAATCACAAATAAAATGTTTCACGGTATACCAACTATTTCTATTCTATTCCCAATTAAATATATATACTATCCCGCGTTAGTAGCGTTAGGAAACGACAATTTAATAATGACATGAGAGCAAGCTGACGCATGTGAAAACATCAAGCAGCCATTTTAATGCACACTGCGCAGAAGCAGAAGTTTCCCACCAAGCAAAGAAAGACGTCACACCATGTGATATGGTTGCGACATGCGCATTGAGCTTTCCCGCGCATAGCGGCCATTTTGGATTACAGACAAGTGTTATTCATTAGTAAAACACATAGGCAAGCATCTTTTTCTTTTGTGTCGTGAATGCAAAGGTTAGTATTAACAATACAAGTTTAATAAATTAATACTGTGAGGAGGATTGAATACAAGCAAGTTTCATTTATGAAACCTTGCTCCATCACCGGGATAAGCCTAAGCGCTGTCTTAGTGTGGCATACACTAAGCTTTATGTGCGTTGTCTGCTGTTGATGCGGTACTAGGCGGTCATCGAACTGAAAGTTACTGCACAGGGAACTTTGTTGAATGAAGTAGTGGAGGTTTATTTGGATCACTTCAGAAGCGCAACTGGGGAAGTCCCGAGAATTTTCCACTTGTAAGAGAGCATAATCGCGCTGGTCGAGATTGTGCTGGAGTGTAGACATTTTCTTAGAATACATGAAAATACTATCAAATTTCTTTTAGTGGAGCAGACAAGCTGTGTTTATGTAGTTTGTTTTGTTTATTAAAGACTTTAAAGACGCTGAAGCTGATTTTGTAAAGGGAGGGTCAGTAGAAGGAGTGATACTGACGTAACAGTGAGCAGCGCTGGTATTGGTCAGTTGGTAAGAAAATGTCACTGAGGTGCTGTGCTGCTATAGGCTAGTTAGTGTGAGTCGCGCTGGGATTGGACGGTAAATAACTTTGATTGAAAGTGGAGAACATAACACGGAAGGAAAATTACATAGATTTACATCGACTAGAATTTATACACTAATATTTGCTTATAGTTAGTAAAGAATCATGAAGATAATAAAATTGTTAAAAACTTTGTTTAGCAAAGATCAGCCAATACAAATCAGAGAAGGAATACCGATGCCTCCTGAAGGAACGCCTGCAGCATTCATGGTGTTAGAAAGGGGTTATCATACTTGTACATGGTTAGAAAATTGGATGAAGTATACAGAAAATGATGGTAACTTGGCTTTCCCAGTAAATGGTACCTTTAATACAAACATTTTAGAAAATTTGAGAAGACGAATAATTTGAGTCCAAATCCAAGACCTATGCAGTACGAGGCTCTAGAAGATTGGGATTACAAAGCATACAAAAGAGAAAGAGATTGACACCAAAATAGGTATAAGAATACAGTGAGTAGATATTCTGAAGCAAAATGGGATGCTCGTGAGAAAATGTGGAGAAGAGATGTTGTTGAAGGTACTAAAATGTTCCCAGTTAGAGAAGTTGAAGCGAGTGAAGGGGGAAAATCCAAAGAGAAAAAGAAAAATACAGACTCACAAGAGAAAAGTGTAGACTTAATGGACAATACAGATGAGATTGATGAGGATTTCCTGAATGAATTATTATTGAATAGGCCTCCACCATATCAGGAAGAGCAGATTAATACAAACACAAATGTTTTAAATGTTTCGAGTAGTTTCACCAAGCGCTCCTCTAATTCAAATTGAAGAGCAGCTAATGAATAGAATGACTAATGAGGTGAGACAAGTTCAAAATGTGAATAGAGAAGAGTCAGTTGTTAGAATGGAAATGATGAAGAATCCAGATGTTTTGTTGGTACCAGTGACAATTGGTCCAATAGTTCCATTATACAATGATGGACAAGGAATTACTCGAGTGCATGCTTTAACAGTTCCAGAGAGGAGTAATGAACTTCCTCATACGATTCACAGAGAAATGACTAGAAATAATGAAAGAAGTAATAGAAATAGTGGTTTGAATGTGAGTGTAGTCACGGGACAAGAAGGATAATTGGTTGATTTTTTAAGGAGAAATGAAACACCAAAGCGAGTGGTATATCTTGATCCAAAGAAAATAATTCAAGCTGAGAGGAGAATAAATACACAAACACCTAGTAGACCGAGAAGTGAGTCTAGTGAAGATGCACAAAGATCATTAGGTCCATCGCCAGAAGAATTAGATGAATGGATTAGAGAAATAGCTCCTGGATGTAGTAGTCAAAGCAAAGTTGATTACATAGATGTGAGTAAATTAAAAGGAGATTTGGAAGAAATGATTGCAGGTACAATCAGCCCAGAAAGGTTGAGCAAATATCAGGAAGATGAATTATTATTTTTGTGTAAGTCTATTACACGGAAAGCGAGAAGTTTACATGAAACTTTTGCTGAAGTTGCACACACATGTATGGAGTAGATATTGAAAAGTCTAAAGCATTACAAAAGACCTATAGATTGGATTTTACTGACAAAGATTTAGAAAATCTGAATGTTTCAGGGAGAAGATTGCAAATGAAAGAGTTAATTACTACTTTGAGACATTGGGAAGAATTGGACAGATGGAAAGGAAGATGGGCTAAAAAGAAGGAAGATGAAAATGCTAAAGCAAATGCTGCTTTACCATTGTATCCTTTGAGAGATGCAGAGAAAGAGGCAGAATTAGTTGATGCAGTAACAGCATATACAATGAGAGAGATACCAGGAGGTGGTCTTGTTCATGTTCCATGGTCAAGACAGGATATATTGTAATTTACAAATGATTTCCCAAGATTGAGAGAAAGGCCTGTTGAATGGTATAGACAGGTAGAAAGATTTGTGAAAGTCTCAAAAGTTTTATGGATTGACCTGGATGGTCTTTTCGATATTGTGGTTCCAGCAGATTTATGGGTCGAGTGTAAGATTGTTGTGGATTGGCCGAAAAAAGAGTATCCAAGAGATCCTAAAACAGGAGCTCCTTCTGAAGAAGTTATGAAAAAATATAATCAGGTCATTACATATCTGAAAGGGAAGATTTCTCCAAAAGAAACAGATTGGGTGAAAATTGATAGAACGACTCAGGAATTGAAAGAATCAGTGCATGCATATTATGAGAGACTTCTTCAGGTGTTTAAACAATCCAGTGGTATAGAAAATATCACAGAAAAATGTATGGGACATTTTGTATATAGATTTGTCTATGGATTGAGACCAGAAATAAGTGCTATGATTCAGCAACATTTAATATGTTGGCAGAGCAAAACGATTGATGAAATACTTCGTTATGCAAAATATTGTGGAGATGACATAGAAATGAGACATAAAAAGTTGAAGGAAAAATTGATGTTAGCAAAAATGAAAGCAGCAAAGAAACGAGGATATCTGGCACAGATTCGACAGATGACTATCAGAGTAATGGTCAGACTACTACTGGTATGAAGGGTGTAGTTTCGAATGGTAACACAGTGACGCAAATGATTCCAATGGGTCAAGGAAGAGGTAGAGGTAATTTCAGAGACAAAGAAGAGTTGAAAAAGAAGTATCCTTGTCATGGTTGTGGCAAATTTGGACACTGGTGACGCGAGTGTAGGATGTTGTTGAATAATGAGGAGAAATGGGAACATGTGATCCAAATCAAATGCAGATGCAGAATCAGGGTTATCAGGTACAAATGAATCAGATGCATAATCAAAATCAACAAGTACAGGTGTCAAATAATAAGGGACAAGGTTTGCAAATACCACAAGCTCCATTGCCAAATGAAAATGTGAATGGTCAAGTGCAAAGACAAAATGTGAATACTGGTTTCGGTACTAATGGTCAAGCAGGTTCAAATGTGCAGGTGGTTTCACAATATATACTACAAACAGAAGAGAATGATTCAGATTTGTCGCAATGACGGTGCCTGAGGGGGAGGAAGAGTGCGTTCTTGGCGCATCTGTAGCGGTAGATCAGTCAGGTCCATACGTGGATGGCGAGGTTGAAGGTAATGCTATTACTTTCCTCGCAGATACTGGTGCTACTCGTTCCACTGTGAGAACTGTGGAAATCTCAAACCTACCCCTCTCGGCAGAAACTATCCAAGTTATAGGAGTGTCGAACAAACTAATTAAAACGCCAATAACAAAACCAATGAAAGTTCATATTGGAAATTTTCAAGAACTACACAAATTTGTTGTGTGTGACTCAAGTCCAGTTAATTTGTTAGGACGGGACCTATTGTGTAAAATGAACTGTTCCATTTATTGTACCCCAGATGGAATAGCATTTCACACAAAGGATAAAGACGTCATATTCAAGCTGTTGAGGCAGGAAAGAGAGGTGAATGAACTGTATCCATTGCTTACAGCAAATGATTTGCCAGTTGAATTTAGAAATACGGTGTTGACGGATGTGTGGGATTTTTCAGGGAAAGACATTGGATTGATGAAAGGAGTTGCTCCGATTCAGATTACAGTGAAACCAAATGCAGAATTTCCAAGAATACTGCAATACAAAATGAGTCCTGAAACAATTGCAGGAGTAACACCTGTAATAGAAATGTTGATTGAGCAGGGAATTTTGAGAGAGATTCTAGGGAGCCCATGCAATTAACCTATAATGGGAATTCGCAGACCAAATGGGAAACATAGGATTGTACATTACCTGAGAAAGGTGAACCAGATTGTTATACCTTGTTGTCCAATTGTACCGAATCCAGCCGGGATCCTATATCAAATCCCATGTGACGCAGAATGGTTCACAGTGATCGATTTGTGTCAAGCATTTTTCTCGATACCTTTGCACCCGGATAGCCAATATTTATTCGCTTTCCGGTTCGGAAACCGTGTTTTGGCATGGTGCCAAGTTCCTCAAGGGTATACAGAGAGTCCCTCAATTTTCAATCAGATATTGAAAAAATGTTTGGAATCATTGGTAATGCCTAAAGACTCAGTCCTAGTCCAGTATATCAATGACCTATTAGTGGCATCGAAAACAAAAGAAGACTGTGTGACAGATACAATTGCTCTACTGAATCATTTGGCAGTAGGTGGGCATAAAGTGTCACCGGCAAAATTTTAGTTTTGTAAAAAAGAGGTCCTTTACCTAGGTCACATCATTGAAAAGGGATTTCGGAAAGTCTCTCAGGATCGGATCAATGCTATTATGTGAATGAATCCGCCAAAAACTCAGAAAGAAGTTCAAATGTTTTTGGGAATGGTTGGATATTGTAGACAGTGGATTATGAATTTTTCACTGATCGCCAATCCATTACAGAGATTGACACACAAAGATGTGACAGATCCAATACATCTTGATGAAGAGTGCATGAAAACATTCCTAAAGTTGCGAGACAGTTTATGTCGAGCACCAGCATTAGGGATGCCAGACTTTGAAAAAGAATTTGCGTTATTTTGCAATGAACATGAAGGTTGCGCACTTTCAGTTCTAACGCAAACACACGGAACAGCACGAAGGACAGTGGCATATTTTTCTGCTACTTTGGACCCAGTCGCTGCAGCATTACCAGGATGTCTGAAAGCAGTTGCTGCTACATGTGTGAGTCTTAAACAGAGTGAGTCGATTGTAATGGGACACCCTCTGAGAGTGTATGTGCCACATTCAGTTGAGATTTTGTTAACACAAACTTGCACACAGCACCTTACAAGCAGTCGCTTAACAAAATATGAGCAGATAATATTGGGTGCAGAAAATGTGACAGTGGCAAGATGTACGAATTTGAATCCAGCTACCTTGTTACTAACTCCAGACTGTGAAGAAGTTCTGGATGAAGCTGAACATGATTGTTTGGATGTGACTGAGTTGTGTACGAAGCCAAGGCCTGATATTAAAGATACGCAGTTGCCTGAATCTGACGTTGTACTGTTTGTGGATGGGTCATGTTTGAGAGATTCAGAAGGATGTTTACGAGCTGCATATGTGATTTGCACAGTAGCAAATGTAATTGAAGCCCCATGGTTCAAAGGAGTAAGTTCTGCACAAGTGGCTGAATTGAAGGCCCTCACAAGTGCATGCACCTTGTCAAGACAAATGAAGGTAACGATTTTCACTGAGAGTCAATACGGCTTTGGGGTCGTACATGACTTTGGGCAGTTGTGGTCTCAACGTGGATACTTAACCTCTTCGGGTTCACCAATACGAAACGGAGAGTGTGTAAAGGATCTACTGATGGCATTACAATTGCCGGCACAAATTGGGGTGGTGAAGTACTCTGCGCACAGATCTGGTTGTGAGTATATTGAATGAATGAATGAATATAAAATTTATAAAGCGCTATCTTAGCCCAAGGGCATCAAGGCGCTGCAGAGGACTAGCGTTCAACCGAAAAAGATGCTCAAGCTAAAGTTGGTGTAAAGAGCCAGGTTTTCAGGGCCTTGCGGAAAAGAGAGTGTGACACAAGACCCGATAAACCATCAGGAAGAGAGTTCCACAGCCTAGCAGCGGCAGTGGAGAAGGCTCTGTCTCCCCATCTAACCTTCTTATACCTGGGGACTACCAGCAAATTCTTGCTGGCAGACCTAAGCTGCTTGGTCGGGATATAGCGCTGAAACATCGCTTTAATGGCATCAGGGCCTGAGCCATAATAGGCATTATGAGTCAGGCACAGAGTCTTGAAAAGGATTCTTCGATCCAGAGGTAGCCAGTGCAACGAGATGAGGGAGGCTGAAACTGAGTGGTACTTCGGCAAATTCAACACCAGCCTCGCTGCAGCATTCTGTACTAACTGTAACTGTCGCACCAAACCTTTGTTAATGCCCAGATAAAGGGCATTACAATAATCAAGTCTGGACATTATCAAAGCAATCACTGCCTGCTTTCGTGATGCAAACGACAGGAACTGTGAGATTTTCCTAAGCAGCCTGATTATTCCAAAACAGGTAGACACTGTTCTGCTAATCTGTAGGTTCATGGACAACGAAGTGTCGACTATAACCCCCAGATTTTTCCCATGGGATACAGGAGAGGGGCAGCTGCCCATGGTGTCGGGCCACCAGTCATTAGACCATATGTCATGTTGGTTACCAAAAATCAAGATCTCAATTTTTCCCCCATTCAGTTTAAGATAGTTCTCAACCATCCAGGATGAGACTGCCTGCATACAGTTTTTGAAATTTGCAGCAGATTCACTGATGCTGTTGGTAATAGACACCATGATTTGTGTGTCGTCAGCATAAGACAGCACCTCAAATCCAAAGGCTCTCACGACCCTCGCCAGTGGGGCAACATAGATATTAAAAAGTGTAGGGCTAAAAGAGAATCTATTTTTTTGAAAAAGGTAACAGGGATACGAACAGGAATTATTGAAAGATAATATAATAAAATAGGGGTAATCATCATCTTAATGGAGTCAAGACGTCCCCACCAAGAGAGAAAGAGAGGATTCCAAGATGAGAAGAGTTTGGAGATACGATCTGTGACTGCATTCATGTTCAATTTAACAGAGTCAGTAATGGAGTTGGAAAACCAAATACCAAGATATTTAATTTTAGAACTGTTCCATTGAAAACCAGTAGAAGCAAAGTGTTGTTTGAAGCAACATTTTGTGAGTGGTAGGACTTCTGTTTTTTCAAAATTAATCCTATATCCTGATACCGCTGAGAATCCAGAAATTTCTTGCAATAACGACGGGATAGAAGAATCTGGATTGGAAATGAAAAACAAAACATCATCAGCATAAGAATAAAAAAGCCAGAATCTCTTTACTTCACCTCCGAAAATCGAGACTGGTAGGCGGGGTAAACTTTCTAAATTTTAGACTGTATCATAAAGCTTTTAGCTTAAAACAAGCTTCTTTTTGGCTTCTTACTAACTCTTCTCCTTTTACCCCTCTATGGGTCAATATAGAACGCTGTATATTTTCTCCTTTTTTTACCAATGAAGTTCTTTCTTTTACTGCCAAAAATGCTCTCACATCTCTTCCACTTTTTAAGCACACTTGCTCTTTGTTAAAACCCCACTTTCAGCCAAAGTCACTATCTAGGAATGCCTTTCTACATTCTCCTTTGTGGCATAATCGTCTTATAACCCTCAACAAAAGACCTCTATACTGGTCCTCGTTGAGAAAGAGGGGCATTGTCTGGGTTACAGATCTATTTGATGGCACCTCTCCTTGTTCTTTTCCTGACTTTCAAGTTACATTCAATTGCTGTTAGACTTGGCATCTTTTGGCGTGTTTCCCCTGACTTTTTGCTTTCTGACCTCCCGGTTTTGACTCTGTTTTTGCTGGTGTAATGATTCTGCGCACTTTCCTCACTGCTGTCCAGTGGGAAAGTGCAAGTGCTCCTGTATAAAATGTGTTATGGATTGGTGTTTCCATGATTGGCCTATTTGGTTTATGTGTCAGTCCCTTGTAAAGTGCACTGCGAGTGCCAGGGCCTATAGACCAAATGCTGTTGGTGGGCTGCAGCACTGGATTGTGCCACCCACGCAAACAGCCCGTAAAGTGTAACTCGGGCCTGCCATCGCAGAGCCTGTGCGCAGCCTGGGGCTGCCATGTCGACTTGGCAAGTGCACACACTTGCAAGTCCCTAAACCTTCCCTTTGCTACATGTTAGTCACCCCTAAGGTAGGCCCAAGGTACCCCTGTGGGCAGGGTGCGTTGTATGCGAAAGGTAGGACATGCCCTGGTGTGTGTGGCATGTCCTGATAGTGAATTACAGCCGAGTTCGTTTTTCACTATTGCAAGGCTACCTGTTCCCCCTAGGCCAGAACGGGCAGTTTTGATTATTACAGCTTATAATCCTAACTGACCCCGGGAACATGGTAGAAATTCGAGTTTAGTATGCCTGGACTCAGAATGATAAAATGCATCTTTTAGTGAAGTTGGTTTTAACATTCTGTGTTTGAAAATACCACTTTTAGAAAGTGGGTATTTTCTTGTCTAACCATCCAAGCCTGCCTCCGCGAGGTTGTGTATTCCTTGTCTGGAATGTGAGTGACAGGGGCTGGGGGATGCCAGGAGAAGGGGTGAGTCAGCACAGGGCTGAATAGCAAGATCTACATGTAGATGGGTGGGAGGGGTCGCACCTCGGCCCTGAATAGGACAGTGCCTTCCCTCCACAATGCTGGCTCCACCTCCTGTGGTGCGTCTGATGTCCCTGGCCTACTCACTGAAAGAAGGGACGGAGACTTGTCAACAAAGTGCTCCAGAACTGGTTTGGACTAGGCAAAGGCCTCTCTGCCTTCAGAGAACAAAGGAATTTGGGATATAAATATTGGGGCCCTGACCCCATGAATTTAGATCTCGCTGGAATCAAGGAACCTGCCAAGACGAAGAGCTGGAAGAGCTGCCAGGAGGAGTACTGCCCCTTTGCTGTGTTGTTGCTTTGTTGGGTTGGCCTGCAGTTGCTGCGTCTGCCTTGGGCAGTGAAAGGACTGAACTTTCTACAAACTTGTGCTGAGTATCTCCAAGGGCCTGGAACCGAGCTGGCCTCCTGTTAAGAAGTCTCAGGGACTGCAAAGACTTCACAAGCCTCTGGGTACCGCTTCTGGAATGCTGTTTCAGTTGCCACAGAGGAAGGGAACCGCAACCGACTCCGTCAACCGAATCCCTCCCTGGCCGGTGACCTGTTTGCACCGCAGACCGCATCGCCCCGCTTCGCATCGCAACCCTGGTCTCACTGTGGGCGACGTCCGACGCCGCCAACACCGAGCCGCTGCTTGCACCGTGACCTGTGGGCACCGCAGTTCGCATCGCATCGCTTCACTGAACCAACCGGACCCGACCGACGCGGTCGCTGCAACTGGCTCAAGAGTCGTGACCGCATCGCATTTGGGGCACCGCTCGCACGTCTGCGACGCACCGCTCCGACTCGCACCGCTGTCCGACGCCAGCTCCCGCACTCCGGCTTGGTCGCCTGCATCGCAACCTGTCAGCACCCCATCGAGCATCGTCTCACCCTGCATCGCACGCCTTGGACTCACCGACTCCGTCTGCACGACGCTCATCGAGCCGCTGCCTGCACCGCACCGAGGGACACCGCACCTTGCATCGCTCCGTCTTGCACCGCAACCGCGACGAACGCCGACCGGCTCGTACACTCCGTACCAGCCACAACGAGAAAGGTACTGTGACCGAGTCTGTTCACGACTCTGCTGGCCCGTATCGACGCGGTCGGCTGGAACTGTTAGACTCTGTGGTTTTCAGCATCGCGGTAGGCTCGGACGGAGCTACAGACTCGTACGAACTTTGTTTTTGAACTATTCCTGCAAAGAAGAAGTTAACTTATCAAGTATTCATTTTTAACGTATAGTATTGTGGATTTTTGTCGTAATTGGTCTTGTCTTGAGTATATAAAATATTGGTTATTTTTCTAAACTGGTGTGGTGTCCGTTTGTAGTGCTTACACTGTATTACTGTTGGTTATGTGCAAATGCTTTACACACTGCCTCTGAATTAAGCCTGACTGCTCGTGCCAAGCTACCACGAGGGTGAGCAGGGGTTACTTCACGAGTGTAACACCCTTACCCTGACTAGGAAGAAGGGTCCCTACTTGGACAAAGGTGCAAGCCCTTGCCAACTCGAGATCCCATTTCTAACATTGGTTGTCAGCGGTGAGGATAGGACTTGTGTTTGCACTTGACTTACAGTGATTGGTGTGCACTACTACCATATCGCAGACCATTACGTACCACATACTGGTTCTTTTTCTTTTGGCCTATTTTTGATCTTGCCAGTTTTCGACTCACTACTTTTGTCATGCCTGAATCAATTGCATCATCCGTTGCATCTCTGGAAGTTATCTTTGAGGAGGATAGGTTGGAATCCTACGCCGTAAAGGAGTTACGAGCGATTTGTAAAAACCTGAAAGTCCAGATTAAAGGCCTCACAAGGAAGAAGGAGCTACAGAAGGCGCTGTGGGCCTGGGTAGTAGCCAGACATGCCAATGGGCAGCCTGGTAATCTCAGTGAGGAGGTGGAGGAGCCTATTTCCAGGGTGGATGTGCTTTTGGGTAGGGGGGAACCCGCCAGGTCAGGCAGCAGCAGTCTGTCCCCAGAGGAGCTGGAGGACAGGCGGGAGGCAAGGCAGTTTGAGCTGCAGAAGCTCAGGCTGGAGAGTGAGCGGGAGGAGAAGAGATTGGCCATAGAGGAGAGGAAGATGCTCTTAGAGCATGAGAGAGAACTGAAGGAGCTAGAACTTAGGAGTAAGTCAGGCTCAGATGGTGGCAGCAATTCGTCCAGAAAAGCAGACAGGATTGTGCACATTCCCAAGAATGTAGGCAAGGAGTTCAAGAAGGGGGATGACATACAAAGGTGGTTTCAGGGTTATGAGGCAGCCATACACATGAATGGGATCCCTGAGGAGAATTGGGGAGCAGGATTGTGGCCACTTTTCCCTGAAGAAGCAAGGGATGCTCTGATAGCTTTGGGTAAGGGGTATCACCTCACCTATGCTGACATGAAGGATGCCCTTCTCACGAAGTATGGTCTTACTCCTGAAAAGTACAGGGATCAGTTCAGGTCCAGTAAGAAGTCTGATGCCAACACTTGGTTGGAATGTGTGGATGTGTTCTGCAGGTCGCTGGATGGTTGGGTAAAGGGCAGTAGTGTAACAGATTTTCAGGGGCTCTACAACTTGATTGCATGGGAGCACTTGTCTAGTCTATGTTTTGCAGATCTGCGCCAGCACCTAGTTGATAGTAAGCTAACTGACCCCAGGAAGCTTGCTATGGAAGCGGACCGCTGGGTGAGTACCAGGGTCCACAAGAAAGCGTTTGGGGGAGACTCAGCCAAAGGTGGGCAGGGTCCCCTGCAGAAAGGTGGGGGGGACAAGGGTAAAGCACAGGAGTTCTCTAAAGGGCCCCAAACTAGTACCCAGGGTAAAGGTTCCCAGCCCCCCGGTGATAAGAAGAAAGGGGTCTCCACAGGAAGCCTGTTGAGACCGGCCCGCAAGTGTTATGCATGTGACCAGGTAGGTCACTTTAAGGGGGACCCCAAGTGCCCGAAGGGGACACAGCCACCCACCGGTGGACAGTCCAAAGTGTTGGCTAGTGTAGCGCTTGGGGAGGAGGGGTGCCCACAGGAGGGTGGGGATCCCGCAGAAATGACCCTTGTCTCACTAGGGGACAGTGAGATGGTCCCAGGAAACCAGGTGCCCCCTAACACAAAGAAATATAGCACCTGGGTGACCATTAATGGGAACAGGGTAGAGGCTCTCAGAGATACTGGAGCCAGTGTGACCTCAGTCCGGTGTCACCTGGTGTCTGAGAAGCAAGTAGTCCCAGGAGCATTCCACCAAGTAGTTGCTGTAGACAACTCAGAGCGCCAATGTATGGTGGCGCAGGTTCCCTTTGAATGGGGGGTCTCAGGTCCCTTGAGGGTGGTTGTGAGCCCTACCATGCCTGTAGATTGTCTGCTAGGAAACGACCTGGAGCAGTCCTCATGGAAGGAGGTTGAGCTCAGGTCTCACTTGGAGATGCTTGGGTTGCCAGAGTGGGCATGCGTGTCTACTCGGTCAATGGCAGCCAGAAAGGGTGATCAAGAGGACTTGGAGCCTGAAACAGTGGCCCAAGTCCCTGCCAAGAGAAAGGGCAGACGGCGCGGGAAACCGGCCCCCGAAGTTCCCACGGACCGGGAGGAGGCGGACCTCGAGGGGGACGCCCCGGTGCCTACAGGGGAGCAGGTAGCCAAACTGGGAGACATCTCTGAGCTGACCCATTGGCAGCAAGAAGGGGGTCCCACCAGGGAGGAGTTCTGCAGGGAGCAGAACGAGTGCCCTACTCTGGAGGGTCTGCGGCGGCAGGCTGCAGACCAGGCAGCTGGTAATCAGTCCGGGTCACATCTGATCTACTGGGAGAGTGGTCTCCTATACAGTGAGCCTAAGGTTGCTGAGCCTGGGTCAGCCCGTGTGCTGGTGGTACCCCAGCACTTCAGGGCCCTTCCTACTGGGTCTGGCTCATGACGTGCCTTTGGCAGGACATTTGGGGCAGGACAAGACCTTTGACAGGCTTGTCACCCACTTCTTTTGGCCCCAAATGCGAAGGCAGTCAGATGCACACTGTAGGTCTTGCCAAAGTTGCCAGGCAAGTGGTATGAGTGGGAGGAAGGTCAAAGCTCCTCTCCAACCTTTTCCTGTTGTTGGAACACCCTTTGAAAGGGTAGGGATGGATATTGTGGGGCCACTGGATCCCAAGACAGCCATGGGCAACAGGTACATCCTGGTCTTGGTGGACCATGCCACCCGGTACCCGGAGGCAATCCCTCTCAGGACAACGACGGCGCCAGTGGTGGGCCGGGCGTTAATGGGGATCTTTTCCCGTGTGGGATTCCCCAGAGAGGTGGTTTCTGATAGGGGGACCAATTTCATATCGAAGTATATGACATCCCTGTGGAAGGAGTGTGGTGTAACCTACAAGTTCACCACTCCTTACCACCCACAAGGAAAAGGTCTGGTGGAGAGATTCAACCAGACCTTGAAAGGCATGATCAAGGGTCTAACAGAACCCATGAGGTGTAAGTGGGACGTCCTCTTGCCATGCCTACTCTTTGCCTACAGGGAGGTGCCTCAGAAGTCTCTTGGGTACAGCCCCTTTGAGCTCCTGTATGGCCACCCTGTCAGAGGACCTCTGAGTTTGGTAAAGGAAGGCTGGGAGGCAGCTCCCAGGAAAACTCCCCAGGATGTATTTAGCTACATGCTGGCCTTTAGAAACCAAACTGCCCGCTTCAGGAAACTCGCTCAGGCGAACCTAGAAGCAAGCCAGGAAGAAATGAAGAGATGGTATGACCAGAATGCCACTCTGGTCGAATTTCAACCTGGGCAAAAGTGTGGGTCATGGCCCCAGTGGCACCTTGTACCTTGCAGGACAAGTGGACTGGGCCATATGAGGTAAAGGAGCGCAAAAGTGACGTCACCTACCTGGTGGATTTGCAGGCTCCAAGGAACCCTTTGAGGGTCCTTCATGTGAACCGCCTCAAGCCCCACTTCGAGAGGTCCGAAGTGAGTATGCTCTTGGCGACAGATGATGGGGTGGAAGAGGAGAGTGAGCCTCTCCCTGACCTCCTGTCTACCAAAGAGCATGATGGGTCAGTAGAGGGTGTGATCCTCTCCCCTACTCTGACTCAGGAGCAGCAGGGGGACTGTCGCCAGTTGTTGGGACAGTTCGCCCCACTGTTCTCTCTGACCCCCGGTGTTACTCACTGGTGTACCCATGACGTGGACACTGGTGACAGCCCTCCTGTGAAGCACAAGATTTACAGGTTGACTGACCGGGTCAGAGCCAGCATCAAGGAGGAGGTCTCTAAGATGTTGGCGTTAGGGGTGATTGAGCCCTCCCACAGTCCTTGGGCCAGCCCAGTGGTCTTGGTCCCAAAGGCTGCGGCGCCCGGTGCCACTCCAGAACTCCGGTTTTGTGTGGACTACCGTGGGCTCAATACCGTCACCAGGACTGACGCGCACCCCATCCCCAGAGCTGATGAGCTCATTGATCGGTTGGGAGCTGCCCGGTTCCTCAGCACGTTTGATTTGACGTCTGGGTACTGGCAGATTGCCTTAACCGATGGGGCCAAGGAGAGATCAGCATTCTCAACCCCAGAAGGTCATTACCAATTCCGGGTGATGCCCTTTGGGTTGAAGAATGCCCCTGCCACCTTTCAGAGGTTGGTCAATCAGGTGTTGGCTGGGCTGGAGGATTTCAGTGCCGCCTACCTGGATGACATTGCTGTGTTCAGTTCCAGCTGGGAAGAACATTTACAGCACCTTGAGAAAGTGTTGAGGGCTCTGCAAGGTGCAGGCCTCACGATCAAGGCCAGTAAGTGCCAGATCGGGCAGGGTTCGGTGGTGTACTTGGGACACCAGGTAGGAAGCGGCCAGGTGGCGCCCCTACAACCCAAGATTGACACCATTCTGGCTTGGGAACCCCCAAGACCCAGACAGAGGTGAGAGCCTTCTTAGGTCTCACCGGCTACTATAGGAGATTTGTTAAGGGCTATGGCACCATCGTTGCCCCCTTAACAGAGCTGACCTCTAAGAGGCAGCCCAGGAAAGTGATCTGGACTGAGTCCTGCCAGAAAGCTTTTGATGCCCTGAAGGCAGCCATGTGCACGGCGCCCGTGCTCAAGGCACCTGACTTCTCCAAGGAATTCGTCGTGCAGACGGACGCTTCAGAGCATGGTGTGGGAGCGGTGCTCTCACAACTGAACGAAGAGGGCCTGGATCAGCCTGTAGTCTTCCTTAGCAGGAGACTACTTCCCAGGGAACAGAGGTGGAGTGCCATAGAAAGGGAAGCTTTTGCTGTGGTCTGGGCACTGAAGAAGTTGAGACCATACCTGTTTGGGACTCACTTCCGGGTTCAGACAGACCACAGGCCCCTCAGATGGTTGATGCAAATGAGGGGTGAGAATCCAAAACTGCTGAGGTGGTCCATCTCCCTACAGGGAATGGACTTTACGGTGGAACACCGTCCTGGTACAGAACACGCCAACGCAGATGGTCTGTCCAGGTTCTTCCGCTTTAGTGAAGAGAACTCCAATGGGGTTGGGTAGTTCTCCCTACTTTCAGCTGGAGGGGACATGTGTTAGACTTGGCATCTTTTGGCGTGTTTCCCCTGACTTTTTGCTTTCTGACCTCCCGGTTTTGACTCTGTTTTTGCTGGTGTAATGATTCTGCGCACTTTCCTCACTGCTGTCCAGTGGGAAAGTGCAAGTGCTCCTGTATAAAATGTGTTATGGATTGGTGTTTCCATGATTGGCCTATTTGGTTTATGTGTCAGTCCCTTGTAAAGTGCACTGCGAGTGCCAGGGCCTATAGACCAAATGCTGTTGGTGGGCTGCAGCACTGGATTGTGCCACCCACGCAAACAGCCCGTAAAGTGTAACTCGGGCCTGCCATCGCAGAGCCTGTGCGCAGCCTGGGGCTGCCAAGTCGACTTGGCAAGTGCACACACTTGCAAGTCCCTAAACCTTCCCTTTGCTACATGTTAGTCACCCCTAAGGTAGGCCCAAGGTACCCCTGTGGGCAGGGTGCGTTGTATGCGAAAGGTAGGACATGCCCTGGTGTGTGTGGCATGTCCTGATAGTGAATTACAGCCGAGTTCGTTTTCACTATTGCAAGGCTACCTGTTCCCCCTAGGCCAGAACGGGCAGTTTTGATTATTACAGCTTATAATCCTAACTGACCCCGGGAACATGGTAGAAATTCGAGTTTAGTATGCCTGGACTCAGAATGATAAAATGCATCTTTTAGTGAAGTTGGTTTTAACATTCTGTGTTTGAAAATACCACTTTTAGAAAGTGGGTATTTTCTTGTCTAACCATCCAAGCCTGCCTCCGCGAGGTGTGTATTCCTTGTCTGGAATGTGAGTGACAGGGGCTGGGGGATGCCAGGAGACAGGGTGAGTCAGCACAGGGCTGAATAGCAAGATCTACATGTAGATGGGTGGGAGGGGTCGCACCTGGGCCCTGAATAGGACAGTGCCTTCCCTCCACAATGCTGGCTCCACCTCCTGTGGTGCGTCTGATGTCCCTGGCCTACTCACTGAAAGAAGGGACGGAGACTTGTCAACAAAGTGCTCCAGAACTGGTTTGGACTAGGCAAAGGCCTCTCTGCCTTCAGAGAACAAAGGAATTTGGTATATAAATATTGGGGCCCTGACCCCATGAATTTAGATCTCGCTGGAATCAAGGAACCTGCCAAGACGAAGAGCTGGAAGAGCTGCCAGGAGGAGTACTGCCCCTTTGCTGTGTTGTTGCTTTGTTGGGTTGGCCTGCAGTTGCTGCTTCTGCCTTGGGCAGTGAAAGGACTGAACTTTCTACAAACTTGTGCTGAGTATCTCCAAGGGCCTGGAACCGAGCTGGCCTCCTGTTAAGAAGTCTCAGGGACTGCAAAGACTTCACAAGCCTCTGGGTACCGCTTCTGGAACGCTGTTTCAGTTGCCACAGAGGAAGGGAACCGCAACCGACTCCGTCAACCGAATCCCTCCCTGGCCGGTGACCTGTTTGCACCGCAGACCGCATCGCCCCGCTTCGCATCGCAACCCTGGTCTCACCGTGGGCGACGTCCGACGCCACCAACACCGAGCCGCTGCTTGCACCGTGACCTGTGGGCACCGCAGTTCGCATCGCATCGCTTCACTGAACCAACCGGACCCAACCGACGCGGTCGCTCAACTGGCTCAAGAGTCGTGACCGCACCGCATTTGGGGCACCGCTCGCACGTCTGTGATGCACCGCTCCGACTCGCACCGCTGTCCGACGCCAGCTCCCGCACTCCGGCTTGGTCGCCTGCATCGCAACCTGTCAGCACCGCATCGAGCATCGTCTCACCCTGCATCGCACGCCTTGGACTCACCGACTCCGTCTGCACGACGCTCATCGAGCCGCTGCCTGCACCGCACCGAGGGACACCGCACCTTGCATCGCTCCATCTTGCACCGCAACCGCGACGAACGCCGACCGGCTCGTACACTCCGTACCAGCCACAACGAGAAAGGTACTGTGACCGAGTCTGTTCACGACTCTGCTGGCCCGTATCGACGCGGTCGGCTGGAACTGTTAGACTCTGTGGTTTTCAGCATCGCGGTAGGCTCGGACGGAGCTACCGACTCGTACGAACTTTGTTTTTGAACTATTCCTGCAAAGAAGAAGTTAACTTATCAAGTATTCGTTTTTAACGTATAGTATTGTGGATTTTTGTCGTAATTGGTCTTGTCTTGAGTATATAAAATATTGGTTATTTTTCTAAACTGGTGTGGTGTCCGTTTGTAGTGCTTACACTGTATTACTGTTGGTTATGTGCAAATGCTTTACACACTGCCTCTGAATTAAGCCTGACTGCTCGTGCCAAGCTACCACGAGGGTGAGCAGGGGTTACTTCACGAGTGTAAGACCCTTACCCTGACTAGGAAGAAGGGTCCCTACTTGGACAAAGGTGCAAGCCCTTGCCAACTCGAGATCCCATTTCTAACAATTGCCCTCGCTCTTTTTTGCCTAAATTTTCCATACTTATGGAACTTCTTATTAGTATCTTCTATTCCCTTCCTTCTGAAGATGCTTTAACCAATCAGGACTCTCTCATTAAAATCTTAGCATCAAATCCAAAGGCCTCTATTATTTATAAGTTCTTTTATACCACTAATCCTGAACGGGACAAAACTAAGGTGGAGCTTGCTTGGGAATCAGACTTAGGTTTCCAGTGGAGTACTGACATATGGAATAAGATTTGGGCTCGGTCGCTGAGGATTTCCAGATCCGCTTCCACTACCCAACCTATGTTTTATCTGTATCATAGATTATTTTTCACTCCCATTTCTATAGCTAAATTCACACACACAGATAATAATAGCTGTTGGTCCTGTGATCTTCCATCTGCAGATCTCTCACATCTCCTCTTTTCATGTCCCCCTGTTCTTTCTTATTGGACACAAGTTTGGGCTCGTTTGTCTAAAATTTTTCAAATCCACACACCTATAACTAATATTCTCCTATTTACGGGAAGCTTATCAGAATCCATTTCTCTCCAGTCCTATGAAAAAGGGTTGTATGATCTTATGTTGGCCTTGGCGTTTCAACAGATTACGATGAACTGGAAATGTTTGACCAACCTTTCAATTAAGTCATGGTGGAATACTGTTTGTCAATACCATAGGCTGGATATGGCGTATGCCTCCCAATACAATATACATGTAAATAGAGATGTTTTTTGGTTACCATTAACTTCTTATTTAAATAAGGTTTCACCTAATAATGTTTCCTACTGTCGTTCTGAAAATTTCCAACCCCCCTGAATTCCTTCCTCTCTGTTTTATCTTTTATCTTTCCTCTTCCTTTCATATTTTGGCAAAGTCTTTACTCAACAGTTATTTGTTTCTTTTTTACATTTTATGATTTTTATGAGCATAGTATAATAATAATTACTACTGTTTATGGTTATAATATATTCTATTTTCCTTCTTTCCTTTTCCTCTCTTTCCTTTCCTTTATATCCCAAAATATAAATAGCTTTATATTGTGATTTGTTGCCTACTACTATTTTGTATACAAAATATTTTATATATTGATATGATTTTAGGCCTTTAATGTATCTCATTGACTTTCTTTGTTTCAATAAAGCTTATTAAACACAAAAAAAGTGTAGGGCTTAGGGAGGAGCCCTGTGGAACCCCACATATCAAAGGGTTAGAAGAAGAGTAGAATTGGCCCAATTTCACTATCTGTGCCCGATCACTAAGGAAGGAGGAAAGCAGCCCGAGGGCAGTGCCCCCGATCCCTATCTCCTTGAGGCGTTCCACCAGCCTCAACGGAGACAGGGTATCAAAAGCTGCGGTAAGGTCAAGAAGGACCAGCAGGGTAGTATACCCTGCATCAACCTGGACCCGGATGTTGTCAAAAACCGCCGTTAGCGCTGATTCAGTGCTATGATGGCTTCTAAAGCCATGCTGCGAGCCATCAAGCAACTGGTGATCCAGTAGATAGGAACTGAGATGAGAATTCAGATATCTTTCCATAATCTTAGCTGGAACCGGTAGCAAAGAAATGGGGCGATAGTTTTTAATTCCATAGGATCCAGAGACGGCTTTTTAAAAGCGGTTTAACCACAGCGGTTTCCAAAGAGTGGGATACTGCTCCTCAGTAATAGCTATATTTAGTACTGAAGTGAGATGGGGAACAATGACTTCACTTCCTATTTTTAAAACCTTTAGGGGGCAGGCATCCAGGGGAGACCCCGAAGTAACTCCTTCTAGAAGGTGACCTGTCATTTCAGGTGAGATGCAAGGGAAGGTGAGAAACTTTGGTTCATCTTCCATAGTTACTGAAACATTAGAGTCGATTTTTGAAGGAGCAGATATATCCTTTCCAGCATTGTAGTCCTCCAAGGTGGAGTATATGTCTGTGATCTTAGTATGGAAAAACTCTGCCATTCTGTCACAGAGATCTTGAGAAAGATCAGATGAATCAGCAACAGGAGGGGAAATAAGAGAGTTGATAACCTTGAAAAGCTCTCTAGAAGATTTAATTGATTCTGCACTGGGTAACCGCTATGCAGATGAAATTGCAAGATTTTGCGCTCTAAATTCATATTCAATTAATGTGGAACAACAAGTGAACGAACAAAATGAACAAACAGAATGCAGGTTGATGTTCTTATCTGTTGAAACTTGGGATGAAGTAAGGGATCTTCAGGGAGAAGCATGTGATTCTGAAAAAAAAGGGTGGATCAAGTCAGGTTGCACAAGCAGGTCAGATGATGAAGTATGGGTGTATACAGATGGGAGACCAGTGATGCCAGATAGTCTGCTCGTGCAGATGGCAAGGGTTTATCACGGTCCGACACACATAGGTAGAGATGCCATGATCAGATTATTTTGTCAAGTGTGGGTCCACCCCAAGTTCAGGGTTATTTCAGAAAGTCTCTGTCAAATGCACCGTCTGTCAGCAACAAAATGCAGGGAGAAAAACAGTAGTCAGTATGGGACGAATTGGAAAAGCAGCAGGTCCATTTACCCGTATGCAAATTGACTTTATTGAGATGCCTCCTTGCCAAGGATTAAAATATGTTCTTGTTGTTGTTTGTCTGTTTTCTCGTTGGGTTGAGGCATATCCAACAAGACATAATGACAGTCTAACAGTTGCTAAATTGCTTCTTAGAGAGACTATTCCTAGATTCGGTTTTCCAGTCTCTTTGGAATCGGATAGAGGAACGCATTTTAATAATGAAATAATTTGGATGATTTGTGCAGCAGTACAAATTGAACAAAAATTGCACTGTGCCTATCGACCGGAGGCTTCAGGTGTTGTAGAGCAGATGAATGGCACAATAAAATCTAGATTGGCAAAAGTTTGTGCATCCACAACACTGAAATGGCCTGAGGCATTGCCATTGGTGTTAATGAGCTTGAGAAGTATCCCAGACAGAAGAACAGGACTGTCCCCACATGAGATAGTGATGGGCAGGGCTATGAGACTGCCGACAGTCCCAGCAAATCAACTGATGAACATTACTGATGATTTAGTACTGGATTATTGCAAAGGATTGGCTGATGTGGTGCGTTCTGTGTCTGACCAGGTTGGAGAAGTTGCAACAACAACACAGCAAGAACAGGGACATGATCTGTGTCCTGGCGAGTGGGTTCTATTGAAAAAACATGTGAGGAAGTCCTGTCTAGAACCTCGTTGGCATGGTCCCTATCAAATAATACTGGTGACAACAACAGCCGTTAAGTATGGTGGTTTGCCGAACATGATCCACACAAGTCACACAAGAAGAGTCCCAAGTCCGCCTGAAAGTGAAGAACTTGCTGAAGAAGAAAGGCGCGAACAAAGAAATGTTCCAGAGCAAGTTGAAAATCAAGTAGAGTGGGCACAAGTTACTGGGACCAATGAGAGTAACACTGTTATTGTCAATACTGAGAACAGAGTAATCCCTACAGTCAATAAAGAAAAAAGAAAAAGAGATTCCTCAGAACAAGGTACAACGACAAATGTTGAAAATGAAAATGGATAAAGGACAAAGACTGGGGACAAATGGCCAAAAGGAGTAAAGAAGTTGAAAGACACTGTTAATGAAAGAATTCCAGAGACAGTGCTTGAAGTGTCTAGTCAATCTGAAGAAAGTGAACAAGAAGAAAAAGAAAATCCAGTACGGAGAACAAAAAGAATAAAGGTGCCGAATAAGAAGTATACAGCACCAGAGTGGACATATGTGGTTGCTACACCAACTGTCATTGTGCCAACTAACGACTGGGAAACAGAATTTCAAAAATTCTGTGCGAAAGGAAACGATTTGTTTGAGCCACCATAAGTGAACTGCTGTGTTGAAAAGGGTGCTCAAAAACATAGAGGAGATTTATGAACATAAATGAATCCTGGAAAATTCTAAAAGTATTTTGAAGCAGAAGAAAGAAGTGAAGAGCCAGAAGTGGAGAAGGGCTCAAGGCTCATGGCTCAAGCCTAATAAGTGTGGAGTGCACAACTTGAAACTAATCTAGCGAAATGTAGTTTAGTAATTTTTTATTACATTTTTTGATTTTTGATTTTTTTAAAAATGATTGAACCTGAGACTGGTAAGCAGAATCAAGGTGTGTTTAGCCTAAGATGTCTTAATGTTTGTATTGCATGTGTTACATTAACAATGTTAGTAGGGTTGGTATTAACATTCGTAGTACCACATTTTATGTTTATCAATGTGGTTAATATTACTAATAATAATGAGCATGTAACTTTGGATATTAAAAGAGATCTGAAAGAAGATCCAGAGACTAATATTAAGGAATTAACAGCAAATGTTCTACATTTAGATAATAATCAAAGCAAACTCTCTTGGATCTGAATAAAGAAGTATTTTTCTCAAGTTTCACTCAACAATATTCATACCACCAATCATAAAGGCACTTAGGTACCTCACATTGATCGAAAACATGAACCCAGAAAACAATTATAAAAACACACAGATAGGATCTGTAACTAATATTGCAAAGTATTATTTTATTAATAAATCATCAAAGATTTTTTTGGGATCAAAATCAAATCACATAAATATAATTTTGTACGACAAGTAATAAAAAAATCATTAACAATGTTAAAATACCCGAGAGACAAATGACATGTGAAACATTAAAAACATCATAAGATGGTTATTCCAACAAGAATCAGTCGAAATTATAAAGGTCCACTACTCAGTAATTAGGTTGGACCACGAGAGTTCCTTGGATATAACACCTAGACAAACAAAGCGTCAACGCGTTTCGGTGGTAACAAACAGTTTATAAAACCACCTTCATCAGGACACGATTAATAAGTTGTGTCTCCTATTGTTGACAGTTTCATTGCACCTATTTACAAACACAAAATTAAAAAACATCATAACCATATATTGTTGCATCAACCATAATTACATCCGATAAAAAAAGCAACAACTTTGAACCTATACAGACTCTTTATCCAATGCGTAATCTCTAAACTAAAGGACAAGCATTTATCAATATCTTTTTACAATTGTTTATAAGGGTCCATAAATTATCATACAATCCACTTATCATACATTCATTAACTGAAGAAAAACAACATTCATTCTGCCATACTACATTATATTCAATCTTTTAAAGTAAAAAGATATCGTAACTTAACCCTTTATTCACGGGCGTATTTTTAGTGTCATATAATGGCATATCGTCCATCATATCAGGGATTTATAATCCAAAAATACCACATGTGTGGGTTTTGTTCTAAAGTATATATTCCCTTACACCCACCTTAGCGTGGTGTGTCTCCTATCACCATTTTGTTGTGATACAGCAAAATTAAAATTCCTTTCAACACTTGGAATTTGAAATCCTGTAAGGATAAAATCTACAATTAATTAAAAAATCTACAGGATTACCCCAGATTTCCTCATCATTTTTTTATTTATATTTTAAACAAACTCTTCAGAAAGACCTACCACTCGTGGCGTTGATAAATCCCAAGACTGAATGTTCCTCAAGTCTCAACTGGAGTCAAATGAATTGTACATCAGGTACGGGGCAGCACTACTCCCCTGTTATATCAGTGGGATCTTTAACAGGAGACATAAACAATGGGGATATATAAATGACCCTTCGATGTTCAAAGTAATTTGCACCCCTGTTAGCCTGTATTCTCCTACAAGTATTCCTGGGGAGGTAGATTGCATCATACCTACCTTTGAATAATATGTTCTATCCCTCCATTGAGGCGATATTATTGAGAGTCTTCGGTTTATTTCTAGTGTGCCGGGATAGTATCCTATTCGGTCACCATTTAAACATTCACTTTGATCTGTTCTGAAATAATATTATATAGCCACTAAGCGAAAAATATAATACAAAAACATATATTTTAAGTAAATGTCGATTGAAGTATATAGCCTACAAGTTTGTCATTTTATTTAAGGGGTTGTAGGTCTTAATTAACACTACTCAATTCTAAGGTATACTTGATATAAAAAACAATTTCCTTTAATCACTACCCCTAATATTTGCATGGGCATTTATGCTGTGTCCTAGTGGATCCCAGTTCATCGCTAATCCCCAGCTATTTAAAGAAAACTAAAAGCTAAAATTGTTTTCCTGGGCTACGTACGCCACGCTGATCATAAATCCTCCCGGGCTACCTAATTCCTTACTTGTGACAAAGGCTCAAATTTCGCATGCTCCACCGTTCCGTTCTTCTTTGCAAATGCGATCACCGACAAACCCGTGTTTTCACCGGCTATAAATACGCCTGTTAATTCACCGCACCTGATGCATCCCACTAACGTCATCAGGTAGCGACTCGCTGCATAAAGGAGTGCAACTCTTAAAGCGGCACCCTACTTCAATGCCCCCTAGTGGGCCCCACATATCTCCCGAGCCACGCAATATTTAAAAGTCGTGGAGAACACATTTGGGGAACCTCTTGGTGGGATAATAAATCCGGAAAATAATAATTAAAGCGGCAATCTCTAATAAAGGCTGCTCGTAGGCCCCACCAGTACTACCGAACCGCTCAAATTCGGGGTATCGATAAAGACCTCTTAAGAGTGCCTAATACATCTTAGTTCCCAATATCTTAACCACTATTTTCAGAAGTCCGGTTATCACAACCGCCATATGGTTATCCTATATTATGTATCAAAAAAAGGGGTTCTAATCTCTTATATACTACTATATTTACATAGATATAAAGACGATGGGAGACTAACGCTATTTTTATTTAACATACTCTTAGTATTAAAAGGGTCCTAGACAGGTGAGCTCCTTATCGATTGACAATAAGGCATGGCTGGTACAAGCCTATTTATCCATCATAGGTGTCTCACACCAGCGTGGTACCCGGAATATGATATCATAAATCCAATATTTCCACTTCTACACTCTAATTTAATCAATTAATTTCATCCAATCCTCCTTAGTAGTCATTTTTGATACCCCAGATTATGAGAATAGGGTAATGGACCTCCTAAAAGTGGAGGAACACTACCAAAAAGTACCTATGAGCAATTGGTCCACCCTTACTAAAGAGATTACCAAACTCCTGTCCTTAGCAAAAACCAATGATTGGATCACTGATAATGAATATAGATTTTTATGCAATGATGAAGCCATTATCCCTGCGATATATGGCCTGCCGAAAATTCACAAAAATGTCAATAATCCCCCACTTAGACCAATTGTTAGCTGTATAAATTCTTCACTTGAACCACTAAGTAAATATGTGGACAGCTTTTTGAAACCACTTGTACAGATACAAAAATCCTATATTAAGGATTCTGCACACATGATTAGTATCATTGAAGGTTGTAGTTTTAACAAGCAAACACAATTCCTTGTTACGTTAGACATTGAAGCTTTGTATACAAACATACCCCAGGATGCTACACTTAATGTCATCAGACGCATCCTGGGGCCTGCAGAAAGCAGAGGTGCCAATGTAGATTTTATCTTGGCTTGTACAACATTGGTATTCAAACACAACATGTTCCTCTTTAAAGATGACCTATACCTTCAGTGTAAGGGGACCAGCATGGGGGCCACATGTGCCCCTAGTCTGGCGTGCCTCTATGTGGGGCAGTTTGAGGATACGCACATTTTTAATGAATCTACTCCATTTTATGAGAATGTGTTAAAATGGAGGAGATTCATAGATGGCATTTTATTCATCTGGAAAGGCACATCAGACCTCCTAGAGGAATTTTTACAATGGCTAAATATTGGCGATGTGAATTTAAAATTCACATCACAATATAGTGATAGTGTTGTGAATTTCTTAGATTTAAGTATCAAGGACGTTGGAGGTAGCCTCGCAGTAGAGCTCTTTTCCAAACCCACGGACAAGAATACCCTATTGCATTATTCGAGCTTCCACCCTAAGGCACAGAAAGATAACATCCCTTTCGGACAGTTCCTTCGTCTCCGAAGGAACTGTTCGTCATTGGATGATTATTACAAGCATTCGGAAATTCTGAAGACTAAACTAAAAGAGAGGGGTTACACTAAAAAACGTATTACACACTCTTTTAAACGTGCCCGGTTTTACGACCTTGAAAGCATGTTATCCAATACAATCACAAAAAAACAAGAAAGAAATAACAAGCAAAAGATAGTATTTGTGAGTCAATTCTCCTTTATCAGTAATAAAATTAAGAATATCATCAACTCCAATTGGAGTATTCTTAATAACAACGAATTAATGACCTTCGATAGACCATTGTTTGCGTTTAGACGAAACAACAACTTAAGAAAAGAATTTGTGCACACATATCGGGAAACACCCACAGTGGGCCAACGTACCCTTAAGGGCACCAAAGTAACTGGCAACTACAAATGTAGTAACTGTACAATCTGTAGCCAATGTATAGTGGGTAAAGATTTGATGTATAATAAGCATACCCTGACTTCCAGAGACTTTAACAACTGCAGGAGTAAAAATCTGGTTTACCTACTATTATGCCCATGTAATATGGGCTATATAGGTGAAACATCGAGAGAACTGCGTATTCGCTTATTAGAACATAAATCTGCCATAAAAAATAATAAGGAAAACGCACCGCTTGTAGGCCATTTTAAGCAGGCTGGCCATACATGCACGGACTTTAGGTGGTTTATCATAGAAAGAATTAAAGGTAGTAGAAGAGGAGGTGACCTCACGATTAAACGCAAAAAGCATGAGCAATGGTACATCTCTATTTTAGATACAATCAGAACAGGCTTAAATACTAAGGAGGATTGGATGAAATTAATTGATTAAATTAGAGTGTAGAAGTGGAAATATAGGATTTATGATATCATATTCCGGGTACCACGCTGGTATGAGACACCTATGATGGATAAATAGGCTTGTACCGGCCATGCCTTATTGTCAATCGATAGGGAGCTCACCTGTCTAGGACCCTTTTAATACTAAGAGTATGTTAAATAAAAATAGCGTTAGTCTCCCATCTTCTTTATATCTATGTAAATATAGTAGTATATAAGAGATTAGAACCCCTTTTTTTGATACATAATACAGGATAACCATATGGCGGTTGTGATAACCGGACTTCTGAAAATAGTGGTTAAGATATTGGGAACTAAGATGTATTAGGCACTCTTAAGAGTTCTTTCCTAGGCTTTTATCGATACCCCGAATTTGAGCGGTTCGGTAGTACTGGTGGGGCCTACGAGCAGCCTTTATTAGAGATTGCCGCTTTAATTATTATTTTCCGGATTTATTATCCCACCAAGAGGTTCCCCAAATGTGTTCTCCACGACTTTTAAATATTGCGTGGCTCGGGAGACATGTGGGGCCCACTAGGGGGCATTGAAGTAGGGTGCCGCTTTAAGAGTTGCACTCCTTTATGCAGCGAGTCGCTACCTGATGACGTTAGTGGGACGCATCAGGTGCGGTGAATTAACTGGCGTATTTATAGCCGGTGAAAACACGGGTTTGTCGGTGATCGCATTTGCAAAGAAGAACGGAACGGTGGAGCATGCGAAATTTGAGCCTTTGTCACAAGTAAGGAATTAGGTAGCCCGGGAGGATTTATGATCAGCGTAGCGTACGTTGCCCAGGAAAACAATTTTAGCTTTTAGTTTTCTTTAAATAGCTGGGGATTAGCGATGAACTGGGAGCCACTAGGACACAGCATAAATGCCCATGCAAATATTAGGGGTAGTGATTAAAGGAAATTGTTTTTTATATCAAGTATACCTTAGAATTGAGTAGTGTTAATTAAGACCTACAACCCCTTAAATAAAATGACAAACTTGTAGGCTATATACTTCAATCGATATTTACTTAAAATATATGTTTTTGTATTATATTTTTCGCTTAGTGGCTATTTAATATTATTTCAGAACAGATCAAAGTGAATGTTTAAATGGTGACCGAATAGGATACTATCCCGGCACACTAGAAATAAACCGAAGACTCTCAATAATATCGCCTCAATGGAGGGATAGAACATATTATTCAAAGGTAGGTATGATGCAATCTACCTCCCCAGGAATACTTGTAGGAGAATACGGGCTAACAGGGGTGCAAATTACTTTGAACATCGAAGGGACATTTATATATCCCCATTGTTTATGTCTCCTGTTAAAGATCCCACTGATATAACAGGGGAGTAGTGCTGCCCCGTACCTGATGTACAATTCATTTGACTCCAGTTGAGACTCGAGGAACATTCAGTCTTGGGTTTTATCAACGCCACGAGTGGTAGGTCTTTCTGAAGAGTTTGTTTAAAATATAAATAAAAAAATGATGAGGAAATCTGGGGTAATCCTGTAGATCTTTTAATTAATTGTAGATTTTATCCTTACAGGATTTCAAATTCCAAGTGTTGAAAGGAATTTTAATTTCGCTGTATCACAACAAAATGGTGATAGGAGACACACCACGCTAAGGTGAGTGTAAGGGAATATATACTTTAGAACAAAACCCACACATGTGGTATTTTTGGATTATAAATCCCTGATATGATGGACGATATGCCATTATATGACACTAAAAATACGCCTGTGAATAAAGGGTTAAGTTACGATATCTTTTTACTTTAAAAGATTGAATATAGTGTAGTATGGCAGAATGAATGTTGTTTTTCTTCAGTTAATGAATGAATGTATGATAAGTGGATTGTATGATAATTTATGGACCCTTATAAACAATTGTAAAAAGATATTGATAAATGCTTGTCCTTTAGTTTAGAGATTGCGCATTGGATAAAGAGTCTGTATAGGTTCAAAGTTGTTTTTTTTTTTATCGGATGCAATTATGATTGATGTAACAATATATGGTTATGATGTTTTAAATTTTGTGTTTTTAAATAGGTGCAATGAAACTGTGTCAACAATAGGAGAGACAACTTATTCATCGTGTCCTGATGAAGGTGGTTTTATAAACAGTTTGTTACCACCGAAACGCGTCGACGCTTTGTTTGTCTAGGTGTTATATCCAAAGAACTCTCGTGGTCCAACCTAATTACTGAGTAGTGGACCTTTATAATTTCGACTGATTCTTGTTGGAATAACCATCTTATGATGTTTTTAATGTTTCACATGTCATTTGTCTCTCGGGTATTTTAACACTGTTAATGATTTTTTTATTACTTGTCGTACAAAATTGTATTTATGTGATTTGATCAAAAAAAAATTCTATGATGATTTATTAATAAAATAATACTTTGCAATATTAGTTACAGATCCTATCTGTGTGTTTTTATAATTGTTTTCTGGGTTCATGTTTGCGATCAATGTGAGGTACCTAAGTGCCTTTATGATTGGTGGTATGAATATTGTTGAGTGAAACTTGAGAAAAATACTTCTTTATTCAGATCCAAGAGAGTTTGCTTTGATTATTACCTGTGGTACCCTGTCTCTTGGATAGTGGGGTCACTCCCTTTTTCTTCACATTACATTTAGATAAATCAATTAACGATTTCTCACTTAATGTCTTTACTAAACTTGTGTATGAGTACGTGTACACTATGGACGCAAGAGATTGTTATGTGTGCATGCAATTACCTACGTCTGTGTCGGAAGGAGTGACTTATCACCACCTTCCTTTAACATATGGTATCTTGTGTAGTGTACTAACAAGCCTGTTCTATGGCAAAGAGTCCTTTCAGTATTTTTTTAAAATATTTTCTTTTTATTAATGACAACATTAACATGTTACATTTGCGGATGCAAGATACAATCAGAGCAATACACTTACAGTAAAACCTGTGCTAACAGTCCTATCTCTAGCGTAAATTGCTAAAGAAACTACTCCCTACCATCAAGTTTTATTCTGCATCTATTGACAAGGCTGGGTGCCGTGTCACCTGCGGGGGTTCACATATATTCCATCTATATTCATTCCATTTCCCCCATATCTTTGACCATTTTTTGGGGCAACCTCTTGACTCATATATAGTTCTCTCCATTACCATGCACCAGTCCATGTCTCTCTTCCATGCGGGCAGTGTAGGTGCTTCTCGTGCTTTCCACAGCCTGGCCGTGTTGCGCTTGGCCACTATCATCCCCAGCGCCACCCAGGTTTGCTCTTTGCTATTAGGGTCTGTAGGCTCCCACACATTCAGGAGACATAGTTTTATGTTGGGTTCTACTTGTGTCCCTAGCACCTCTGCCATACATTGGGTCACTGCTGCCCAATAACGTTGAATATGAGCACACTCACAAATGATGTGTATGAAGGTTCCCTCCTGCCCACACCTCCTCTCACATTCAGAGTTATCTCTATACCCCATCCTCACCAGAGCGGTACCCGACAGTTAAGCTCTGTGTAGCACCTCGAGCTGTACCAGCCTCAGTCTCGAGAGGTTCGCGATCTCCCTAGGGTATGCCAAGGCCTCTTGCCAGTCATCGTCCTCCGGTCCCGCTACACCTTCCTCCCAATGTTTACGGAGTTGTAGGAGGGGTCAGACATGTTATTAACTAACTTTCGGTATGTCATAGAGATCGCTTTGTTAGGCATGTTTTCTTCAAGGATTCTGTCCTTGAGAGGGGAGGACTCCGGGAGCGACTGCCCTTGCGCAATAACCGCCTGAAGAGCATGTTTGATTTGTAGATAATGGTAAGCTTCTGTCTCAGCCATCTCATATTCCTCCGGTAGCTGTGTAAAGGGGATCACCCCACCCGCTTTCCAAAGGTCCCCGACCCGGGAAAGTCCAATCAAGTCCCAGCGATCGAAGCCCTTGGTGTTTCTCAGAGTGCCTAATATTTCAGCATCCCACAAGGGGGTGGCCTGCGTAATTTTCCCCGCCCATCCCATGCTCTTATTAACTGCGTGCCATACTTAGGAGACACACCTAGTGCCCTCAGAAACTATGAAATTGCAGAGACGGTGGAGGGGGCAACTTTACGCAACGGCCTATTCCGCCTTTTTTAGAGGGACTGCAATTTGGATAAGGGCGGGAATCCCCTTCTCCCTTAGTGAGAGTAAGATAGATGACCAAGGAAGATATGTATTTATACGTGGAGCATTGGATGGTAAGCAGGTGATGTTGGGTTGCATTTATGCTCCGAATGTAGACCAAGAGGCCTTTTTATCAAGAGTCTCCCGGGCACTCTCAGACTGGTCGCAGTATCCATGGATGTTAGGAGGGGACCTAAATGCAGTGTTTGATGTAGGACTAGATCGCTCTCATCCCCCCTTACCGAACATGACGGCTCATTTACAAGCGGCCGCTTTAACGCGATGGGCACAGGGATGGAAATTACTGGATATCTGGAGGTCCCTGCATGTCAACATGCGAGAATATTCCTTTTATTCCTACCCGCACAAGTTACATACCCATCTAGACCACTTCTTATGTACACCTGACTTGTCCCAGACTATTAAGCAATGTACTTATTTGGGTAAGACCATATCGGACCATAATCCCATAGAATTGGTGATAAATTGGGGTTGTTCCCCCGCACCTATCCCCACATGGCGATTGCAACTGATACATTTAGAAGATCAGGGGTTCCGAGCCACATTGACTACAGCCATTACCACATTGTTTGCGGAGAATGAGGGCCCAGCCACGACCAGATCCTTAGAATGGGAGGCCTTTAAGATCACGATGCGGGGTGTCGCCATAGGGTCCTTGGTGGGAATTAGGAGTGAGATGATTAGAGATCTATCGGAACTAGAAGGCGCTCTGCAAGCGAAAGAGATAGCAGCCCAAATAAGTGAGGAGGGGTCAGAGGACTTACAAGAGGCCAGGATACAGTATGCAGAATTGTTAGAACGGTTAAGGACGATTGATATGCAAGCATACATACTTCGCACACACGCAGAAGCTGATAGAGCTAGCACATTGTTAGCGCGCTTGATTAAACCTCAAATAACCCCCACCCCTATACTGGTGATAACTAATGCCCAACGAACATTAATCACACATTCCCAGAGTACTACATTAACCTGTACACTGCTCCCCCTTTAGACATGTCAGAAGCAATCACTCGCTTTCTGGCAGAGGTCGAACTTCCTACTATTTCAGACTCACATACTGAGGAGCTGGAGGCTCCGCTCACTGCAGCAGACATCCGTGTGGCTATAAAGGCATTGGCCCGCAATAAAACTCCGGGCTCAGATGGGCTTCCTGTTGAATTTTATTCAACATTTGCAGAAACATTAGTTCCCAAGTTGCTACAGCTCTATACGACCTCACTCACGGAAGGTTCCTTGCCTCCCACCACTAGGGAAGCACTGGTCACATCCTTGTTAAAGCCTGACAAAGTCCCTACTGAACTTATGTCCTATGGCCCCTATCAATCCTTAACACTGAATATAAAATACTTAGTAAGCTGTTGGCATCTAGATTACTCCCCCTACTTCCCAAACTAGTGCACATAGATCAATGTGGGTTTATACCCAACCGTAGCACCTCACTAAATATTCGCCGGGTACATGCTGTGATCCATGCGGCATCGTCATCAGCACCATTCGCTGGGTGTCTATCATTAGATGTACGCCAAGCGTTTGATACTTTGAGCTGGCCGTATATGTTGGCCGTGTTGGCTAAATTCAGCCTTCCCCCGTCATATTGCAATTGGGTAAAATTGCTTTACACTAACCCTACAGCCCGTGCCAAGACTGGGATCACTATCTCACCAATGTATTGTGTTTATCGTGGTACGCGCCAAAGATGCCCCTTGTTGCCCTTATTGTTTGTGCTGGCATTGGAGCCTCTAGCTCAACGTCTGCGTCAAATTATGGCCCCATATGGAATACCGCTGGCTGGAACAGTCCATTCTGTGTCACTCTATGCAGATGACATGTTTTTATATTTTAAAGATTTGAACGCAAATATGCATGAAACAGCAGCAGAGTTTTCACGATTCAGGGAAATATCCAGATTATGCCTTAACGCCTCAAAATCGATGGCATACTCCTTTTATGATACATATAATAGACCTCACGTACAGTTTGGTCAGCTACAATTTAAGGTGGAACCCACAACTTTTAAATACCTAGGGATACACGTTTACAGGACCAGTGCGAACACTATAGACGGGAATGTGGTTCGAACTATCACCTCACTCCGTTCCCAGATCTCTTTTTGGAATACACTACCGTTAACAGTGGCGGGTCGTTTGAACGTGTCTAAAATGGTCATGTTACCTAGACTACTATATCACTTTGTGAACCACCCGGTGATTCTCCGGGCAGGGATTTTTAAAACATTGGATACCCTGTTAACGTCCTTGCTATGGGGAACAGGTAGACATAGGCTAGCATTGACCAAAATGCAATTGCCGAGTGCCGCAGGCGGTATGGGGGCTCCCGATTTTAAGGCCTACTGTATAGTGGGGCAACTACAATGGCTAGCATATTGGTTGGCGGGCCGTAACTTGTTTGAGATAGGATATACCCCGGACCGTTTGCAACGTGGTATCCTACAGGCACAACTGTGTCCTGGGGTCGACAAACTGAGAGATCCCCCCTTTCTCTTGCATGTAGCACTGCATTATTGGAAACAGGTGCAAAAGTATGCAAAAATATCTTTCCCATATGCTCCAAATATCCCGCTTTGTGGCCTACCCACTAGACGAGGAATTTTGTCTGGTGCTCGGTAGCAGAGTTGGACCCAGAACGGTACAGGGACGGTTGGAGATTTATTCTTGGATGGCAGCCTGATGACTCATGATGAATTTGTACATACTAATGCAGTACCAGCAACCCTCTTTCTCACACATGCAGCAATCACACAATTCATCCGGAAATACTGGTTGGTGGATCAGAAAGAACCCCCCACCTTTCAATTGTTGAAGTCTATTCATATAATGGGACATGGCTGCCACCTTGTTAGATGGCTATACAGGGGGCTCCAGGAACATTTGGGCACTCCACTGCTGTCTCTACGACAAAAATGGGAAACAGTCCTAGTGAGGGAATTAGATGATGGGGAGTGGGCCTTAATGTTAGAACACCCTCGACGGGTCTTCCGTAATTTCCGCCTAAAAACGATACAATTATTCATACTCCATAGGGCTTATCTCACCCCGAGGGCAATCCAGAAAATGTTTCCTACTGCCTCTTCTGGCTGTCCAAGATGTCCTAATCCGAATGCTGATTTTATTCGCATGTTGTGGTCCTGTCCCGTGTTGGGAGGGTTTTGGTCGGAGGTTGCGCAGAGCCTTTCAATCTTAATGGAGCATTCCCCTTGGAATACTATAGACGCCTGCCTTCTGGGCCTATTCCCTCTCCCCAAGAAGGTGAAGCTACTGCGCCGCTTCACGGGATTAGCCTTGATGCTTGCCAAAAAATTGATTACTCAGCGCTGGAAATCCCGCACGGCACCGCGCGAAGTTAAATGGAGGGAGGAAGTTCTTCGATGGGCCGTGGCGGAGAGGGAGGCGTTTCATCGCGAGGAATATCGAGGGCTGAGAAAACTGCCAATCTCCCTGGATTGGGCGCAACTAATAGAACATTTCAAAGCAAACACAGGGGAGATGCTGGAGGGTTCCCGGGACACACTGGAGGTCCTGACGGAAGATCACTGATTATGAATGCCACGACTATTCCAGATTTCGGGATTGGCCCCCCCTCCTCCTCCCCTCTATTCCCCTCCTCTCCCCCCTCCGCCTCCCTTGTGCCCCCTCCTTCCTGTCCTTCCCACCGATATCGGATATGTCTACCTCGTAGTGTTCTATACTACTATGGGGGTGTCTACAGCATAGCGGCAGAGTTTATTTGTTTTTTGTTAAGCGGGTTGTTATTTAGGGGTGGGTGGGGGTAGTTATAAAATGATAAGCAACACACTGAAGATGCGTGATATACTGCGTCTGATACGTAAGTGCATTATTAACATAGGTATCAATGATAAATGTCAAGGCAATGTAACAAAATGTAATACCATGTTTGGCACAACAGACAGCCTTGTAAACTAAGTCGTGAGAAAAAACGAAAAAGGAATTTCGATTCATGTAATGCGACTGTAAGATTTGTAAAGCGCAATAAAAATTGTGTTAAAAAAAAAAAAAACTGCGTGCCATACTTGAACCGAATGTTTATTTGGGCCTGTTAGTTCTGCTCTTGCGGGACTGGAGTACAGAGCCCTTGAGTAGTTCCCACCCGGAAGAAGCCACCTATCCATTTTGTCCCCGGGGTCATCCTGTGGCCTAAATATCCATTGGTTAATAGCTGCTAGTTGAGCCACCCAATAGTATCTTCTAACATCTGAGTGTCCTATACCACCATCGCTATACGCAGCGGTTTCCCTTCCCAGAGTAGTTCTAACCCTGGGCGGGTAACTCCGCTCTGCCAGCGGAGTTTGCAGAGATTTGCCTACTCCGCGCTCCGTGGCGGAGCGGAGTTAGCCGCTCCCCCCCCCAAATGCTTTAAAAAGGTATAAATAAGGCACTTACCTGCATGTCTGCAGCCTCCAGTGCCTCGCCGCTCTCCTTCCTGCTCCTCTCGCGTCCTCGTCCTTCTTCTTAAAAAAAAAACACTACGTTGTACGTCTTGTGAGTGCGCATGCGCAAGCCTTACAACGTAGTGGGTTTTTTTTTAAGAAGGACGTCGAGGACGCGAGAGGAGCAGGAAGGAGAGCGGCGAGGTACCGGAGGCGGCAGAAAAACAGGTAAGTGCCTTCTTTATACCTTTTTAAAGCATTTGGGAGCGGGGAGGGAGCGGAGCGGAGCTATGCGGAGCTCCACTGAGTTTTTTCCAAACTCCGTGGAGCTACGCGTAGAGGCACTACGCCAGCTCTGCCCAGGGCTAAGTAATTCCCTCTGTTCACTTTCAATGGACTTAAAATAGTCTGCATGAACTGGACCCGGTGAGTTCTGTAGTATGTACAAAAATCGAGGCAGCGCCATCATCTTAAACAGCGCGGCGCGTCCCATTAGGGACAGTGGGAGAGATTTCCAGTTCTTAACGTCACTCTTGAGTCTCTGCAATGGGGGCAAGAGGTTGTGTTTATAGTATTGTACCGGATCTTTGGTAATGTATATTCCCAAATATTTGAATCCCTTGTTTGCCTCCGCAATTACATAGCCCCTAGGCAGCGAAGGGAAATCACTCCTCAGTACGTAAATGACTGATTTAGACCAATTTATAGTGTAGCCAGAATATTTCCCATGGTTTGTAAATATGTGAAGTGCTCTATTTATTAAGGCCCTTGGTGACGCCAGATACAACAAAACATCATCGGCATACAGGGAGATGCGATCCTCCCAGCCTTCTGCCCACCGTAGCCCACTCATGATTGGGTCTTTTCTTATCCATAATGCCAGTGGCTCCAGCATCAGAGCAAAGAGCAATGGGGAAAGGGGGCCGCCCTGTCTGGTTCCCCTCTCCAAATTAAACACTCCGGATCTCCTGTTATTCACCACTACTTGCGCCATAGGTTCGTTATATAGAAGCTTCACCCAGCTGATAAAGTTGGGACCAAATCCCATCTTCCCAAGCACCGCAAACATATGTGGCCACTCGATCGTATCAAATGCCATGGTGGCGTCAAGGGACACCACCACCGCATCCTCCTCAGTGTTTCTATCCTACCCATTACTCTGTGTAGGCGGCAAAGGTTGAGTGCAGTGTTTTTTGTTGACATAAAGCCCGATTGGTCAGGGTGCACCAATTTCGTGATGACACCACGCAGGCGAGTGGCCAATAATTTAGCTAAGATTTTAACCGCGGCGTTGAGCAGGGATATCGGTCTATAGGAAGAGCACTCATTTCTGGGTTTGCCACTCTGGTGGATAACCACTATGGTGGGCAGTCTTTTGTCTGCCGGGAGATATCCTTTTTCCTGACTCTCCAAAAACATCTTGGTGAGGTGTGGTGCTATCTTGCTGGGGGCTAATTTATAGAGTTTGATGGGTAAACCATTTGGTACCATTGCCTTCCCACACCGCAATTCCCCAATTGCTGGCTCCACCTCAGTGTGTGTGATGTCGCTGTCTAAACTGGATAGATCGTCTGCTGAGAGGGTGGGAAGGGACATGTCTGACAAAAGGGAGTTTACATCCTCATCTGATGATACTGTTCGGGACGTATATATTCGCTGGAAATAATCAGCAAATCTATTCGCTATTTCCTGTGGGTCCGTCAGCTGTGACTCTGACTCATCCCTTAGTTCAGCCACCAATCTGTTGGCTTGTTCTCTTCTGTCTAGCCACGCCAATAATTTCCCTGATTTGTCCCCTGCTTCATAGATCCTACAAAGTGTGGCCCTGTGTTGTGTTCGTGCAGCGTCCGTAGCGAGATACCTGTACTCTTTTAGTTTAATCTCTAGCATATGTTTGGTGTCTTCTGTGTCCTCTCCCCCAACCCTCTCCTCCAAGCGCAAGATATCAGTTTCTAACCTGGCGAGGTTGGCGGCTTTCTCTTTACGGACCCCAGCAATCTGGGAGACTGCGTGACCCCTAATCACCGTCTTAAAAGCTTCCCAAGGCGACTGCGCCGACTCCACCGATCCCTCATTTTCCCGTAAATATAGCTTTATTTCCCGTGAAATTGTCTTTTTGACTGACTGGACTTTCAAGAACCAGGGATTTATCGGGGCTACTCTACCTGACTGCGGCTCTCCCACCTCTACCAGAGCCCACACTGGGGAATGGTCTGAAATACCCCTCGCCAAGTGCTGAACCTCTTTGATTTGTCCAATCTGGTGTGCCGGTACTATGATGTAATCTATTCTGGAAAGACTCTTTTGGGCTCCAGACTGGAAAGTGAACTGGGTTTCAACAGGGTGAAGAACACGCCATGCATCAATAAGTCCCATGGCACCTATAAAGTTGCGGAGTTGCGTTCGTGCAGGTGGTACCTCCCTTGCCAGGGAGGTACCACCTGTCCTAATATGATGGAATTAAAATCTCCTCCCATAAAGAGTCGCCCCACGGGAAGGGTGAGCAACAGGTCTCCCAGATCCTTGAAAGCCGAGGCGTGGAGGACTGGCGGGACGTACATAGATATTAGTGTAATAGTTTTCCCTTCCCATCTTCCCGAGGTTGCCGCATACCTGCCCTGTTTATCAGTCCATGTATGTTCAAGGATCATTGGGAAGTTTTTCCTGAGCATTATTCCCGCCCCTCTGGATCCTACGGTAAATGCCGAATGTGCCACGAGTTTGTACCCCCACCTGGTCAAGGCCCCACATGTGTTTACTATCAGATGTGTCTCCTGCAGGAGAACTACATCAGGTGAATGTCGCTTTATATATTGGAGCACTATTCCCCTCTTGAGCTTATCCCCCAGCCCGCTCACATTCCAGGACAAAAGTCTAATGCCTCCGTGTGTGGATGAACTCATTCTTATTGGAGCCCGTTCTGCCCTGTGGGCCAGTCTGTCGTGCTTGCATATGACCCCCCCCTTTCGAATATGATCAACACCCCGAGATAGTATACCAAGTGCATTACCACACATTTTAAACGTCAATTACTTGATGCCCTGTTACGCTGAGAATTAGTGTCATCTAAACTACCTAACAAACAAAACTGTAACCTCCAACCCCCCTCCCTACCCCTCTGCAATCTGGGCTGAAGTCCGCCCCTATCCCCAACTATGCAGTGTGCCTGTCGCCCCATATAGAAACTCTATTAAAGAAAGAGGGGGGGTGCGTACTCTCTACCATCAACCACCGCTATTGTTTTATAGTTAAGTTCCATTATATAACTGCTACAGTTATAGTTCTAAAAGTTACTTATCCGAAATGCAGTAGAGCTTGTGTAGGTTGTTGCCCACCATTCGAAAGTCCAATATTGTACCCTGCGTTTGAGTTACTTTGCAGATACTTGTTTGGTTCTCGTGTCTCACTCTTCTAAGGTTTTTCCATCCTGTATTCGCCGTGGATGCGCGTCTGGTGCAGGTTGCTTGGTAAAAGGGTGATCCCCAATTTGCCTGGAGCTGTTTCCATTGACCGGCCTCCACCCGTCCAGCCATTCCTGTGCCACCACTGAAGTATCAAAAAACCATGCCCTCTCCTCCGCCTCCACTCGTAATCTTGCAGGGAACATCATTGAATATTTAAGTCCTCTTTCTCGAAGCTTACTTTTGGATCCCTGGAAGGAGCATTTCTGTTTCTGCACATTGACTGTGAAGTTAGGGAAGAAAGTCACCACACTGTTGTCAATTATAATTGGTGGGGCCGTGCGGAGGGTTTGCAACACTATGTTAGGTCTCTAAAATTAAAGAGGTGTGCAAGCCGAGGTCTCGCCGGGGCCCCAGGTTTCGGCCTTCCACCTGGCACGCGATGTGCCCTCTCTACCGAGAAGAAATTAGACACATTTTTGGGTTGCAAGTGTTTGGTGATAAGGCCTTCTACGAAGAGGTCCGGCATGGGCCCCTCAGCTCGCTCCGGCACTTCCAGAATGCGGACGTTATTGCGGCGCGACCTACCTTCATTATCATCCAGTTTGCTTTACATCGCCTTGCTAGCTACTTGAAGGTCTTTGATTTGTTGCTGCATCTTCTTAGAATCTTGGCCGAGTTCCGCTGTGACTGTTTCCATCGCCTTCACCTTGTCGCTCATCTTATGCAAGTCAGCCCTTATTAGCGTTACCTCCGTTGTTATGGAGTCCACCCTACTTTCAAGTGAAGCACCCACTCCAGTAATGGCATCCATAATGTCTTTCAGGGAGGGGTCGTCCGACTCCTGCAGCGGAGTTGTCTTCGTTACAACCTTTTCCGCCTCCTCAGTGTCTGCAGTTTTGGACAAGGCATACTTGTCCAGTTTTGTCTGATGGGTACTCTTAAGCCCTTTATTGCCGGACATTGCTCAATTTGACCCCCGAAGAGGGCGGGGGAGGTAAGCAACCCTCTTTCCGAGTCGTGGCTCCTCGTCCACTGGGGGTACTACTCGCCGCCTGCCCGGGGAGCACTTTTGCTGTGTGCCCCTTGCGGCCTGTCGGGGTGCCCCCCAGGGAGCCAACCCGGATCAGCAAGATCAAAAGGCCTCCTGCACTCTGTGGTGTATGCTGCTCCCAGTGGTTCATCGGTGTGTGCTCTGTATTCGCCTAGGACTCTCCCTTCCTTAGACAATCCGGCCTGACACCAGTGGTGTTTCTACCATGGGCGTGAGTGACTATCCGTGTCACGGTCGTCTCCTCAAATATGGGCTAAGACAGTCATTACCCTCTATTTCGCTGTGGCCTCCCAACTCTACCTGATCTGTAATATTGGGCACAAGGTCGCCTTTAATACCTCCTATCCGTGACCGACCGACTGTGAGAGGCCGGCGTGGTAATCAATTGCATGGCTGAGAACCTTCCCCGAGAGGGCGGCTTCCCTTCAGGATCTTTTAAGGGCCTGCTAATGTCAGCCACTCTCTACTCATTCCCTGTGTATTTGCTGCAATGGAGCTCCGTGAGACTCTTTATAGGGCACGCCTGCTACTCAGATCCCTGGGGCCAAGGCAGTGCTTGCTAGGTCGTTTAGCTTCTGGGAGGGGGGTCGTGTTTCTCACCTGATCTGATGACCCCCTCACGGCTCCGCCTTCGTTCCACTCTCATCACGGCTTCCAGCCGGGCCCCGGCTGCACACGTCACTCAGCCAAGCCGGGGGAGGCAATGTGAATGTCCTCTGCGCGATATCTGTCTCCCTGCGGGGAGGGCGCTCCACAACTTCGCCGCCTGTCCGTACCTCCAAGGTCAGTTTGCAACAAGATCCCGGGGGCCCGCTATCCCCCTTTGGCCATCGAGGATTGCTGTAGTTTCACTTTCGCGCAGCTCCGTAATTCCTGCATCGGCTGGGCCCCGTTTCGCCACACGGCTCCGCTCCGATGGTAGAAGCTGCAAATCAGTCATTTAGTCTCCCTGTGGATTGTGTTACAATTAGAACTGCATTTTCATTGTTAAGGTCGAATTAGTTGGACGGATTTTGTGGCGGTCGGGGTTAGAGTCTGCGGAGCTCTTCTACCCCACAACCATCTTCGTCGATGCGTAGCCACGCCCCCTCCCTTTCTGTATTTTTATTCAAATTTTGATTTAGTATTTTCAGAAATTCCTATTAGAAAGAATATGAATATAGTGTATAGTGCTAAGAATGCTGAGTATCTGGGAGAATTTTTTCATGCTACTAAAACAATAGATACTGTGTATGCACATCGTAACAATTTAACTTGTAGACTGCATCAAGAAGAGATTGAATTTATAAACTTAGTGGAAGATAGGAGACAGAGTTTTAAAGAAAAGGCTGCTAAGGAAAAGTCCCATATACCTCCTTGGGCATTTAGAGAAGGAAATAACAAAAAGGGTGAGACATATGCTGCAATGACCCTGGATTGGCATCAGAGGGGAAAGCTTTGCATATTAAGACAAAAGACAGAGTATGACAATTATTTCATTGGTTCTAGTGAATGTGATCATACCTTCCTGATTTCAGGAGGTTGGGGTAAGGATCCTGTTTTCCCTGAAGTTTATTATGTGTGTCGTAGAAATGCCTATTATGATTACCAGATCATTGGTATGGGAGTTGTTATGTGGGAATAGTTTTCCCAAAAATATATCATGAAGATAAAAGTCATGGAACCAATGAAAAGAAGAATGGATTAACATGTAACAAAAGGGGAATTAGTGCAGCGGAAATTATCGGGGATATATTTGGAGCATTGATACCTTCAGTGGGGGTGATTCTAAATTCACAGAAAATTAGAAAATTGTCTACAGTAGTTGATCGTTTATCAACGGATACTGCTGGTGGGTTCTTAATGATTGATACTGAAATGGTTGCTATGAGAACCATGGTTTTACAAAACAGACTTGCCTTAGATATATTATTGGCAAAAGAAGGCAGGGTCTGTAGTATGCTGAAAATTCAACAATGTTGCACATATATTCCTGATAAGAGTAGAGATCGGGAGGTATAAATCAGTAACATTACTCATTTACATGATGATTTGGCAAAACTGAAGGTTGACGGTGCTTGGGAGAAACTTGGTAAGAGTATTTCTTCCATAGGTAATTGGTTCTCAAATTTTTCTAACAGCTTGTTAGGGAGGATACTAACACCAATAGTTGCTGTTACTGCTGGCATACTAATGATAATTTTGCTTTATAAGTGTCGTAAAAGTAGGCCTCAAGTGGAGGAACGTAGGGCAAGAAAAAGGAAAAGAGAGGAAATTGAAATGGAAGATCAAAGGGGTATGTACTATGATGCCTGGAAAGATATAGAAGGTATTAGATTAAAACAAATGCGAATGGCGACCACTGCATTCTGAATATTTGTTATCAGATAGTAATCTGATATGGGTTGTTATGATGGTTTGGGATACCATCAGATGGGGGATTGATTGAGCACGATTTTTGCAAATAAGCTCTGCTCAGAGAAAATCCACCCATGTGTGTGTTTTAAATAAAATACTAACGTGTGGAAAAACAAAAATATTAAACTTATAATTATTAGAAGGTACGATTGAAAATGTGCTAAATGTGCACGCATTTGTTAGCAGAAATAATACAAATAGTGAACCCAGTATAAAGAAAAATGATTAATAATTAATAAATGTGAAAGAAATAATTATTACCCTGTCTGTCTAATTGACATGTTTTTATGTTTCCTGACCTGCAGGAAGAAACAGACTGCAAACACGAGAAAGAGCTTTATTCTTCGTGAAAGTTATGTAGGCCTTAGAAATTACTATTTTCTCCTTCGCTAAAATAATGTAGGCCTCAGCAAATGTTTTTTAGGGGATGTGCTACCATGCTCCTGTGTTTTCTGCCCTTGAAGAAATATAACTAGGTAACTAGTACTTCCTTAGAATCTAGAAAATGGTGTAGTTATTTCCTGTCTAGGCGAGAGTTGTAGGAAACTTAGAAAGAAACAGTTGCAAAACTCTGTACAAATGAAACTGTAGTTTTTCCTCTTCCTCTCTAGGAAGTTGTATAACTCTTAGACAAAGGATGTTTATAGAAATTTGTAAAGTCATCGTCAGGAGATTTACCTCCCGTAGTTATTGTCCGATAGAAAGGCTTGTAGAGGGGTAGAAGAGAAACATTTTAGCGGAAACAAAGTAACAACACTACTATAAAATGTTTGGTGAGAAAATGTTCGTCGGCTCATTCACAAGACCAGTGACCTGTCCTGCGTTCATGGTATGCTGCATGCCGTGCTGATTCCTGAATACTCTGGCTGGCGTACTCAACTGAAATCCTGAGAAAACTTTCTTAGAGACTTTGCACATCATCGGCTGATGGTGCTGCCCATGCTATATCCTAACGGCCGTGGGGTTAGCTTTCCAAACTAATTGCACGCTGTGCATTAGTTTCCTCATCTTGGTGAGAGAACTGTATTTACTGAATGCTTTCTTTCTCTCCCTCTCCCTCCTCTATTCCTGATTTGTTTTGCGAGTTTTGAATTATTCATCTTGTAATGTTTGTGGTGATTTAACCTGTAAACTGAGAACTAAATGATGATTTACAGTTTGTACTTGTGATTGACCATTCATATTTCTGAAATAACAAAGAGAAAATATAGAGAAAGAATAGTGTATGTCTTTATTACAGGTGTTATGGTTTATTTTGGCAAATATATGTTTGTAGTATCTTCTGGTTATGTTTATAATGTTCCCTGTTATCTGGTTCCTAGCTGCTCAGCCAGTGTGAGTGTTCTGTATGGAATGTTGGTGTGATGGACATGAGTGGAGTGCTTGGGTGCCTGGTGTGAGTGTTGACAGTTGGATGATGGGCTGAGCAGCAGGCAGGCTGCTCCTGGTGGGGCTGCTACCATTGATGTTATGGACTCAAATAAATAACTTAAAAGACACTACTCGGCTACGTCTGCTATGTCACCTCTACGCATGGCACTTACTTGTTATATTTTGGCGACGATTTGGAGACTTATTCACGCGCTACAAGTGGTCTCAAGGAAGTTAAAGATTACAGGCCAAGGATGTCTTCAGGGTGGATGGAACCTACAGAAACTACAAGCGCAGGGGAAATGGTAAAAAGAGACAACAGAGGAAGCTTGGACACAGATGGAAAAAGTTCCACAAGAAACTAATGAAATGGAGTATCAAGAAACAAGTGAAACTGGAGCAACACGCCTCGCAGCCCCACCAGTGTCTCTCACACCGGACAGCCCCAGCCCAGGCGTGTTCTGCTCACAAACATCACATCTATTGGTCTTTAAAGAAACAAGTATTGTGTGCTTCTTCATGCTCAACTATTTACAGTGTGGCACTTTAAAGGAAGAAGTATTGTGTGCTACATCTAGTGCAACAGAATACAGTTTGACTCTACATTAGCGTGTTGAGAGTTCATAGATATTTGTCTGCAGGCAAAACGCAAGTCTTCACTCATAGTGCGGTGAAATGTGTGCCTACACAACTGGATTTTCATTCGACATTGTTTCTGCCAAGTCTGGATTTCTGTCATGTAAAGTATGTTCTGATGCCGTCTATTTAAGTTGATCACTGTTATTTGGTATGATATGACTCTCGTTGGAAGTTTTACCCCGATATTGGCAGACGGAGCGGCCTGTTGGGTGAAATAATTTTTATTTTTATTTGGTAATTTTCTTTTTTCTACCATCTGAGGCCCACCCTGGATTATTAGCAGTTTAACCGATGAATGCAGTTTAAAAAACAGAGGCGCGAGTCGCGTGCTTCTTACCTATTGTCAGTTGCAGTCACGCGGAGGCTGTTCTTTTTTGTTGCTATGCTCTCCGGCAAGCTGCTTAGAGACGCTTTGCTGTATCGACCAGCTGGGAGTCACTCGGCGTGTGTCACTTCTGCGTAACGCCATTTTTGGGGGTGGAAGTTTCTTTCTTCAAACTTGGCAGCCAGCCAGCACTCTCACTTTTGCGCAAGGCAAGTGTGAGGTTGCTCTTCGTGTCTGCTCTTCATGTCGCAACGCAAGTCAAGAGCGAGGTTGCTCTTCGTGTCGCAACACTAGTCAAGAGCGTGCTTGATCTTCTTGTTGGTTCCTGTTCCTCGACCCTGGCCGCTGTCTAGCCCGTCCGGCTGGCTGATGAGCAGTGTGGTTTCTGGAGGTTAGCGTCACTATTGCACTTCAGCGGAGTTTACATTCACTTTTGGGAATCAGAGGATGTGGTGTTAGACGCTGGTATGGTTCAGGTATCATCAAGTTGTGTCCTGATCGTCATTTGGCTTTCTTTGATGCTCCTGATGTTGTAAGAAGTTGGTGTTGCGAATCAAGTTCTTCTTTCTAATGATTTGCCAATGGGTCATTTAAAGAGCTTGTTCTTATTTCACTCTAGGAAGACATTGGACTTTCATCAAAGTTAACCTGTCTTTGCCTTTTGCTATGCTTTTAAACTTTGTTTTGCTCATTGTGTTTATATTGCAGTTTTTAGTGCTTTTGCATGCTTGATTAATGAAACATCTCTTGTGTTTCCAGTCTTATGCTCAATACTTTCCTGCATCTCAGGATTATTGGTTTCCGGTCGTGGTGCGTTTGTGATCTGTTGTCATGCAGTTATTTGCTTGTGAAAGTAGTTTTGTGTCCTTGTTTTCTTTTTACGTCATGTTGAGCATCAAGATTTTACTTATCTTGTAAATGTGTCGGTTTATCTGGGGTATGTGTGACCAGAGTGTAGCTTAATTTACAGGAAGTTTACCTTATTGTTTATGGATGCTGTTTTTTTGGGGCTGCAATTCCACACTCTTTTGAGGCATTGTATCCTTTGTTTCAGGGATTGGAATGGGTTTTAGCCCCATTTCCACGTTATAAGTCACTTATCCCTTACTTTAGGGGTGGCTTAAGGGGGCTCTTTCCCCCCACAGTTTATGGGTGTAAGTCCCATTTAACGCAGTTTTGTAGTGGGTGTTAGTCCCATCTACTCAGCTTGTAGTGGGTGATAGTCCCATCTACGTAATTAGTAATGGGTGTCAGTCCCATCGACAGTTTGCATTATGGGTTGTAGTCCCATTTTAGCATATTTTGTCCCTTACATGAGGGGTGGCAAGTTGGGTTTTGTCCCTTTTCCAAATTTATTTTTCTTGGTTGTGTTCCTTAGATTGGAGTACATACATGGGTGCGGTCCACCCATAGTGTTTGTGTCAATTTTAAGTAGTACATACATGGGTGTGGTCCACCCATAGTGTTTGAGTTCTGGGGGTGTTTCACTCCCATGTGTCTCGTCACAGTGTTAGAGTTCTTGGAGTCTGTTTCTACCGTGTTTCTCTACACTTTGTTTCACGTGTATTGTCATGTGGGGTTATCTCACTATTTGTCAGTGAGCTTAACGTTCTTTGAACTTTCTTTTTGTTTTATTATTAAAGGAGGAGGATGGTGATAGTTTGTGTGTATCTTTTCATTCTTCTTTCCTTCTTTGTTTAGTCTGTGTTCCCTCACATGGTGTGGTTTTTACCATTCATCCCTGGGTTATAGACTATTGCCTTCATTTGTACATTGTGTGTATAGTTCTATTTCATTTTAGTATGGTTTAATTAATTTTCAATTTTAAGGGAGAAGATAATGTAGTATCTTCTGGTTATGTTTATAATGTTCCCTGTTATCTGGTTCCTAGCTGCTCAGCCAGTGTGAGTGTTCTGAATGGAATGTTGGTGTGATGGACATGAGTGGAATGCTTGGGTGCCTGGTGTGAGTGTTGACAGTTAGATGATGGGCTGAGCAGCAGGCAGGCTGCTCCTGGTGGGGCTGCTACCATTGATGTTATGGACTCAAATAAATAACTTAAAAGACACTACTCGGCTACGTCTGCTATGTCACCTCTCCGCATGGAACTTACTTGTTACAATGTTGCATATTGTTGTATAGCTGTTTCTTTATTACAGGTCCTCATGCGGGAATAGCTCTCCAAATTTTCATTACTTAGTCCCTTTTAGCTCTACCAAAGATCCGTTGGAGGACCGTTGATATTGTTATAAGGAATGATAAGGACTTATGGGTCCATCATTAGAGTTACGTTTCCATTAGTATTGCAAAGGTTGGTGTGGGACATATGATAATAATAACCCCCCACCGCTTTCGCTGCATCACACCCTTTGATTCATGGGTGTAATTTCTGATGCTTGTTGTTGAGCAGGGACAGCTGAGCTTTGAATCTCACTTGTCCCAGAACCAGGTTTATACATAGAAACTACTGGTCCAATGGAAACAGGAACTGTAAGTGCATCTGGGACTGTACAAACAGTGGAGGTCTCAGGAACGCAAGTCCTTGAATTTCCTCCTATCATGTTTTGATTCACTGTAATAGACCCCATCACGCTCTGGTCCTTCTTCACAGTAGAAATCCGTATCATACTAGGGCTCGTACTTACTGGTACAGTAGGCAATCCGGTAATACCACCTGCAGCATCACTCCAACCTCCCACTGATCGAATCTCATTATATAGAGGCGGTCGCTCAGAGATTAATACATCTAAAAGACTATGACTAGTATCACTATTACTGTTTACATTTTTCTCTCCAAATTCACGTATTTTATTCTTCCTTTACTTTTTGATCCCTCTTTCTACTTCTCCACTTTGCGATAATGGATATAATTTTGCTCCTTCTATCATGTCAGTTCTCCACCTTTTCTGCTCTGCATCCCACCTCAAGTCTGCATGAGTACGCACTGCCTTTTTCAGTTGTCCCTGATATCTCTCCTTTTCTCTGGCGTGAGCCACACACTACTAAGCATTAAGCGCTTTAAATTGCGTGGGTCTCGGTCGTGTTTTCATCTCATAAATACTTCTCCTCAAATTTTCAATAATTCTCAGATTAAATGTCCCATAATGTGGAAAAGCCAGTGCACCTTATTTATCTGTGATCTACTGTCATTGTTCGAGCCAAAAACATGTTTGTAACCCTACATTTATCGCCATATAATGGCCTGCAGTATCTTCAGGCAGGGCTTCCCCCACTCCCCCCATGAGGTTTCGGAAAACACCCTCAAAACAAATTTCTTACAACTTAAAAACATTTAATTTTCAATAAAAATGTATTCCTTTCAACACAAAAATCAATATTTTACTTCAAAATCTTGTTCCAAATTGTCAACCAATAACAGCGCGGCACCTCGTGACGTGGACAGTCAATAACAGCATGGTTCGCACCAACCGACCTATCCCAGCATGGCACGCTGTGACGACAATATCAATCCTCCCAGCAGCTCACCCTCCTTTACAATTTTTACAAACGCACTCTTTTCAGCCAAACGCTTGCAACTAAATACAATGCAATAGCAACAAATAACAATTGTCTGCTTTACTAAAGAATCAACAGAAATCAATCATACAAAAGTAACACAAACACACATTCAAAAGCAACCTCGACCTGCGAGGAATCACTCTGATCAGTGCAGCTTTCCTCAGCGCAAAAGATCTGCCACACTAATCATACCTCACTTTTACACAAAAGATAAACGTCCCTATCTCGATTGGGCTGCCGACGACGTCCCACGACAAACCCCACAAAACCTCAGCAGGCAATTACAATTCAGTGTCTTCTACACTTTTTAATTTGAATACCCTCCCGGGATCTTAGGCCACGTCGGACTCGATAACAGCTTCTCCACAATAAGTGCTACACTCACACCATCAACTTATCACATCATATCACGCTATCTCTGGAAGACACCAATTGCCACAAACACCGCAAGCTAAGCATCAGCCGTTTACACACAACTCTATTGATACTCACTCCTCCACTGTTACAACTTGCTCTCGAACCACTGGAACATCACCAATTGTCCTAGTCGAAACATGAACTGAGATTGGATCTGGACTAATCCAAAGTAACAGTTTTCTAACCCCTCTACTCCAGGTACTAAGCCTCGGTATGCTACCATCTGAGAACGCTCTGGGCCCTTACTTCCAATTTAACTCTGGTCAATAGACCTTTGTAGTAGCCTGAGAGAAAAAGGGATTAACAACAATTTAAATCTTAAGGTACAGTGTGACCATTAGGACCACACAATAAAAGTCTGAGTCAATAACTTGAAATTAAAGAAAGGTTTATTACAAACTCAAAGCCAGACTGATATATATTAATCTCAAGAATATAGTATAAAAGTACAAGATTACTAAAGTGTCTTACAATATTAGTCCTCAACAACAAAGAACACACAAGAATTTATGTGGCAGCAATGCAGAAAATAAGGAAAAGGATTTGATGACTAGACAAATGGTTTCGATCTTTCTCGGCATACATTGAAAAGATATGCAACATCTACTAAACCCTCCACTAAACTAAGGATAGGGAAAACCCTATTGAATCAAGGAAGCAAGAAAGGTGTCAGCATCAGAACCTCTGGAGAAGTTCTATAGGTAAGGAACCATGTATAGCATGAAGCTACACAACTGAAGAAGTCAAGAGAGGTCTGTACCTCTCCATGTCTAAAGGGAATCTGACTAACCCAAAGGTGGATTCACTAATTAAAATACACAAAGAACATTCAAGAAATATAACCTCATACATATCATAGTACTTTTCCGGATCCCAGAAATAAACTTGGCATCTTAAACACTACCCATATTCCAGTCTCCGCATCCACAGCGTCCTTGGGCTCTTCCCTCATCTGATAGTGCTAACTAGTAACACTCCCTTTGTTCTTGACTAAAATTATTTGACCTTGCCAGTTCTTCCTCGCCTCACTATCTCTGAATTACAATGTGCTTTTTACTAACTAATGAATGCCTTTGGTCTGCACCTGCAGAGAATAAAACATGCAGAAAAATAACTTTCACGATAATATTAAATGTCTCAACTGTAAGCTTAGGGCCCACAATCACACCTTCTTAACAGTTTTCTTTAAATGCATATTAGTTCTACAACCTACATGTAATCCAATAAATGAAATCTTTAATAAAGGAATCAAGTTATTTTATACTGTACTTTTGTATGTGGCACAATAACCTAATACATGTATTATTAAAAACAACAACTGGTCACAATTTATAAAGAAAGTATTGAACACACATATGATTCATTCTCTCTAATCTCTGGCAAATGTACCGCATTAAATGCATTTTAGCGCACCACCTTACAATCTAAACCTGTAAAAGATTAATATCAGCAATCCAGATGTTTTTGAAAAGGAAAAACGTTAATATGCACACACATATAAGTAAAAAAAATACTCAATAAATGCACTTTCTATATCTTTTGTGTACCATGGGCCTGATTCACAGAACTAACTTACGTCAAAATCCTAAACTTACAACAATTTTGGTATTCACAGAATGAACTTACACATTTGGGTATTCACAGAATGAACTTACACATTTGGGTATTCACAGAATGAACTTACAACAATTTTGGTATTCACAGAATGAACTTACACATTTGGGTATTCAGAGAACGAACTTACACATTTGGGTATTCACAGAATGAACTTACAACAATTTTGGTATTCACAGAATGAACTTACACATTTGGGTATTCACAGAATAAACTTACTCATCCTAACCTTATGTCCACACTCGGGCCGGAATTTCCGGCCCGGTGGCGGACATAGAGTTAGGATGAGTAAGTTCATTCTGTGAATACCAAAATTGTTGTAAGTTCATTCTGTGAATACCCAAATGTGTAAGTTCATTCTGTGAATACCAAAATTGTTGTAAGTTCATTCTGTGAATACCCAAATGTGTAAGTTCATTCTGTGAATACCAACATTGTTGTAAGTTCATTCTGTGAATACCCAAATGTGTAAGTTCATTCTGTGAATACCCAAATGTGTAAGTTCATTCTGTGAATACCAAAATTGTTGTAAGTTTAGGATTTTGACGTAAGTTAGTTCTGTGAATCAGGCCCCATATCTTATAGGTATTATTGCCTCACACACGTACATAAGGCCAAATGTAAATATATATGTGTCAAACCAAACGTTAAGAGATGGAGTCAAAATTATGCTACTCCAATCCCCCTTCTGATGGCGATGAAGCCATCACAAATTATAATCAGATCATTATCAGATTAGACCAATCAAAACCTATTAGTCTTTTGCATCTTTTGTCTAGACTCCTCTAGACGCTTCATATCATCATAATATTTGCTCTGACCTTCTTCTAACTCCACATCTGCTCTCTTCACTATCTGCACTCCCTGTCTAACTTGTGCATGCTGATATCCCTTAAAGATCAGGAAGAGGAATATTACACAAAGAGCGATTATCAAAAGAGGTTACAAAATGGCACCCATAATTCCACTCTCCAAACTTCCAAACCATCGGCCTATCGAAGCAAATCCTTTTCCAATGGCTTCCCAAGCACCTGTCACTTCCAACTCTTTCAAGCCCTTTGTCAACCCAGATATATTCTTAATACATCTCTCCAGAGCTTTACTTTCATCTGGGATATAAGTACAGCATTACTGAACTTTTAACATCCCACAGACTCCGTCCTCTTTTGCTTGCAAAAGGTTCAATGCAAGTCGGTTTTGTATCCTCTGGGATACCTGTGAGATCACCTTCTCCTTGCGGGACCAATCTCCCTCTCTTCTGATTTCTCGACCAACATTCAACTGCTGCCCCTTGCTGGTCTCTAGTACTAGACCCTTTGTCAGGGTCTGAGTCTATATCTGTTACTACCACTGGATTAGCCTCTCTTTCACCAGTTTCCTCATCCAACTCTTCAGAACCCTCCTCAGGCTGATCAAGTACTATTTCAGTTTCTGGCTGTTCCCCTACAGCTTGACTAACCTGCTCCTGTGATCTCTCAACCACCGCTGGCTCTTCTGGGAGAGGTGCTGTTATTTCATCAAGGGGACAATGAACCCTGCGAGTATGGGCAGCATGAATCCAATTGGGGAGACCTCCGCATTTCATAGCAGTTGTAGTCTCAAATATGACTTGATATGGCAATCGCCAACGAGGCTCCAAGCACGATTTCTGTGTGTGCTTCTTCACCACCACCCAGTCTCCAGGACTTAGGTCATGGCACTGCTCCTGATGTGGTAGGGCTGTAGCAGCTTCAACCTGATGAAATGCACCACATCAGCGAATCCTGTGCGGTAATCTAGTATCAGATCACCAGTAATGTCCACAAGCACATTTGCAGGTATAGCTGGCAATCTCATTGCTCTTCCCATGATGAGCTCATGGGGAAACAGTGCTGCCCTATGATCAAGTGTACTGCGCAGATTCATCAACACTAACGGCAAAAAATCAGGCCATTTTAAAGACGTAGAAGCACACACTTTGTTAAGTCTTGATTTTGGCGTCCCATTGACTTGCTCCACCAGACCTGAAGATTCACGTCGATAACTACAATACAGTCACTGTTCAACCTGCAAGGCAGCACACAGCATCCTCAGCACTTCATTATTATACTGCGTGCCTTGGTCCGATTCCAAAGAAGTCGGGAAGCCGAACCTTGGTATCAACTCCCTCAACAACAGTTTTTGCTACTGTGAAACTATCATTCATTCTGGTGGGACATGCCTCAACCCATCGTAAAAATATGCACACAACAACCAACACATATCTCAGCCCATTGCACACAGGTATCTCAATAAAGTCCATCTGCATCCTGTTGAAGGGACCACCTGACCTCCCTATGTGGCTTAATGTCACTGCAGTTGTTTTGCCTACATTGTTCTGTTGGCTCACAACACATCTGTGGCATAACCCTTCCGCCATCAACCTGAGCCTTGGATTAAACCATGTTTGTCAAAATAATCTGACCATGGCATCCCTCCCTACATGAGTCGGACCATGGTAATGTCTAGCCATTGGAGGCAATAAATTATTTGAAAACACAGGTCTGCCATCTCCTGAAATCCATATTTCATCATCATCTTTTTTACCACAACCTGCATTTACCCAACTTTGCTGTTCTTCTTCTGACACTTCTTCCTGTATTCTCTTAACTTCCTCCCAAGTATCAGCTGCTGTAAGCAAAAGGTTGCAATTGGTCTCATCTGTTCCTTCATTAACGTACTCTCCGTTAAATGTACAAGCATTGTAAGCAGAGTACCTTGCGACTTGGTCAGCATATCTGGTGCAGACTGTCACATAGCTGTCTCCCTTGCAATGTGCGGAACATTTTACAACTTGTGCAGGCAATTGTAAAGCATCTAACTGTTTTCTCACCTGCTCACCGTTACATGTGGGTGATCCTGACGATGTAATAAATCCCCTCTGGAACCATAACTGTCCGAAGTCGTGCACCACATCAAAGCTGTACTGACAATCTGTTAGCATAGTCCACTTTAATTGGTCTGAAACGTAACATGCTCGGGTAAGAGCGATCAATTCAACCACTTGTGTGGAGACTACTCTTTGAAGCCAAGCAGCTTCCGCTACTCCTAAAACGGTACAGACTGCATAAGCTGCTCTCAAATTTCCCTCATGGTCTTATAAACACAAGCCATCCACAAACAATGCGTAATCAAATTCAGGTAGCAGTTAATCTTGTATATCTGGTCTCGGCTTGGTGCATAGTTCAGTGTCATTAAGACAGTCATGCTCATCTTCACCATCATCATTGTCATTCTCAGGAAGAGGTAGCAAAATTACAGGATTCAAAACAGAACACATCTTTAGGGACACATTCTCAGCTGCCTGTATGATCTGCTCATAACGGGTGAGGCAGCTGTTTGTAAGGTACTGTGTCCTTGTTCTAATTAACAAACTTTTGAGAGAATGAGGAACATATTCAGTTAAGGGATGACCCATTACTATACTCTCACACCTTTCAATGCTGATACCTGTTGCTGCCACCGCTTTAAGGCAACCAGGCAGTGCTGCAACCACTGGACCTAAAGTGCCTGAAGAATAAGCAACTGGTTTTCAGGCACTTCCATGATTCTGTGTTAATACTGAAAGAGCGCAGCCCTCTCTTTCACGGCAGAAAAGCAAAAATGCTTTGTTGTAATCAGGCATTCCTATTGCCGGGGCACCGCAGAGGTTTTATCTCAACTCTAGGAAGGCAACCAAACAGTCATTGTCCCAAGGCATCGGGTCCAACACATCCTTGTGTGTCAGCCTTTGTAAAGGCTTGTCCACTAGGGAAAAGTTGGGTATCCACTGACAACAGTAGCCCACATTTCCAAAACATCCTGACTTCTTTCTGTGTTGTTGGCGGATTTATTTGCATGATCGCCAAAATTCTCTCATGACACCCTTCTTGCACCTTTCTCGATATGATGACCAAGATATGACTTCTCTCAAACAGTACTGCAACTTATTTAGGGACACCATATGTCCATTCTCAGCCAAGTGGTTTAGCAATGCAATAGTGTCATTTTTGCATGCTTCACGAGTGTTTGACACAACCAGCAGGTTGTCAATATATTGGACTAAGACAGAGTTACAAGGCTTGAAGAGAGTCTCCAAATTCTTCTTAAGGATCTGGTTAAAAATGGAAGGGCTCTCCGTATACCCTTGTGGGACTCAGCACCTGACCAAAACACGGTTGCCAAACCTGAATGCAAAGAGGAACTAACTGTCCTCATGCAAGGGTATGGAGAAGAATGTCTGTCACAGATCAATAACAGTAAACCACTCAGCCTCACATGGAATTTGAAACAATATTACAGCAGGATTTGGTACCACAGAACAACAGGGAATCACAATGTTGTTGATCTTGTGAAGGTCCTGCACTATGCAGTGCTTACCGTTAGGCTTCTGCAGGCCCATAATGGGTGAGTTACATGGACTCTCCATTATCTCCTTCAGTATACCTATTTGTCTCGATCACCAGAGTTATTCCAGCAATCGTTTCAGGGGTCAAGATATACTGCAGTGTTCTGGGATATTCCACATTCAACTTTATCTGTATACAGACAGGCTCAACTCCTTTAATGTGTCCAATGTCATTTCTTGAAAAACCCCAAACTTCTGGTCTCAATGAATCTCTGAGATTAAAGGCAAGTCTTCTGTTGTCATCGTTGGATACATTCCAATAATTAGATTCTGTTTTTCCATCTTAAAGGCAATGTCCTCATCATGTTTTTGTAGCTCTATTCCTTTCGGGGTACAGTAAATAGAGCAGTTCAGTTTGCACAACAAATCACGTCCTAACAAACTCACAGGACTCGAACACAAACCACAAATTAATGATTATCATCAAAACTTGCTATCTTTACAGGGACATGCTCAGTAATAGGGTTCTTCATTTGTTGATTAGCAACTCTAACAATTAGATAGTTGTTCCTGAGAGGGGTAGGTCTGGGACTTCCACTGATCTCACAGTAGAACGGGTAGCGCCAGTATCAACCAAAAATGATATATCGTAGCCATTTACCTCAGCATATATAAATGGGCCATTCTAGTCTATCTCCAAACTGCGCCAAGCACGCAATCTTCCTCCCCCCTCAGGCACCATCAGGAAGACTAATCTATTCCAGAATTTTCACTTGTCTCAAACATGGGAAATTGTTGATAAGTAATATTATTCTGGGAAGCATTCTGATTCAAATTCAGGACCTGGTTTGAAGAAAATCTGGGAACATTAGCAGCATGATGTGACATTGGGGGGTGGGGAACATGCATCACCGAGGCTTGTGGCACATTCAAATTCTGAGATCTAGGTCTGGGTACATTCTGTTGCTGCATGGGATTACTATTCTTGGGTGGCATAAACCCTGGATTTTGACCCTGATTTGCAGGATTTAAACGACATTCTCACTTCTAACTTATTGAAATAGTGGCATGGGTTAGACTTCTTCAATGTAGCTACAATAATTCCAGTACTCAGATCAATAGGGACAACCCGACCTCTACCTTGTGACTGAAATCCACTTCCACCTCCACCCTGCATCACCGGAGTTCCCTGTTGATGCACTCCCTGCATTGGAGGGGCATTCCCTACAAACAGTAAATTTTGAATTCCTCTCTGATCAGCCTACATTTGTACCACCATCTGTTTTTCCTTTAACTTATCTGCCTTATTTCAATCATCATTTCAATATTTAGCATATCGCAAAATCTCGTCAACCTACTTATTCTGCCAGCAAATTAAATGCTGTTGAATCATCATACTAATCTCAGGCCTCAATCTTGTCGCAAACCTAGACACAAAATATCCCATATCTTTAGGCTCCAATGTTTCCATTCCACTATACTGTTTGACTGCCTGTAACAATCTCTCATAGTATGCATGAATCGCCTCTTTCACTTCCTGGGTCGTCTGATCGATCTTGACTCAGTGAATAACTAAGGGGTCGATTACGATGTCGGGCGGATCGCCCGTCCGCCAACAAATTCCCCCCGCCATATTACCATGGCGGAGGGGAGCCCGGCAGACGGTAAGACCGTCCGCATGTTTTCCGCCCGGCCGAACAGTCGACCGGGCGGAAAAGGGTTTAATATGGTGGCGGTGTCTGCAAGACACCGCCATCCATATTATGATGCTGGCAGAGATGAGCCTTTCCATGGTGGCGTCGCCGCCATGGAAAGGCTCGCGGTCTTGCTGTTGGGGGCCCGTTGCGGGCCCCCAGGGTGTTGGGGGTGGGGGCTGCACATGGGGGTAATCGGCCCCTAAGTTTGGCACCTTAGACTTCAACCACGTCATCACCTGATCATACTTCTTCATCACTATAACTGAAGGACCATTAGTCACAGGATCTCTTATCGGCTCTCTCTCGGACCTCTCTATGGCTACTTTACACGCTGTCCACAAATCACTTGGGACCACAATATCAAACAAGGTATTCAAACCAGTCCTCAACTTGTTTGTACCACTCCATAGGTATCTCTCTTAATTTGGGAAATTCATTTGTAAATGACGCAAGATCACTCCTACTCCAAGGTACATAAATGTAACCTCCACTAGGTACCTCTTGTAAAGGGAAGCTTGTAGCTCCCGTCTCCCCCATTCTGGCAGGAGGCTGCTCTCCCGTCATTCTCATGGGAGCCGTTCTTTTTGAACATTTAACTTCCCACTTCTATAAGTCACTCCAAATTCGGATGCTGTGGATTCATTCCTAAATTTTCATCTTCATCCCTGGTATTCTTATATGTTCAACATCTTGATCACTAAAATTGAGTCAGACTAAGTGGCGTACCCTACCCCTCAACGTCCTGAGGCGCATTGCCCTCTAAAAAATTATGATTCTCCAGTTCTTCCTTTATGTTTTTCAAAACTTACCACTTCACTTGCCCCGGGCATGGTTCTCTGCACTAGACAGCGCAGCTAAAACATTTCTGTCATGGGGCTCACGGCCACACATTGCCTTTGTGCATTGTCAACGGGGACCCTACGATGGAGGCCTGGGCATGATCAATCTCTATTTCTATTATTTTTCCTCCCATCTCCTTGTCCTCCATCACTGGTTTAATGACCCCGCCTACCATTTGGAACCTAATTATTGGGTTTTCCCCACCTCTAAGCCATGCTCTATGGGGCTTGGATCTCTCTCTCGCTGCCACTGGTGACCCGGATGGTGTTACTTGCGTGGAAGGCGGCCCTACGGCATATACAATGGGAGGCCTCACTTACGCAGCAGACACCACTTTGGCACGGCACTTGGTTGAAGGAAACAGCTGCTCTCAGCAGATTCCGCTCTTGGGACCTCATTGGCATTACAAGATTGGGCGATGTACGGTCAGGGACGCATATGCGTTCCTTTCAAAATCTTCAGCAGGCATACGACCTTACACACACCCAATTTTATAAATTTCTCCAACTCAGACACGTCCTCCACGCTCATTCCCTCCCCGCTGATACTCTCCCAGATTTCTGTCCCCTGGAAGCTAAGCTATTGTTGGGGTACTTGGGCTGGGGCGGGATTTCTCAGATTTACTGCACACTTGTTATCAACTCTCCCGATTCACTAGACCATCTTAGGACTCGATGGTAAGCTTTGGATGGGCCCCGTGGAAGATGAAGACTGGCGGGACACGATAACGGCCCCTCGGGACCTCACCACCTCCTCTAAACTGCGACTTATTCAGACCAACTATCTCTAATCGTTACACCTTTCTCCACTTCGCCTGTACCTGGCAGGTTTGTGACATACTTCCACATGTCCTCGGTGCGGAGCCTATCAAGCTGACTTTTATCATGTGGTGTGGAATTGCGATGTGGTGCTCCAGTACTGGACAAGGGTGATCCGGGAGCTGTAGGAGGTGCTGGGATGGGAGGTTCCCCTTTCTCCCTTGTTGGTTCTCCTTGGGGTGTTTGAGGGCTCTGGGGGCATGAGGACTGAGAGGTCATGTTTGGGCACAGCTTTTCTGGTGGCGAAGTGGGACATCACCTCGCAATGGATGGCCCCTGAATTGCCAATGCTGTCGAAATGGAGACGGGGTGTCGATTGGTGTGAACAACAGGAGCGGGTAGTCTTTGAAGCCCGTGGCAGCCCTCAGAAACATGTACAAGCATGGGGGAAATGGTTGGGGCAATTTGCTTAATTAGATGTAGGTCTGTGCTGGTGGATATTCTGTGTGTTTACTGCTTTACTATTATCGGATGTCTTGCCTTGTATGGACTGTTTACCACTCTCAATGCTGTACCATGTGTGCCATGTCCTCTGTTTCACCAGTGTAGCTTTTCTAAAATGCAATAAAGATTTCTTTATAAAAAAAAAAAAAGTCAGTGGTTTTTCTGTAAAGATTTTCTCTGCTCCAGATCTACCTCTTATTTCTAGATCAATTCAAATAATTTGTCATGGGCTTGTCTTGCTCTCCTAGTAACTTCCTTACTTATGAACAAAAGTTCAATCTGCTGATAAGTTTCTATTCGATTCAATGCAAGACAACCACTTATCATTTCATCCGATTCCAACTTAAATTTTCCCACATCCACCAAGTTTACTTTCAAAGTGGACTGAAGAGTTCCCTGACTCATTTCTGTACTCCCACTCTCATTCGATGTAACATTAAGAACTTTCCAAAAGTCTTCTAACTCCTGGAAATTAAGACCAGGATGTACTTTGGGGCAGAGCCTATCCGAGCTGCAAGATGGCCACTCGATAGAGGGCTCTACCGGCCGACCTCTTTAATCTGCCATCTATCCGATGCTAGCGAGCTCCCATATCGCCCATCACATCATGACAGCCCCCATGAAGCAGCGGTGGGACCGCCTGTGACTTTTTGAGGCTGCGGCCGGTGTCTTGAGGCTGGGCTGCCACGGGCCGAGTTGGGGTGTGTTGCGGCCTGTCCCAGCCTGGTGTGTGCATTGACACTGCGACTCGCGTGGGGTGCCATGGATGTGATGGGAGTGGTCGTGTGGCGGCCCCGTCCTGTGGGCACTGCTGCCCTTTGGAGCCGGATGGCTGTTTTGGCTCTGGATTGTGGCTCCCATGGTGCAAGGATGCTGTCATGGGGTTCTGAGGAGCCCCTGGGCCAAGCAACCCCTCTGCCGCGAATAAGCTCGACTTGGTGCCAGCCGGCCTATGGACTGATTACCTATTGCCTACCAAGAGCCTGTGGTGTATGGCGCCCTTTAGCTGTTCCAGCTCTCCACACCTATCTGTCACCTTCTGGCTGGGCCCACACCGCGGCTGGGAGTGATTGCGGCCTGCCCGGACCTGAGCGCTGCGCGGCTGACATCGGACGTGCCCAACTGTGCAATGAGTCAGCATTGATGCCCTTGCCCTTTTCACGCGTGCTGTGTGACTGCTCCCCGGGGCTGGTAGGTGCTCTAATCATCGCACCTCCCGATTCTCCGGGCCTTGAAGCCTCATGCCGCCTCCTGATGCCATACTGGGCCCTGCAGGGACCCTTCCTGGGTATAGTGCTCCACATTGGCTCTGCTCACTGGGAGGACCCCTCCCTCACTGACACCTCCAGGCTTCTTGGCCTGTTTGTGCCCTCCATAGAGCGTCCTGCTTCGGGGTGTGGCGGGGCCGGTAGGGGTCCCTCGTACACAGGGAGGTCTGCCCGGAGTTCAGTTGCAGTGCTGCCCAATAACACTGTGACTTATCTTTGCATTGGCTGTGTTCCCACCCACCCATCCTCAATTACAACTCTAGGACCTCTGGCCTGCTCATGCCCCCACTGTGAGGGGAGTGGCGGGGTCGGGTGGTGGTCTTCAGGCGCACATCACATCTCCTTGGTCAGCCAATCTCACCTTCAGCTCGGACACCCGTCCTTCCATATGCACCCTGCTGTGACACGCTCGGCTACCTCGCACCAGTCGTCTACCAATGTCATTGTCTTCTGTCATGCTCAAGCTGTGGTGCCAATATGGAAAAGCCAGACGCCCACCAGTCAACGATCACATTCGAGGATAAGCGGCATACCCGTTAGGCCGAACAAGAGGCACTGACTGGGGAGTCGCTGGACACCCATAGAGGTGACACCCAACATGACAGCGACCTCAAGGAACTCTTCGTGAAAATGAAGACCAGCCTTAGGGCTATTGATGCAAAGCTGGACCTCCTCACCAGCAGTCTCGACTACATGAAGGGGCAAGTTGATAAGCATGATCTGACTCCAAGGATAAACCTCCTTTGCATGGACAAGGTCCTGGAACTTATGAAGGCAAAGAACGAGGATCTAGAGGCACGCTTGCGTCATGATAAACTTAGGATCAAAGGAGTCCTAGTGTCCACTGCCGTCGACAACATGGAGAATTTTGTTGAATCCATGGTCTGGGAGATTTTTGGTGAGGCCCTTTCCACGGTCTTCATTGTAGAGTGGGCCCGTCGCTCCCTCAAGCCGTGCCCTCCCCTGGCGCCCCTGCACACCTATTATCGCAAGGCTTCTAAATTATAGGGACTGTGACGTCATCCTACGCTTGGCCCGGGAGTGCAGTACAGTCTAATACAAGGGCGACAACTTTCATTTTATCCTGATTTCACTCTCATTGTGCAGATGGCCTGGTACGAATTTCTTCGAGTTTCTTAACTGTTGTTGGTTTTTATTTCCTTTCCTTGACAGATCCCGCACAGCCAGACACATTGTACTCACATCTCCACACTTCTTCCCCTTATTGGTCACATCAGATTTCCTTCTTAATGCTTCTCTTCGAAACAATATGACCACACTACGTTGTCTCACATGGAACATCTGCGGGCTAAATGATCATAGAAAGACCAGGTTACTGCATGCCTATCCTGCGAGGCATCATATTGTTGTATGCTTCCTTCAGGAACTTCACCTTGCAAAGGCTTCTGCTCCGGAACTGCAGGCACATTGGTGGTCTGAGACATACACCTCCCTTTACTCTAATTATGCCAGAGGTGTGGCAATGTTATTGCGCAGGGTGTTATCATGGCAGCTGTGGCACGCCATCTGTGACGAGAATGAACGATATGTGATACTAGCGGGCACCCTCCATAAGCACCTAGTTGAAATGGCTGCAATCTATGGCCCTAATGTAGACACTCCGGAATTTTTTTCGGAGGTCTGGAGGCTCATAGAGGGACTGGGCCCAGGAGCCATCCTCTGGGGCAGTGACTTTAATGTCGTTCTAGACAACAAAATGTACAGTTCAGGTACATGAAGGCGTCCACATCCTCATGCCGCATCACTACTCAGCACGATAATAGCTGACAACTATCTGAATTATATTTGGCGGCTTACACACACGTCTAATATGGAGGGAACTTGCATTACCGCTCTCACAACACTTGGTCACGACTAGCTGATATACCAGGACGCCATAACTTGAGTCACAGATGTCGCACACCTACCCCACACACTTTCTGATCACACTACTGTTTTGTTGGAGCTTGCTTTTCCACTAGTGATCCCCCGGATGCTCACCTGGTGATTGCCCAGAGTCGCGCTTCGAGATCCGATCCTCCGTGATGAGATATATAACGCGATAGTCAACTACTTTGGGCTAAATGAGGGTTCCGTGGCTTCCCCATCGACTGTTTGGGAGGCATTTAAGGTAGTAATACGAGTAGTGTGTATTGCAAAACAATCTGGAATCCTGAAGGCAATCCGTGGCCGGCTATCCAGATTGGAGTAGGACTTTCGATCCCTAGAAACTGATTACTTCACCTCCACCAACGCAGCCGCCCTGGCAGCTATTCGGTAGAAATTGACAGAGTTCGATGAGGAGGCAATACAAGAGACTAACTAACTGGATCTTGAAACGAGGGCAAGTAGATATGGCAAGAGCGATCGCCCTGGCAAAACACTCACAAACACGCTTCACAAACCCAGGGTCTCCACCTATGTGGTGGAGTTACTAGATGATGGGCAAGAACCTAAGTCCACAACTGCTAGGCTCCTACAGATGATGAGCTCTTTTTACTCTAAACTCTATACAGCTACTCCAGTTCACACAGTGGAGGAGCTGCCCTCATACTTCAACTCCATCCAGCTACTTTGGCTACAACGAGCCCATTTGCTATATTTAGACTCCTCCACTATTGTGGATTAGATAGTACAAGTCATCCAAAGCCTTGTGGGCGATAAAGCACCGGGACTAGATGGACTGACCACCTCCTTTTACAAGGAGTATGCTTCCACACTGGCCCCTCATCTGCTGGCGATGTATGAGGAGTCTTTGGAACATTGGGTTATACCTCCATCTCTTAGAGAAGCAGTCATCATAACTCTGCTCACGCTAGATAAGCCTGCCAACCAATGCGACTCTTGTCGGCCACGTTCTATGATCAACGTGGATAATCATATCTTTGCTAAACTCCTAGCTAATCGCCTCCTTCCACTGCTCCCTTCAATTGTAAGGCCAGATCAGTCCAGATTTATTCTTGGCTGCTCCACATCGCATAACCTAGGCACAATTTTTGCACTCATGCATACACTAGCTCCCCAACTCCCCGCAGCTGCTGCCCTTCTTGATGCCACTGAGGCCTTTGATTCATTAGAACGGCCATAGCCATACCTTTTTCCATTGCTGGCAAGCCTGGGTATAAGTCCCCGTTTCCTTCGGCAAATACAACTCCCTTATTCCCCATCTACAGCTCACATTTGACTAAACGACATGATATTCGAACCCTTTCCGATAACTCGTGGGACCCGCCAGGGGTGCCCGTTCTCCCAGCTCCTCTTCGCTGTAGCTATGGAGCCACTAGTGGCGAGACTTCAGCAACATCATGCTCACCGCAACCTCAGTTTTACCGCATGGGCCTGGTGGTTTCGCTCTATGCTGATGATGTAACATTTTATCTTCGTAGACCCTCAGAGAACCTAGACCAGATCATACATGAGGTTATACACTTTGGGGGTTTCTCAGGCATCCAGATTAACTGGTCCAAATCCATATTTTTCTTCTTACTGCCTGCACCCACTCCTTTTCCTCAGAATACCCACTCCAGTGGGCAACTGACCCGGTCCGCTATTTGGGGGTTTGGCTCCGTTGTGACCCGGACGATCTCTGCATTGTTAATTTTGGCCATGTGATGGAGTGGCTAGAGAGTAGGGTCCCGGTGTGGTCTCGCCTGCCGCTATCTATGACTGGACGGATAGCCATCACCAAAATGGTGATTACCCCTTAGTTTTGTATCTCTTTCTGAATGTACCCCTACCACTAACTACTTACTTCTTACGGTGCCTGAGATCCAACCTGGTGACACTGAGCTGTGCCGGGAGACAGCCCAGAATATCCTGGGAAACCCTTACATTGCCGCTCGCTCAAGGGGGCCTGAGTGTACCTGGCATGACTTTATACACACTATGCGCCCAAGCACAATACATACTTTTCTGGCTCTATCCATCCCTATATCAACCCCACATGGTCATTGAGGCAGATCACGTGGCCCCATGCCCACTGACCACAGCCCTCTACCTTCCCTATAAGCCCCAGTGAACATAGATTGACACTGTGGAGTGTATGCCCTGGGCTTGGGACTGCTTGAGAAGACACCCTGGGATTCCCCATCTATACTCTCCTTTTATACCCATAGACCGTAACACCCTTGTGCGGCCCCTACAGGACGGGGGTGCCAGAGCAAGGGCACATGGGTGCAATCTTGTATTCTTGTCTGATCTTTACCCGGTGAACCATTTCATACCCCCATTTGAGGGCACCGGAGGGTCGCATCCCACTGCACTTGAACTCCTTCTCTACCAACAACTTAGAGCCACTTGCCACACGCTGCATGATACATACCCAACTTCCCCTCCTTTGCTCCCTGCCCTGGAGCACATATTCCCAAAGCCCTCACAGTGCAAGTTGATTACACACCTCTATTCCATCATGCAAGATACGGCACATGTTTGAGTGCCGACAGCATGCTTGGCTTGGGTAGCTGACACTGACCCTCCTATTGCTAATGTTCATTGTTCCTCTTGCTGCAACCAAATGGCTTTCTTCTCTCCAAATTATAGACTGCGGCTCATCCACTTTAAATTCTTACACAGATTGTACCGCACCCCCACACAAAACAACACATGGACCAGATCCGCAGCAATCGCTGTGTCAGATGCGCAGTGCCATGAGCTTCCTTCCTACACCTCACCTGGGAGTGCCCGCGCATGGCGATTTTCTGGTCCTCAGTCTTTACCACTATTCATGCAATAACAGGCTGTAGCCTGCCACGATGCCCTCCTGTTGGCATCTTGGACTTTGTGCAGGATGTAGCCACTGTAGATCGCCGCCTCACTACCATGCTCCTTTTTCTGGCTAGGCACTGGGTTGTAATGCATTGGCAAGGAAACCCGCCCCCACTAGAGATGCTTGGTTGCAGGATGTAACATATTGCCAAGAGCAGCTCTCCCACTTTTAGGAACTAATGACACTACGCTCTCGCCCTAAAGACATTTGGGAACCTTTCCTAGCTTTTATGTGACAAAGGGTCCCTTCCCCTGCACCCGGGGAGGATGCTGTACCTCGGTACAGCCCCACACCCTCTGGTTCCTGACTCATACATATACTCCATACCATGTCTAGACTGGAGCCCCTGTGGCCTGGCGCCTACTACACTGCACTCCCGTTTACATGACCCCTAACCCGGTGGTCTGAGATCTCCTACACAAGACCCTTTTTATGTGGGAAAACGTTGTTTGAGCTGACACAGTTTACATTGCATGTGGGGGTGTATTAATAAATGTAATTGATGGTCATTGACTTGTTCCGAATGTGCTTCCTCCGTCTATGTCCTCTCCCCCCCCACCTCCTTCCTCCCTATATTTCCAGCTTTCCCCCTTTGGGGGCACAGTTGTACTGTTGTTATTCCTAAATGCCAATAAAGAAATTAAAAATAAATAAATAAGACCAGGAGGTACCTCAGAGAATTTAGATACTGCCTTTACTTTAGGTGTACTACTACTATGCGTATTCAAAGGTGGTTCCCAAATAAGTGAACCCAGATCTGGTAAACCTGGCAATGACATTAAAGGTCCAAATCCACTTTGATGCACAGATGGGTCTGAGCTTGCCCCACAAGGACAACTTGTATTCATTGAAATTAAAGGAACAAATTCTCCCACCCTCCGACTCATGTGTGTAATTTCTGATGCTTTTTGTTGAGCAGGGACAGCTGAGTTTTGAATCCCATTTTCCCCGGAACCAGGTTTATATATAGAAACCACTGGTCCAATGGTAACAGGAACTGTAAGTGCATCTGGGACTGTACAAACAGTGGATTTCCAGGAATGCAAGTCCCTAAATTTCCTCCTATCATGTTTTGATTCACTGTAATAGTCCCCATCACATTGTGGTCCTTCTTCACAGGAGAAATCCCTATCATACTAATGCTCACACTTACTGGTGCAGTAGGCAATCCACCTGCAGCATCACCACCTCCCACTGTTTGAAACTCATTATAAGGAGGTGGTCGCACAGACATTAATACATCTAAAAGACTATCATTAGTATCACTATCACTGTTTTCAATTTTTCTCTTCGGAGTCTCTTGTTTTATTCTTCCTTCTCTTTTCGGTCCCTATTCCCACTTCTCCGCTTCCCAATAATGTGTATCATTTCGCTCCTTCTAAATTGTCAATTCTCCACCTTTTCTGCTCTGCATCTGACCTCGTGTCTGCATAAGTACGCCCTGCCTTTTACACTCGTCCCTGATATCTCTCTTTTTCTCTGGCTCCCAAGCATTAAGCGCTTCAAATTGCGTGAGTCTAGGTTGTGGTTTCATCTCATATAAAATTCTCCTCAAATTTTCAATAATTCTCAGATTATATGTACCATAACGTGAAAACACCAGTGCACCTTCTTTCTCACTGATCTTGTGCCATTTTTCGAGCCAAATACATGTGGGTAACCCTACATTTATCGCCATAAAAAGACCTGTGGTATCTTCAGACGGGGATTCTCCCCCCCTCAAGAGGTTTCTGAACATCCCCTCTAAACAACTATCGTACAACTTTAAAACATTTCATTTTCAATTAAAATGTATTCTTTTCAACACAAAAATCAATATTTTACTTAAAAATCTCATTCTGAATCATCAACAAATAACAGTGCGACACCTCGTGACGTGGACAGCAAATAAAAGCATGGCTTTACAACAACTAACCTATCCCAGTGCAGCACGATATGACGACAATCTGACTCCTTGCAGCAGATCACCCTCCTTTACAATTTTCATGAACACACTCTTTTCAGCCATATGCTTGCAACTAAATACAATGCAATAGCAACAAATAACAATTGTCTGCTTTACTAAAGAATCAACAGAAATCAATCATAGAAAAGTAACACAAACACACATTCAAATGAAATCTCGTCCTCCGGGAAATTTCTCTGATCAGTGCAGCTTTCCTCTGCGCAAAAGGTCCACCAGACTAATCATACCATACCTCACTTTTACACAAAAGATAAACGTCCCTCTCTCAATTGGGCTGTCGATGACGTCCCACAATAAACCCCACAAAACGTCAGCAGATAATTACAATACAGTGTCTTCTACACTTTTTAATATAATCACGGGATCTTAGGCCACGTTGGACCCGATAACAACTTTTCCACAACAAGAGCTACACTCACACTATCAACTTACCACATCATATCACGCAATCTCCGTGAGACACCACACAATTGCCACAAAGCTAAGAATAAGCTGTTCATACACAACCCTATTGATACTCACTACTCCGCTGTTACAAATCACTCTTGAACAACTGGAACATCACCAATTCTCCAAGTCGAAACATGGGCACTAGGGACTGAGATTGGATCTGGACAAATCTAAAGTAGCAGTTTTCTAAGCCCTCTACTTCGGGTACTAACCTTACTCGGTATGCTACCTTCTGAGAATGCTATGGGCCCTTACTTCCAATTTAACTCTGATCAATAGACTTTTGTAGTAGCCTGAGAGGAAAAGGGGTTAACAACAATTTAAATCTTAAGGTACAGTGTGATCATTAGGACCACACAATAAAAGTCTGAGTTAATATCTTGAAATTTAAGAAAGGTTTACTACAAACTCAATGCCAGACGGATACATATCAATCTCAAGAACATAGTATAAAAGTACAAGATCACCAAAGGAAGACCAAAGCGACGTACACTATTGGTCCTCAATAGCAAAGAGCATATAAGAATTTCTGTGGCAGCAATACAGAAAATAAGGAAAAGGATTTGCTGACTAAACAAATGGTTTCCATCCTTCTCCCTATACATGCAACATCTATTAAACCCTACACTAAACTAAGGATAGGGAAAACCCTATTGAATCAAGGAAGCAAGAAAGGTGTCAACATAAAAACCTCTGGAGAAGTTCTATAGGTAAGAAATTATGTACAGCATGATGCCACACAATCAAAGAAGTCAAGAGAGGTCTATACCTATCCAAGTCTAAAGGGAGTCTGACTTACCCAATGGTGGGATCACTAATTAAAATACACAATAAACATTAGAGAAATATGACCTCATACACATCACAGTACTTTTTCAGTTCCCAGAAATAATCTTGGTGCCTTAAACACTACTCCCATATTCCAGTCTCTGTTTCCACAGCGTCCTTTGGATCCTCCCCTCCTCTGAAAGTACCAACTAGTAACACAGCCTTTGTTCTGCATTAAAATTATTTGACCTTGGCATTTCTTCCTTGCCTCACTATCTCAGAAATACAATGTTCTTTTTACTAATAATGAATGCTTTTGCTCTACAGCTGCAGAGGAGAAAACATGCAGAAAAAAAACTTTCACGTAGATATTAAATGTCTCAACTGTAAACTTAGGGCCCACAATCATGCTTACTTAACAGTTTTCTTTAAATGCATATTAGTTCTACAACCTACATATAATCCAATAAATGAAATCACCTGATAAATGTATTATTAAACAAAAACGGCAACTGGTCATATTTTTATAAAGCATTGAACACACATATGATTCATTTTCACTAATCCCCACACACTAACCCCAGCAATGTTGCTGAGGGTGGGAACCAGAGGCACGGGGCCAAAGGGCGAGCCAGCCTCCACTATCTCATGAATACACAAAAGTGGGCTGCCCCTTGAATCAATTCCTATGTTTATCTACAGAGTTCTATAGAGATGCACTACCAGTGGGGGCATCTCATAAAAAGTTACGGACTGGCCTCACACACCGCCCGGTGTCATGCTTCATCATCGGCTGTCCTCGCCCTCTAAAAACTTGGTTTGATAGAGGGCGGGCATACACCTGGAGACAGGGATGCACTTCTAAATCTAAGTGATGGCCGTGGGGGAGTGATAAGTGATTTTAAAACCATTACATAAGTTCATGTGCTATGCTTTATTCAAATGGTAAATGTATGGTGGTTAAAAACTAAGTGAACGGTGGTATGGGATATTATTCTCCCTTCACCGTATGAAATGCGGTCGACATGTTTCTGCTGAGGTGTCCCCGAAGGGTACGTAGCATTCTTCAGGACCTAAAAAAGGGGGGGGAAGGAGGGGGTTATATACCCTATGTGTTCACTTCCTTTTAACTAGTGAAAAATGGAAGGAAAATCCTGTCGCTAGATCAGGGGAGGGGTTAAAAAAACACTATGTAGGTGGATACTTCCCTCTTGGTATAGTACCACTGAGAGTAACTCTGTAGAGAAAGGAAAAACAAAACATACAAACCAAACCGTGTGAGTATGTAAACAAATAGTTTATAAACATCATCCATCCCGCGTCATACCTATAGCGCGCGTGGTGGTGTGAAGTGGTCTTTATGAGACACGTGGCAGGTGCAACGTGTACTCACACCGTTAAAAAGTGGTTGTAAACCAACTCTTACCCTGTATTTCTACCCTAAACGCTCCATGGGAGGGCTGAGGTGGAAGGACCTACTTAGACTTTCTGTAGGGAAAAAACACATAAAACCACTACTGGTAGTTAAGGGTTAGTCACCAGTATTCAGAAAGAACCAGGACCAAGGTTCCTAGTTAAAGCAAACATAACAAGGTGAAATCCAGAACTAATGGACCACCTATTCATTCAAGTTCACACCAGCATTCCTTCAGGCATACTCTTACTGTCTAGTTTCAGTGCTTCCAGCCGTTCTTCCCGGAGGCGTCCTCTCTGTCTCCCCGCTGATGGTAAATGGTGAGATTCAGAGGGTTTTTATACTAAAGAGCTGTGACTAATTAGTGAGCTAATCAGTGTTAATTGGGCCCGTTAAGTGAGTTTCCTGTGTCCCTCTACGGGACTGCCTGACCACCTTGTGGGAGGCGTAACTGTAAATCGCCCCACCCGATTGGTCAAAACATGCCTCCAACACTACCAAGGCCATTAAGATAGTAAACAATGGGCTTGTGAGGTTTGTTTCCTGTGTCCCTCTTGCGTGAGCCTGACTGCCTGGTTGAGGGTGTGTATTCAATGAAGGTTTCGTTCGGCATAGGTCAAAACATGCCTCCAACACTATCAAGGCCATTTTAGATAGTTAAAAATGGGCTTGTGAGGTTTGTTTCCTGTGTCCCTCTTGCGTGAGCCTGACCGCCTGGTAGAGGGTGTGTATTCAAAAAAGTTTACGTTCGGCATTGGTCAAACGGCGCCGATACCGATGTTATGGTCCTTCCCCTTCCTGCGGGAAAACAAATGCAGTTACGAGGTCATTAGCTCCCATGTTTGTGAGGACGCCCATGTTCATTACCGGGTCTGATCAGTCTCCCGGTATTTGAGCATGCGCTGAAGTAGTGGGAAACCCGCTACCGCGCATGCGCCTAGGTGTATTCCGTGAGACGCTTGCTCTGCTATGGCTCCTATGCTTGCGCACTGATAACTACCAGCGTGGATTACAGCAGGGGCCGCTCGAGATCCCCGTAAAGTGAGGGGATACCCCAAGAGTTCTAAACACTGTGAGAAAAATAAAGCAACATTACTCTGTTCATAATGGGATTACGGGCCAATGGTACCTCACTTGTTATATGTGTGAAGTACACACTAATGATAGTCAGTGGTGGTAATTGCTACAGCTGGTATCTATGTTTGATAACATGGGTTTACACAAACCAATGTGTTCCCCATGCCAGCTTGATCTGTTTGAATTTGCGAGCATAACAATGGGCCCACTCTTAGTGAACTACTTAAAGTAGAGGGGTAGCAGTAGAGAATAGTCCCTACTCTATTAGGCCAGTTTTCTTGGAGTTGGTTGTTGACGAAAGAAGGTGTGCATGGTCAATTCTATACATTTTCTATTTCGCAAGTTGCAGCCATGGTATCTCATCATTTAAGCCTTTATCATCACTGCGAAGCCTGTATTCCCAGCGCTGTTCTCGGATATGGAGTTGTCTAGAGATATCAGTCTTTTGTTTATTCATAACCTCAAGCACCACCCATCTGAGGTCCAGGTCGTTGTGGCCTTTCTCCGTGAAATGTTTCGTCAGTTTGGTGTTGGTCTTCCTGGACCTAATCGTACTCCGGTGTTCACTGATCCGCGTCTTCACCTTCCTGGTGGTCATCCCGACATACTTCAGGTTACATGGACAGGATAGGAGGTACACCACACCTTCTGTATTGCAGTTGCTGAAATGTTTTAGCTTCCAGGGTCTCTCTGTACCTATGTCGACTTCTTTTGTTGTGGTGGTCAGCCGGCAGCACACACAGTTGCCGCATGGGTAGTGGCCTGTTGGTCTCGGTTGGCTCCACAGAGTCATCTGATTCTCAATTTGATCATTGGGAGTTTTGGAGTGTACCAAGGTGTCCCTCAAGTTCCTACTCCGTTTGTATGCAAATAGTGGGGGTTCCCACTTCTTGTTCCCGCTGTTTAAGGTGGCCCATTTTTTCTTTATAATATTCTGGATTCTGTTCGACACGGGCGTGTATGTTGTAACGCAGACCAGGCAGTCTTTTTTTTCTTTATGTGTTGTCTCCAAAAGGGCATCCCGGTTATTATTCCTCGCCCTTTTCCTTGCCCGTTTAACCATCTTCTTGGGGTAATGTCTCTCCAGGAGTTTTGTCTCTAGTTGTTCTGCCTGCATCTGGAATGTATCTATCTCAGAACAGTTCCTTCGAATCCTCAGGAATTGGCCTACAGGAAGGTTCTCACGGAGGGCCCTCGGGTGGTAGCTGTCATACATTAATAAACTGTTCTTGTCTGTTGGTTTAGTGTGGACTTTTGTGGATATTCCTTCTGATGTTAAGGTTATATCCAGATCCAAGAAAACAGCCTGATTTTTGTCGATGGTATGTGTGATCCTGAGGTGGGGGTCAATGCCGTTGACCCACTCCACGAAGCGTGTTGCCTCATCCTTGGTACCTCGCCAGATGACAAAAATGTCATCTATGTACCGTTTCCATGTCTTCATTCGAGGTGTGAAGGGGTTCGAGGGGTTAAAGATGTGGTCCTCCTCAAAGCGGTGTACGTACAGACACGCCATGCTCGGCGCGAAGGTGCTGCCCATGGATGTGCCGCCCACTTGATGGTACATGGTGTCCTCAAACTCGAAGAAATTCTCCGTAAGTGCTAGTTCCGCACACACCATGATGAAATGCGTGGGTGTCACATATGTCCAATCCTGGTCCAGTAGAATCTGTTCCACCACCTCCAGAGTACACCTCTGGGGGATGCTCGTATAGAGCGCTTCAATGTCCATGGTTATGAACATGTCTTCGCTTGCATCTATGTCCAGGTCTCGAAGATGGCAAAGTACATCTTTGGTGTCTCTAAGGTAAGATCGAGATTTCTGTACAATCGGCTTCAAGAACCAGTCGCAGAACTGGGAAAGTGGTTCCAGAGCTGACCCAATACCCGACACTATCGGTCTGCCCGGTGGGGGTGTTTTGTTTTTGTGAATTTTAGGAAGGGTATAGAACCTAGGAGTCCTTGGTTCCAAATTCACTAAAAACTCAGCCTCATGCTTGGTAATCCAGTCCTGGGTTTCTGCTTCGTTAACCATGTTCTTGATGCTGGTCATGATGCGGGGTGTTGGATCTTCCTGGTGTACCTCATAGCTCGAGGTGTCGGATAGCAGGCGTAAGCATTCCTCTTTGTACATAGTATAGTCCATCAGGACTATGGCACCCCCCTTATCTGCCGGTTTGATGATTATGTCATGGTTGTTCTTCAATTGCTCCAGAGCCGTTCTCTCTCCTTTGGTCATATTCTGGAATCCCCTCATATTGTTGAAGTCGATTCTTTCCACTTCTGTGAGGACCGCTTGTTCAAATGCCAGGACATTGCAGGATATGTTCTGGTTCGGGGGAGAGAAAGTGGACTTCTTCCGTAGTCCAGTGCTGGTCCGGTCACTGTCCAGTGTTTCGTTTTCGCCAAAATAATCTTTCAGCTTGATCTTTCTGAAGAACTGAGCTAATTCAGTGTTGAGGAAGAAAGGGTCGTTATTTGGGGTGGGGACAAAACCCAAGCCTTTCGCTAGAACCGCTTCTTCTTCTATGCTGAGGCTATGCGTACTCAGGTTTACAACATTGGTTATTCCCTGGTCGTTGTTATTGTCGAGCCTCTGCCCCTGCTCCGTGTAACTGCGCCGCTGGTTGACGCTTCGTCTTCCCATTGGATCCTCGTTGTCCTCCTCGGTTTCTGTCTGCCTCTTCCTCTGCCTCGGCCTCGGAATAAAAAAGGCTGCTGTCCTTGGTGGGGCCCGAACCCTGGGGGGTAAAATTGCTGTGGCCAGAAGCCGAATGGCTGCATCGGTGGCGCAAACATTGGTAAGTTAGGGTTCCGGTATCTCCGTGCCTGCTGCCCTCCTGTGCTCTCATCACTGCTGCTGTCGCTTCTCTCTTCCCCTGAGCTGTAAGTCCAGTTTTGAGGTGTAGGTCTGAAGCATGGCTGACGTCTAGGTGCAGGTGTTTGTTGGGGTTTGTCATAGTATTCGTCCGTTGTGTAGGGGTACACCGTCTCCCGCTTGAACTTCTGGACATCCTTCTGTAGTTTGGTTATTTTAGATTGGGTAAGATATTCCCCCGACATTGCCATAGCCATCCCAGACGGCTATAAGATCACCCGCAGAGACCGCATCAACGCAGTAGGAGGAGGAATCGCCATTGTCCACAAGAACACCATCAGGGTCTCGACCAGCACCGACGACACTCTCAGCACCGCCGAACACATGCACTTCCAGATCCACACGGACCCCAACACCACCCTTAGAGGCACCCTTGTCTACAGACCCCCTGGGCCCCGACCCCAGTTCAGCGACTCCATCGCCGACTTCATCAGCACGCACGCCCTGACCTCTACCGACTACATCCTCCTCGGAGACCTGAACTTTTACCTGGAGAACAACAACGACAGCAACTCCACCACCCTGATCGACAGCCTCGCCAACCTCGGCCTGAGCCAGCTCGTCACAACACCGACCCACTGCGCCGGCCACACGCTTGACCCCATCTTCTCCTCAAGCTCCCACGTCTCCTTCAGCCACACCACGGAACTCCTCTGGACCGACCACCGCTGCATCCATTTCACCTTCCAGAAACCCACCACACACCACCGCACCCAACAAATCCCACGCCGCTGCTGGAGCAAAGTCACCGAAGACCAACTCCGGGCAACCCTCGCTCTCAGCCCTCCCTCCGACCCATCCAACACCGACGACGCTGCCTGAAACCTCAGACGATGGATGGACGACTGTGCCAACACCCTCGCCCCGCTGAAAAAGCTCACCTACAGCGACACCACCAAAAGAGCCAGCTGGTTCACCTCGGAACTCCTAGCTTCCAAGCGCACCTGCTGGAAACTAGAGAAGAAATGGCACAGCGATAAGACACCGGACAGCCACACAGCCCACAAAGACGCCATCCGTAACCACCACCACCTCATCAGGTCCGCCAAGAGAATCTCCTTCAAAGACCGCCTCGACAACAACGCACACAACAGCAAGGAGCTTTTCAACATCGTGAAGGAACTCTCCAATCCCAGCTCCAACACCAACGACATCCCGCCGTCGCAACCCCTGTGCGATTCCCTCGCCACCTTCTTTCACCGCAAGATCGCCGACATCCACAACAGCTTCGACACCCAGACAACCCCAACTAAGATCGATACACCAGACCCGCCACACACCATCGACCACGACCCCCTGCCAGCCTGGGCCAGCGTGAACATCGAGGACACCATCAAGACCATGAGCACAATACACTCCGGCTCCCCGTCAGACCCTTTCCCGCACCACATCTTCAACAAAGCCAGCAGCTCCATCGCACCCCACCTGTGCAACATCATCAACCTCTCCTTCGAGACCGCGACCTTCCCAGAGAGCTGGAAACACGCAGAGATCAACGCCCTACTCAAAAACCCAAGGCGGACCCGAGAGACCTCAAGAACTTCCGGCCCATCTCTCTGCTTCCGTTCCCAGCCAAGGTCATCGAGAAGATCGTCAACAAACAGCTAACCCGATACCTCGAAGAAAACAGCATCCTGGACCCATCCCAATCAGGGTTCCGCAGCAACCACAGCACTGAGACTGCCCTCATCGCCGCCACCGACGACATCAGGATCCTGCTGGACAATGGTGAGACCGCAGCCCTCATCCTGCTGGACCTCTCCGCCGCCTTCGACAATGTCTGCCGCCGCACTCTACGCGCACGCCTCCATGACGCAGGGATCCGAGACAAGGCCCTGGAATGGACCACCTCCTTCCTCGACGGCAGAACCCAGAGAGTCCGCCTCCCACCTTTCCGATCCGAAGCCTCCGAGATCATCTGCGGCGTACCCCAGGGATCGTCCCTCAGCCCAACACTGTTCAACATCTACATGGCCCCGCTCGCACGCATCGCCAGACAACACGACCTCAACATTATCTCCTACGCCGACGACACTCAACTGATCCTCTCCCTCACCAAGGACCCCCTCGCCGCCAAAGCCAAACTCCATGAAGGAATGAAGGCCGTCGCCGATTGGATGAAGATCAGCCGACTAAAGCTGAACACGGACAAAACGGAGGTCCTCATCCTCGGCTCCAACCCCTCAGCCTGGGACGACTCCTGGTGGCCAACGACGCTGGGAGCAGCCCCGACACCCACCGACCACGCACGCAACCTGGGAGTCATCCTCGACTCAACGCTCTCCATGGCCAAGCAAGTCAACGCAGTCTCCTCCTCCTGCTTCAACACCCTCCGCATGCTTCGCAAGATCTACAGGTGGATCCCGACAGACACAAGAAGAACAGTCACCCAGGCCCTCGTCAGTAGCAGACTGGACTATGGGAACGCCCTCTACGCGGGAGCCCCGGCCAAGCTCATCAAGCGACTGCAACGCATACAAAACGCCTCTGCACGACTGATCCTCGACGTACCACGCCACAGCCACATCACCCCCCACTTGAGGAACCTGCACTGGCTCCCCGTCGACAGGAGGATCACCTTCAAACTCCTCACCCACGCACACAAGGCACTCCACAAAACTGGCCCAGCCTACCTCAACAGACGACTCTTCTTCTACGTCCCCAACCGCCAGCTCCGCTCCGCCGACCTCTCCCTCGCCACCGTCCCCCGCATTCGAAGAACAACCACCAGCGGCAGATCCTTCTCACACCTCGCCGCCAAGACCTGGAACACCCTTCCACTAAGCCTACGAAAGACCCAAGACCTGCTGACCTTCAGGAGGCTACTCAAGACTTGGCTGTTCGACCAGTAGCAGCATCCCCCCCCTTCCCTCTCCCCAGCGCCTTGAGACCCTCGCGGGTAAGTAGTGCGCTCTACAAATTCTGTGATTGATTGATTGATTCCCTGTATGCTGACTGGTCACTGTTTATCTCTTCAAGCTTTTTTTTTGAAGACGGTAATGTGAACTGATGTTTTCAAATTACTCTCACTCTGCTGTATCTCAACTAGCAGAGCATCTGCTAGTTGTCTGGCTGTGCTGATGATCAACACCAGCCAGTCCTTGGTGCATTTCCATGCTATGCTCGACCAATTAATCCTAAATTCCTTGTTATTTAGGAACAGCCGGGGTTCATTTGTGACCACGAGTCCCCGTGGTGCCGTGTTCTTTCTCAAATATTCCGACATAAATGCTCCATGTAGAGCCGTGCGGATTTGTTCTTTCTTCTTTGCTGATAAAGCCTCCCATTCATCTGAGTTCTTGATAGTTTGTGAGACTACCGCCTCCGCCAGAATTCATGGGGTCCTCAGTCTGTCTGCATATGTGCTTTCATCGAAAGCCAGTTCAGTCTCCATGGTCGAAATATCAGGGTGATTAGACCGGGTGAGATGTTGTCTTAGCCCACCTGTTTTTAGCGTAATTTGCGAGGGTCGGTAAAGGCTTAACCTGACCCTCTGGTCCTTTGTGACCACGTGTAGAGCCCCAGTACGTTCCCACAGCTCGAAAGCTGCACAACAGTCCACACACACTAACCCCAGCAATGCTGCTGAGGGTGGGAACCAGAGGCACGGGGCCAAAGGGCGAGCCAGCCTCCACTATCTCATGAATACACAAAAGTGGGCTGCCCCTTGAATCAATTCCTATGTTTATCTACAGAGTTCTATAGAGATGCACTACCAGTGGGGGCATCTCATAAAAAGTTACGGACTGGCCTCACACACCGCCCGGTGTCATGCTTCATCATTGGCTGTCCTCGCCCTCTAAAAACTTGGTTTGATAGAGGGCGGGCATACACCTGGAGACAGGGATGCCCTTCTAAATCTAAGTGATGGCCGTGGGGGAGTGATAAGTGATTTAAAAACCATTACATAAGTTCATGTGCTATGCTTTATTCAAATGGTAAATGTATGGTGGTTAAAAACTAAGTGAACGGTGGTATGGAATATTATTCTCCCTTCACCGTATGAAATGCGGTCGACATGTTTCTGCTGAGGTGTCCCCGAAGGATACGTAGCATTCTTCAGGACCTAAAAAAGGGGGGGAGGAAGGGGGGGTTATATACCCTATGTGTTCACTTCATGTTAACTAGTGAAAAATGGAAGGAAAATCCTGTCGCTAGATCAGGGGAGGGGTTAAAAAAACACTATGTAGGTGGATACTTCCCTCTTAGTATAGTACCACTGAGAGTAACTCTGTAGAGAAAGGAAAAACAAAAACAAAACATACAAACCAAACCGTGTGAGTATGTAAACAAATAGTTTATAAACATCATCCATCCCGCGTCATACCTATAGCGCGCGTGGTGGTGTGAAGTGGTCTTTATGAGACACGTGGCAGGTGCAACGTGTACTCACACCGTTAAAAAGTGGTTGTAAACCAACTCTTACCCTGTATTTCTACCCTAAACGCTCCATGGGAGGGCTGAGGTGGAAGGACCTACTTAGACTTTCTGTAGGGAAAAAACACATAAAACCACTACTGGTAGTTAAGGGTTAGTCACCAGTATTCAGAAAGAACCAGGACCAAGGTTCCTAGTTAAAGCAAACATAACAAGGTGAAATCCAGAACTAATGGACCACCTATTCATTCAAGTTCACACCAGCATTCCTTCAGGCATACTCTTACTGTCTAGTTTCAGTGCTTCCAGCCGTTCTTCCCGGAGGCGTCCTCTCTGTCTCCCCGCTGATGGTAAATGGTGAGATTAAGAGGGTTTTTATACTAAAGAGCTGTGACTAATTAGTGAGCTAATCAGTGTTAATTGGGCCCGTTAAGTGAGTTTCCTGTGTCCCTCTACGGGACTGCCTGACCGCCTGGTGGGAGGCGTAACTGTAAATCGCCCCACCCGATTGGTCAAAACATGCCTCCAACACTACCAAGGCCATTAAGATAGTAAACAATGGGCTTGTGAGGTTTGTTTCCTGTGTCCCTCTTGCGTGAGCCTGACCACCTGGTTGAGGGTGTGTATTCAATGAAGGTTTCGTTCGGCATAGGTCAAAACATGCCTCCAACACTATCAAGGCCATTTTAGATAGTTAAAAATGGGCTTGTGAGGTTTGTTTCCTGTGTCCCTCTTGCGTGAGCCTGACCGCCTGGTAGAGGGTGTGTATTCAAAAAAGTTTACGTTCGGCATTGGTCAAACGGCGCCGATACCGATATTATGGTCCTTCCCCTTCCTGCGGGAAAACAAATGCAGTTACGAGGTCATTAGCTCCCACGTTTGTGAGGTCGCCCATGTTCATTACCGGGTCTGATCAGTCTCCCGGTATTTGAGCATGCGCTGAAGTAGTGGGAAACCCGCTACCGCGCATGCGCCTAGGTGTATTCCGTGAGACGCTTGCCCTGCTATGGCTCCTATGCTTGCGCACTGATAACTACCAGCGTGGATTACAGCAGGGGCCGCTCGAGATCCCCGTAAAGTGAGGGGATACCCCAAGAGTTCTAAACACTGTGAGAAAAATAAAGCAACATTACTCTGTTCATAATGGGATTACGGGCCAATGGTACCTCACTTGTTATATGTGTGAAGTACACACTAATGATAGTCAGTGGTGGTAATTGCTACAGCTGGTATCTATGTTTGATAACATGGGTTTACACAAACCAATGTGTTCCCCATGCCAGCTTGATCTGTTTGAATTTGCGAGCATAACAATGGGCCCCCTCTTAGTGAACTACTTAAAGTAAAGTAGAGGGGTAGCAGTAGAGAATAGTCCCTACTCTACTAATAATGAATGCTTTTGCTCTACAGCTGCAGAGGAGAAAACATGCAGAAAAAAAACTTTCACGTAGATATTAAATGTCTCAACTGTAAACTTAGGGCCCACAATCATGCTTACTTAACAGTTTTCTTTAAATGCATATTAGTTCTACAACCTACAACCTACATATAATCCAATAAATGAAATCACCTGATAAATGTATTATTAAACAAAAACGGCAACTGGTCATATTTTTATAAAGCATTGAACACACATATGATTCATTTTCACTAATACCTGGCGTAGGCACTACTTTAAATGCATTTTAGGGCACCACCTTACAATCTAAACTTATAGAAGATTAATATCAGCAATCCATATGTTTCTGAAAAGGAAAAACATTATTATGCCACACACATGTATGTAAAAAAGAACCACACAATAAATGCAATTTCAATACATTTTGTGCACCATATCTCATTGTAATTGTTGCATCATACGAGTACATAAGGCCAAATGTAAATATATATGTGGCCTAACCAAACGTAAAAGGATGAAACCAAAATTATGCTACTCTAAGTTGAACATTCATTTTGTGAATTCACATCTTCCAAACCTTTGCAGGAAAAAAAGGACTATTGTGTAGGAAAAGAGTCAGTCAATGTACTGTCAGATCATTTAAAAATGCACTTCTGCTAGTTAAAAATAACTATTTTAGAAAATGGTAAATCAGGTTTTTAACGTTCCTCACCCTTAAGTCGCATACTAATTTGTGATGTACTATGTCGAAACTTACTTCACTGCGCTAAGGGTAGGGGAAAATGTTCTGCCCCCAGCTTGTAAAATGTGCTCTTAAGTAGAAATCTTGGTAAATTGTTGACAAAGAAGTAGTGCATTAATCACATCTTTATTCTGAATATAAAGGGATGGAACACGCTAAATCAATGTATGTTCAAGGCCTTATTGTGCAGAGGTGCAGGAGCTCCCCCAAAGCTCTCTGCTGCCAGCACATGCCTGCCAATCATGCTTTTGAAGTTCTGGTTCGCGAATTCCTGAAGACGCACCCGAGGTACAACAGTTTCAGGCTGGAAGGAAGATGCGTTACAAGTGACAAAAGTTTAAATCCTCTGTAGTTCTTGCTGTTATGGTATCACAGGCAATGCTGGGAATGTGTACTGTAGTAGTATCCCAAAAATGGGTGAAGTAGAAAGGGGCAGAGTCACTAGGGGGTGTCAAGAAAAGGAGTTTTTGACAAACTCTGCCTTAAAGAAAAAATGGTTGTACCCCGTTGGTCACATACAGCCCGCATTTTAAAGTAGCTGAGGGAGTTAAGAAGTGCTTTAAGTGGGAGGAAAAGTTGTGGGTCCTCTAAAGAGGCTTTGGCTTCAGAAGGCTATGTAAACCTTGGTTACAATACAGATTTTCCAAGAGCTATTGTCGGAAAGTCCTAATTGCATTAAAACACAGTACTATGATGTGTTTCCTGAGGTTTATTATATACAGCAGACAGAGAGTGACAGTAAACTAGCACGAAAGTAAGAAAACACCCAATAGCGCCTTCCTGCGGCATAACAAATATAATTCCTTTGGGACTGCTCCAGATCGGATGAATCTCTGGGATTTCTGAGTGCCCATTGTGTGGGATTTGGTCATTGTGCACAGCCCATATCAACCTTTGCCTGATTTACTCATTGGCAACAAAGTGCCGCGCTTTTTACAAATGGTTCAAACTTCATAATCTGTTACATGATTTATGAAAACTACAGGATTTTTGTGGACTGAACTTTCTGTGGATGTATATACCCACATACCTGCTCTCTGCTATTTGTTTGGCTTTGCATCTATACCCTGAAGGAGCAGGCTGACCAATTCTTTCATCTGTCGAGCTCCCTTATCTTTTGCATATTATGACTAGTGGATTTATTACATTCCATCTTGGATCATTTGATTCCTGAGTCTTCCATATTGGGGATTCCACACGTTTGTTATACTTACGGTTGGATCAACCATATGTTTTGATGTTTTAATGAATTAACTTGGATGCTCCCATTATCGTTGTCCTGTCCTGATGATGACCATTTAATTATATTTATGATCTGGCCCAAATTGAAGAGGACGCATTTTTGTTCTGTGTTGTTTTCTGTCTTGTTCTGAACTTCCCATTGTGTATAATTATTTCCTCAGCCACTTTGTTATTACACTTTGTATTGTTCATTTTGTTTGTGTACCGTGTTGAGCACCAATGTTTTTGTATGTCTTTAGATCTAATTATTTATCCACTAATAAATTTTCTACGAATTGAATTTATACATGGGCTTTTCGTAATTTGCTTTTGTATTTTCTATATGTATATCATTTTTCTTTCCCTGATTCTTTCTTTGAATAGTAGAAGTATTCTTTTTTGATGTATGTTTTGTATATATAAGTGTCAAACTCGAACCTTTGTTAGGATTCTACTAGCATAAAAAATATAGGCTATACAGATGATGCGTTAACAGTCTATAAAAAGTCCCCATAGTCCTCTTTCTTGATGCCACAGAATTACTTTATCTTATGTATAAATGGATATATCACGAAGACGCAGACAAAACTCAGAAGAAGAACCACAACCCATTCTTCAACCTACCTTGGATCATTGTGTCAACTGGAGCAAGGTACGTTGTGGAATGGTATAAAGAAAACAAAGAAGTATCCAAAATCAAAGGCAGGAAAAATTACAGAAATATACAAACATTTCTATGAACTGAGATACGATAAAACTCACCTCTGTTTCTTTAATAAAATTAGGACTTTTTTTTCTGTTTCTATGTGTGCTGCATTGTGCAGCACACATAGAAACAGTAAAAGGCCATTGATTATTTATGTGCAGGAAGGTGACCCTTCCTGCACATAAACAATCATTAAAAAAAAAGACATTTTGCAACTTCTATGTGTGCTACATTAAGCAGCACACATCGAAGTTACAAAATGCCATTTAAAGATTGTTTATGTGCAGGAAGGCAGACCTTCCTGCACAAAAAACAATCTTCCCCTCAACACAGAAGCCCTTGCACTATGGTTTAATGGTGCCTGCATTGGCGCTTGGCTGCTAAATTTAGTGCCTGTGCAGGGGGAAATGCAGGGCTGCACCATATTGTTGTAAATATGGTGCAGCCCTGCGTTTCAGAAGTGGCGGAGAGTGGCGTTAAGCCAAGGAGGCTAATGCCACGCTCCGCCACTTCGTAGTAAATATGCCCCTGTGTTTCCATATTTACAACTTTCTTTAATGAAATTATCTGTGAATAATTCTCCTTTAGCTGATTGACTTTCTTCCAATAATGCCATATAACTCTTTGGATCCAGTTAGAGAATTCTGAAGGACTGATAGCAATGGATCCGTATTTTGATTTTTCCTTTATTTCAAATATTTTTTTGAAAGGCTCCTTGGAGTCTAACAATTTATCCTAACAGGCCAACCAGGCTTTGCCGATTCCCTTTTTATTTATTTTTTGCCATATTTAGACAAAAAGGTTAACAGTTTTGGGTCTATGTCAGGAGTTGCTAGGACCTGGTCGACGTAATCGGATGAGGGCATTCCAATTACACATTATTTCTGATCACCTTGCCTAGTGGGTTCCTGATTTTTGTTTATATATATTCCACTACATGAGGAATAGTTGAATAATCTGATGATAAAGAATGGTGTAAGAAGGATGGGTCAAAAAGACGTTCCCTTGAAATATCAAAAATCGCAGGTGATGTTTGAGGATCCTTCTTTTCTCCTGGGAATTTGGATGGTCTTTTGAGTTTGTTTTTGTTGGGTCCAAACCAATATTGGTCTGAATCATTTTGAGTCCTAATCAAGGGATTGGATACAACATCTGAATCATTATCAAATTGGTCATAGAGCAGCCTTGAGTATAATTCGACCTCATTTTATGATGGTGTTTTACTGACGGCCCACCAGAATCATCGGAGGATAGGTCGTCCTCAATTTTAGATCTGACATCATCAGAGTTCTTGTTGGCAGATATACCTGCCATGCCCAGAGGCCCATATGTCCCAGATAAGCAAATGTTGTACTATATTAGCCCAGAAGTTTAGTGGGAAACGGCATGATATGGGAGCTGGACTGTTGTCAAACACATTATTAGAGAATGAAGGCCTGCTTCAACCAGCAAGTAAGTTCTGGGTCATAATAATCACTTTAATGTTTTTCCCAATGTCTTGGGCTATAGTCCCCATTGAAGCCTTTACAGGTGACTTTACTGATTTATGAATACAACTGTTCAGGTTTTCCTTCCAAATCTCGTCACTGTAGTCCATTACCTCATTTTGGGAAGGTTCAACCATGTCAACAACTCAAATGAACAATGAAAGGAAATATAAAGTCTTAATTGTGTCTTGTATTTTCTGAAGCATTCTAAAAATGAAATTTAAATTTCAAATTATTAATGACAGGGTCCCTCAGGATCTTAATCTTGGTCCGCACAGTGAGAAAAGAACAGTACTATCCCCGTTTCGATGGCCTCTGTCAATAACGTTCAGTTTGTTGAAAATAGCCTACAGTGAGAAATAGTTTTTTTATAGAAAGAGAAGGAGGAGTTCAGCACCTTCCAGTTCCCACAGTGATCATCAGAGACGGAGTTCAGAGAAATCCCCTGAAGCTCCTAAGGAAAGACTGCTGATGAAAATAAAGTCTGCGCATGGTACAAACAGGTGAGAAACACTGCTCGAGTATAGCGACCCCAGTGGGACTGGCTTGAAATTTCAAAGTGTCATGTGCTTCTGGCAAAAGCCACCAGAAAGCTAGTGTAGAGGAAAAACCCTTTAATTAAGCATGTGCTACATATATTTTTGACCAATATCAAATATACATAAGAATTGAGAAAGGAGGTACAAATGGGTGTCTTAACTGACTACCCGTAGGAAGAAAGAGGAAGTGATGGATGCTGTGAGGTCTATTTACAGACTGTTCACCTCTATAGCCTAAATTTGTAGACCAGCAAAAGGGTGTTGCTGGTTATTGTAGTTTCATATTTGTTTACTTTCACTATCTGGCTGCTATATATAATAAACAGCAAGAAAGACAACATAACAGAAAAATTGGTGTGACCTCTGCAGCAAAGGAAATGTCCTCATGCATGTGGCCTAGAATCACAATGGCATCCTCCTCCTCTTTCTAATGGTCCTCTTCTTCTCCTGGTCCTTCTGCTCCTTCTTTCTTTTTCTTTATAAATCTTTTTATTAGTTTCAGCAACAAAAATAACAAAAACATTGCAAATTAAAGCACCGTCAAAACAAAACACTCCCCCTCGACCTTCCCTCATTTTCTGTGAATCCCATCATTGCATAAGAGGTGTCCCACGCTTCACAGATCACATGAGGCCGCTGTGTTTGGGGCATGACAAATGTTCCCTCTATAGTCATTCCAGTGTCCCCAAATCTTGTTCTATTTTTGTGGGCAGCCCCAGCCCTCTTACACCACCTTTTCAGCCAACATGCCCCAATCCATGTCCCTTTTCCAGTTGTCCAATTGGGGCACAGTCCGACTATGTTTCGTTTATCAATAAGCCACCCTAGTGTTACACTGATATGTTTCATACAGGTCAAATCTGTTCCCTCCTATACATTCAAGAGCCACCATTTCGCTGTCGGAGTGAGGGCTGTCTCAAACACTTTATTGGGACACTCGATCATTGCCACCCAGAAGTTTCGGATTTTGTAACATTCCCAAATCATGTGGTAGAAGGTACTCTCCTGGCCACAGCCCCGTCTACAAACTAGCATTTGTGGTTTTACCCATCTTGTATAAGGTGGTTGAGGATCTTTAACTGTACAAGCCGAAAACCTGAAAGTATGGTTAATTCCCTGGGGGAGGCTGTGGCCTCCTGCCAGTCATCATCCTCGAGGCTGCCCAGATCATGGGCCCAACTTCACTCCTTCTTATCCTGGTTCTTCTCTACCTCCTCATCATTTTCCTTCTGGTCGTTCTCCACTAATCTTCTGGACCTGTCCTCCTCCAGTTGGCTTTCCTTCTGATGCCATTCCTTATGTTATGTTATGGTAATATATTTTATAGAGTACGACAAATGCCCCAAAGGGTGTACTGGCGCTAAAACAAAAGATTCACAACAAAGTACATGGCTACAGGGAGAGCGGTGTTTTAAAAAAAGAGATACTTCCTCTAAAAAAGGCATACTGCAAACTACTAGATGCCTAAGAAGAAATGTTTTAGTGCTTTCCTGAATTGAAGTAAAGATGGGATTTTCCAAGGAGGAACAAGAAGCTCATTCCCCAGTTTTGCTTCACAATTGAAGAAAGACTTGTCTCCTGTACAGCATTGAGTAACCCACGTTAGAAACAGCAGAAGTGCATCAGAGGAGCTCAGCAGATGAAAGGAAGAGTACCTCTTGAATTTATTAGCCAGATAGACCGGGCCTATTCAATGAGCTGCTTTGTATATAAGGCAGAGTGATTTAAACTTCACTCGCTTTTCAACTAGAAGCCAGTGCAGATGTTTTAGGGCTTCTAAAGAGGTTGACCAATGAGGAAAGCCCAATATCATCTTGGCTGCCATATTCTGAAAGTCTTGCAATTTCATTAGCAATCCCTTGTCTCCCCTTAAATAGAGTGAATTGGAGTAATCCAGGCGGCTGAGAATAGCCGCCTAGAGCACCACCTGTTGTACCTGCTTGGGAAGGAAGAGAAGGACCATTTTCAACATCTTAAGTAAAAATGACGAGTTGAGACTCTACAATTTGACTTGAGCCTTCAACGTGAGGCCTGGTCATCTTCCAGGTCCTGGATGTGTCCTAGTGTAGTGTAGTTCCTATAAATCTATATGGGATCTGCGCGTTTAGACAACATAAACTGTGGGACTGGTGTCCAGACTGATTCCAGACACCCCCACCGGATACGTTTCGCCTGTATACGAGCTAGCTCACAGTGCCACTATGAACTCCTCTTACCAAGGAGAAAATAGTTTCAGTCAACTATCGAACATGACAACCCTGACCCCTCAGGGATCGTGGAAACAGTACTTTTCACTCAGTCATTCGTGCTCACTCAGAGAGATACACAGAATAAACAATGGGGACGTTTTCAATAAGCATTTATTGAACCAGTTTCATTCTAATATAAAATACGTGTGCTGTAACAACCATAAGACAGAAACAGATGTATAATGGTATTAGCACCTTCAGAGTAAATAGATGGTAGAATTCTACCATAGTACTAAAACAATGAATATATGCAAGCATATAAATACATGACAGTAATAATGCATACTCCTACGCTGCAAACCCTAACTAGATGTACCTAAGTGTACCTAGCATATATGTATGTGTATAGCCAAGAATCCACTTAGGATAGAGCAAACCCCATTACCTGATGTGGCAGAGCGAAGGACCCCGTCTTGATCTCAAGATGGACACCCCACAAGGGATGTCTGACAACTGCGTGCTGGAGTATCTGCGTGCAGGAACCTCAGCATCTCGTGTCAGCATGGAAGTCTTTCTCCTCTGCGTGCCTCAGCAAAGATATGGTGCTTATATACCCAAAAGGTACCCTCAGGGATTCTACTTTGCTGTATCATGTCGGCCAAGGATGACGATAGTGATGAACCTTATAAATAGGTATTATGCAGAAGATGGTAATCCTGCTGTGATTCTGAGAATCCTCATGCATAATAAATTAGGATATTTTTCGGAGAAAACCACACGACATTTATGCAGCACCTAATCTAGGTAAAAAGTCAGCACCAAACCCGTTATGTAGTACAATGGCAGGGTAAATGCAGGTGAAAGGTTAGGAGACTACCCAGGCCTATATTGGGGTGCATTGCAAATCATAACACCCACTCCTCATCCGAACAGACAATATACTAAAAAAGGGAATGTCCTTCTAATCAATCATAAAAACATTGTTAAAATGTCCAGAAAAGAAAAAAAAATTCTAAAAATTACAAGAAAATGCCTAAAAACTGTATACGTCCTTTATATATGTAAAAAGGCTCTATAAGTCCTTTAAAAAATGTTCATGTATGGTTAGAGCAACTGAGTACGTCTGAAAGCCATGGTGCTCAGTAAGAGTGAGAAAAAGGAAAAAAAAAAAAGAAAAGCTTTGTTTAAAAGTCCAATTTCGGTTGCTTTAGAAAAAGGCTGAATTCTTCCCAGCACGCAGAAAGCCAAATGTTTATGTGTCCTGTGTGGGAGTCGCAACATCACTGCTGCTTGCCTTAGCAGACGATGGTCCCTGTAACACCTCACAGATCAGGTCAATCGAGCCAAGATTATCTTCTTCAGTTCCCACAGCCGATGCTGGGGAAGCATTTGAAAAATCCAAAGCCTGTGCGCCTGTAGTAAAGCCGGTATCCAATTCTAACAGGAGCTGAAGTATCCCGTGGCGGCTCTAAGAATGTCGACATCAACATGGGAATAAGCTGAGGACACTGCACTATGTGGGCCATTAATGAGTCCAGCAATACATCCACGTCCGGTGGCGCAACCAATGGAAGCGTTAGACAGAGATCCAACACGCATTCTTGTCCGCAGAACAAGCAGCGGAGAACAGGCAAAACACAGTCAATCCAGAATGGTCGGAATGATAGGAACCAAGACTCGCTTAGCTCCCAAAGTCGAGGTGTGCACAGATGAAGTACAATGCGGTCATGATAACATCGCTCCAAGAATGTTTTTTCCATCTCCTTGGTGACTGGGACGTCCATTGCGTAGCAGTAACATTTAAATCAGGATACCCACTTCCAGTAGCACGATTAGTGGAAGCCTTCCAAAAATGCTTCCAAATACAGAGTGTATAAAAGCAGGAATCACTCCTGTCTGAAAGGTGCTTATCAGTCCAGAACCTATGGTCTTAAATAGGTGTACTATACCCTTCGTATCAGACATGTTAAAGATACGCTGTACCATTTCTCAGAAATGGAAAGGGCAATTTGTTCGTACCAGTGCCTGTATCTCAGCTAAGGACCTTGCAACCTGAAGATCAAAAGTCTCTCCGGCTGAGGTTAAGGGCACATCCTTTTGTAAAAGCATGGCTTTCAGTTGGCTCAGAGAATCAAACCGTATAAAGGAAACATTCAACGAAGACCATAACGGCGCCTCCCTGACTGTGTGGGTCGGTGTAAACAATACTTGCCTACAACAAGTAACCCTGGAACTTATTGTGACTAGGAATCACTGACATAATATCTACAACCACAATATTGACATGCAAAAATATCGGCACAAAATTATCGATAACACTATTATCGACTAACAATACTTATTTAAGAAATAACACAAATACCGAATTCATATTATCGTCAACAATAAATGTCGTAAACAACATTATCGAACACACAAATATCGTTAAATAAAATATCGACATTTCTTTAAAAACATACATGTCCTAAATATCGAATACTAAAATATAGACAGCAAATTTATCGAATTTATACAAATATCGACTTTTTAAAAATAACTAAAAACAAGATATCTTGACCCCAAAATGTATTTTCACAATATAAACACTCACTACACACATCATAACTATAATATAATCTTATTATAACATATAAACATATAAAAGCATAAAATAATAGCAAAACACACTAATATATATTAAATAAAATATTATTAAACAGAACACATACAACATTTAACATTATAACCAAAGTAAAACATACATAAGCAAAGATCTGTTAAAAAAAATAATTAGCACTAACAACTTCTTAATTAGCGTTTCCCATATATGGAAAACAACTGCCAACAACTAAAAAAAAATTAACAACAGCGGATGAAAAGCTCATACTAATAAAATACACCAATGAAATAAACCTATCAATTAAACAAACACTATATAAACAACGAAAATTTACATTTAATATACACTACAACTCTACATAAAAAAGAAGAGGAGACTCTGCCGGATTACTTCCAGAACGCAGATTTACATTACAGAAAGAAGCTTTACAACTGCACTAAGTAAGTAAAACTGCAGTTAGAATAAAACACTACTTATAGTCTTCAGCAAAAAATATATAAAAATATAATTCACTAATATATCTCTCTTAAACATATATCTCCTCTACAGATACCTTCTAAAAAGGAACCAAAACTACTTCTGCTGCATCAACAATAAAGTTACTAAAAAAGTAAGTATATTATAATTTTATATTCAGCAACTCCCTAAAATGCCCACCCAAAAACCCACTTATCCACAATGTCCCCATCACCTACAACACAATAGAACAAAAATATTAACATTATATTTTTTCTTCCCAACAGAAACATCTTCAAGAAAACGAAAATAGAAGTTAGAAAAATATTCAACACCATCTTTACTGACATCAACAGCAACATTGTAAGTATATGCAAAGAAATGTATATGTATTTACTTAAAAACCATACAGTATTATTTCAATTAATTTTTATAAATATTTTCCTTAGAACTAAAAAGACCACCATGACTGAAGGCGCACAATTTATTCAGTCGCAAAAAGGGAAAATGTTATTGTGTTATATGGGTTATGTATACACACAAGAAAAACAAACTCGTTTAAAAGTATTTTGGAAATGCAGCAAATATTATTCGAATAAATGCTATGGAAGAGCTATTACACAGGAAACTACTATTGTATCTGTAAAAGAACATAACCACCCCCCAAATGTAACTGAGATTGAAGTAAGAGATGCTCTTGAAACAATAAAAGAAGCTAGCACTAGTACAGATAGACCTACCACAGAAATACTAAAAGAGCAGTTACTAAGAGTACCCCAACATGCATCTAGCCAATTACCCTCTATTGATTCTTTAAAAAGGACAATAGCTAGACAAAAGAAAGCCACTACAACTACTACACCTGCCCCTAAAACCTTTCAAGAGGTAGAGATTCCCCTGAACTAAGTATAACACACAGTAATGAACCATTTATACTATTTGATAATAAATGCAAAGATAAAAGAATTATTATGTTTACTACTGTAAACAATTTACTTAAATTACAACAATGTAACACCTGGATTTTGGATGGGACCTTCAAAATTTGTCCCAAACCATTTTATCAGTTGTACACAATCCATGTTTTTTTTCAAAATACTAATATTCCATTTATTTATACCCTACTCCCCAATAAACAACAAGCTACCTACCTTGAAATTCTAAACCAAATAAAAGATAAAACCAATAATTATTTTCCCCAGAAAATAATTATTGATTTTGAGCAAGCCATGATTAATACTATACTAAAATGCTACCCACATACAGCAATCCAGGGTTGCTAGTACCATTTTAATCAATGTCTATGGAGACATCTGCAAAAGTCAACCCTAAGGGGTCGATTCCGATCTCGCTCGGACAGCCCTCCGAGAGCTGTCCGTAGCCTTACCTTGCGACCGACTCGTTCCGGGAGCCGGTCCATCCGGGCGATGAAGTACGATGCGCAAATGTGTAAAAATCCCGATCGGCACGTACGCTCCCATTCCAGCAACATTTCCTGTACGAGCCGGATCAGTAAACGCCGATTCGAGTCGCACGGAAGCATTTTCACAGCAGTTTCCGGCCGGACAAGTACGATGCGTACTTCCTACGCGCCGAACGGGTCGCCACTTCCAGCACGTCACAGTATCCGGGAGAGCTGTATTTCAGGTCCGATTCGCGCCACAACACGTTCCACGGCTACGAGACGGACCAACTATCAACGTGTACGAGACGGAGCAACAATGAGCAAGTACGAGACGAACCAATGATGAATCCTATCGCGCAGATCATCCCAGTACTGTATATCTATGACCGGATCAGGAACAGACGCGTACGTCGCAGACGGTAAGTCAGACACCCACCACACAAACAAACGTCACGAACCCGCAAAATGCTACACACACATAGGGGGTGGATATCCCTTCCACCAGCAACAGCCAAACCATAGGGGTTGTATGGTTATCACTACCAGCAGTCCCCACTCATAGGGGGGGGTCATCACTACCAGTATCCCCTACTCATAGGGGGCTGGATGCCTATCACCACCAGTATCCCCTACTCATAGGGGGCTGGATGCCCATCACTACCTGTACCCGCTACTCATAGGGGGCTGGATGCCTAGCACTACCAGTACCCCCTACTCATAGGGGGCTGGATGCCCCTCACTACTACCATCCCCACTCATAGGGGGCTGGATGCCCATCACTACCAGCAGTCCCTACTCATAGGGGGATGTATGGCTATCACTACCAGCAGTCCCCACTCATAGGGGGGGCTCATCACTACCACCAGTCCCTACTCATAGGGGGGTGTATGGGTATCACTACCAGCAGTCCCCACTCATAGGGGGGGCTTATCACTACCAGCTGTACCTACTCATAGGGGGCTGGTTGCCCATCACTACCAGTATCCCCTACTCATAGGGGGCTGGATGCCTATCACTACCAGTATCCCCTACTCATAGGGGGCTGGATGCCCATCACTACCAGTATCCCCTACTCATAGGGGGCTGGATGCCCATCACTACCAGTATCCCCTACTCATAGGGGGCTGGATGCCCATCACTACCAGCAGTCCCTACTCATACGGGGGTGTATGGCTATCACTACCAGCAGTCCCCACTCATAGGGGGGGGCTTATCACTACCAGCAGTACCTACTCACAGGGGGCTGGATGCCCATCACTACCAGTATCCCCTACTCATAGGGGGCTGGATGCCCATCACTACCAGTACCCCCTACTCATAGGGGGCTGGATGCCCATCACTACTACCATCCCCACTCATAGGGGGCTGAATGCCCATCACTACCAGCAGTTCCTACTCATAGGGGGGTGTATGGCTATCACAACCAGCAGTCCCCACTCATAGGGGGGGGGGCTCATCACTACCAGCAGTCCCTACTCATAGGGGGGTGTATGGCTATCACTACCAGCAGTCCCCACTCATAGGGGGGGGCTTGTCACTACCAGCAGTACCTGCTCATAGGGGGCTGGATGCCCATCACTACCAGTATCCCCTACTCATAGGGGCTGGATGGCCATCACTACCAGTATCCCCTACTCATAGGGGGCTGGATGGCCATCACTACCAGTATCCCCTACTCATAGGGGGCTGGATGCCCATCACTACCAGTATCCCCTACTCATAGGGGGCTGGATGCCTATCACCACCAGTACACCCTACTCATAGGGGGCTGGATGCCCATCACTACCAGCAGTCCCTACTCATAGGGGGGTGTATGGCTATCACAACCAGCAGTCCCCACTCATAGGGGGGGCTCATCACTACCAGCAGTCCCTACTCATAGGGGGGTGTATGGCTATCACTACCAGCAGTCCCCACTCATAGGGGGGGCTTATCACTACCAGCAGTACCTGCTCATAGGGGGCTGGATGCCCATCACTACCAGTATCCCATACTCATAGGGACTGGATGCCCATCACTACCAATATCCCCTTCTTATAGGGGGCTGGATGGCTATCACTACCAGTATCCCCTACTCATAGGGGGCTGGATGCCCATCACTACCAGTATCCCCTACTCATAGGGGGCTGGATGCCCATCACTACCAGCAGTCCCTACTCATAGGGGGGTGTATGGCTATGACTACCAGCAGTCCCCACTCATAGGAGGGGGCTTATCACTACCAGCAGTACCTACTCATAGGGGGCTGGATGCCCATCACTACCAGTATCCCCTACTCATAGGGGGCTGGATGCCTAGCACTACCAGCATTCACACACATAGGGTATCTAAGCTAACCCCCCACCCCCCACCATCTTGGCAAGATTGTTTTTTTGTGTGTCAAATGCTTACAACACAGATTCTGACAGTGAACATACAATGTGACTCCCATCACATGTGTGCCCAAAAGGTTATTGTGGGGTTCAAAAATCCAGCATTTTTGGATCATTGTGGTAATGAGGTCTAAACCCCCATCACTACAGTGACCAAACGGTGATTGTGGGGTTCAAAACACCAGCATATCCGGAACATTGTGGTAATGGGGTCTAAACCCCCCATCATTACAGTGACCAAAAGGTGATTGTGGGGTGCAAAACACCAGCATATCAGGAACATTGTGGTAATGGGGTCAAAACCCCCTATCACTACAGTGACCAAAAGGTGAATGTGCGGTCCAAAACACCAGCATATCAGGAACATTGTGGTAATGGGGTCTAAACCCCCCATCATTACAGTGACCAAAAGGTGATTGTGGGGTTCAAAACACCAGCATATCAGGAACATTGTGGTAATGGGGTCTAAACCCCTCATCACTACAGTGACCAAAAGGTGATTGCGGGGTTCAAAACACCAGCATATCAGGAACATTGTGGTAATGGGGTCTAAACCACACATCACTACAGTGACCAAAAGGTGATTGTGGGGTTCAAAACACCAGCATATCAGGAACATTGTGGTAATGGGGTCTAAACCACACATCACTACAGTGACCAGAAGGTGAGTGTGGACATAAAAATAGCAGCATCTTCAAACCAGCATGTATGATTCCTGGTCCCAACACCACAAGCAATGTAGTGGTTGTGTCCCATACAACCATAGATTTGGTGAGGCAAAGATTGCTGTGTATCACAAGAACACCCTCTGCCATGTGCAGACAAGCATCGGCCATGATCCCTGACAATGCCTCCAGTGTCCAATTAGACTATGTGAAAAGTGAGCATCATGATGCATACACGCATATCCTTACGAACAGACACACAAACTAAGGAATCCTGTGGAGACTGTAGATGTTAGGTGACCAAGTCCCATACCATGGCAGCAATGGGACATACCAAACATGATGAATGTGCAGGCTGATGAGCTAGGAGACCCAGGGATACTAGTGAAAAACCTCCAAACAACATCCAGCCAATGGACCGCAAAAGCCATACCAATGCAGTGGTGCAGATGCCCAAACATAGACTGGCAGCCCCACACTGCATATCAAACACAACATGTGTGTGTGTCTCAGTGTCCCCAGGCTAGTACACAACACATGATGGTGGGATGAACTCCAATGACACAGATGTGTACACAGTGCCATACAAAAGTAACTCATGAACTGTGCACCCCTTTGTGGGCAAGCAGGCATTGCCAGATGAGTGGGATCCCAACGGATTCATGTGACACAAGCTGGGCGGAACAGCAACCAACACAGCAAGAGACAGACCCACTACAGCACTACCCTCAGGGACCCTACATTGGGGTGACAGTAGCCTGTATGATAATCCCACTGTGATGACAAAGGTAGATGTTGCCCATACTGTGGAGCACAGTCACCTGTGCGCACTGGGTCATGTGTCCTGACCAACAAACTTCCATCACACCTACACAAACACAAATCACTGGCCATGGCCTGTAATCAATGGGCAAAATGTAGGTAGGGGCCTAGCCATGAGACAACTCACATTTGGCAACTCTCAACACCACACACCTTGATCTGCACCAATGTGCATCAGCTAAGCACACATGGACTGGTGACATTGCTCATGCACCCATGACAATCCCAGGGGTGGTGGGGGGATCCAAGGTACCCAAAAATCATCACACATGGCCAGTCAACAACCCTTGTGAATGTCTGCCACACTGCACAGTATGCGGTACATTGCAATGATGTGAAATCTACCAGAATCCTTGGGCTCCCTGCCACACTCCCACACCAATGAGGAACCAAAGGAGACCCACAAAGAACACATGTCGACACCTTCCAACATTGCAGCTCTGACCCTGATGAGTGGGAGTAGTCACACACACATACAAGTGACCCACTCACTGACAGATACCACATAGGGAAAACAACATGATGTTGGTAACACAGAAGTGCCAAGGGGAATCCTGAATGTGTCCCACGTGCGCTTGACAACATCCCCGGACCTTACAACTAAAACACCTAGGGATGACACCCTAATGACCAGTAGTTTGCCATACACCTACATCCCAGAAAACCCAGGGCAAAGATGTTGGATGAACACAGGACAACTCAGCAAGCGCCACAAACATGAACATCTGTAGGGAACACAGGCTGTGTAGAAAAAGGGAAGGGAACACACACAGACATGCTCACACAACACACACCATGGGCTCAGGAAATGTCACGGAATGACACACTGCCATGAGGGGACTCCACTCCTGGGGAAGGTCAGCTGTGCAAAACTTTGTCTGTGCAGGGCTCTGTCATGTCAGCATAACACTTGCTCAGTGAGCCAACAATTACAACACAATGAAAGCTCTGGTCACATCAGCCTGTGTACGGGAGTATCCCTTAAGTCATCTGCACATACGCAATACACATGTATAGCAAGTTGCACTGATGACACAGATGGCTTGTGTACCATAGATGCACAAACCTGCCTGTCCAGTGGAGATGGGCCCAGTCAGGGAATCTTACAATGTGCACAAATGTAAGCCCAACATATGTGCAACAGTGTATGCCAAAGATGTGAAGTAGCAAACAAAAGGAGAAAATCCTTGTCCCAAATTCTTGCTATCACTACACCCTGAAATTGCAGCAAAGGATGTCATGGATACATACCAGAATAGTACACATATCCCATGGACCACATGGAGTCCATCACATCAGCAAATCGATCTCTTATTCCTTCAAAACACCATTCCAACAGCAAGTTCATGATACTCATCATCAACATCATGTACATTAGATGCAACACCACTGGATAACAACAATTGGCTTTATTCAGCACATAAATCCTTGTAACTGTTAAGTCCACAATGTCAAAAGGCCAATGGCCAGTCCATATCAAGAGTCCTACCAGGGTGACATGTGACAAGTTGTCACCCATTGCTTGCCTGCACTGCTACGGCCAGGGGACATCTCCCCTTGGAGGGGCATACATAGGGGCAGGCCAGGCACCGCAGGGACAGGATCAGGGGATAGCAGAATGGGGCAGGGGAGGGGTGGTGGGTGCAGGAGTGTCACTGGCAACTGCAGTGGAGGTGTCTGACACAGTGGGCGCCGTCACCACTGCAGGGCTCAAGTCAGATGGGGTGGTTGCCGGCACCACTGCAGTGGGCAGGTCAGATGGTGTGGACGGGGTCTCCACTGCAGTGCCCAAGTCAGACGGGGTGGATGTGCTCTCTACTGCAGTGCCAATCTCCAAAGGAGTGTAATGGGGTTCAGATGAGGTGGGCAGGACAGAGGGGGGACACGGTCTCCACACCAGTGGCAGGAACAGGCTGAGCGTGTGAGGTGGGGTGGAAGTGCATGTGGTAGGGGGGAGGGCCTAAGCATTTTGGGGATGCGGTATCGGTGTGTGTGGGAACCTGGGGCAGGGTGTGGCCGGGGGACCTGTGGAGTGGTGGCCTGGGGGCTGGAGGACGGAGACTGTGTGGTGGAAGTGCGGGATTGTGATAGGGTCTTGCCCTTCCTGGTCCGGGGGGATTTGCGGATGGGGGCCTCAGTGTTCCTGCGCCTGGGGGAGGATGTCCGTGTGGCAGGGGAACTCCCCTCTGTGCGTGGTGACTTCATCTTCCCCTTGTAAGTTGGATCAGATGGATCGGTGGGGAAGAGGCCAAGGTCACAGAGGAAGAGCTGCTGGGAAGGGGGAGTTGCAGGTGAGGCAAGGGAAGGGGTTTTGGAGGGAGAGGCATCTGAGGACTGCGGAGTGCTCGTGGATGCCTGTGTGTGTGTCTGTGACCCATCCCCTGTGTGTGTGCCATCAGTCCCCGGAGTGTGCGTGCTTGTGCGTCTGGATTTTGTCTTGCGTGGCTGTGTGCTGCTTGTGTCTGTTGTGGTGCGTGCCTGTGCCGGTGTGTGTGTGCCTTGGACAGGTAGGGTAGTGGGGATTGTGGATGGGGCAGAGGTAGGAGGGGTGAGGGACTGTTGTAGGAGGGACACTGTTGCCGTCTGTGAGGAGGCCATGGACTGAATGGTCCGCTGTAGGGCAGACATGTTTGATGAAATGCCCTCCATGAAGGACACCAGTTGTGTCAACAGACTGGTGTGAGAATGGAGGACACTCAGCATCGCTGTCTGCCCTACATGGATCTGCTTAAGTAAGTCCACAGCCTCCACACTCAGGGCAGCAGGGGAGACAGAGGCAGGGGGTGCGGTGCCTGGCACGAAGGAGACATGCTCCCTTACACGGGAGCCTCCACGGACATCTGGGATGGGAGCAGATGGGAGGGTGGAGATGGTGGTGGTGGCGGGACAGACCACTAGGTGTTGTCTGGGGTCTGCTGACACCCGCCTCCACAAGGGAGTCATCACTTGAGCTGCTGTGTTCCTCAGCCGAGGTGGTTGTAGCTGAGGTCTTCTCAGTGTGGCTCCCCTCACCCTCCGTGCCACTGGGTCCCTCCGACTCCTCTGCAGCGCACCCAGTCTGGCAGCGGCTCCTCTTGGTCCGTGGAGCTGTCTCCTCCAGTAACCGTCGATGTATCTGCAAACAATCAGGATAAACAGATCCACATCAGTCACCTGTATTGACCTGACACATCACAGTCAGTACAGCACATTACAGAGCACGCCTTGGCATCATTTTCAAAATATTGCAAAAAGAGCTGACACATATTTGAACAAGACACTTGTCAGTCTGCCAGTCAACCATGCCCCTCATATCCTTCCCGTCCATGGACCCATCTGTCTGGTGCATGTAGTATGCCACTACTCATATGTGCACACATGCACCACATAGACAGATGTCAGAACTGCAGGATTTGTGATTGAAATGTGTCAGTACACACATATCCCATCTCCTGCCACTGACTCAGTACATGTGTCAGGATAAGGGATGGCCAAAGTCATTGTCAGCAATATGGATATGCTTCCTTCACCAGACACCATGATGTGCTCATGTATTGATGGTCAATGCCACAATTGAGTGCATGCAGGACAACTGACATTACTGCAGGATACACATGTGCAAGTGGTATACCATACTACAGGCCAGTCTGGCTAATCAGTCATTACTGGCTTCAGTCACAGGGGCAGTGCATCCAAAAACAAACAGTCTGCACTGTGTCACAATCATGTTTTTGTGGGGAATGGAAGCTCTGCAGCTGTCAAGTGCACATGTCCACCCACTGCTACCCACATCTTAAGGCATCTGATGATCCCACGTTATACAAATGCTACAGTTGAGTGACCGCAAGCACAAATCTGTAAACATGATCACATCACAGTCTGATGAGAACGACTTAAATCTGCCTGCACTTTAATGTAGAATACACCATTAGGCACAGTCAAGTGATTACACACCTATGTTTCACCCCATTGTGCTGATCCAGCAGCCACATCTCAGCTGGCTGCCCACCCCAAACTGTTTAACACCCCAGGAGTCTAAAAAGCTAGGCCACTCCACAATGACACAGAGGCAGACACCTGATTGCACATTTCATAATGCACAAAATGTAGGCTGGCACACAGGAGTAGGAGAACTGAGTGTACTTTCATGTCCGGAGTAGGCATACCTGTCCTGGTCCATGGGCAACATGGGATTACCCTGAACACTAGGCATGTGTCTATGCATGTGTGACACACATGATGTACATTCTTCTGAGGCCCCAACATTGTCTCACCTGCTGCATGGGTGTGTGGTAAATACCCCAGACACATATGGTGAGCCAGAGCAGTAATTAGAACACATATTAATGGCCCACACAGAGTACATGTCAGCTTTCTGGCAATGTGCAGACACATGTCAATCAATTGCCTCACTCATGAAGCCCAAAGCAATGCACCGGTAGCAGATGCTGTTTCAAACCTTATCCATGGACAACAGCAGGGACGCACAACCCAAGTGACACAAGTCACAGACTGAAAGGGCCACATCTGTGTATCAGATGAGGATGGGCCATAACCTAATTTAGGCACATGACTCTTGTTCAAGCAGACAGACGAACTGTGGGAGTGTAACCAGGCTGAAGGAGTGCAAATAGCATGTGAGACATAGTTCACAGAAAAGGCATGCACTTACGCCCTCCTTGCTGCTGTCTGGCCTTTAACTGCCCATCCAGGTCAGGGAAGACCACCGTCAGAATCCGGAGCATGTGGGGGTCAGGATCCGTCGTCCGCCCCTTCTGCGAGGAGGCGACAGCTTCAGCTGGACTCTTGCGATCCTCCGGGTCCAGCCACGAAGGTCCTGCCACCTCTTCTGGCAGTTGCGGATGCGGCGCTTGTAGACCCCCACAGATCGAACTGCCGGGACGATGGTCTTCCAGATCTCCTGTTTCTGAGGGGCATCAACCTGTGAGGATGACAAAGTTAAAAGACCATTACTACACATGCAACATGTTTGTGCATCACACAGTTGGATATACATGTCGTTATCTCAAGGGCATATGATGTACACAGGTAGTGCAACTATGGTAATGGACAGTTGTCCTGCATTAACAACATGGAAACATTGCCTGGGTATTACAACCGTGTAAAAATGCACTTTTTCAGCACAATACCTGTTCACTACAGGTACCTACACACTTTGGGGGTTACAACTACTCAGTGAGCATGCTAGCCACTGGTGTACACAATGCCATTAGTGCTAGACAGACAACATGCACAATGAGAAAGGTTGTGGACTGCACGCTCACCTGCTCCCCTGGTTTCACATACAGCTTGCTGTACTGTGGAAGGAGGCTGTCCAGCAGGGCCTGATTCTCCTCCTCTGTGAAGGCTGGGGCCCTCTCCACAGTCCGTGCCATTCTTGAAGCCAGAGGATGCAGAGACAGCAGCAGTGGTAGCAGAGATGTCAATCTGGAGCACGTAGTGCAGGCAAGTGAGCTCTCAGGGGAACAGACAGCCTTATATCTGTGCTGCAGAGGCAGATTATGAACCATGCGTCCAAAGCGATAGGTCCGACACGTTTGCATCCTATGAATCTGGCCAATCCATCGCATTGCACGCCTCGTACACGCCTTCCGCATCGTTTAAAAATTTCAACTTCATGACACCAATGAGTTTGATACATTGTTGTAGGGAGCCAACGGATTTTTCAGCACACGAATCGTACAAGTATCAAATTTGCGTCCGTCTCCATGGCAGTCAATAGCCAAGGCGTGCGCACGCCTTGGTCCCTAGGTGTCCGACGCATCTTTTGAAAACCCACCCGCGTATGTCACCATTACATTCAGGGTCCAAGGCGTGCGCACGCCTTGGTCCCTAGGTGTCCGACGCGTCTTTTGAAAACCCACCCGCGTATGTCACCATTACATTCAGGGTCCAAGGCATGCGCACGCCTTGGTCCCTAGGTGTCCGACGCGTCTTTTGAAAACCCACCCGCTTATGTCACCATTACATTCAGGGTCCAAGGCGTGCACACGCCTTGGTCCCTAGGTGTCCGACGCGTCTTAGAAAAAGTCACCCGCGCCTGTCACCATTGCAGTCAATGGGCAAGGCGTGTGCACGGATCGGTCCCTAGGTGTACGACGCGTCTTTGAAAAAGTCACCCGCGTCTGTCACCATTACAGTCAATGGGCAAAAGGATGCAACCCACCATAGCTTGCCAGGGACCCATGTGCGCACCTACAACAATACAGCCTGTGACACAGTATGTCAAAAGGCATGTCAGGCTACATTACCTGTGTGTGTACGTGGGTCAACATGTGATTTAGTATGTGGCACTAAGTGGCACCCACTCCCAGGCTGTGCAAGGTGTCATGGGGACAGATACCTTTGTGTGTTGTGCACATGACCACTGTGATTGACAACTGTACAGTTCAGAGCACAAGGCATGAACACAGTTCCAGGGGTACATTGTGTATGACATGTGACATACACCCTGACTCTTAGGTGGAATGGTATGTGTGTCACAGGGTGTCCCAGTGCCACAAATGTGATGTTCATCCACAGTATGTGTGCATTTTGCAACGCAGATGACTCTGATTTCATGTGCTCAATGTCAAACGGTCACCACATCCATGTGTTTTGTCAATGTGAGTTGATGTTGCGTCTGTGTGTCACAGACATCCATGTCTGACCTGCAAACAAATCAGGTGGCACTTCATGTGGATGTCATGTGTGCGTTGTGGCGTGTACATGAGATGCTACATCACGATAGTGTCCTTGTGGCAATACAAGGTCCCTGTGTGTGTGTCTGTCAAAAACCTGTGATGTGGGGAAGACATCTGTCCTCACTAATCACTGTGGTGTGTGTTAGGTATGTGACACTCGTACTGATGTACTATGACAGAGCCCATAGATTTGTCACAGCACAACATGGACCTTGTTGTGTAGACATGTAGAGCAGAGATGTCAGATGATGGGCATGTAGCTGACATATGTGCCCCTACCCATCAGCACACACATCAGGTACTTGTGTCCTGTTATGATGTTTCATGTGCTATTTAGCATGGACACTGGCACATAGATAGGGGAACTGACAACCTTTCTTTGCTCATCTATGTACTGCAGGAGACCAGCTGTCCACAGACCGTTCCCTGACCTTGCAACCATGGTTGAACGTGACTGCATCCAACGGTACCGCTTCACAGGGCCACTGATTGAGGATTTGGCGGAGCAGTTGGCCCCACACTTGCAACCTGGCCGGCCATACCCTACAGCGCTGACCCCCAAGGTGAAGGTGATGGCAGCCCTACACTTCTTTGCCACCGGTACCTTCCAATACACTGTGGCTTCTGCTGGTGTGATGTCACAGACCATGTTCAGCCGTGTGCTTCGAGATGTGCTGGAGGCGATGTTGCATTTCCTCAACCACTACATCCATTTCCCAACCCCACAACAACTCACTGACATCAAGAGTGACTTCTATGCACTGGGAAGGATGCCACATGTCATTGGCTCCATTGATGGGACACATGTGGCTTTGGTACCACCACAGGCACATGAGCAGACATACTGAAACAGGAAACATTTCCACTCAATCAATGCTCTGGTGGTATGTCTGGCGGACATGACCATTTCACATGTGTGTGCACGTTTCCCAGGTTCAGCGCACGACGCTTACATCATGAGGAGTAGTCGCATCCCGACGATGATGTCACAGATGCCGAACCAGCGTGCCTGGCTTGTCGGTGTGTACTGACTGTTTACCATTGTGTGTGTTTGGTAATGTTGTTTTCCACCCTCTTTTCAAACTCATCAAATGTGCAATTGTCTGTATGTAGGTGACTCCGGATACCCCAACATGCCGTGGTTGCTGACACCCCTCAGGAACCCTGTGACACCTGCGGAGATGCGCTACAATGAGGCACATGGTCGGACCAGGAGAGTGATCGAGCGGACATTTGGTCTCCTGAAAAGCAGATTCCGCTGCCTGGACAAGACAGGAGGGGCCCTCCCATATGCACCAGCTAAGGTGTGCAAATTCATCCTAGTGTGCTGCATGCTACACAACCTGGCAGTGAGGAAGGAGTTGCCTCTCATCCAAGATGACGATGACCAACATCCGCCAGCCGTGGAGGATCCTGCCCTGGGGCATGATGCCAGTGATGATGAGGGTGAGGGTGATGTTCGGACCCAGCTGATCCACAACTTCTTCACATGAATGTCAGTATACAGTGATGTGTTGTCAAAGTATTGTGTTTGCCTGATATATGTTGGTGGTGCACTGGTGCTGCTTGAGTGTGGCTGTGTGCTACTTGACAGGATGCTTGCAGTGATGTGTCCTTTCAGGTAGTCTGTACTCCCAAACAGTGTTTACCTGATTACTAGGTTGTGTTTACGTAGCTTGGGATTTGTTTTGGGCATGTATATTGTAGTTGTATGCTGTAAATCTGTGTATTTGATTGTGTTTTCTGTCTGTCCTTCACAGAGTACTTTGGCTGCTGTATGGTGAGGTCTGAACCCCGACACCCAGATTCCTGTTCCAGAGTGCAAGTAGTTGTTGTCCCAACCAATGATGTGCCACACACCCCTGGACTTTCATTGTTTACCACCTGGTTACTTTTTGATCACTGTCACGTGAAGTTACCTTGCATCAGTTGTGGAATCCTCAGGTTGTAAATCTTTAATAAACCTGTGCTTCACTTTGGGATGTGCTTCGCCTGTATCCACACATCCAACAGTCATTTGCATTCTGTACCTGTGGGCTGATTGCCACTGACTCAGGATGGGTGTGGTGTATGTGCATTCCACTGTATTTCCCGTCAACATCAGTGTAGGCGATGAGTTAGATGGCCATGGTGAGTATGTGTTGTGTTGCCCTAGTGGTGTGTCTCCCTCATATGTGTCACATTACCATGACTCACATAACGGTGTTTACATTGCTGTAGTAGTTTGCATGCACAGTGTTCTTTAGCAGATCATCATCTCCATGACACAAACCCAGTTTAAATAACAACAGAGGCAAGTATTGTGTGATTGTGATTTTATTTACAAACATGTGTGAGGATAGTGAATGTAATTGGAAGTGCTGTACAGTGTGATGGTAATCCAAAGTTCACAGGTGAGTTGGTAGTGTTGGAAGATGAAATGCCCAGAGTAAAGTCCACAGTAATTTGATGCATTGTTCCAACTTAGACCCTCCATGTCAAGTGGGTGAGTTGGGTGTCAGTCAACAAGGTTCAATGGTTTGCACACAAAGGTCGATATCAAGAACAGGTGTTGAATTCCTGGGGGATGTGCATGGCCATCAGCGTCTCACTTGCCCTTCTTCGGACGACCCCTTTTCTTTCTCGGGGGACCCTCAAGTGCAGGCTGCTGCGGTGCCGAGGACTCTCCGCCAGAGTCCTCCTCCCTCCCTGTGGCAGTTGCGGGTGTTGTGGCAACAGATGTCGTGGGCACACAGGGAGGTGTGGTCATGTTGGCGCTGATCTGGCGGAGGCAGGTCAGTATGTCCCTATGCACCGCTGTTAGATCATCCAATTTGTCCCACTTGGACTCCATGCGGGACATGTGTGTCTCCACTCGGGACATGTGGGAGTCCAAGCGGGCATGATGGGCAGCCTGCTGTTGTTTGAGGTCCTTGAGGATCCCCACTACCTGGCCAAAACCTCCAGTGCTTTCATGGTATGCATCTATGATGCGTCCCAGGTGTGGCTCATCATGCAGTCCAGCCCCCTCTGCAGGCAGTGTCCTCTGCCTGCCCCCCCTCCCACCGCCCCTACCCACACGGGCAGGACCTGCCGTGGCAGTCACAGGCAACACTGGGCCCCCTTGGGTGTTGGCACTGGTGGTGTTGTCCGTTGCTTCCAGGGTGCCCTGTGTACCTGTGCCGTCGGTGTTCTGTGGCCTTGGTCTGTCCGTGTCGGCAGGGGTACTCTGTCTGTTACCAAACAAAAAACGGTTCAAAGCCGGAGGGTCCCAGGGAAATTTTAAGACCACAACGGATTTAATTCCCAACACTTAATCACTAACAGTACGAAATCCTTGGGTCTATTAAACAAGTCTGCGAGTGTGGAAAACCACTACTGAAGAGTTTTAATTACACCACCCCCACCCCTTTTTTTGTTTCTTTGCGCTGCGCCCTCATTCACACAGCTGTCCTTTCATATGTGGATTTAGAATATCCTACTAGCTATTCAAAACATCCCTGAGCTCCTCCCTCTCAGAGAGGGGGTTGTAGCCCCCAGAGGAACTAGGTTTTTCCTCTGGGAGGAGAATCCCATATGATGAAGCATGTCACCTCTGGTGAGTGAGGGATTTCGTCCTGAAAAGGGAAGTGCCCACAGTTAGTTCTGGGGCGCGTAGTCATTGGTTCTGTATTGTTTAGCTTTTTGTTCATAAACTCTTCAGTAGTGGTTTTCCACGCTCGCAGACTTGTTTAATAGACCCAAGGATTTCATACTGTTAGTGGTACTCTGTCTGTTGTCAGATGTGGCAGGAGTGGTTGCAGGGGGTGCTGATGTTCCTACTGCTGGTGCTGCACGATGACTCACACCGGAGGTGCCAGGTCGTTTGTGGTCGTCGTCCGAAGAGGACAGAGACTGATCCACACCGGAGAGCTCAGGGTCTGCCAGAGTCTGGGACTGGGACTCTTCTTCAGTTCCTGCTGTGTCCCCAGATCCCCTGTGGTTGGAAGAGACACACAATGTATGTTATGGTTCTACACACATCAACGTTTCACACACATGACAGTTGCCACTGGACATCATTATGAGAGTCTGTACATTGCATTGTCCTAAGTTGTGACAGACAGAGGTTGATATTGTTGAGGCAGTTTGTCATGGCAACCTGAAGTATTTCAATGTGCACGTCAAGCTGTGTGCATGACCAGCTCATGTATTTATCAATTGTCTGTACATGGCCATTGCTACTCAAGTGCCATCACATGCCTGACACAGCTGTTTCATCCCTGTCCACATCTGTGCTTTGACGATGACATACGTACAATTCCACTTAGGGTATGTTGCAAGCTTGGGGCATGTGTGGTGGCAGTTTTTGCTTGTCTTTGTGCGTCACATTGGTGTGTCTAAACCACATGGTCACAGTCCGGTATGCCTGAGATCTAATGGGAGATACTATTTGGTTGTCTGTGTTCCTAGTTCACATCTCATTTCATACAAGTCATGGTGTTACCGTAGCTGATGATGTTGGTGCTGAGTTTTGTACGTGCTAACGTCATTTATCTTGTCACTTTCCTCCATGGTGAGAGGGATTGAGCACAGCAGCTCTCTTGCTTTTCCATGCTCATGACAGTGATGGCCAGGGGTGTGTGTGTTGCACTTCTGCTGCTGTGAGTTGCATGCCTCCTCCAATGCAGTCCAGGTTAGTCATTGTGTTTGGAGTGTCTATGACAGTGAGTGATGTGTTGTGTGAATGATGCATACAACGCAGAACGATGTGGGATTGAAATGCAGCTCACAACTGCACCTTTTGGGAATTACACCATGCTACAATGTCAGCTATATGGGTGTGTCCATTCTAGTCACTGTCAGGTGTCCCCTGTCAATAATGTATAGGTGACATTGTGTGTGCTTGGTGCTATGTACTATGTCTGCATCTCCCCAATTGTCATCTACGAGACACACCTTCACAGCCAGGTCAGGGGACACCCCTGGGACACTGCATCCCCAGACAGTGAGAGGATACCTACAGTTCCAATGGCTGTGAGTGTAAATGTGTTTGAGTTGGCCAGTGCATAGGTGTGACTTGCAGCCAATTCATACATCAGGACCATGTGTCAGCCATCTTGCCAGGGCATTTACTTTCGGAGTGACTGATCCCAAGGGTGCTATTTGTTCTGGCTGAGAAGGTGTGTTTTGAGCCGGCCTTGGTAGCATTTGGAGTCATTGCAGGACCTCCTTCACCCACAAAGGCCAGGTAATCCCCCATGTGGCATGCTTCCATTGCAGGGAGTCACAGTTTACGTTCAGGATGTCAGGCAGTAGTGTCCTGTTGTTTGTTTGAGCCCAAGTCCCAGCAGGGCCTTGTGATCCCCACAGCAGGGCCTAGTGTTAGCCATCTTGTCAGTACTTTTGCACTCCCTGTGATGTGAGCATGGTTCAGGGTGGGCTTGATGGGCCATGTGGGAGGATGACTTTTGGCTGTGACTACAACTCCCATCATACTTTTGGCTACACCCCCCTTCCCAGCATACCCAACCTTCCTTCCTTTTGACTCTGCTTCCCTGTGAGGTACTGTAACGGTGCTACCAAGATGGCTGACAGTGGTCTCCTGTTGTTTGTTTGAGCACAAGTCCCAGCAGGGCCTTATGCTCCCCACAGCAGAGCGCCATTGTCAGACATCTTTGAAGTGGCTTTTCACTCACTCTCTTGTGGAGCATGGTACCATGTGTGTATTTTGGTGTTGGTGGGAGGGGTGTTTGCGATGGGGGCTGCTGGTAGATGTAGTCAGAGCTAGCAGTCCTCCTCCCCCCCAGGCCAGGTATCCCGCCATGAAGCATGTTTCCATTGCAGGGAGTGCAAGTTACCTTTCAGGCTGTTAGGCATTGGTGTCCTGTTGTTTGTTTGAGCACAGGTCCCAGCAGGGCCTCGTGCTCCCCACAGCAGAACCCAGTGTCAGCCATCTTGTCAGTACATTTCCACTCCCTGTGAGGTGTGCATGGTTCAGTGTGAGCTTGCTGGGACATGTGGGTGGGGGATATTTAGCTGTGACTGCAACTCCCATCATGCTTTTGGCTACACCCACCTTCCCACAATACCTGACCTTCCTTCCTGTGATTCATTTTCCCTGTGTGGTGGTGTGCCTGTGCTGACAGGATGGCAGACAGTGGTGTCCTGGTGTTTGTTTGAACACAAGTCCGAACAAGCCCATGTGCTTCACACGGCAGAACCCAGTGTGGTAAATCTCTGTGAGATTTTTTAATTGAGTCTGAGGGAATGCATTATCCCAGGTGAGTTGTGTGGAGTTTGTGTTGAGGGGTGTGTGTGTGCAAGCACCTGCTGGTAGATGTAGTCAGAGCTGGCAGTACTCCTTCCCACTAGGCCAGATATCCCACTATGAGGCATGCTTCCATTGCAGGGAGTGAAGGTTAATGTTCAGGATGTCAGGCAGTGGTGTCCTGTTGTTAGTTTGAGCCCAAGTGCCACCAGGGCCTTGTGCTTCCCACAGCAGGGCCCAGTGTCGGCCATCTCGTACTTACTTTTGCACTGCCTGTGAGGTGAGCATGGTTCAGGGTGGGCTTGATGGACCATGTGGGATGGGGACTGTTGGCTGTGACTGAAACTCCCATCTTGCTTTTGGCTACACCCCCCTTCCCAGCATACCTACCTTTTGACTCTGCTTCCCTGTGAGTGAGTGAGACAGCAATGGCAAGATGACTGACAGTGGTGTCCTCTTGTTTGTTTGAGCACAATTCCCAGCAGGGCTTTATGCTCCCCACAGCAGAGCCCATTGTCAGACATCTTGGATGTGGCTTTTTCACTGACTCTCTTGTGGTGCATGATCCCAGGTGTGTATTTTGGTGTTGGTGGGAGGGGTGTGTGTGACAGGGGCTGCTGGTAGATGTAGTCAGAGCTAGCAGTCCTCCCCCCCCCCAGGCCAGATATCCCGCCATGAAGCATGCTTCCATTGCAGGGAGTGCAAGTTACCTTTCAGGCTGTCAGGCATTGGTGTCCTGTTGTTTGTTTGAGCACAGGTCCCAGCAGGGCCTCGTGCTCCCCACAGCAGAACCCAGTGTCAGCCATCTTGTCAGTACATTTCCACTCCCTGTGAGGTGTGCATGGTTCAGTGTGAGCTTGATGGTCCATGTGGGATGTGGACTATTGGCTGTGACAACCACTCCCATCATGCTATCGGATACACCTACCTTCCCGGATACCAAACCGTCCTTCCTGTGAATCAGCTTCCCTGTGAGGTAGTGTGACAGTGGTGGCAAAATGGCTGACAGTGTTTGTTGGTGATTTATGCCACTGCCTTGCTGTATTTGTTGTTGTACATGTTATGTCATAGTTCCATATTACTATGAGATGGCAGGTATTGTGTTTGTCTGACTGGCATACACGTCACAGGATACTTGCCTTTCGGTTGCTATGACTTTGCTAACAGTACTTGGTTTCACTATCCCCTTGACAGTGATATATGTGTATTGCTGCACAATATTGCGTATATTGGTTGTGTACTCACCAGACTCTGGTATTCCTGTTAATCCATGGATGCTCTCCGGTGGTAGGATGGCCCGCACCTTCTCCTCCCAGGACCTGAAGTGTGTTGGTTTGGCAGGAGGGCCACCGCCAGTCTGCTTGCTCAAGGCGTGATCCCTGTCGATGAGCTTCTTGACCCTCCTGCGCACATCATGGTACCTGTTCTGAAAATCGTCCTTTGTGCGCAAACAAGGTACTTGTGCGTTGACCTTGTCGACGATTCTCTCCCACATCTTGGTTTTCCGTGACATGAGGGTCTGTTGGACCAATGTGCCAAACAACTGTGGCTCTACTCTGAGTATTTCATCAATCATGACTTCCAACTCACTAGCTGTGAACTTTGGATTCTTCTTGGGGGGCATGGTGCTGGGTGGTTGTGGGTATTGATGTGTGTGTGAGGGTGTAAGTGAGTGTGGTGGGTGTGAGTTTCTCTGTGAATGTGTGATTGATTTTTTGAGAGGTGCAACTGGTGTAGATGTTGTGTGGTGTGTGAGTTGTGGTGTGTCTCTGCAGTGTGGTGGTGTTGTCTGCTGTCCTATGTCTGTAGTTTGCAAAGGATCATGGTAGGGATTTCTGGCTTTTATGTAGGTGGAGTTGTGGGTGTGTCTTTGTTCCATTTTAAAAAAAAATGTATTTATTGGCTTTGTCATTGCTTGTTTGGTCCTTTTTTTGTCTTTTTTCCTTTGGTTTTGTTGAGCATGATGGAGACGTTCATTTGACCGGGTCGGACGCTGCCAGTGGCTCTTGCCGGGTAATCCGAGTCTGTCACACTGACATTGTGCTGTGTTTCTTCGTTGGCGTACGCGTCGGTCGCAAAGGAGTCTATTCTTTGCTAGTCACTGTTTCCTGTACGTCTCGGTCTTCCGGATTGTGCTCGGTGCGAGTCGGTCTCGTTTCACACGCATTGCATCGTACTATGCGGGTCGTACAGCACGGGTACGTCTCGGTCGGGTCCATTCCTGATGCGAGTCGGTCGGTACGTTTCCCGGTACGTTTACAGGCGAATCACTGTTTTGCGTACGGGTCGATCGTGCGGCTTGTGTTACGTACGAGTCGGTTGTAATTCACACGCATTGCATCGTACTGCGCGGGTCGTAAGGCGCCGGTACGTTTCGGTCGGTCTACATTCCCGGTCCGTGTCGGTCGGTACGGTTTCCAATCGGAATCGGCCCCTAAGTGTGGAATATGCAACTAACAGTAGTTTTGCATACCAAGTAAAAAAACTGATTGCACTGGCCTATGTCCCAGTAACTGAAGTAGCAGAACACTATAACCTCCTAATAGAAAGCCTAAGCCCACTTTTAGATTACTTCGAAGATACCTGGGTGGGAAGACTCCATAGATCAGGCCACAGAAGACTACCCAAATTCCACATTCCATGGTGAAATGTGTACTTGAGCACACTAAACAAACAAGCCAAAACCAACAATGCTGTTGAAGGATGGCATAATGCCCTCCAATCAACAACAGGGAGAGGGATACCTACCCTACATAAACTACTCCAAGCCCTCCAAAAAGAACAAAGGGGCCTATTACGATGGCGGTCGGATGCCCACCGCCGGGCTGGCGGTGGTGCCCGCCGGACCGGCGGTGGATATCCGACCGCGATCGCAAGCCAGAAATCCGCCGGTCAAATTAGGATGGCGGTGGTGACCGCGGCGGTGGGAAATTCCGACCGCCGCTTTTCCGCCGGTTGCCATCCGCACTCCTGCCTGGCGGACGGAGCCGGACCGGGATAATGGTGGCGGTGCAGGGCAGGCTCCGCCGGCAGGATTATGATGCCAGCGGTAGCCAGCCTTTCCTCAGCGGTCAGACCGCCATGGAAAGGCATGCAGTGATTGTCTTCCGGGGGCCCGTTGCGGGCCCCCAATGTTTTGTGGAGGGTGTGGGTGCACTGGGGGGCATTTCCCTGTACCAGGTGACAGGCAATGTGCAGTGCCTGCCACGCAGTGCAGGGAAATGCCGGACATGCTCATTTGGACATCGCTGCAGTGCTGCGGGCATCAGCAACCGCCGCAATGTTAAGGCCCGCGATCCGACCGCCGCGGATTTCGGATTTCGAGCAAGGAACATCCTAATGAGACCGGCGGTTATGTCGCGGGCCTTGCGGGCGGTCTTTTCCCGCTACCATGGCGGTCGAGGAGGTTTTCCGACCGCCATCGTAATTGGCCCCAAAGTTATCAGGAACTTAGAATGGAACAATCTGTGACCCAAATAGGCCCTAAACTCACCAAGCAAACCAAAAAAATTTACGAATTACTACAAAGTCAGGTAACACTATACCCAACCACAAGAGGTCTAGAATACCTATCACTAATAGCTAAAACGATACTTTAAATTACTTATCTAAAATATTTTAAAATAGCTTTCTTACAAAACACAAACTGTAACTGTCCATATAATTTTTCTTAACTTTGTAAAATATAAATAATTTGTCATATATATTTAATTTAATAATATAAATATATATTGACATCTTAATTACATTTTATAAAAAATAACACATATATAAAATATTATCCTCAACATTGCCCTCCCACAATTATAAAATAAATTACTTACTGTTTCTGTAGCTGAAGAAAACATAATCCAAACATCGTTAATCCATCCAGGTATCTCTCAATACAAATGAATGTTAAAATTAACCCCAAAAAAATGTAAAAATACAACAGGTCCAAAAGGTAAATCCAGGGTCGATAAATCCAACGGAATTAAACCATAAAAAACCCGAAAATATTTCTTAAAAAAAGAAACGCTCCAGGAAAACCCCAAAAATTAAGAAAGTGTTAAATAAATATTAGTATTAAATACTAATACACACTTCTTAATAAAAAAAAACGCTATCCTCTCCAAAACGCGATTCCGATAACGAAACCTGTAAAAATGGAAATAAACATACCCACCCACACAAACATACACATACACTATAATAAATGACATGTAAAAACACTTTAGTTACCATATACACACATTTCTATACATATCCTACCCTCTCTACACTAGGAGGGTCATTACGATGGCGGGCGGACAAAGTCCGCCCGCCACCGCAACGGCAAACGGGACCGCCCGCGAGAGGTGCGGCGGTCCCGCCATGTGTATTCACATGCACCGCCACAATGCTGGGAATGCGGTGCCTGCCACTTTGTCCATGCCAAAGCAGGGGGGTACCATAGGTACCCCCCATGTGCACCCCCCACCCCCCCAACATCCGGGGGGCCCGCTACGGGCCCCCAACAGCAAAGACCACATGCCTTTCCATGGCAGCAACGCCTCCATGGAAGGGCTGCTTTCCGACATCATCATAATATGGATGGCGGTGTCTGAGCCACCATATTATGCATGTTTTCTGACGAGTTGACCGGCAGAAAAGCGGCGGACGGTCTTTCCATCCGCCGCGGACCCCCCAGCCATCATAATATGGTGGGGGGTCTTTCTGGTGTGGATGGTGGGCGGTTCGCCGGCCCGGCGGGGGTGAACCGCCCGCCATCCTAATGACCCCCTAGGTCTCAAACACAAACTCTCGACATCTCGCTAAAACATAACTAACAACTAAAACACACCAAAAACACAATGACCTAACACTACACATACTACCTACCACCTAACTACATTCAAATACAAGTAAAAACTTAGGGGCCGATTCCGATCTCGGCCGGTAGGGCACCGAATCGGATTCGGCTTTACCAGATCCGATTCGGAGGCCTAGTTCCCGACCGATTCGTACGGGCGTCCGCGCAAGCAAGTACGATGCGAGCGCACGCGAAATCGCAGACCGACTCGTTCCCGGGTCAGACCGCTCTGACCGACTCGTACGGACACGGCTCGCACTACGCAATGGAGACATTACCCGACCGAGCCAGAACGATGCGCGCCTCGAACAGCCCGACCGACTCGTAGCGTCCGGCTCAGAAGAGCTGTCGGAGCCGGACTTGGGGGGTCCGTGTCGGACCCCCCTGCACGCGTAGCCGCACGAGTCGCACACAGGGGGGACCCAAGGGTCCCCCCTACACATGCATGTGCGGTGCGAGTCGCACCAACACGTACCCACTGTAGGGGGCCCCCCTGTTCGCGACGTGCCCATTCAGTCAATGGGAGCCCGTGTACGCGTTGTACGACCGGCTCCCATTGACTTCAATGGGAGCCCGACCGAGTCGAGTCCGGCAGCATGCGGCCGCATCATACTCGCTCAGTCGGACTGCTGGAGTCCGGCTCGGTCGGAAAACTCACCGGATCCGGCTCGGTCGGAGAGTTTTCCGGCCCAGATCAGAATCGGCCCCTTAGTTTAAATAAAGAAAATTACACTTACCTTGCTCGACGCGACGCAGCATCTAACCGCGAGCTTCTCCCTGTGAAATTACCCAAAACAACAGTAAGCGGTTACAAAATAGTACCTGTAAAACAAAAATGGCTGCTTAAATAATAAAACACATAGAAAATAATGTCACAACATATAATACAGTCATAAATAAACAACTTTTATATTTTCTAAAAATATTAGAATATTGCAGTAATATGTAAAAAATAAATTACATTTTTTTCTACTTTGTAAAATTATAATAATAATTAATATAAAATATATTAATAATTATAATTACTTATTTATTTGTATCATTTACAATGCTTATCTAAAAATACCTAAAAATGTATAAAAGGTTAAATAAAAACTTAGGGGCCCATTACGATGGCGGGCGGAAGCACAACCGCCGTGCTGGCGGATGCAAAAACCACCAGTTACCGCCGGCACGCAGCAGTCCACACGCCCGCCCAATTACGATGCGAAAAGTAGGCCAAACACCGCCGGCAAGCCAGCAACACCGTCCGCCATCAAAGTGCGCCCGTACACATAGCGGCGCAGCACAACTGACACACACCGTCCGACGAAACACGTACCGCCCGGCGCATAAATTACGATGCCGCAAACAAACGGCTCCTTCGGCCAAGAGATACCGTACGACAAACTGAAGCGGCAACACGGACGCCGAGCACGGACAACGAAGAAGCGGCTCCCCCGAGCATGAATCCAGCACTGCAGGCCCTCCCCATGCTCCTGCTGATGCACCACCAAGGACGCAACGTACCGCGGAGACGCAGGTAGGCACACACACAACAAGTGCACGCAAACAGCGCACACAGTGCAAGGGCGGAAAAAGCGGACAACCCCCCACCAGCGCATGTACACTACACATCCACCATTGCATCCACATATGACACACAGGCCAAATCGTAACATCGCGGAACACATGTGTACACACCACCTGGGACTAGGAACCAACCACCCCGTCACGGCCCCAAAGCGCCGATGACGCCGCCACACATGCGCACAACGCAGAGGCCAACCGGAGCGCCATGCATGCGTCGCACACAGACACAGGGACACAACCAAGCAGCACACACATCAGCCCCACCCCGAACGCACATGACACGTGACAGGCCTGCCACAGACATGTCCCCAACGCCCAATTCACGGACAACACCCAACGCCACACAACCGACGCACACATGTCAGTGAAGACACGCAACTGCAGGACACACCCCAGTGTAACAAACATGGCGTAGCACACAGCGGCGGCAACACCAACTAGGAGAAGCAGGGCCCCTTCGGGAAGAGGAACGCCAGTACCACACTGAAACACCCATACCACCCTGCACATATAAACAAGACATATAAAGCGGAACACCAAAGAGCCCGGGGACCGACAACAGGTGGCCCAAGAATAACATTCACACACAAGGCCCAACGCAGAGCGGAAAGGCAGCCTGCCGCCCACACAAGGGAGAGCAGACAGCACTGAATGACCTTCCATTCCAACTCCGAAACCACAGCCCTACGACAGAAGCCGGTGAATACAGCCATTGTCCAAGAATAGACCAACACAGGCATGCCGAGGAGACCGACAACAGGGCAGATAGCGCATATCACAGAAGCACACAACGGACGGGGAAGAAAGAAGAAAACACTCCCCATGTCGGCCACATGCAAGTTAATTGGAAGGAGTCACACATCACTGACCTTGAACTGTCTGAGAAGCATGTGGGAAGAGGGCCCGTGTCCTCCAAACAAGCCAACAGAACACAAGTCCTGTCTCCCTACGACTACACAGAGCTCACAGCAACCTCGGAGCGTGCACATTGCAGACTGCACACACAGCCGGAGCACGCCACCACAACGCACCGCTGCGAAATGGCAACCGCAACACACCTACCCAACTACGCCGAACAGCTCAAGCTGTACAAAACCAACCTGTTTCATACATTGGGATGCGATCTCCTGTCCCTGCTGAACGTAAGTTACCGACTGACTTACCGCATCACATTGTTCAGCTGCGTCATGCCCGTCTTCTACTGTCGGAGGTGTCCCTACCAGCATCCCGTGGAGATATGCCTCTCCAACCCGGCATGTCTGAAGGCGGACCTGCTACCACTACTCCTCCCTCTGGACGCACACGACAGGGCCTGCTCTGCCTATGGGGGCATGGCGTATGTGGCCAACATCGCACCCGCACTGAAATGGGACCACTGTGCCTCCACACGACGGATCATCGAGAACAGCTACATCGAATGTCACCCAGCATGCCCCATCATGGTCCTCCAAGGGACAACTTACGAACAACACCTTGACAGCCACCATCCGCTACATTGGCTGGCAAACATGTACACCACCAATGACATGGAAGCCCTGCTGGACGGCATCGCATACCTGACAACCTGTCAATTCGTCGGACCACAACGCAGGTTCCCCGATTGACCTATGATGTCCAACCCCGCACCCATGCTTAGCTTCCGCACGGACTGGCCAGTCACCACCACAACAGCCATACCAAACGACCGGCAACTGTAACCACACCATCAACGACATCGCCATGACATCGGATATGACCGGGACATGCACACTGTTCCCCATCACATCCAGGAACACCGCATGCATCGTGGGAGGCAGTGGCATGGGCTCTGTGTATCGCACCCACATGGACGGAACTGCACGAACAACCAGGACACGACATGGATCCAGCGCCCATGGACACACACACCGCTCAGTGGACATGAATAGGTCGCCTGGAGTCTGTGGGTGCTGCACCCCTCCCACCCCCGCCCCGGGAATCCCATACCAGGACCTTTGCATGGACGACAAGTGCATACAACAACAACACGACCCCAGTGACTGTGACATGTCCAGTAACCACCACAGTGCAACAACAAGTGGCACGCCGCTGCATGCACGCAAGCACATGCCCTGATGTCATCTCACATGCACGCGTGCATGAGGAACAACCGCAGCAAACCTGTCACATGGAACTGAGATGGACTGTGCCCATGATGCCAAGCGGTCTGGTAGGCTACATGTATACCGTCTGTGTCAAAGTCCGCAGCTCCGCAGCTATACGTAAATGTACATTAGCACAGCCTTGGCCAAGCAGATGTCACTCTGAAGCCCACATCCCACATGCAACAGCCAATCACATGTAACCCCACACCCTATCCCATTTGCAATCATGCTCAGTATATCCTCAACATGTATTCCGCTGCCAGTAGTGTCCACTATACTGCATCACAGAGGACAGAAGACTCAATATAATGTTTGAAACCAAAACTGTCTCCGCTGACTCATTTCACAAGTACGAATGAGAGAGGATGAGAGTATGTGAAGTACACGGCAGTCGTGACATGACCATGTAGTCCACTGATATTGGATGTCAACGCAAATGAGTAGCACAACTGTGGAAGACACACATGTGTCGTGTGAAGTCGTATGGACGCAGTGCTCAGGTGGGTGGGTGTGACGGGTAGATGCGCACATGCCAAGTTGGAGCACGCCGTGTTGGGAGGGGTCATGAACAGTACACCACCGCTTCCCTGGGCATTGTGAGAGGACACCTGTCGGGGGGAGTGAACACGTGTGTGCACAGCAGCCGGGCACACGTACAAAGCGGTACCAGGCGCACCTCAGCCCACCCTCTGTGGACAAGCTGGATCCTGTTGTGCGCCCGCCATGCCCCTTGACAAGGCACACACAGCCCCAGTCGACCAGGTGTAACCCCAACATAGTCAATCCGCACAGGCGATACAGGGCACGGGATGGCAGTGGAGCATGGTGTGTGAGAGGTCTCCTCGCGCTCCTCCTGGTCATATCACGCAGGCAATAGAACCTCAACGTCTAGCATGGCACAAGTCAAATGGAAGTGTAGGGGGACGCACCACAGCACGAGCAGCACTGACGTCACGGGAGGTGGCTCGCACCATCCCATCCATTGCCCATCATACCAACCACGCCACATGCCATTGCGACTAAGTGCAAGCGCGTGCGCCACCACCCCGAGCCCTCCCCAGAGAGGCCAAAGAGTGAATGTGTGGGCCATCAGCCACAGACGGACGCGGCCTGGCCGCAAGGGCAGCCACAGCCACTGGGTGTCGCAGGTGGCGGATCCGGAAGGCGAAGACTGTGATGCATAGTCCATGCAGGCCGGGTCTCCATTTGGGGCACCACGCAGGTGGACGGCGTCCCGCCACACATCATACCCTGAGACAGCCCACTCGTGCAACTGGACCCACACATACACTCCTTGCCCTCTCTGGTGCGAGCTTGGGGCTGCCTGTGCAAGCGCTAGCCTCGCAGGTGAGCATGCATATTGGGGGAGCGAGGGGAGGACATGAGGGCTGGGGCGAAGATGACTGTATCACTGTCAGTTAGTACAAGGGATGACCCAGATGTGGAAAGGAAGAGACGTGTCCCGTGTGTACTGCAACTAGTCGCCAATCCAACTACCCCCATGTCCGGAATGTAAGCCCGCACCTAGGCCCGCCCATCCGCCACATCGAACATACCACCAGCACGACAACCTTCCCATTCGAAACACTGACTGGGGGTGGCGACCAGTGTACAATCATGTGTAGCCTACCCACGCGTACATGTGGGCCCTCCATGATCCATGTCACCTGCGGCAAAGTCATGACATGCGCAATGAGGGAAGTGAGGAGAGCTGTCCGCCCCACGCGCAGAAGGTGCATCAGCTCCACAGACCCAGCAGCGAGTCCAGCAGGGGTCACATGTGCAGGGGCAGCTGTGCCTGGTGTGAAGGCACATGCAAATAGACAGCACATCGACCAATGTGTAGTCTGCCCACATCTACAGTCCATCATCATGCGGACATAGGAATTGAACACAGGGCAACACATCTTCAGTTGGTGCACCCACCGTGACCAACAATGCGCAATCATCGACGTACCCGCCCTGTGCATGGCCCCCCACCCAACGGAGGCACATCCAGTGCCACCATCCCACACACACAAGCCTTCCACGGAACATGCTGTGTCCAATGGTCAGTACAGAGTCAGCGCCCATCTGGTGGATCCTGAACAGGAGACACATGCACACACATGCCAGCTCCCACTATGTACGTCTGCCACCTGGCACGTGCAATGTAACCTCTCACCTGTGACGTGTGACTGCAAGCACACAGCCGTCTTGGCATGGGGCTGTCAATGTGGACACCTGTCAATGTTTCGGGAGGTGTGATCCGTACAGTGCTGTACATAGGGTGCAGTGCTGACACCTACTACTGTCTCATGTCCCCTCGTGCCACAGGTCCCACTTGTTTTGGCCGCTCAGCCTGTGCCCACATCGTCGTCGTCGTGTGCCATACTCATCCAGCCGCGGAAGCAGTTCCATGCTCAGCAGACATTCATGTTGCCGTGGCGTTGCCGCTTGACGGATATGCAGTCAGTCCCCATCAGCACGCCCCGCAAGTCATTGGGGCCTAGATCCCCATGTGCATACACATGGCAGTGGTTTGTATCACTAGCCATTGCCATTGTTGGGAGACCTGTGTAAGTGTATTGTGGCCGTGCCGTCCCAGCTTGACAGCTGGGCTGTGGCTCATGTGCTTGCTCAGTCATGTCAGTGATGTGTATGCGAAATTGCTATGTGTCGTGTTGCTTTGACATGTGTCCTCTGCCATTGTCCCTAGGCGGAGACCGAACATTGACCGCCCATACCAATTGCTGGCGGACATGGACGATACAGAGGTTATTAGGAAGTTTCGGCTGGACAGGCCAACCCTGCATCGACTGTGTGCCATGTTAGAACCCCATCTCCGTCCCCGCAGGGTGTATCCGACTGCTGTCACCCCCACGGCTAAGGTGATGGCCGCCATGCATTTCTTCGCCACTGGGTCATTCCAGCACACAGTGGGCATTGGAGGAGGGATGTCCCAGCCCATGTTCAGCAAGGTGCTGAGGGATGTACTGGCAGCCATGATGCTGTACCGAAACAGGTACATCCGCTTCCCCAGGGCTCGTGAATTGGCGGCAGTGAAGGGTGCATTCTATGCCCTTGGCAGAATCCCACACGTCGTTGGAGCCATTGACTGCACACATGTCGGCCTTGTTCCACCACAGGCCACTGAGCACCTGTACCGCAACAGGAAGCACACGCACTCCCTGAATGTGCAAGTGGTGTGCCTTGCAGACATGGTGATCACCCACGTGTGTGCAAAGTTCCCAGGCTCGGCCCATGACGCACACATAATGCGCAACAGCATCTTGCCACGACTGATGTCCAATATGCAACAGGATCGTGCCTGTATTGTCGGTGAGTATGTGGAGTGGTGTAGCGTGCTGGTTGTGCGATGCTGTCCCCTGTCCAGTTGGAATTGCAACGGTTCTCTGTGTCCCTCACACCCAGGTGACTCTGCGTACCCGAATGGGGCATGGCTGCTCAGTCCATTGAGGAATCCTCGCACCCCAGCAGACGATCGCTACAATGAGGCACATGGGAGGACCAGACGTGTGGTCGAGCGTACCTTTGGCCTCCTCAAGTCCAGGTTCAGGTGCCTGGACCGCACCGAGGGTGCGCTGGCGTACTCCCCACAGAAGGTGTGCCGGATAGTGGTGGCGTGCTGCATGCTGCACAATCTGGCCATTCGGAAGCAGATCCCCCTCATCGTGGATGACGGAGATCAACCAGGGCCCCAGCCCGCAGACCAGGACAGCTCGAGTGAGGAGGACAGCGGAGAGGAGGAAGCTGGTAATGTGCGGCAGCAGCTCATCGCCCGCTACTTCACTTGACGGTGAGTGTCCATGTACGACGGCTGATGTGGCTGTATCTGTGCAGGTGTGTGTGTGCTGTGTCAGGGTGGCCGTTTGTTCACTGCGTGCTGTGTGTCAACGCTCCATGGCCAGGGTAGTATGCCACTGTTGGTGGCTGTGGCATTGTGCCCTATTGCTCTGTGCGATGTGTGTACATTGCTTGTAGTTGTTGACATGTACTGTGTGATGGGTGTGTGACACACTCATTGAATGTGCTCCTGTTCTGTCTCCCACCCCTAGGTCCCTACAGGCCCTCCGGATTCAATTGCCATGCCACGCATCAGGTGCCTTTCCGCCCAAGGTGGCCGTTGTATTCCGTACAAATAAAACACAGGGCACAAACAGCAGTTAGTGTAAAAGGTGCATTTATTACAAACTGTGACATGTAATTGTGTGTAAGGTGATGACAAAAGTGGTGCGTGCAGTGACAATGAGCTGTCGGTCATGGCTGCGTGATGCTCAGGGTGTACCCACTGGTTCTATGTCCATAGTCCAACACACACATGCCATCCAGATGGCTGTGTGGAGTGGGATCGTAGTCCAAGTCAATGCAGTGGCTGGTCAAGGAAGGCTGGCGGAAGGCTGGCTGGCTGCCTCACTTGCGTTTGGAGCGTGCGAAGTCCTCCCGGGAGATCTGTTTCCACTTCGGACGGCCCCTTCCACGTTTGCGAGGGGGTGCCTGCTTGCGACATGCTGGTGGTTGAGGTGTGCTCACTGGCTGTGGACGCAGGGGAACTGGACACTGCTGCTCCACCCTGCGCCCCGGCGGGTGGTGGCGGAGGGGAGCTGCTGTCCCTGGCTGTGACCTCACCGCCACCACCAGCTGGCCCATGAGGTCCACGATTTGGCCCATACGGGCGTCCATGGACCTCAGCACCCCCAGCACCTCACGCGTGTCTGAAGCAGACCGGACCCATTGTCCTTGGGCCTCTTCATAGGCCCCAAGGACTCTGGCCATTTGAGGCAGGGCATGGCTCCCAGGGGAGGCTGGCGTTTCCCTGACCCTGCTCCTCCTACCAGTCCTGCTGCCACCGGCCTGCCCACTAGCCACATTGCTCACCACGGTCCTCGCTGTGGCTCCCAGGGTGGATCCAGTCGGCCGGGCCACCACCTGCGCTGGGGCTGGTGCCAGCGAAGACGTGGTGGTGGTGGCGGCGGTGGTGGTCGGTGCGGCGATGGTGGCGGTTGCGGCAGTGGTAGTGGCCACAATGACCGTGGGTGTGGCCGCAACGACAGTGGCAGCAGGGGGCTGGGAATGTTCAGCAGCCCTGGATGATGGGTTGGTGGGTAGGAGGGGTCCTGGGGAGCGGCTGGGCCCTGCCACACCAGATGGGCCTGCTTGGTGGTCCGTGTCCGAAGAGGAGGACAGATCCTCCAGATCCGTGTGTCCTCGTTGGGGGCTTGTAGGCTGGCTGTGCTGGCTGCTGGCTCCATCCCCAGCATCCAGCAGTTCGTCACCTGTGGAGAGAATGAGATTTGTTATTGTGTTGCACCTGGCGAAGTATGTATTTGTCGTCTGACATTAACAGTTCGTGCAATCTCGTACATGGGTTTCCCGGAGGCGTGTGTGTGGCTGTAGCATCTGTAGTTGTGTGTGCTTGGCAATGGGACTGTGTGCTGTGCACATGTGGCATGGGACGGATTGGCCATGCCGATGGGTGTGTTGCTGTGCCCCTACTTATTGTGACTCTGGTGTATGCGGGCTCCTGGCCCATCCTGGGTCTGGTTTGTACTTTGCTTTTGGGGTTCAAATGGAACGCTTAGGAACGCATATGGCAACATGGGGGCCATGCCCCAGATTCGCATTTGGGTGGGAATATGTTTTTGGGGTTCAAATGGAACGCTTAGGAACGCATATGGCAACATGGGGGCCATGCCCCAGATTCGCATTTGGGATGGAATATGCTTTTGGGGTTCAAATGGAACGCTTAGGAACGCATATGGCAACATGGGGGCCATGCCCCAGATTCGCATTTGGGAGGGGATATGCTTTTGGGGTTCAAATGGAACGCTTAGGAACGCATATGGCAACATGGGGGCCATGCCCCAGATTCGCATTTGGGTGGGAATATGCTTTTGGGGTTCAAATGGAACGCTTAGGAACGCATATGGCAACATGGGGGCCATGCCCCAGATTCGCATTTGGGATGGAATATGCTTTTGGGGTTCAAATGGAACGCTTTAGGAACGCATATGGCAACATGGGGGCCATGCCCCAGATTCGCATTTGGGAGGGGATATGCTTTTGGGGTTCAAATGGAACGCTTAGGAACGCATATGGCAACATGGGGGCCATGCCCCAGATTCGCATTTGGGATGGAATATGCTTTTGGGGTTCAAATGGAACGCTTAGGAACGCATATGGCAACATGGGGGCCATGCCCCAGATTCGCATTTGGGAGGGGATATGCTTTTGGGGTTCAAATGGAACGCTTAGGAACGCATATGGCAACATGGGGGCCATGCCCCAGATTCGCATTTGGGATGGAATATGCTTTTGGGGTTCAAATGGAACGCTTAGGAACGCATATGGCAACATGGGGGCCATGCCCCAGATTCGCATTTGGGAGGGGATATGCTTTTGGGGTTCAAATGGAACGCTTAGGAACGCATATGGCAACATGGGGGCCATGCCCCAGATTCGCATTTGGGAGGGGATATGCTTTTGGGGTTCAAATGGAACGCTTAGGAACGCATATGGCAACATGGGGGCCATGCCCCAGATTCGCATTTGGGTGGGAATATGCTTTTGGGGTTCAAATGGAACGCTTAGGAACGCATATGGCAACATGGGGGCCATGCCCCAGATTCGCATTTGGGATGGAATATGCTTTTGGGGTTCAAATGGAACGCTTAGGAACGCATATGGCAACATGGGGGCCATGCCCCAGATTCGCATTTGGGAGGGATATGCTTTTGGGGTTCAAATGGAACGCTTAGGAACGCATATGGCAACATGGGGGCCATGCCCCAGATTCGCATTTGGGATGGAATATGCTTTTGGGGTTCAAATGGAACGCTTAGGAACGCATATGGCAACATGGGGGCCATGCCCCAGATTCGCATTTGGGATGGAATATGCTTTTGGGGTTCAAATGGAACGCTTAGGAACGCATATGGCAACATGGGGGCCATGCCCCAGATTCGCATTTGGGATGGAATATGCTTTTGGGGTTCAAATGGAACGCTTAGGAACGCATATGGCAACATGGGGGCCATGCCCCAGATTCGCATTTGGGAGGGGATATGCTTTTGGGGTACATGCTGTGAGCCATGGGTGCCGAACGTGACATGTGTTGTGGCAGCATGACAGTGCATGGTTTGAGGTGTGTGCATGCTTGACATGGCCTGCATATTTGCTGTCTGTTGTGATTACTGGACATGGCATTGGACGCATCGTTATGAGTGAGTGATGGTTGTGTGCCAGCCAACGTATTGCAGTTGTCCCATCTCCTTGGTGTGCGTGCTGCCCTGTGCCATGTGCATCACTGCAGTGCTCGGGGGGTGTGGCCCATGTTGTGTGTTGTTGCTCACAGTGTGTCGTGCGCTTCATTGACTTCTGGCACATGGTTGGTCATGGGCATGTATCTTAGCGTGACTGCTGTATGTGTGGCAGCTGTGCGGATGACATGCCTTTCATGAGACTGGGGCTGACGGATGGGATGGATGGTATGTTGTATGTGCATGGTGTGTCTGTGTGTTTGATGGGTTCAGTGGTGTTCGTGTGCATTTATGTTGTTCCGCTCTGTTGCGTCTAGTGTTGTTTGTCTTACATAGGCGTAGTCGTGGGGTGTGTGGTTGACAGGCAGTAGGGGCTACATGGACAGGACTTCAATGGTGTTTCGGTTGTGTGTGATGAGTTGCACAGTGGCTGCCGTGTGGTACTATATTCAGTGTGGCTTGTGCATGCAGACGTGGCTCCTTGGGTGTTGCTATGTCTGTGATGGGTCATGTGGGGTGTGAGTCTGTTGTTCATGTCCGTGTGCACATTGTTCACTTGTTCGTGACGGTGGGCGGTGCTGCGTGTTCGTCTGCTACGTGACATGTCCCATGTGTTGGTCGTGTTATGGTCCTCATGCCTCCAGTAATCCAGCCCTGTCCAGTTTCCCACCTGCAAGTTGTTCGTGCGTGCACTGTACTGGATGCCACATGGCTCTAAGCGGGGGTGCTCCATGTTGCAGGTCTGTGGGGGTGGGGGGGTGTTGTGGGTCGTGGGGGTGGCTGGACACCCACTGACACCGATTGCTGTGGACTGTGATGTCTGCCTTTCGGCTGTCGTTGTGCACTGCGGTGGCTGACACGTGGCTGTGGGGTGTGGGGGATGCTCCTCCTTGCTGTGCTGTGGGACTAGGGGCCTGGTGTGTGTTGTACTTGGGCTGTCCACCGTCCCACCCACTGCACTTTGTGTTCCTGCCACTTACCTGTTACTTGTCGGTTAGTGCAGCTGTGGCGGACACATGGGTGTGGTGGGTGCTCGTTGTGGCGCTTCTGGCATATTTGGGGACCTGTTGGTGGTTACGTGGCTGGCTGAGTGTACACATGTCCCCACGTATGTTACAGTTGTTCGGTTTGGGCTGTGTGTGGTGGTGTCTGTTGCATGTGTGTGTGATGTGTTGTGTATTGTGTGCTGGACATGGGGGTGTTTGTCCCTGGGAGCTGTGGCATGGTGGTAGTGCATGTGAGTACATAGCGGTGTGCTGGTATACATTAGTTTGTACTTACCAGCCTCCACTCCCCCTGCTAATCCGGCGAGGATCTCCGGATGTATTATGACTCGCACCTTCTCCTCCCACGCTTTGAAGGTCTTGAAGAGCGCGGGATTCCCTCCGCCAGTGACGGCAGCCAGCTCTCTGTTTTTCCCTCCTTCTTCTTGACCAGGCTCTTTACGTCATTCCAACGTTTGTTAATTTCTCCTCTGTTCCTGGGCAGGGTCCCGACTGCATTGACCTGGTCTACGATCCGGTTCCACATTCTGTTTCTGGTGGCTAGTGGTGTGTGCTGGACCATGTTCCCATAGATTTGTGGGTACACCTTGATGATCTCGTCGACCATGACCGTCAGCTCAATGGGCGTGTACTTGGGCATCCTTTGTGGTGCCATGGTGTTTGTGGTGCTGGTGCGGTGTGTGTTGTGTAATGTGCAGGGGGTTTGTGGTGCAGGTGTTTGGTGGTGGTGGTGGTGGTGGTGGTGGTTGTGATGTGTGCGTTTCTGTGGTGTGCTGCTGTCCTTGCTGTGTCACTGTGTCCTCTCCTCTCCTCTCTGGTTTGCAATGTAGCAAGGGGTTGTGGTCTGTGGGAGTGCTGCTTTTGTACTCACCTATGTGGGTGTGTCCTCATGGTCTGTTGTTTTCAGGTGTGTTGTGTCTGGGGTTCTGGCCTTTGTATTTTTTGTTTGTCCGGGGGGTGTTTTCGGGATGTGTACTGTGCTTGTGTATTTGTGCGTGCCTTGCTGTGTGGACTTGTTGGCCATGTTGTGTGCTATTGGTTTTGTGAGCGGATGGTTTCTGTGCAGGTACGTGGGCGCCATGGCTTCTGCCGTGTCGATTCTCATCGGCGTTGTTTGCGCTAGCGGGCGGTATATTTGTGGTTTTTCCGCGCTCATGGCGGTGCGATCGTAATTTCACGTGCGGTGTGTCGGCCGTGAGGGCGGGCGGTTTTGTGTTGTCGTGCGTGTTTCCGTCCGTGGCGGGCGGTTTGACTCCGACTCGGACGTTGGCGGGCGGTATTTTGTGTGATTTTTCCGCCGATGGCGGTTTTCGGTTTGTGTAATTGTAATGGCGTGGTCGGTGTTCAGACGGTGTGTGCGGGCGGATTTTTGCCGCTTCCATGCCTGGCGGATTTTTTACGCCGGGTATCGTAATGGGCCCCTTACCTTTTGAAAAACATGTTTGTATAAAAATTAACAATGTAATAATTAATATTATTAATATTTTATATATTAATAATATTAATTAAAAAAATATATTACATGTTCAAAAAGAATTAAAAAGTGACAGTCATTTTTTTGGGGCAAAATATGTATAATGTGATATTGTTTAATTAAAATTAAATATATATATATATTTACTAAATGTTAAACTGTAAAAATATGTGGCAAAACTAATGTATGTTACAAAAATGTTATAAACTAAAATGTCAAAAAATGTTTTCTGCTACAAAAGATAAATACCTGTCTTCTAAAATATAAAAATGTTAAAAACATGTATGTTCAAAAATATAATATATGTGAATAAACATATATCCCACTTATTTTATTTTTCAAGAAGAAAAATGTGTATTTATTTTGTATATTTCCTCACTTGTATATAATTGCCTTAATAAAATATGTTTTTTTACCCTAAGTATTTTATTATTAAAAAATAAAGATCATTTAAAAATTGAAAAGTGTTATTCTTTTTCTATTGTTATTATTATTAAATATTTTCCTTAAATGCATATTTTAATGCATTGTATAATTTTTTAACTAATATATATCATCTCAAAATATGATTATAATTATTATAATTGTAAAGATAATATAAAATATTACACATTTCCATCACTACTATAAATTATAAAAACATTTTAAACTCACACACCTATAAACATATATAATGTAATATTTCTACACCAATTAGTATAAAGTAAATTTATGTGCTCTACACTACACAAAAAATGTACTATTCCCACTACAATTAATATACACTGAGGGAAGTTACTGAACATTAAATATATATATTTTACTATTCCCACTCAAGTTAGTATTAAGTCAGGGAAGGTGCAGAACACTAAGCTTATATAAATTACTATTCCCACTCCAGTTAGTATTAAGTCAGGGAAGGTGCTGGACACTGAACTTATATAATTTACTATTCCCACTTCAGTTACTTTAATTCAGGAAAGATGCTGGACAGTAAACCTATATAATTTACTATTCCCACTCCAATTAGTATTAAGTCAGGGAAGGTGCTGGACACTAAAGATATATAATTTACTATTCCCACTCCAATTAATATATAGTCAGGGAAGGTGCTGGACATTAAAGATATATAATTTACTATTCCCACTCCAGTTAGTATTATGTCAGGGAAGGTGCTGGACACTAAACCTATATAATTTACTATTCCCACTCCAGCTAGTATTATGTCAGGGAGGGTGCTGGACACTAAACTTATATAATTTACTATTCCCACTCCAGTTAGTATCAAGTCAGGTAATGTGATGGACTCTAAACTTATATAATTTACTATTCCCACTCCAGTTAGTATCAAGTCAGGGAATGTGATGGACACTAAATTTATATATTTTATTATTCCCACTCCAGTTAGTATTATGTCAGGGAAGGTGCTGGACACTAAGGGGCCGATTCTGATGCGGGTTGGAAAAGCTTCCCGACCGAATCGGTTGGGAAATGGTGTCCGACCCACTCGGATCGGGAAAGTCCGACCGGCGGAGTAGGATGCATCCGGATGCTTCCAGATACGATTTGGTTGAACTCCCATTGACTTCAATGGGAACATTTGTTCCTAACCGCATCAGAATTGGGCCCTCGGTCAGGAAGACACATTCCCGATCCGATATGGAAGGAGCAAATGCCGTTAGGAGGCCTTCCTAACCGCATCAGAATCAGGCCCTCGGTCGGGAAGCTTTTCCAACCCGCATCAGAATCGGGCCCTAAACCTATATAATTTACTATTCCCACTCCAGTTACTATTAATTCAAGGAAAATGCTGGACATTAAAGATATATAATTTACTATTCCCACTCCAATTATTATTAATTCAGGGAAGGTGCTGGACATTAAAGATCTATAATTTACTATTCCCACTCCAGTTAGTATTAATTAAGGGAAGGTGTTGGACACTAAACCTATATAATTTACTATTCCCACTCCAGTTAGTATTAACTCAGGGAATGTGCTGGACATTAAACTTTACATTATATAAATTACATAAAAATTTATATTTTTATATATTATTAAACTCAAATTCATAGACTAAATATAATGCATGAATCCACATTTAAAATATTTTTATTCACCAATATTTATAACATTCTTATTACTTAACCATTTTAAAATATTAACATTTTTTTAAAAATCCAATAAATTTATAGAAAAGTACACTTATTAATTATTAAATAGAATTAATTTTTTTATTTTTTGATAAATATTTTTTTTAAAAATTACATTATATTTGTAAACACTCTTCATCTCTCATCCCTATAAACACAAATTTGCAATTATAAATTTAATTTTTTGTTAAAAAATATTTTAATTACAATTTAAATTTTATATAAAACGTTCATTTCTCACCAACATCATCCACTATAATCCCAACATCCCATTGCAAATAACTCTATATTTTAATTTTTATTATTTAAATTAAAAATAATTTAAATTTTTAGTTTTTTTAAGTAACTCCCCACCATTAACCCCTAAAAACACAAAATTCCTAATCAAAAATAATTTTTTTCCATAAATTCAATATAAAATTTCAAATTTAATTTCCAAGTTGTAAAAAACACTGCCCACCCTTATCCCCTACAAACACAACATCACACTCATAAAACAACATTTTGTAATTTAAATTTTCAAATATTTAATTTTAAATACATTTTTTACAATTATTTTAAAACACTCCCCACCCTTATGCCCGAAAAACCCAACATCCCGCTCCTAAACAACATTTCATAATTGAAATTATAAATTTTTTAATTAAAAAAAAAAAAAATTAACATTTTTTTTAAAACACTCCCCACCCTTATCCCCTAAAAACCCAACATCCCGCTCCTAAAACAACATTTCTTAATTTAAATTTTCGAATATTTTAATTATTATAAATTTTTTTACAATTATTTTAATACACTCCCCACCCTTATCCCCTAAAAACCCAACATCCCGCTCCTAAAATTTATATTACATTTATTTTTATTAACAATATACTACAACTATTATTACATTAAAAACAACAATATTTTAATATGAAATAATACTATGGCGATATTTTAAATAAACGATATTGTATACATTCTATATTTTTTTTGCGATATTTTTAACAACACTAACAAACGATATTTTTAAATAACGATATTTTTGATTCGATATTTTAAACTTCTATATATTATTATTTTTTTAAACGATATTTTTAACATCGATATATATGACATCGATATTTTAGTATTATCGATATACTAAACTCGATATTATTGTATATCGATATTAAAAATTCGATATTGTGACTAGTTACCGTGACTAGATATGCGATGCCTGGAAGCATCACGCAACAACCTTGATCATTCAGCATTAAGTAACTCCCATTCGAGAGCAGCCTGAACACTGGATTAACCACGGCAGCTGGGGATCCCTTTAAATGACAGGACAGGTTTGCAACTGAACCATTACAGGCCCCGTGAAGTATAATATCCTGGCAAATTAGAGACCCACTTAATGAAGTCTTGCAGTCTGTACCGCTGAGAAACCCCTCTGTGTCCCTATTCCTGCATCTAAATCTATACGTTAATTCCCAAGAATCATGGACGAAGTCCTTACCCCATATCTGCCTACCTGGTGTTTTTCAAGGCAATATTGAAATTGGAAAGTTGCTACTGGCAATGTTATATGGCCATGAATTAACCAGTCTGTGGACGGTGACTCTGCCACGGTGAAAGGTAATTGGTCTAATTTTTCAATATTCAGCATTGTATATTTTGCATCTCATTGTGCCATTCTCTTCTGCCTTTCCGATAGATTATATGCAGAAAACAGAGACGTACTGTTAATATATCGCCAGGGCACGTGACCAAAGCGCAATGATTGTAGCGTCCAGCTTAATAATAGAATGGATCTCAACTGTGATTGCCCATGTTGTAGGATGGACAGGTCCTGTTCCATTATATCTATAGCAGAAGACACAATGGGGCCCAGTGAATAAATCCTGGATGTTAATGTGGTCATTCCATTGTCAACCACTGCCAAAGCCTTTTCTAGGTTAACCCTATCAATCTCACGCAACCTCTCCTCAGATTCCTGTTGAGAGATTTTCCAAACTTCGTTGTAAATGGCGTATAAGAAGCGTTTACGACGTGGCTTCCGGGGACCTAGCAAAAAATCCCTGACTGACACTTATGTGTGTCGATAGGCCAAACTAACCATCCCTTCCAATCGGGGTCTGTTGAATTGTGTGCAACGCCATGCATGATGTCATCTAGTGTACCCTCACCATTTTCTGTATAGTTTTGTTATCCCTCCAAGTGTGAAAACGAGGGAATACGAGGTGTGTTCACGTCCTTAATCTTGGCTAACCCAAGACAGGAAGTCTGTTGCATAGTGTTGTTCAGGAAGATAATTTGGTATGAGGCATGCTCTAAATAATGCCTCAGTTACCTGAACTTGCCATTCCTTAGTCCCCCAGACTGAATTTATGTCTATAGTGTCCTTCCATAAGCCGAAACCCTGTTCAGACAGTTGGGAAATAAAGGATACAGAGTATATCTGTTTCGTATTAGTAGGTATATTTTACTTTGCAGATGTAGGTACGAACTTATAATTATATGAGCGTGGATCAGAATAATTAAACCCAGAACAATAAGCAAACTTTGTGCAAACGTTTGTGAACTACCTTTCGGTGGTGTTGGGTAATGTTCCCATTGGTGGTATGTGAAAACATTATGGGGCCGATTCTGATGCGGGTTGGAAAAGCTTCCCGACCGAATCGGTTAGGAAATGGTGTCCGACCCACTCGGATTGGGAAGTCCGACCGGCGGAGTAGGATGCATCCGGATGCTTCCAGATACGATTTGGTTGAACTCCCATTGACTTCAATGGGAACATTTGTTCCTAACCGCATCAGAATTGGGCCCTCGGTCGGGAAGACACGTTCCCGATCCGATTTGGAAGGAGCAAATGCCGTTAGGAGGCCTTCCTAACCGCATCAGAATCAGGCCCTCGGTCGGGAAGATTTTCCAACCCGCATCAGAATCGGGCCCTAAGTAGTGTACTTGCTTTATGCAGAAAATGATGACAATAATGTTGGTAACAATACATGGTGTCAAAATCAGATGTATCATCATACATTTCATTTTTCGAGAATGCAGCTGATTGTTCTAAATCAGACGGCATACTATTTACAGTTTCAAAATCCCAATCGTCAGAGAATGTACTGGAGGTGATGATATCATTTAAAGAAATTTTAAATACATGCAGTATTTTTAAAAGTTCAGTGGGACTAAATACATCATATGAAACCCAAGCTATTCCTTCAGGAACGGGAACTGCTGTAATGTTCACAAAGGACAGGTCTCTCTGTTCACGATGAGATTATGGGGTCGATTCCGATTCGGGCCGGAAAAAGCACCGACCGACTCGGATCCGGAAATTATACCGACCGACACGTACCTGTGGCGCCCGACACGCCAAGTACGATGCAAGGCGTGCAAAATCCGACCGACACGTACCGAACCCAAGTCGAACGACCGAGCCGCAAGGAAAACAGCAATACGGTCGGAAAAACACGCGAATCCAACCGACCGACACGCACCCGGAACAAATCCGACCGAAACGTACACGCGAACTCCAAACCGCAAAGTACGATGCAAGGCGCGAAACCACGAGCGAGTCGGACGGAGGCCAAGCCGTACGACCGACACGCATACAAAACCGAGCCGAAGCAACACAAAACACCGCGACCGACGCGTACGCAGCATAGAAAACTGCACAAACACAGCGTGAACGAAACGGAGAATACGGTACGAGACAAATGCAGGGTCCGACTCGGTCACAAGAACGTTTCCAACATACACAGACAGTACAAATGAAAAATCACACAAAAAAGGCCAAACAAGCAATTACTAAGCCAATAAATACTGGGGGTGGGGACAGAGAACAAAGACACACCCACAACTCCACCCATATAAAGGACACAAATCACAACCATGATCCTTTGCAAATGCCATTCCACTGCCAGCACCCAAGAGAAAGCAACCACACACCCACAGCTCATCCCTCACACAAGCCACACACCATCAGCACACCAACAAATACCTACCTCACATACACCCAGCAAAACACACACTCACACACCCTCACCTGCACACCAACACACACATCACTCACCATCACCACCCATCACCATGCCACCCAAGAAGAATCCCAAGTTCCTAGATTGTGAATTGGAAGTCATGGTAGACGAGATCCTCAGGGTAGAGCCACAGCTGTTTGGCACACTGGTCCAACAGACCCCCATCTCCCAGAAAACCAAGATGTGGGAGAGGATCATCAACAGGGTGAACGCACAATCACCATGTCGGCGCACAAAGAGCGACATCCAGAACAGGTGGTATGACGTGCGCAGGAGGGTATGGGACCTGCTCAAGAAAGACTACATCAACAGCCAATACACCGGCAGTGGCCCTCCTGCCAAGCCAATATACCTCAGGCCCTGGGAGGAGAAGGTGCGGGCATCCTTCCGCCAGTGAGCATATATGGACTAGAGGACATCCCAGAGCCTGGTGAGTACACAACAAATGTACACAATATACTGCCACAAAACACACACACATCACTGTCAAGGGGAGAGTCAAACCATGCACTCATAGCAATTACACAGCAACCAGAACAGAATCATCCCAAAATGTGTATGTCAGTCAGATAAACACAACACATGCCATCAAAAAAGTCACATCCAACTGTGCCATCACATGTACAAACACAACTACAACTACAGCTAGGCAGTGGCACAAATAGAACTAACAAACACATCCAGACATGTAGCCACCACAACAACACCAACACACAGTGAAGACCACTCAAAGGAAGGAATTCTGTGTATGCTGGCCAAGTCAGTGTAGCCAATAGCATCATGGGAGTCGCAGTCACACATATTGCCCCCCCACAACTGTCCCATCAACACCACCATGAACCATGCGCACATCACAGGGAGTGGAGAAGGACTCACAAGATGGCTGACACTGGCAACTGCTGTGGGGAGCACAAGGCCCTGCTGGCAACTGTGCACCAACAAACAGCAGGACACCACTGACTGACATCCTGAGAGACAACTTCCACTCCCTGCAATGCAAGCACGTTCCATGGTGGGATATCTGGCTGGCTGGGTGGGTGGGAAGGAGGACTTGCAGCACTGACCATAGTCACAAGCACCTCCCCTCACACACACCCCAACACAAACTCCACAGAACCCACCTGGTAGAATGCAATGCCCCCCATCCTAACACAAGATCCCACAAAGAACCACCACCCTGGGTTATGTTGTGTGAAGCACAGGGACACTCTTGGGACTTTTAGCCAAACAACTGCCAGGACAACACTCCCAGCCATCCTGTCAGCACAGCCAGCCCACCCCACAGGGAAGCAGAGTCAAAAGGAAGGAAGCATGGGCATGCTGGGAAGGGGGTGGAGGCAATAGCATGATGGGAGTCGTAGTCACTGATATTGGTCACCCCCACAACTGTCCCATCAACACCACCCTGAACCATGCTCACATCACAGGGAGTGGAGAAGGACTCACAAGATGGCTGACACTGGCTACTGCTGTGGGAGCACAAGGCCCTGCTGGCAACTGTGCACCAACAAACAGCAGGACACCACTGACTGACATCCTGAGAGACAACTTCCACTCCCTGCAATGCAAGCACGTTCCATGGTGGGATAACTGGCTGGCTGGGTGGGTGGGAAGGAGTACTTGCAGCACTGACCATAGTCACAAGCACCTCCCCTCACACACACCCCAACACAAACTCCACAGAACCCACCTGGTAGAATGCAATGCCCCCATCCTAACACAAGATCCCACAAAGAACCACCACCCTGGGTTATGTTGTGTGAAGCACAGGGACACTCTTGGGACTTTTAGCCAAACAACTGCCAGGACAACACTCCCAGCCATCCTGTCAGCACAGCCAGCCCACCCCACAGGGAAGCAGAGTCAAAAGGAAGGAAGCATGGGCATGCTGGGAAGGGGGTGGAGGCAATAGCATGATGGGAGTCGTAGTCACTGATATTGGTCACCCCCACAACTGTCCCATCAACACCACCCTGAACCATGCTCACATCACAGGAAGTGGAGAAGGACTCACAAGATGGCTGACACTGGCTACTGCTGTGGGTAGCACAAGGCCCTGCTGGCAACTGTGCACCAACAAACAGCAGGACACCACTGACTGACATCCTGAGAGACAACTTCCACTCCCTGCAATGCAAGCACAGACCATGGTGGGATAACTGACTGGCTGGGTGGGTGGGAAGGAGGGCCGGCTGTCAACCAAACACAACCAATGCAGACCATGTTCACACCCCAAAAAATACATAGAAATGCCCAAATAATGCAGGACAATGTGCCACACCAATATCAACCCCTGACTGTGACGACTTAGGACAATGCAATGTACAGGCCCGCACCCAGAGGCACAGTCACAACTGTCATGTGTGTCAACCATTGATGCCTGCAGAAACATAACATACATTGTGTGTGTCTCCCAAAAACAGGTGATGATGGGGACACAGCAGCAGACGCTGAGGAGTCCCAGTCCCAGGCTCAAGAGGATGCGGAGCTCACTGGCGTCGTACAGCCTCTGCCCTCCTCGGACGAAGAAGACCAACCTGGCACATCCGGTGCAAGTCTACATGCAGCACCAGCAGGACCACCAGCTGCAGCACCAGCAGGACCACCAGCTGCACCCCCTGCACCCACCCCTCCAACGACTGTCACCACAAATACCATCCCTGCCGACATGGACAGAACAAGGAGCAACACCAGCACAGGGACCCTGGACCAACCTGGGGCCATGGACACCACCACCACCACCAACCCCCAAGGTGGACCAGGGTCATCTGTGCGTGCCACTGCACGCACTGCACATGTCAGCAGGGGTGGTGGGAGGGTGGGAGACAGAGGTCGCTGCTTGCAGAGGTTGCTGGTGTGCATGATGACCCACAACTGGTTCGCATAGCTGATGCGTACCAGTCCAGCACCGGAGACCTCAGCCAGGTAGTGGGGCTCCTCAGAGACATGAAACAGCAGCAGGCTGCCCATCATGCCCGCTTGGACTCTCACATGTCCCACGTGGAGTCACACATGTCCCGCGTGGACTCACACATGTCCCGCGTGGAGTCCAAGTGGGATGCACTGCATGAGATGACGACGGTGCACAGGGACATTTTACAATGCCTCCGCCAGATGAACAGCAACCAGTCCACACCTCCCTGTGTGCCAACAACATCTGGTGCCGAACAAACTGCAACTGCCACAGGGAGGGAGGATGACTCTGGCGGAGAGTCCCCTGCACCGCAGCAGCCTGTACTTGAGGGGCCCCCCCAAGAAGAGGGGTCGTCCGAGGAGGGGCAAGTGAGAGGCCGATGGCCAAGCGCAACTCCCAGGAAGCCTGAACCTGTTCTGGATGTTCACCTTTGTGCACAGACTGTTCACCCTGTTGACGGCAACACTACTCCCACACATTGCATGGGGAGTACAAGTTGGACCAATGTGTCAGACAACTGTGGCCCGATACTGGGGATTCTGTCTACCAGGACTTTCAATTCACCTAGGAACTTCTGATTGCAAGATTTATGTACAGCACTACCCATCCTATGCACTATTCACACAAATGTATCACAATAAACACACTAATACACCATACTTGCCTCTGTTGTGATTCCAACGTGGGTGCTGTTATGGGGATGATGAACTGCAAAATTACACTGTGTATGCGAACTGCAACAGCAAGGACAACACAGGCATGTGAGTAAAGGCAACGTGACACATATGAGGGAGACACACCACCAGGGCTACACAACACATACACACCTAGGCCATCTGACTCATTGCCTACACTGATGTTGCCAGGTAAGACGGTGCAATGCACAGACACCACACCCATTCCCAGTTGTAGTCAAGTAGCCCACAGGTGCAGTAAGCAAATGGCAGTCAAATGTGTGACCACAGACAACGCACATCACAAAGTGAAGCACAGGTTTATTACACAGTTGTAACATGTCGTAACCACTACAGATGCAAGGTAATCCCACCTGGCAGCGGGCACACAGTCAACAACTGTAGATGGAAGGAAGTCCATGGGTGTGGCGCACATCACCTGTAGGGACACAACACCTACCAGCCTGGAAGTGCAATCACGTTGTCGGTGGACACAGTTGACCAAACGAATCTGAAAGTACCCTGTGAAGGACAGAAATGACACACAGTCAAAAGCAATGGAGTACAGGACAGAACAGCAAAACTCATGCACAATACATGTTACAAGATACCCACCCAGAACCAAGTTAGCATGTCAACACTGTTGGGGAGTACAGCCCACCTGTAAGCACACATCGCAACACACATCCAGTCAAGTAGCCCATGGACACACTCCAACAGCACCAGAGCACCACCTACACATCATGCCAACTCACATCATTGACATGACACCTCAGGATACTCACATTCAGCTAAAGAAGTTGGTGATGAGCTGTGTGCGGACATCACCCTCATCATCATCATCATCATCGTCACTGGCATCGTGGTCCAGGCCAGGATCCTCCACAGGTGGTGGATGTTGGTCATTGTCATCCTGGATGAGAGGCAACTCCTTCCGCACTGCCAGGTTGTGGAGCATGCAGCAGACGATGATAATCTTGCACACTTTCGCAGGGGCATATGGGAGGGACCCTCCGGTCTTGTCCAGGCAGCGGAAGCGGCTCTTCAGGAGACCAAATGTCCGCTCAATCACTCTACTGGTCCGACCATGTGCCTCATTGTAGCGCATCTGGGCTGGTGTCACAGGGTTCCTGAGGGGTGTCAGCAACCACGGCATGTTGGGGTATCCCGAGTCACCTACGGACAGACAAGTGCACATTAGCTGACTTGGAAAAGTGGGCGGAATACTACAGATCAGATCACACACAATGGCACAAAGTCAGTACACACCGACAAGCCAGGCACGCTGGTTCTGCATCTGTGCCAGCATCCTGGGGATGCGACTACTCCTCATCACAAAGGCATCGTGTGCTGAACCAGGGAAACGGGCACACACGTGTGTGATGGTCATGTCTGCAAGACACACCACCAGTGCATTGACCGAGAGGTAGTGCTTGCGGTTCCTGTAGGCCTGCTCCTGGGCCTGTGGTGGTACCAAAGCCACATGTGTCCCATCAATGGAGCCAATGACATGCGGCATCCTCCCCAGGGCATAAAAGTCACTCTTCACGTCAGTGAGTCGTCGCAGTCTAGGGAAATAGATGTACCGGTTCAGGAATAGCAACATTGCCGCCAAAACATCGCGGAGCACACGGCTCAACATGGTCTGTGACATCCCACCAGCAGTCGCCACAGTATGTTGGAAGGTACCGGTGGCAAAGAAGTGTAGGGCTGCCATCACCTTCACCTTGGGGGTCAGCGCTGTAGGATACGGCCGGCCAGGCTGCAAATGTGGGGACAACTGCACTGCCAAATCCTCAATCAGCTGCCTGGTGAAGCGGTACCGTCGGATGCTGTCCCGTTCCACCATCGTTGCCAGGTCTGGGAATGGTCGATGGACAGCAGGAGCCTCTGCAGTGCAGAGGAGAAGTAAGCAAGATTGTCAGTCACCCCACATATGCGGCATTGAACACACTCAATATCCCAACATAAATCATTATGAGGCACAACTACATGAAGTGTGCAGTTCCGTAAGGACATGTATGGTACATACATGGCCAACATCTGTCAACACGGTCCAACAGGTGGCATCAATTAGTCCCAGGTTGGCCCATTGGATATCATGAGGCCGTGTCACAGTTCCCATCTCCTGCTGCCGTGTCACAATCACCCCCACAGTGACATGTGAGGACAGATGTGCCCCAGGCACCACAGCTCAATGACAGGTACATTCCCAGGGACCCTGTATTGCCACATGGACACTGGCATTACATGGAGTATCATGTATACACCACAGCAAAACAACCATGACCCCCACAGGTAGTGGTATCACTTGCCACGGCAGGACAGACATGGACGTCTGTGACACACACACGCACAACATCAAAGTCCATGCACACACAACGTGGATGTGGAGACTGTCTCCCATTGTGCACATGAAATCAGAGACATTGTAAACACTACATGCACAAAGACTGTGGAGGACCATCACTATTGTGCCACTGGGACACCCTGGCTCAAACATACCGTCCCACATGGGACTCATGGGGTATGTGACATGACATACACATACACCACCGTGAAATGTGACCATGGCACATGCACAGATATGAACAGTTGCACATCACAGTGGTCATGTACACGTAACACCCAGGATCCTGTCCCCATTAACACGTGCACAGCCTGGGGGTGGCTGCCCACAGGTGACACCCACAGGACAACATGTACACCAACATACACACAATAGGAAATGCAGCCTTACATGCCTTATGATAAAGTTTGGACAGGCTGTCGTGATGTAGGTGTGCCCCTCACTCCCTGGGAGCTATCTGTGGCTGGCATATGTCCATCTGAGACAGGCATGCTGACATATGCCAGTCACATGTACAGTGATGCGTTGAACAGCAATGGACCGATCGGTGCCCCGGCCGGCCCATTGCATTCAATGTGTGCGGGCACGCGTTGTACCCCTGTACGCAGTTGTACTGCAATGGACCGATCGGTGCCCCGGCCGGCCCATTGCATTCAATGTCGCGGGTACGCGTTGTACCCCTGTACGCGTTGTACCCCTGTACGCGTTGAACTGCAATGGACCGATCGGTGCCTCCGGCCGCCCATTGCATTCAATGTGTGCGGTACGCGTTGTACCCCTGTACGCGTTGTACTGCAATGGACCGATCGGTGCCCCGGCCGCCCATTGCATTCAATGTGTGCGGTACGCGTTGTACCCCTGTACGCGTTGTACCTCTGTACGCGTTGAACTGCAATGGACCGATCGGTGCCCCGGCCGGCCCATTGCATTCAATGTGTGCGGGCACGTGTTAGTACCCCTGTACGCGTTGTACCCCTGTACGCGTTGAACTGCAATGGACCGATCGGTGCCCCGGCCGCCCATTGCATTCAATGTGTGCGGGTACGCGTTGTACCCTGTACGCTGTTGTACTGCAATGGACCGATCGGTGCCCCAGCAGGCCCATTGCATTCAATGTGTGCGGGTACGCGTTGTACCCCTGTACGCGTTGTACCCCTGTACGCGTTGTACTGCAATGGACTGATCGGTGCCCCGGCCGGCCCATTGCATTCAATGTGTGCGGGTACGCGTTGTACCTCTGTACGCGTTGTACCCCTGTACGCGTTGAACTGCAATGGACCGATCGGTGCCCCCGGCCGCCCATTGCATTCAATGTGTGCGGGTACGCGTTGTACCCCTGTACGCGTTGAACTGCAATGGACCGATCGGTGCCCCCGGCCGCCCATTGCATTCAATGTGCGCGGTACGCGTTGTACCCCTGTACGCGTTGTACCGCAATGGACCGATCGGTGCGCACTCCATTGACAATGGCCTTGCCTGGCAACGGATGCGTTTCGAATTTCGAACGAGTCGGTTGCTGGAAAATCAGTTGGTCACCCACAACAATGTTGCAAAATCATGTATGTCATGAAGTTGAAGATTTGAAGGATGCTGTGGGCGTGTTTTGGTGCTGCTATTCCATGGATTGGCCAGATTCAGAAGATGCAAACGACTTGGACCTATCACTTTGGACACAAGGGACAGTATCTGCCTCTCCAGCACATATATATTGCTGGCTGTTCCCCTGAGAGCTCACTTGCCTGCACTACATGCTCCAGGACGACATCTGCCACTGCACTGCTGCTGTCTCTGCCCCTCTGGACCCTGCAATGGCACGTACTGTGGAGAGAGCCCCAGCCTTCAGCCTTGAGGAGAACCAGGCCCTGCTGGACAGCCTACTTCCACAGTACAGCAAGCTGTATGGGACACCAGGGGAGCAGGTGAGTGTTCTGTGCACTGCCTTTCTGAATGTGCATATTGTCTGACTAGCAAGGCTGAAAGTCTGCACGCCACTGGCTAGCAGGCTCACTGAGTAGTTGTCACCCCCATAGTGTGTAGTGACATGCACTGGACAGGTATGGTGCAGTGACAGTGCATTTGAACAAGGTTTTACTTCCCATGCAATGATACCATGTAGTGACGTCTGGCAAACTGTCCATGGGCAGCTTTGCACTGCCTGTGTACATCATGTGCCCCTGTGATTGAGACATGTATATACAACTGTGTCATGCACGGATATGTTGCATGTGTAGTAATGGCCTTTTCACTTTGTCATCCTGACAGGTTAATGCCCATCGGAAGCAGGAGATCTGGAAGGACATCGTCCGGGCTGTCCGGTCCGTGGGGGTCTACAAGCACCGGATCCGCAACTGCCAGAAGAGGTGGCAGGACCTTCGGGGCTGGACCCGGAGGATTGCACGGGTCCAGCTGAAGCTGTCGCCTCCTCGCAGGAGGGGCGGAATACGGACTCCTGACCCCCACATGCTCCAGATCCTGGCGGTGGTGTTTCCAGACCTGGATGGGCAGCTGAAGGCCAGACAGCAGCAAGGAGGGGGTGAGTCAAAGACTGCACTGTGAACTCTGTATTACATGCTGTGTGCCCTCCTCTGGCCTGGTTCAACTGCCACAGTGCAGCAGTCATGTTGTCCAGGAGCCATGTCCCTCTATTGTGCACTGCCCACTGCTCATCTGATAACCAGGTGTGGCCCTTACATTCAGGGAATTGTGTCACTTGGGACTGTGTCCTTGCAGTTTGCTTCACTAAAGGTGGGGGACAGCATCTGTTTCCCTAACTCTGTTGTGGGCATCATGGGTGGGTCCATTGTTCACACTACGCCTGTGTTCGGACATGTAATCTGCGTGTTGCTTTGATATGCGGTCCACTTGCTGTGCTGAGCCACCACATGTGCCTGGGGTATGTGGCACACGCCCATGCAGCGGGTGGGAACAATGTTTGGGCCCCAGGAGTGTGCAGATTACGTGTGTCACACATACATAGCCAGCTATCCACTGTCCAGGGCTCATCCCTCATTCATGTGGAGCAGGACAGTCATGCCTACTCCAGGCCATGCAATGCACTCTGTACTCCCACTCCCGTGTATCAGCTGACACATTGTGCGCAGTGATTTGACCCCTCAGGTGTCTGCCTCTGTGTCAGTGTGCTGTGGATTACTTGCCAGGACTGCTGGGGTGTTTCTTGGTAGGGGCTCAGCATGCCCCTGGAGATGTGACCATAGGAGACGATACTTGTGTGTCACATAGGTGTTTGATCAGCTGCCCGTGCAGACTGGGGTATGCGAATGTGAAGTTCAGGCAGCTGTTCCCCATTCACAGCAGATTGTGAGGTGCTCAGGTTCAGAGGGTAGTGTCACAGGTCTCCCATATGTCCAATAGGTATGACCTGGACAGATGAGGGTTAAGATGATGTGTTGTGTGGGGGATGTACATGTGCACTTGTGCAGCTCCAGGACTTGCATTCCCCATGACCTACTATTGTGACACAGTGCATAGTGTTGTTGTCTGGCTGCCAAGTCATACATCACTGAGACAGTGATGTATGACTTAGCAGTCATGCCTCTGCCATGGCATGTGTCAACTTATTGGTGGTCCTGCAGGGGAGTGACATGTGCTACATGCACACCATTGTGGCGATGGCTATCAGGACATGGGTGCATCATGGTGTCTGTCGCTGGTATGCATCACATGCATTTCCTATTTGACTCTGGGCATCCCTTTCATCCGGAAACCTGTACTGACTCAGTGGCAAGAGCTGTGATGTGTGCATGTCCACATGCCACACCGTATCCTCTGCACTGTCCAACTACTGTGTACTTGGTGCATGTGTCCACACTGGGGTGTTGCAATCCAACAGACACCAGACAGATGGGTGCAAGGCCATGTGGGATGTGAGTGCCATGCTTGGCATCAGACTGACAATTGGCTTCTCCTGTTCAGTTAGGGCACTTTTAGCAATGTACAACTAATGATGCCAGGGCTTGCTCTGTAATGTGCTGTGCTCACAGTGGTGTGTGCGTTTGGTGCAGGTGACTGATGTCTGTCTGTTTCCCCATTGTTTGCAGATACATCCACGGCCACGGAAGGGGACAGCTCCACGGACCAGGAGGAGCCAGAGAGCCAGACTGGGTCAGCAGCCGAGGAGTGGTCGGAGGGACCCAGTGGCACGGAGGGCGAGGGGAGCCACACCGAGGAGTCCTCAGCACCATCCACCTCAGCTGAGGACCAGAGCAACTCGGAGGATGACTCCCTTATGGAGGCGGGTGTCAGCAGCCACCACACCCCAGCTAGTGTTGCTGTCCCCGCCACCACCAGCACCACCACCGCCCTCCCATCGGCTCCCATTCCCCAGGTCCGTGGAGGCTCCCATGTTCGGGAGCGTGTCTCCTTTGGGCCAGGCACCGCACCCCTGCCCCTGTGTCCCCTGCTGCCCTGAGTGAGGAGTCTGTGTACCTCCTTCGCCAGCTCCATGTAGGGCAGACAGCCATGCTGAGTGTCCTCCATGCGCACACCGCTCTGTTGACTCAGCTGGTGTCGTTCATGGAGGGCATCTCATCGGGCATGTCTGACCTACAGAGGGGCAATAGGTCCATGGACTCCTCCCTGACGGCAGCAGTGTCCCTCCTCAGACAGTCCCTCACCCCTCCTGCCTCTGCTCCATCCACACTCCCCAGCACCTTACCCGTCCCAAGCACACACACACCGGCACAGGCACACACCAGCACACACACGTCCAGCACACAGACACACACGCCACAAACAAAACGCACACGCACGCACAGTCAGGGGACTGAAACCAGACTCACAGGGGATGGGGCCCTGGTACACACACACGCATCCACGGGCACTGCGCAGTCCTCAGTTGCCTCTCCCTCCAAAACACCCTCCCTTGCCTCACCTGCAACCCCAAAGACCCAGCGCCTCTTCCTCAGTGACCTCGGCCTCTTCCCCTCCGATCCAGCTGCTCCAGCATCCAGGGGGAAGAGGAAGCCCCCCACACGGAGCAGAGTGCACCTCGCCCCCGGACACCCTCCCCCAGGCGCAGACAGACTGAGGCCCCCACCCGCAAGTCCCCCGGGAGTGGTAAGAGCAAGACCCCGCCGCCGCCCTGCAGCTCAAGCACCAGGTCTCCTTCCTCCATCCCTCAGGCCCCCACTCCACAGGTGCCCCCACCATACCCTGCCCCAGGTTCCCCACCCACAGATATACCATCCCCAAGAGGATCCGGCCTTCTCCCCTGCCACTTGCTCTCCCGGCACCACACCCCCGCTGCGCTTGTCTGTGCCACTGATGTGGTGAGGGTGTCCTCCCCCTCTGTCCAGCCCACCTTGCCTGTTCCCCATTCTCCTCCCCTGGTGGTAGGCACTGCAGTGGAGTCCACTACCACCCTGTCTGACTTGGGCACTGCAGTGGCGGACCTGTCCACTCCATCTGCAGGGTCCACTCCATCTGCAGGGTCCACTGCAGTCGTGCTGGCACCCACAACATCTGAGTCATGCCCCCCAGTTGTGCCGGCACACACCATGTCAGACACCTCCACTGCAGTTGTCAGTGGCTCTCCAGCACCCACCACCCCTTCCCTGCTTCCTCCTGGTGAGCCCTGATCCTGTCCCTGTGGTGCCTGGCCTACCCCCCCCGGTTTCCCCGCCTAGTGGATTGTCCCTGGTTTTGTGCAGGCATGTGTAGGCTGGCATCTGCCACTGTCACCCACTTGTGACTTTGTTGATGGACTGGCCATTGGCCTTTGTTTATTTTCTACCAGACTTCTACTTTTAATGCCACATATGCTGAATAAAGCAACTTTCTGTTCTCTAGTGCTTTTGCTTCTGATGTACATGATGTTGATGATGCTAACCATGCCCTTGCTGCAGTGATGGTGATATTTGGTCTCATGATAATGAAGTGTTACTGTGCAGGAACCCATGTGGTCCAGGGGGAATGTGTCCTATCCTGTGGTGTATCCATGTCATCCATAGCAGCATCTGAGGGTGTCATGTGTTCAGTATTTGGCAATGGGATTTCCTACTTAGATTGCCTATTTCACATCTGTGGCTTCCACCCCTGCACATCTGTTGTGCCTGCCATTGTTCAATTCGTCTACTTCCCTGACCGTGTGGCCATCTCCAGTGGACATGCAGGTTTGGGCATCAATGGGGAAGGACTCATCTGTGTTGTCAGTGCAACATTGCTATACAAGTGTGTTGGATCTGTGCTGATGATTCCGTTGGCACTTCCATGACCAGGCTGATGTTACGGGAGCCCTCATTTGGTGCTAATTGTTGATTGTGTGACCAAGTGCTCAGCTGACATGATGGGGCCCTACTGAGGCAACATATGGCACAGCTTTCCTCACACAGGAGTGGAGTCCCCTCATGGCAGTGTGTACTCCTGTGACATTGCCTGCGCCCAAGGTGTGTGTTGTAGGTGCATGTCTGTGTGTTCACTTCCGTTTAGCTGTGCATGCTGTGATCCCTAGTGTTGTACCTGTTTGTGATGCTAGCTGAGTTGACCTATGTTCCCCCAAAGTCTTCGCCCTGGGTTCTCTGTGATGTGGGTGCATGGCACATTACTGGTCATCAGGGTGTCACCCATAGGTGTGTTTGCTGTCAGGGCTGAGTTTGTGTGCAGACGCAGATGGGTCACAGTCAGGTTTCCCTTGGCACTTGTTGTTTGCCCCTGTCATGTGATTTCCAGTTTGTGTTATCTGTCAGTGATTGTGACACGTTGTGTGTGTGACTGCTGGCACTCCTCAGGGTCCGGGCTGCAATGTTGGTTGTTGTCTATGTGTGTTCTTTGTGGGTGACCTTGGCTTCTTCATTGGTGTGTGACTGTGGATGGGATCCCATTGGTTGGTGTGGTATTGCCGTCATGTCCATGTACAGCGTAGTGTGCAGTGTGTCAGACATTCAGGAGTCTTGTTGAGTGGCCATGTGTGATGTGTTTCTGCACCTTGGTTCCCACCCACCACCCTGGAATAGTCATGGGTGCATGTGCAATGTCACCAGTGCATGTGTGCTTCACTGCTGCACATTGTTGGAGGTCGAGGGGTGTGGTGTTGAGTGTGTGCAGATGAGAGTTGTTGCCCGGCTAGGCCCCTGCCTCCATGTTGGCCTTGGCTTACTGGCCATGCTGTTTGATTTGTGCTTGTGTAGGTGTGATGGTAGTTAGTTGCTCAGGACACATGACTGTGGTTCACAGTGTGAACCACATTTAGCTTTGTCATCACAGTGGGATTGTAATGCAGCCCAGGGTCACCACATTGTGGGGGCCCTGGGGGTGGTGCTGTGGTGTGTCTGTGTCTTGCTGTGTCAGTTGCTGTCCCTACGTGCCTGTGTGACATGTGTGATTTGTGCTCCCGCTCATCTGACAATGCCTGCTTGCCCACATAGGGGATTTGGATCCATGAGTTACCTTTGTGTGGCACTGTATGCACATCTGTATGATTGGTATTCAGGTCTCCTCATGTGTTGTGTGGTTGCCTGGGGACACTGGCACCCCCCTCACCTGTTGTGTATGATGTGCAGTGTGGGTCTGCCTGTTTGTGTTTGTGCATCTGCACCACTGCATTGGCATATCTTGGGTGTGCAATTGGCTGTATGTAGTTTGGTGGGTTTCCCCTGCTGTCCCTGGGACTCCTAGGTCATCGGTCAGCACAATGATCATGGTTTGTGTGTCCCATTGCTGCCATGGTATGGTATCTGTTCACCTCACATCTGCAGTCTCCACAGGGTATCTGCATTTGTGTGCCCATTGGTGCAAATATGTGGGTCTGCATTCTGATGGTCACTTCTGTCATTGTGTCATTGATGATTGTTGACGGTGTCAGCCCCCATGGGTGTTGTTTGTCTGCACATGGCCAAAGGTATGTCTTATTTGCACTGCAGTATTTGGCTCCCCAATTTATGTTGCAATGGGACACATACACTACTTTGCCACTGATGTGTTTGTTGTTCTGTGACCAGGAATCATCCATGCAGTTTGGCAGTTGCACCTCTTTCTTTGTCAACACTTACCTTTTGGTCACTGTGATGATGGGGGTTTGGACCCCATTGCCACAATGTTCAAAATGTGCTTCAGCTATGGACCCCACACTTACCTTTTGGTCACTGTGGTGATGGGGTTTAGACCCCATTGCCACAATGTTCAAAATGTGCTTCAGCTATGGACCCCACACTTACATTTTGGTCACTGTGATGATGGGGGTTTGGACCCCATTGCCACAATGGTCATGGCCTGCTTAGCATTGTGGGTGCCACACACATATATGTGTGGCACATGTGCTAGGGGGTCACATTGTATGTTCAAAGTCATGTTCGGTGTTGTAGGCATTTGACACAGTCTACACACGCTTGTCATGGTGTTGGGGGATGTCTTCTTCTTGCATTCCCTAGGTTGTGGTGTGCTGGTTGTGTCATGCATTGTCCATCCTATGAGTGGGGGTGGTAGTAGTGGTTGGCATCCAGCCCCCTGGCTGAGGGTGGTAGTAGTGGTAGGCATCCAGCCCCCTGGGTGTGGGTGGTAGTAGTGGTAGGCATCCAGCCCCCCTGGCTGAGGGTGGTAGTAGTGGTAGGCATCCAGCCCCCTGGGTGTGGGTGGTAGTAGTGGTAGGCATCCAGCCCCCCTGGCTGAGGGTGGTAGTAGTGGTAGGCATCCAGCCCCCTGGCTAAGGGTGGTGGTAGGCATCCAGCCCCCTGGCTGAGGGTGGTAGTAGTGGTAGGCATCCAGCCCCCTGGGTGAGGGTGGTAGTAGTGGTAGGCATCCAGCCCCCTGGCTAAGGGTGGTGGTAGGCATCCAGCCCCCTGGCTGAGGGTGGTAGTAGTGGTAGGCATCCAGCCCCCTGGGTGAGGGTGGTAGTAGTGGTAGGCATCCAGCCCCCTGGCTAAGGGTGGTGGTAGGCATCCAGCCCCCCTGGCTGAGGGTGGTAGTAGTGGTAGGCATCCAGCCCCCTGGGTGAGGGTGGTAGTAGTGGTAGGCATCCAGCCCCCTGGCTAAGGGTGGTGGTAGGCTTCCAGCCCCCCTGGGTGAGGGTGGTAGTGGTGGTAGGCATCCAGCCCCCCTGGGTGAGGGTGGTAGTAGTGGTAGGCATCCAGCCCCCTGGGTAAGGGTGGTAGTAGTGGTAGGCATCCAGCCCCCTGGGTGAGGGTGGTAGTAGTGGTGGGCATCCAGCCCCCTGGCTCAGGGTGGTGGTAGGCATCCTGCCCCCTGGGTAGGGGTGGTGGTGCGCATTCAGGCCCCTGTGTGCATATGTGGCATTGGTGATGGGCATCCCACCCCTATGGTGCTGCTGTTGCTGGTGTAAGTATATTCTGCATCCCTCTGTGTGTGTGTGATGTGTCGTGTACGTGTTGTATGTGTTTTGTGGTTGGTGTCTGACTTACCTTCTGCGCCGTACGCGTCCGTGCCTGTTCCGGTAGTAAATGTAGAATATTGGTATGATCGGGACGAAGGGATTCATGGTTGGTTCGTGTCGTTCGTCCTTCTCGTTGCTTCGCGTCGTCCTCGTCGCTTCGCGTCGTCCTCATCGCTTCGCCTCGTCCTCGTCGCTGGCGTGTTCGCCTCGTAGCCGTGGATCGTGTTGTGGCGCGAATCGGAGCTTATGTGCGCCTCTCCCGGATGCTTTGACGTGCCGTGCGTAGCGACGGGTTCGGCGCGTACGGAAAGTGCATCGTACTCGTTCGGCCGGACGGAGCTGCATTTTTCCTTCCGTGCGACTCGATTCGGCGTTTCCGGATTCGCCTCGGTCGGGGAACAGGACCTGGTTTGGGTGAGTACGGCTCGGCCGGATTCTGTGCTGTTGTGCGCATCGTACTTACTCGTTCGGTGTGCTGTACGGATCGGTCGGGAAACAGGCTTTCGCATGGCTTTTTTCCCGACCGAATGGTATTGGGTGCGCCTCCGACCGAGATCGGAATCGGCCCCTATGTATGTGGTTTCAGTACCAAGTTCGCGTGTGATACTGCGGAGCGTTCTGGGAGATAATGTCCATTCACGAGCAAGAAAAAGACAGTCACTAAACCTATCCAGAGGACTAGGAACAGTATACCAATTGCAATACAGAGCTGTAGCCAGGGAGAAACAAAGTAATCTTTTTTAGCCAAAGGTAGATGTTATATACTTTTTCTTTGCAGGAAACAGAAGCTGGCGGCGACTCAGGTTCACTCGGATCGAGTGAGAAGGTATTAAAATCGATGAAGTAGCCAGATGCTGTTCGATCTATCTTTGGTAGATCTGCAGGTTTTGTTGAACTGGCAGATGACTCGTTTTGAGGCATATTCACATAGATGTCGGTATTAGGCCGGATTGAGATCTGTGTTTCATTTGAATTTTGTTGTTGTTCAATTTCAATAGGCCTGAGTTCCATTCCATTGTTGGCAACCTCTTTACTTCGTAGAATACAATCTTCAAATGCTATTAGTCTTTCTGTTTGAACTTCCTGTATGGTAGCGAGAGGAGATCAGCGGCTACCCAGGAGCCCACACGGCCTGCTATTCAGTATTGGCCACATAATGTGGTTGGATCAGATCAATGGAGACGAATCTTTTTTCTTTTTTCCCGGCAAGAGGCGGAAGAAGTACTGTTCTTGTTCCTCCGACAGCCAGGACAGGTACATCCTTTCTGTACAATGGCCCAAATTCTTTCTTGTCCACTATCTTTTCTCTGACCAGATCCTCGACTTTTGGGATCCAGACAGGTCTTGTTGTGACTCATTTTACTTCCCCAGTGGCGGTGTGTTTTACTTGGACGTTGCTTTGTAGTGCCCGGAATTCATTGAGTTCCTATAAAACAGCCAAACAGTTATCAATGTCAAATGGTTTTTCATCCGCCACTGTGCTGCCACAATCAAGGTCAGGTACCCACATTCTCGTCCCAAACAGTACCTCATAAGGAGTACGGCCTCCCAGGGAGCTTCTTGGCATGTTATTAAGTGCCCTCTGGCCCCATATAGGTGATTGACCCAACTGCCACCCGAGCCAAATACCCTTGCTGTTAAGGATTGCTTTAAGTCCCAGTTTTTCCTCTCCACAATCGCATTTCCTTCGGGATGATATGGAGATTTGTACCGCAATGCAACACCCAAACTTCCCATGGCTTCCTTGTACGCCAGAGAGCTAAACACGGGGCCAAGGTCAGAATATAATGTGCCAATTGCATATGTCCCTATGAAGACTCGCAAATCCTTTATAACAGTTTGGGCGTCAGCTGAGCGCTGAGGCCAAACCCACAGGAATCTAGAGCATGAATCCACTGTCACCAAGATGTACTTGTAAGCCCGTCTGATTGTAGGGGGCCGCAGTGGTCCAAATAGACACATGCGACAGGTCTGACTGAAATTAGTAGTGATGTTTGTGGTGGGCGTGCGACAGTCAAACCCTTCATCTGCTGACAGATGTCGCACTTAAGGACAAAAGCTTTTGTCTGTTTTGTTAAACCTGGCCACCAATAGCATTGTTTCAGTAATTAAACTGTCGCAGTAATCCCTGCGTGTGCTGAACCCAGACCCTCGTGTGCAGCTAGAATTACACCTAATCTGTGATCCATGTTTGATATTACTCTATCCCCCACTACTGGAATTTGAGCATACGGTATATTTTGTGCATCTAACTTGTAGGAGTACTTGAGTGGAAAGCTTTTTGGCATGGCTGAGCTTTTTTTGCGTGAAGCAATGACAGCCACCATTATGTCTCCGTCTATTCTCGCGCGAGAACGAGTGATTGCAGCAACGGCAGCAGTTCGCACTGTCGCCTTGGCGGCTTCATCAAGCAATGAATTCCCTTCAACGTGAACGCCAACAAGTTGATGACTCAGCGTATGAATCACGTGAGTCAGTGGCAAGCCTTTTTTCAGCTCTGCCACTTGTTCCCAAAGCAACTTGTGCTTTATTGTGCAACCTTTTGAGTCTTTAAAACCCTTTTGACCCCAGTCGTGAAGATATTCATTATATGACTGGACACAATAAAATGAATCACACACAATAAGTGTGGGAAATTCACGATCCGTATTTTTTAGTGCCAGTATCAGGGCTTTTAATTCTGCCAGCTGTGCTCTGCAATCTCCTAGAGACTGCGTCTGCGTATTGCTAGGACGGAACTTGCCATCATGCATACGACTCTTTACAATCGGGCATGCTGCGCTGTATTGCTGTTTACTTCCTACGGCAGGCTGAGCAGATCCGTCAGTGTAAATAATGTATTCATACTGATATAGAGGCATTATTTAATTCGGGAGAGGATATTCTTGTTTGTACTGCAGAAATGCTTGTGTTTTTAATGTAGAATCAAATTTGTAGTCCACATCTGTTGCATTGAGAAAATTAGCCCATTGTGTCCATCGTGGATGCAGAGCTTTTGCGTTTGGAACGCTTGCTTTTGTAACAGCCTCTAAGGTTGATACTGGAGTAACGACAATTATTCGTTTCCCCTGAGCCAGTGCTCTTTCTCTCACTACCATCACTCTCCGTCCATCAATTGTGTATCTTTTGCTTTCTCGCCCTAAGTGCGCCGGGTATGCCCAGATGTGGGTCCCGGGCTCACTGTGCCACTGGATTCAAGCTATCCTGGCTGAAGAGGGGTGAAACCCCGAAACCGGTCCTAGGATGCTTGTTTCCGGTCCAGGGAGGACCTGGCTTGGCTGTTCGGGCTGGACTGCTCCCATGAGGCACAGGGTCAAGACTGATTTGCATATGGCCAGGTCTAAACTGGGGTGGCATGGTGAGCAAAAGAATGATGGATTTAACCCAGATCTCTTGACTGTTTTGATTTGTTCTGCATTCCGTCTATCAATTGTATATCTTTTGCTTTCTCTCACTACAGCAGTCTGTACTGCTGTTAAAAAAATTTCAGTGGATGCAAAGCGCAGTCACGTTTTGGTACAAATGTGATTTGTATGCAATGGGTACAGTTTCGCCTTCATTGAAGTTTAGGTAAGTGTATCCAGATTGAGCTGCGACTTCATGGTTCACCAAATTCGTAGTGTTTGCATGTGTGTGTAAGTGTTTGGAAGCTATCATATCAGCTTTTAGGGAACGTAGTATTTCTGTATGTTCCTGTATCCAAGTTGAACTGAGAAATCAGGTCTGATTAAGTTGTAGAAAGGTTTTACTCTTTCTGCGTAATCCAAAATGTATGTTCTGCAAAAATGTAGGAATCCTAAAATGGATTGTAAGTTTTTCAGAGTCTTTGGAGGTTGGAACAGTGCACATTTTTCTATAACGTTAGCTGCAAGGCTTTTTCCCTTCACTTGAGAGCTCAAATCCCCAAAATAGGACATTCAGGTGGGCAATTTTTGAGTTTTGAAAGTTACATTTGTAGCCCTCAGAGGCCCAAAATTATGTTGTTCACCCTGGTCAAGTAATTCAATAATTCATCATCTGTCAGATAATTATCATCTACATAGGACAATGACTCCTCATCAAAATTTTGAAGCAACTCTGTTACTCGTGCTGAGAACAGCCTGGGGCTATTCTTATACCCTTGGGGCAGTCAACAGAATTGACGCTGAGAGCCTAGGGACGAAAATGGGATCACTGAAATAATATCGACGGGCATAATATCGACCTACCAAATTATCAACACAAAAATATCGATAACACTAATATCAATATACTATACTTATTTAAAAAAATACACAAATATCGACAATAAAATTTCGTTAAACATTTACATCGATATCAGTATTATCGACACATAAAATATCGTAATAACTATTATCGAAAATATTAAGAAAGCATACAAAATAATATCGATAACCAAAATATAGACAACACTATTATCGTTAAAAAAAATATCGACATTAAAATTATTTATAATAACACAATACATACCCCAAAAAATATAAAAATGTCAATAACACACACAGCATACAAAATAAATAGATTAACACATAATTTAATTACATTTAAAAATAACATCTTGAACATTATTAAATACACAAAATTATTTACTCTTTCAAACATTATATATAAAATAAATAAATATTATTTAACATTTAAAAGAATATAAATTACATATAATATATAATACCACTTTTAAATGCAGAAAAAAGCTCTAACTAAACCTTAATTAGCGTTCCCCATATAAGGAAAACAACTGCCAAATTTATTAAAACAATAAGTAGCAACCAATCAAATACACATACAATTAAAATAACCCAATAAGATTAAAACAACAATTAATTAAACACTATATAAACACACGAAAAATAAACATTATTTTACACTACAACCAAAAAAGCAAGAATAAGGAGAATCTCTGCCGGATTGCTTCTACAACATTGGACTTCATTATAGAAAACTCTGATTCCAGCTTCACAAAATAAGTAAAATTGCATTTTAAAAGTACACCTACTTAAAATAATCTCAAAGCACTTTTTATAATAACAAAATGATTAATACATATTTTTTAAATTATATCTCCTCTAAAGATAATTCTGAAGACACTCAACGACACAAAAGTTTAAAATATCAACTTGCAAATAAAGTAAGTATTAATCTCAAATAAACTAATATAAGTGTTAAAAGTCCCAAACAGAAGCGCAGGCTAAGCACAACTCCCTCCCCAAACTAAAAACACAGTTAAACAAATTAATTAAAATTACTCTTTTTCTGCAGGAAATATAAAGAAATACTAAAGGCAAACAGCAAAGAAAAATCATCAGTTTTGAAATAATTCATCAAATTCAACATTGTAAGTATAATTTTGAAAATATAAATGTTTCAGACGATAAAACAACATAGGAATACTTTTAATAATTTTTATATACATTTCTCTTAGCATTTGAAACATCACCATGACTGAAGGGGCCCAATTCATTACTTCCCAGAAAGGAACATTTTTATTATGTTATATGGGATATGTTTACACCCAAGAAAAGCAAACAGGCGACAAAGTTAACTGGAAATGTAGCAAATATTATTCAAACAAATGTTATGGGAGGGCTACAACAAAGGAAACAACTGTATTATATGTTAGAGAACATAACCACCCCCCTAACTGGCCAAATGCCCTCAATATCATCACGAAAAGAATAATAGCTAGAACTAAAAAAGCTACTGCTACCACCCCACCTGCCCCCAAAACGTTTAGTGAAATAGAAATACCACCTGAACTCACAGTAACTCATAATGAAGAACAATTTCTTCTTTATGACAATAAATCAAATGACAAAAGAATAATAATATTTGGAACTCCCACAAACTTACTTAAACTACAGAACTGTGAGACATGGATGATGGATGGGACTTTTAAAATATGTCCCAAACCATTTTACCAGTTATATACAATTCATGGACTTTATCAAAATACAAAGGTCAGATCCCGCCTATGCAGTTGAGCGACGATGCATGGGGGACTCCACCTTGCATACTATCTTATATTCGGCACCCTTGCTTAACTCCTTGCCGCCGGCTACACGGGTGGTGTTTCAGACATGGAAGCAGGCTCTCCGCAAAGTGGGATGGTGGGACAAATTGACGAGGGAGACCCCCCTTTGGCATAATGGGCGGCTGCCACAATTGGCTACCCTGTCTGGATTTCGCGGATGGGACACTATTGGTATCTCTACCCTGGGGGATGTAATGCGGGGCCCGGTCCTGAAATCCTTTCAAGATCTCCAGCGGAACTTCCAGATGCCAAAGACCCAATTTTATAGATACCTTCAGTTCAGACATGCTATTTCCCCCAGTATTGCGGGGTTAGCGGCCCTCCCTGAATTTAGCCCTATTGAGGCCAAAGTGTTTATGGGGGACCTACAAGACCATAAAATCTCCAAAATTTACCAGTCACTGGTCACGAATAGCCTTAGTACGCTACAGAAGCTTAGGGAGGCTTGGGAAGGGGATCTCGGCCCATTGGATGGGGAGGATTGGACGGAGGCATTGGCCTCCCCTCAGGAAGCTGCAATTGCAATGCGGATACGCCTCATCCAATTTAAATACCTCCACCGGGTGTATTATACCAGAGTCAGGCTCTGGAGGGCAGGCCTAGTGGCCTCCCTGTCTGCTTACGGTGCGAGCGGGAGGAGGGATCTCTTATACATACAATATGGCACTGCTCTGCACTCACGAAAATTTGGAAGCGGGTTATGGCTTGTCTTGCAGAGGTATTAGGGTGGGACCTCCCCTCTTCACCAAAGCTGGTACTCCTGCATATCATGGAGGGAGTTGGGGGGCAATATTTATAAACGCCATCTTATGTTGTTAAGATTTACATTGGCAAAGAGGGATATTGCAAGGCTGTGGAAAGCAACAGTTTTGCCTTCTTTGTCCGCTTGGAAGAATGGCCTGGACTTCTGTATGGGGTTGGAAATTCCAATTTTCAAAGCGAGGGGATGCCCGCAAAAACACTTCAAAATCTGGAAACGATGGGCAGACTATCGGGGTCTGCAGCTGGAGCCACTATCCACTAAGGATGTCACGATCACAGGTTAACCATTCAAACGCATGCAATAAGGGACCAAAGATATAGCAATGTCTCCTAGATGTTGGTTTGGGTGTAGGAGTGGCGCATAGGTTGGGGGGAGGCAATAGTGCTCCCGAGGGGGGTTTTAATGTTGTTGTTTTTGAATTTCCTTTGCTTTTCTTCTTGACCATATAATCTAAATGTCAAAGGCATGACCCTATAATGTTTACTGTAGCAGAAGTCTTCTGGGTTACAGAGCTCTGCATAATATTTGATATTTGACAAAATAAAATCTGTTTTCAAAATACAAACATTCCCTTTATATATGCCCTGTTACCAAACAAACAAACCACCACCTGTGTTGAACTCTTAACCAAAGTAAAACAAGAAACTAATAATTACTATCCTCAAAAAATTATCATTGACTTTGAACAGTCAATGATACAAGCGATACTAAAAATCTACCCTCACACAGCAATCCAAGGTTGCTATTATCACTTTAACCAATGCATATGAAGACACCTCCAAAAATCTACACTAAGGGGGTCATTACGATGGCAGACGGAAGTGCATCCGCAGTGGTGGCGGAAAACGTCGATTTTCCCCCTCCTGGTGCGGTCATTGCGACCGCCATATTACAATGGGCTAACATAGGCCATTTTCCGACCACCGCAGTGTTTCAGGCTCCGCACATTTTTTCCTTATGCAAGGGCGGCGGACAGAGCCTATAGAGCAAGAACTGCGTGCGGAATCACGTCCCGTCCACCAACCAGATTATGATGTATCAAACAGCCAATCCCACTGCAACAGTAAAACCACCTCATCGCGGATGGCGGAAGCACAACTACGGAGCGGAAAAGTCAAACCAGAACACCTGCATACAACCAGAGCCGCCATGGATCCGGCTCTACAGGCCTTTCCTCTGCTCTACCTGATGCATCGCCAGGAGATAAGATGCCGCCGCGCTCTACAGCAGAGGTACGTCCTAAAAATATCTCCACGCATGCAACCCCGGTACAACAACAACTCCCAGCAAGCGTGCAGGCAGGGCCGGCTCTACGATGTTTGGGGAAACCTGCAAAATGCAATGTGTGAGGCTCCCTCAATTTACATGAGTGACACCCTCAGGACTCCCTAAGGCTGCCTTGTGCTGACTCCTCCTGGCACGCTGCTCCCCTTTCCCCCACCTACAAGCACCACTCACACAGCTCCGATCGGGCTCAAGGTGGCAGACTTGCTTGGGGGCTGGGAGTGTATACACTGCAGACTGCAAAGTGAGGAAGATGCATGCCCAGGATGGGTAACAGTGTCGCAGCAAACAGCTACACACTTTTGCTATCACCTACTGCCACACAACCCAGGCAAACATCCATACTGGAACAAGACAAGAGGACTGTGCTGGAAATCCATCTGTACTGTACCTCAGCAACCATGACTGAAATCCAGAAGGCTCAAATAGCACATATCACATACTGAAACAGTGCAGAGGGCCACAATGCTTCTGGATTCAAATCATTTGCACACAGTACAGTGTCACACCATGGAGTGGTGGGGAGGGTCAAACATGTGCATGGCATGCAGTGGCACATGTGTTGACTGAAGTGGTGTATACACGAGAATTGTACAGGTAAGGAGTGTACAGAGCAAAAAGCCATAGTGGAGTATCTCACATTGTGTAGGCCTCAATGGTATGACTGTGACTGCCATGAATCAGACCAAAACATATTGGAGCCCATAAAGTTGAAAGTGACAGCAATGCATGTGAAAACTCACATATCATGTTTGTATCCCAGAGACATGCAGCACAGTGAGAACAAAGGTAAGCAAGAGCCAGGCCGGATCCCAAGACTCACAACACAGACATTGGAGTGACACACTCTGCATACTCACAAATGATGTGGATAAGATGTAGGTGTACCCTAGGACTGCGAGGTTACAATGACACACTGCACACTGCTCCAGCAACAACCCCAACATGTCCACAAACACTACACAAGGTGTCTGACCATGGAAACAAACAGGCACTCATCAACTGGACCATACCTGTGTGAAAGGGCAATGCTCAAGGGCACATACACATGAACACCTCTGCTAATGACAGTACACTCACACTGTCTGATGACTCCAGTAAGCACATGTACATCCATCCATTTGACTATGAAGTCATACCTATCCAAGATGACAACACACCTACACTGGTGTGTATACATCAAGATAGATCACACAGATATGTTATACCCTGTCTACCCCTCAAGTCATCATGTACATTGGAATAGATTCTCATGATGGAGATCAAACAAATCTGACATGTGTGAATAAGTAGAGCTCAGCCAACATAATGAACAGGACCAGAGTGGACCATCACAGACAAGCAGCTCGTCCCCATCAATCCTCAGAGTCAAAAATGGACATTAGTTGCCGGAACTTCTAGTAACACCTGCAACATCAACTTAAGTACATGCCAATGGGAAAGTGTGAATTCAGAGCATGGAACCGATGAACATATACACATATATTGTACAGCATCATTAGTAAGGCCAGTGACACCGCTCAGAACATAAATATATTTTTTATTACATAAACTCAGTATCAGCATGCAAAGTGCAAAACATTAAGGGCAACGGCCAGTCCAAACTCAAGTCCGCACATGTGTGCTTTGAAATTCCACACAGATGATTGAAACACAGTCCACCCCCATGGGAATATCACCAGGATAGGGCCAGCAAATGGGCAGCTCAGGCACCGCTCAGGGAGGAATGGGGTGGGAAAGGGGACTCTGCTTTAAATTTGTGGAGAACTGGAACTGGGTGGGGGATGACTGTCTGGGGTAGTCGGAGGACTGGACCTGGGAGGGGGAGAACTGGTTGAGGTAGAGGGAGGGATCCCTGGATGTGGGAGCCTGAGGGCTAGCTGAACCTGGTGGAGTCGTTGCATGGGGAGGTGGTGAAATGCAGTGGGGAGGCTCAGTGGCTGATGTTGCATGTGGAGGGCTGGGCCTCACTTGCTTGGGGATACGATAGCCCCCAAGTGTCTTGGGCCAAGGGATAGGTGAGGTGGCCACAACAGCTTCCTTCTTCCCAGAAAGTGGAGCAGGTGCTCATGGATCCTTCCTGGAAAAACCTTCGGATCTGGTTGTATGCTTGGGGGGGTAGGCTTTTACCCTGCCTCCCCTGTTTTGGAGCTACCACTACCTCACTGCTCCTCTGTCCATGCTTCCTATGGGGTGGGTGGGTGGGTGGGAGTGGAAGTCTTGGGCACAACAGCCCTCTGAACTGGGGGGGGGCAGTTGTGGCAGGCAACAGGCCCACAGCAGCCAGGGCAACTTCCTGTGCTGATTCAGGATCAGCTTTGGAACTTGGAGGGCTCTTGGAGGGCGAGGAATGTGAGGTCTGCAATGTGGATGCATGTTTTTTGTGTTTCGGCTCCTCTGTGTCCTGTGATGTGCTTGTGGTGGGGCTGGCATGTGTGCTCCTTGTGTGCCTTGGGGATGATGTCTCGTGTCTTTGTCGCTTGGACTGCTGTTGCCGTGTGCTGCGTGGGGATGACTTGGTGCCTGAGTGCTCTGGTGTGTGTGTTCTCTGGTCAGGTGGGGTCACTGGCAGGGTAGTTGCGGAAGGGACAGGAGCCGGACTGTGAGCCTATGACTGCAGAATGGCTGCCGTCAGTGTGGAGGCCAAAGACTGGACAGTCCTGTGCAGGCCACCGACGTCAGAATGAATACCCTCCATGAACGCAACAACCTGTGACAACTTGTTGCCATGATCCTGGAGGGCATTCAGGAGCAAAGTCTACCCCACAGACACCTGCGCAAGATGTCAATGGCCTCCACACTGAGGGCAGCAGGGGACACAGGGGCTGGGTCAGCGGTGCCTGGGGGAAAGATACCCTACCCTTCTTCGGGCAGCGGGCCCGGATACCAGTTGGGGGAGCATCAGGGAGGGGGGACGCAGGGCGGGGTGTGGCGGACGATGAAGCAGAGGTCGATACGCCTTTGCCCGACAACACCGAGGAGTCACCGCTGGAGTGTGAGGAAGTGGAGGTAGGCGTTTCTGGAGCAGACTCCTCAAGGGCACTCCTGTCCCCCTCCAATGCGCTGGGCCCCTCAGTGTCGCTGTACTCCCGGGGAGCAGTGATGTCAGTAGCTTCACCAATGGTTTCGGGCCCCTCTCCTTCTCTGATCTCGGTAGATTCTGTAGGAGACAGAGACACTGTTCAGTGAAGTGGCCGGATCACAAACATGTTAGGCAATACTAACCGAAATGCTTGAACTCAAGGCACACATTTGACTCCATGTACTGTCTGCATAAGTCAAATTATTTCTATGATCAGCTGATGCATGTTAACATGCTTATTGGACAGTCATGCTCCATGTTGCGTACATACTGCCAATTTTCTAGGCATGTGTTGGCATCTCAACATTACATCCCATTGTCTGTAGGCACATCTACATGCCTTCAGCTAAGAGAGCTACACATCTGAATTCACTGTGTGTGTTACACTGGAAGTTTAAGATGATAGAACCCCACACATAGTAAGTTAAAGGAAACTATTGTTAAGTGACATGACATCCTTACATACACTAATTTAGGTACTGCAACACAACTAGTGCTGAACATTGGTAAGCAATCTGTAGATGTATCAATTACATGGAAATGCACAACATCAATCTCGAAAATCACCCTGACATGATGCTCACTGATGTTCACTTCCAGTTGATGCCACAGAGACTGACACTTATGCTGATGTTACCTGCCCACATGACAATGCAGACGTTGTACAGGCGCAAAATATCTGCACTCACCACTGAGTCAACTGAGAGGCAATTACTCCACACTCGAGACAACTCATAGGTTACTGCCGTGCTCTGGGCTGGGATTCGTGCAGTGTTTCATGCGCAACATCACACTTTCTACCATACTCACCCCCAACTTGCTGCTGCTGGGCCCTCTGGCATCCATCCAGCTCTGGCTGTGTCACTGCCAGGATGCGGGTCAATAGTGGGGCCATGCTTCGGCGCGCCAACCGACCAGTCCGAGGAACCAGGCCCAGCATCATTTCGGCAACGTTTTTGCTAAGGCGGCAGATGTCATCGCACCTCTTGTGGCAGTGGTTGTGTCGACGGTTAGAGACCCCTAGGGCCCGCATCTTCCGGGCGATGGCCCTCCATATTGCCTTCCGCTGATGGACCTTGAGCTGTAGGTATGGGAGACAAGAGGAGACATTTCTAACACTTTGTAGTGGTGCATTGTGTGTCAGTACACAGTGCATACACATGAGGGAGTCTACACATAATGACACCAAAAGAAGGATGGCATGTCCACTGTACATTTATCAGATCGGAGAGGTAATTTCACACTAATCTAGACAGTAACAGGCCCTGTACTATTGTGCATACTGAGCTCATCTCCATAGTATCCCTGTAGAATGAGCACACCCCATAATCACTAACCTCTGCTCAATCGACACTTACCATCTCACTAATGTACATATGTATACGTAATGAACTCATAGAGGACATGGCACAGGGAATGTGTCTCCAAAAAGAGATTTCATGAAGTCATCATTGTAACTGTACTACTGATAAACCACGTTCTGGCAAAATCGTCATTGCATGCACTCAGGGCTCAGGGGGAACAAGGCTCAAGACTATGCACTTGAACTCGTTTGGCTACACAGACTCCAACATGTATACATCATCCTTTCTGAGATTCACATGTGTGATGTTTTGCACCTATGGAGCTGCAACATTGACGAGTGTGCCATCCTCCTCACATACTCAAGTGCATCAAGTAGTATGTCATGTATGGGAAATGCAGACAACAAAATCAGAAAGCACCAATATTGGCTTGCAGTCTGAGGCACAGAGCACTGTAGAGTAACATGATGTGAGCCTTCTGAGCATTCTAAGTAAGTTTAGCATTCACTTACCAGTACCTCTGGAGCACCATAGAGCCGGCAGTACTGTCCAAGGACCTCGTCCACCAGGACCTCAAGGTCTTCTGTGGTGAAGGGACGGGCCCTCAGGTTCTCAGTACGAGCCATGACTGGTTCCAGAGATGAGGTACAGCAGCAGTTTGTGGTGAGGAATGGCAGGCAGCAGTGTCTCTAGGCAAGTGACAGGTGTGGACATTTCACAGGCATATATATAGGGCCCTAGGCTCGTTCCAGTGTTGCTCTGCTGATACCATTGGCCAGCCTGGTTCGCATCATTCAATTGGGGCCAATGCCAGGCCCCGCAGTGGCGGAGCACGCCTACCGCGAGTTTCAAAAATGTAAGCTGCTGGCGGTTCCCATTGGCTGATGGCATTTCTCATAGGCTGTGACGCACCGCGGAGGTCAGGAAGCTGCGACCGCAATCCTGCATCATTCAATTGGGGCCAATGCCGGGCCCGCAGTGGCGGAGCACGCCTACCGCGAGTTTCAAAAATGTAAGCCGCTGGCGGTTCCCATTGGCTGATGGCTATTTCTCATAGGTGGTGATGCACCGCGGAGGTCAGGAAGCTGCGACCGCAATCCTGCATCATTGAATTGGGGCCAATGCGTGTTACCGCTGTGGATGCCAGCTACCGCGCCTGTAAACACATTTTGCAATTCCATTCTCGCTTTGCTAATTGCATCACTCATCCCAACACATTTGCCTAAAGTGATTTGTGCACCCTGTTAAGGTATTATAGAGTGTGACCTTTGCGTTAAGTCTTCACACACATGGTATGTCCAAGAAAAGGAGAGTGAAATAACATTCATTGTCATGTCTTGTGGCCAGCATGGAATGAAATGAGTTAAGGAGTCAAAAAGGACAAATGCCACTCGCACTGTACTAATGTTGTGTATTGAAACATTCAACCTGTGAACACTGTTTGAATATCCCTTGCTATTTGACTGTCAATTTCTCGGCCATGGGTTGTCTTATGAAGGGCCAGTGATGTTGGCTGACATTTAGAGGTGTCCATTGTACGGAAATCAGACATACTTGTAAGCTCTAGCACTTTCAACACACGTACTGCTGTGGCATACATTGTGCCTAGCTGCCATTGCCTGCATATGTTTTCACACATGTCAGAGGAGTGCACATGTGTTACAAACAAACATCGCTCTGGCCGACATCATCGATCATTTTCAGCATGTGTGCATGTATACACAATCCATGTGTAATTGTGTATCATTTTGGTGAACATGGCAATGTCTGTCACACAAAATCCTCACACAGTCACGATGGACTGACTCCATAATGTTCATATTTGTCTGTCCACTGTGCTGCATATTCATGTACTGTTGTCCAGCTGACACTCACTAGCCTCATTTCGTAATGTTGTTGTGTATTGTGGGACTGAAGCTTGAGGTCGTGCAGTGACAGCAGATACATGCAACTCAGCATTGATGCTGTTAACCACATGTGCTGTGCCATCTACCCACAGGGCTGCTCACACTTTGATGTAGCAGTATATAATATGTCATAGACATCGACTTATTTTGATGTTGTAGTAGTTAGTATGTTGATTGAGTGAAGAAAATCAAGGTCTGTATGCATGTCACTTGTGCATTTCACGTGTTCAAGAGTCCTGTCAATGTTGTGGTTGTGTGAGTCTTTGGTTAAGCTGTTTCCCACATCTCATCTTTTACTCATGTGTCCCCTGCCAGAGTACGTAGGAGGAGACCACCTATCTATCGCCCTGTCCCAGACCTGGCGAAGATGGAGGACATAGAAATCATAAAGAAATTCCGTCTGGATCGCCTTACACTGCGAGAGCTATGTGCTCAGTTGGAAGCCCCATTTGAAGCCCAACAGAACTTATCCAGCTGCATTGTCTGCTACAGTAAAAGTGATGGCTGCACTGCATTACTTTGCCACTGGGTCTTCCAGTACACCATGGCCAGCACCGGTGGGATGTCACAGCCTATGTTCAGCATGGTGTTGCGTGATGTCCTGTCTGCATTGATGAGCTATAAGGACAGCTATATACACTTTCCAAGGAGAAATGAATTGGCAGCTGTGAAGGGGGATTTTTATGATCTTGGACGCATCCCAAATGTTGTGGGAGCCATTGACGGTACCCCCATTGGCCTAGTTCCACCACAGGCACGTGAACACATCTATCGTAACTGAAAACATCACCACTCCATAAATGTGCAAGTGGTATGCCAAGCAGATCAGATCATATCACACGTGTGTGCAAAGTATCCAGGTTTGGCACATGACTCATACATTCTGCAGAACAGCAGCATACCACAATTGATGGCAATTCTTCACCCAGAGCGTGCCTGGCTAGTTGGTGAATGGGCTGTGTCAATGAGTGTGACGTATGTGGGACATGCTGCTCGCCTCACATATTACCATTACATTTTTTGTCTTTGTTTCTCACAACTAGGTGACTCAGGGTATCCCAATCGTCCGTGGTTGCTGACCCCACTAAGGAATCCAACTATGCCCAGGGAAGTCCACTTCAATGATGCCCACGGGAGGACACGTCATGTGGTGGAGTGCACTTTTGGACTTCTAAAGTCTAGATTCAGGTGTCTGGACAAGAGTGGTGGTGCACTTCTCTACTCACCCCAGAAGGTGTGTCAGATCATAGTCGCCTACTGCATGCTACACAACCTGGCCTTATGCAAAGAGATACCCCTGATTCAGGACGATGATGAGCAGCAGGAGCCCCCCGCTGCACACCCACACATGCCCAGTGATGATGATAGTTGTGAGGAAGAAGGTCTTGACCTGCGTGAACAGCTCATCGCCAACTACTTCCATTGAGTGTAAGTTAGCATTGAGCAACTATGACTGTGTCTGTGCGCTTTGCTGTTGTCTCCCAAACTTGGAGGATTATTGCAGGGATTCTGCCCACAGACAGAACTATGCGCAGGATTATAGGACTTGGGCAGGCAGGGACTGAGTCATCCTACCACCTGAGTACCCATAAGCACAGGACCGAATAGCTATAGTGCCTCACTAGCTCTCCTACTCACTGACAGTGAAACAAGTGCTTATACACCCCAGGACACAACACTCTCAGATCTCTCAGGAATCGCGGAAACAAGACATATCCTGTCGCCCTCACTCTTATACTTGTCCACAATACGATCAGTTGAAGACAAGAAACGTTTTCAAATGTTTATTTCAACTAACATGTCCTAACATGCCGTATACGTGCCACAACAAGCAGAATAATGCGTAATACAAAAACAGTCAGCATAGGAACATGTCCATATATCATGAAGGGAGATGTCATATTAATAAGCCCTCAGGAGGAAGACCTACGAGCCTATCCCCCTCCCCTTGCTAGAAGAAGTCTTATTATGTATCCCAAGATCTCTGGGCTTTGTCAGCAGGCTCCATTCCTCAGCCTATAGATGGTGAAATGTACATCACATGTGCTGTGTCGCACTTTTCTCTGGAAGAATCCCTCTCCAGGTGTGGGGCACCAAGCCCGCCTCCCCATAATATCAAAAAGGCACCCGTGGGCTCTAGCAGCTGCGAGAGTTTGTTGAGTCTGGGTGCTAGGGCCTGACCAGAACAGAATAACAAGGGACATTGTTTTATGACCTTGCACATGATGTTCAGACTGAACTCCAGGACCGCGCAAAGAACAAGCTCTGCGGACAGTTCTCATGTGAAAGACATAAACGAAGCTACTTGCAAAACAACAAAGCCATGTATTAACGTGCGCTACAGCTGCATAATGGAAGCCGGGCTCATACTAGGCGACAATGTCCACAACGGCCATTTAACAGCCTCCACTTGCTCAGGTCTGTGGTACCAAGCGAAACAGACCGCAAAGGTAAGCAGAGTCAAAGCGAATGCAGACAGGGCCAAAGTTTGAGATAAATCAAAGGAAATTTCTGAAGGAGGCGAGAAAAGGTAAAACAATATTGAATTAGTTCCAAACAGTTGCGGATGCTGGTAAGTAGTTACGAATCCAAGAAAGCACTTGCAGCTTCGAAGGCAGGCAGTTCCAAAAGACGATCAGAATCAGCTTCAGCAAAAGGACCGTCATCCAATCCAGTAGTATGAAGGAACAGATGTGCTCCTCGAACCCCGTGGATGAAAGGAGCATTTCAGGGCAACCTGGAAGAGGTTCGATGTCGGCATGGCACAGGAGACGTTGCGCAAACGCACAGGCGCAGCTGGCAGCCCGTCTGCCACGTTGTAAGGCATCCCATAAACGGCTATCACCGGAACAGTCCTGGTCGTGGGCCAACAAAGGACTCACCCACAGATCATAATCCAGATCAGCAAGAGATGTGTTGGAAAGGCAAACATCCATGGCCCATTGAAAGGGGCATCGGCGACAGTAGAACGCAGGTTGCACGCAGGTGAAATAGGCATAACGGAAGGTTAGCCTATACCTGATGCAAAGCACAGCTAATGGCAAACATCCAAAAATAAGCTGCATTCGTTCACGGTACAGTTGCAACTGACCGGGGTTGGCCTGGACCACAGGACGGGCAGCCATTGCGTAAGAGCAGTAGGAGAACCAGCACTCTGCAGAACAGCCAAAGGAGTGATGGTAAACCACCAAATGCACTTGAAAAATTGAATGAATGACACCCGGTAGTACTCCAAAAATAGTCTGAAACGAAGTAACAAGGCCATAGCCCACAAGTTGATAAAATATGTGCAAGGCCTTCAGTATCAGACGCTTTTAATATTTGGTGTATCAGTTCCCCAAAATGAAGTGGGAGAGTCGTGTTTAGCAGTGACTGAATTTGAATTTGATTTTTTTTTTATTGCACAGTTACTTAAAACCATTTGCAATATGACTTACATACATTAAAAAATTAGGATCACAATTGTTTAAAAAATTCATACAAAATGAGTTCACGTACGGCATTATCTTAACCAATTAAAGAATAATATGTTATATACATTAAAAAAGGTGAGAGATTACCAGTTCAACCTTATTGCAAATTTGATATATCTACTAAGATTGGCATTTAAAACGGCATCATCACAAACTAATTGCTGGAGACTGATTTTTTAACAGACAAGATGGCCTTCTGTATTGCCTGGCCCCTCTTCTTCAATAAGCCTAAGACGCAGCTCGGCCATGTATCTCCCAAATCTGGCCAAGTCTGACGCTAAGGTGCAGGAAAAAAGAACCAAAGCTGCTTCTTTCACTGTCCGGACCCCGTTACGCAGCCATATTTGTTTTAAAAGATTCTGACGGGGCTGTAGCATGCCGGGACAACAACAAATCAAATGTAGCAGAGATTCAGATTTAAAGTTGCAAATTCTACATCTGATTTTGAGTTGAAGGGACTTCCACCCTGGATTTAATTCTTTAATAGGGAGGGGCACTAGTCTGGCCCATAAAATGTTCTTTAGTGCTTTCCTTCCCAATGCTTGGCTAAGGTAGGGCTGGGTTTTATGCTCTGCATATGATGTTATCAGCCCAGGTTGACCTCTCCCTGTTACATAGTCTGCTAAGTCATTTTTGTGTGACAGTTGGTAGCATTGTTTATTAATCGAGTTTTTAATGGCCAGATAGTTTATTGCTCCTTGATCCCAATTTTGAATTGCTAAACCCAACTTTTCCACTGCTTCCTCCATGTAACATTGCCAAGGGTTAATTGACCCCCCGTAGATCGGCTTCAGCATGCTCTTTAAGCTTCCGGCTGGGGCTATAAGTACTTGATAGTAGTATTTTGCATGCATTCCCAAACATTCTTTGTTTTGTTGCTTCAGTCCAAATTCCAAGCGAATTAGGCTGTTGCGGGTGTATTTTGGCAATTTAAAAATGCGTTTATAGGCCTGCCATTGTTCTTTATCTAACATTGATTCCATTTTACCCGGGAATGCCTGCTGTGCATAACCTGCAGTTGCCCTGATTTTAGCTTGTATTACTTTTCTGTTGGGAACTGTAGTTGGACTTTGCATTAGCTCGTGTAGTTTGCACAGGGCATAGGTTGTTGACTGTGCTTTGGCCTTCATTTTATGCAGATGTAGCGTTGCTTTACCCGTTTCACTTAGCCAGCACCCAAGGTAATTGTAGGATTTCTCAGCCGAAACCATCTCTTTGCCCACATGCCATTTCAATAATGCTTTTTTTGGACAATGACTGAAAATTACTACTTTGGTCTTTTGAGCGTTTATTATTAGTTCGTTTCTTTCGTTGTAATTGTTGAGGGCGTTTAAACCCCTTTGTAGCCCGATTTTCGTGTGGTCCATCACCACTAAATCATCTGCGTATTGTAATATTTGAAGTTTATTAGTTCCGATTTTGGGAGTTACAAGACTGGCATTGTGAAGCTTCTTCCCCAGATCGGCGGTATATAGGTTAAACAATGTAGGGGCAAGTACACATCCCTCTTTTAATCCACGGTTTGTCAAGCACTTATTCGTTGTGGTGTTGTCTACTAGCTTTACTTTGATCCAGGTGTTACTGTACAACGAGATAATGGCGTTGAGAAGACCTGCTGGGATATGCCAGTTGCGCAGTTTAGCCCAGAGCTTGTATCGAGGCACCCCATCAAAGGTAGCTGAGTAGTCTACGAAGCATGCAAAAACTGGTTTATTGTTTTTACCGTTTGCTTGCTGGCTTAGATACGACATGGCCACGATGTTGTCAATTGTAGAGCAGCCTTTACGAAATCCAGTTTGATAGGGGGGGGGGAGGATTTCGTTCTCTTTGATCCATCTGTTTAATTTATTCAATAAGGTGCTTGCGTAGGCTTTTCCTTCAATGTCCAAGAGGGCAATTAATCTATAATTTTTTGGATCTGTATTATCTCCTCTCTTGAAAATTGGATGTAAAAATGACCCTCGCCATGAATCAGGCACCTTTGCTTGCAATGGACATTCGATAAACAGATTGGATATGATTTTTCCCCAATATGCGGGATCTTCTCTAAAGATTGCTCCTGGAAGACCATTGGGCCCGGGTGCCCCGTCTTTTCTTATCTTTTTTATTACTTTTTCAACGGCGGTGCAATCTTGTTCTTTGCCCATAAATTCCATTGAGACCTCCTTGTCTGTGTTTGTGATCACCATGGGGCGAACCCCGGTGCTTCCAAGGTCAATGCAGCCTTCCTTTTCAATATAGATTGTAGAAACGTGTCTCCGCCATGCATCTGCGTGTACGGAATTGCGCCTATCAACTTTACCTTTCTCCAGGCTGGCTATGTATTGCCAAAGCTGACGTTGTTTGTGAGGTTTTGAGAGCTCGTGTATCGTTGTCCAATCTTTCTCTATTTTATTTTGTTTGAGAGACCATAGCAGATGTCTGCACTTTTTGGATAGATCTTTACACTTTTCCCTTGTTTCTTGGGTTCCTGCAATCCTATGCGCTCTTTTAGCCCTCTTAAGGTTACGTATTATTATACTTAGTTTTGTGATGTTATATCTAAGTTGTGAGATGTTCGTCTTCATTCCGTGTGGGCTAACTTTGTTGTTGTTGATAAGTGTAGATTTTAGAGCACAAATCCACCTCGTCCAGTTATCCACACTAGGATGGTTTCCAGGATGCTTACCTTTACACTCTTGTTTTTCTTTCCATGCATTAAATAAAGTGGCCTGGTGCTTGTTCCATTTTAACCTTCTAACTAATGTGTGTTCCTCAATCCCTATTGAATGGGATACTATAGCCGCTTGTTCCCTTTGTGTGATGGTAATATTTAATTCAACCTGCAGCAATGTGTGGTCACTGGTTTCATGTGATTTTACTTCAAAGTTAACTATTTTCTGAGTAAGAAGGTTGCATAGAAAGATGTAGTCAATTGTGGAACAGTTCTTAAATGTGGCCATTCCTGAATGTTTGGGATCCGAACATTTCCAAGTTTCATTGGTGGACTTTAAATCATAATTTTGCAAGAAGGAATTAAAAATTCTTTCAGAGCTAGTAGGACACGTCCTGTTACTCATGTTTGTTCCCAGATGGTGCAGATTGAAGTCTCCTTCAATCACTTTAGCTGGTAGCAGATGAATGTGTAAGATTTCCTGTATTGAAGTTATAATGTTTTTTGTAGATTCCAATTTTAACGGACCATGTGCGTTTAAGTATACGTTTATAACCAGGATTGAGGAACTATCTTCTCTGTCCCCTTTTCCCTCGATTACGAGTGCCTGTAACATATCTGACTCAGTTTTTACCCTCTTTACTGTCAACTGTTTTAGATGTTTTACGTAAATCGAGATTCCGACTGATGGTCTACCATACCGATTATGTTTGATTGCTAGTTTATGAAAACCGGCGTAGCCTTCAAGGTGTACATGGTCTGTGGCCCAGGTCTCTTGTAGGCATATGATATCTCCTTCCTGCAATATATTTGTTGCTGTTACGTGTTTAAGAGCTTTATGTATGCCTGCCACATTCCAAGAAATGATTTTAAGATTGGAAAATGATTTTTGATTAAGGCAAGATGTACTAGACTTTTCTGATACTAAGGGGTTTACGGTAGACAACACTTGTTGATTCCGTGAAATATCGAAAATGACCACTTGATCATCAGGAATAGAGAGTGCTATGTTGTAACTCTCTGCTTATCCTACTGAATTGATCATTCCATTGAATTTTCTGTAGTCCATCATCTTTTACTGTCCTAATTATGGTCGTGTCCTCCTGTCTCCTTACTTATATCTTGAGTTTCTTATAGTTTTGATCTAGATGTATTTTTGATGTGCCTCTCAATATCCCTTGTGAGTGCTCTTTAACTTTCGTTGTATGGTTTAATGTGTTTGCTGACTCCAGTAGAATTAATGGATACTTTTCTTGTTCTGGTGCTGTTACGGCAATACCCCAGTTTTTAAAAATATCTTTTTCTCTAAGCACTGCTTCAGACATGTGATGGTTTGTCCAGGTCACTATAGTATCTTCTTTAAGGATGTCTTCATCTTTTGGTTCAAATTGAACACTAACTATATCTTCGCTTTTTATGTGGGACAATGAAGGTATGTGTTGAAGGAGCCTTAATAAATTCCCCCTGTTTAGTGTATCATATCTCCCCTTTGATTTGTATTGTGGTTGAAAAATGGTTTTACACGTGTTCCTAATGTGGGCAGAGATTGGTGTTGTGCCCGACACGGGTTGAGGGTGTGTTGTTCCTTTACGCTGTATCTCTCCAGGTGCATTGGCAGTATTAATGTACACATGTTGTTGGCTTTTTGATCCACCTCCCATTATCTCTTTAAACAATCCACATTCAATTTTGCCCTTAACAGTTTCATTTGTTGTTTGTAAGACTTTCTTTACTGCCCCACCGTTTTCAATGGGCATTGATTTCCGAATCGCTGGTGGGTTTGATGTAGTGTTTTCTGTTTGAGAACCTTCACCCAAGGGGTTGTTTTGTTTTTGGGTCTTAGTGAATATCGGATATAGTTTATTAGACAATTGCCTTTCCTGGTTTTGAGGAGAATTAATTGCGGACTCAGTCGAGACATACATAGGCTGACCCCAGCTCCTTCTGATTTGTGTGGTCTTTTGGCGCTTCAATTGTTTTTTTAATTTTTTCTTCATGCGTCGTGACAGGTTTGACTCGGTAGTGCTGGTAGGATTTTCATGTTTGTCTTCCTTATCTGGCTTTCCGCTATTTACTATTGGTTGATTAATAGTTATTGGGTCCATATTTATGTTTATATTTGTATTTGTAAGGCCCTTTTTTGGAATTTTTTCTTTGGTGATTTGCTCGGTTGTCGCAGATGTTCTATCACCTACTATTTGGGCTGATTGTATCTTTAAGTCTTTGATAAGGGTAGAAAGCACTTCCGGGATTGATGCCAGTTTGTAGATTGTTGGACCACAGGCGCAGTCTGTATTTAATGTAGTTGCATATACTTGGGCTCGTGCTATTAACGTGTTCAGATTAGCCAGTTTTTGATCAATCCCTGATATTGTTTTTGCCATGATGTTAAGCAAGTCCACTTGGACATCCATCTTATTTGATTGATAGTTCAGTGCTTCAAGTGTGAGTTGACATGTTTTAAAGAAAATATCCCATATTGTTCCCGAGTCTGTTATTACTACTGGGTGATTGCTATCAGGGTTTTGGCAGAGCTTGTCCTTTACCGGAATGTTATTGAGGGATTCACTTTCTGCTGTTGTTAGGTGATTTTGAGTATTGTCTTTACTGTGTGGGAACCTATATTCCGGTGTTTGAACCAGCATAATGTGGGATTCGGGTCCCTCACAGCCTTGGTTTTGTCTTCCCAATATCTCATTTGTTGTGATATTTTGTAAACTAGGCGACGGTGCTGTACAAATCGGTGTTTGTATTTTACTTTCAATTTGACTTATTTCCACATGTTGAATGAGGTTTAAGGGTTGCCTATTGATTTTTACTTGTACCTCAATTGGTTTGTGAGCCCCAGTGTTCTGAAATTGCTCTCGAGATTTTTGTAACGTTTGCTTAAAAGGTGATTCGATAGATGTTGTAATGAGTGATCTCCGTTTGTCAGGCGTTCCTGGTCCATAATAGACCCCCATGATTGGTCCATTTGTTCTTTGCATTCTTGATCCGGCTGTGACCCGGTTAGAATTATGGGCCCTGTATTGGCCCTTTTGTTAGTATTGGTTTGACCGTTCTTTGAATTTGCATTCCCTATGGGAATAGATGGTGAGATAGGTGATGGTAGATGATACCATCCCTCCTGTTCCTCGTGGTGGGATAACATTGCATCCGCTGGATCTTTTAAAAAATTGAATTTGCTTGGCATACTGATGGATTTTGCGAACATTCTATACACTGGTGAGATTAAAGGCTGCACCACTCCCTCTGCTTTTGCTTTATTGTTCTTTGCGGTTGAACCTTGAGTTTTTTTCTTCCTTTTTATTGATGGAAAGATGGCTCTCTCTCGCCCTGACCTCCTAGTTTATTCAGATTGCGTTTTTTTACTCTTTTTTTTTGTTGGTAAAAATTAATTGTGCCTTAGATGTAGTTATTGTAGTTATTAACAGCACCACAGTCCTGGTATTAGCCAGCCGCCCTGTGCGGTGGTGATTGCAATGATCGTTTGCCTCCCTGAAAGTACAGGTTGTTTGTCAAAATATTTTGTCAGGTTCACCCAATTTCGAAGTTACCTGCTTATTTTGTTTTCCTTTTTACCACCGCTTCAGGCAGCCACTGAGGCGACAGCTGAGGTCACCAGACCAGACCAGACACCTGTCCGCAGTTTGCTCTTTGGGTTTTTGCTCTTTGCACTGTCTCCAAGACCTGTCTCCAAAAGGCATGTGTGGCCTGTGTGTAGCTGCGCTAGCGGGGGCCCTGGCTTCCTTCTTTTGCAGGGCCTCCGTATGCTACCGGGCAATACACTCCCCACGCTCCCTGTGCAGTGGACTGACTGCACACCTGCACACCTGTACACATCAGACACCTGCGCTGTATGCTGTAGGGTGGGCTGTAGGCTGTAGGCTTTAAACTGTTGCAGCCGCCCAATGCCACCTCCAGGGACGAAACGGGGGTGGCCGCAAACGCCCAGACTCGCCATTCACTGCCACTCACTGGCCAATCACTGGCTGCTGGTCTTTTGTTTTCAACTGGGCCCTCCAAGCGCTGCCCGACTGAAGCGCGTTCTCTGCTGCGCCGGCCCCCTCCTGGGAATCGCGACCGCTCTCTGCTCCCTGCTCTCCCTGTGGGCCAGGTGGAGATGGAGTCAGCTGCAGCCGCAGTCAGCTCCAATTACGGCAGGTCAAGGAGAGGCACGACAGCTGCCACAGCCGCAGGTCAAGGGGACTTACGGCCGAGAGTCACGGCCGCAGTCGCAGCGCACCGCAGCTTACGCAGCCCCCCCGCCACACGCTCATCAAAGCTGGAGGCCAAAGCCGAGGCAATATCGATGCAGGGAGCCGCGAGGCAGCGTTTCTCAGCATTCAGCGTCTTCCTCGCTTGCTCAGCGGCGGTCGGCGTGAAAACACGGAGCTCGGAGCTATTTAGCAGTGACTGAATCTCACTGGACGTTCGAGCCACCTGCAATTCGAAGGTCTCACAGGCTGATGTGAGAGCGACTTCTTGTTGAAACAAAAGCACTTTGAGCCTGCTTAACTCATTGAAGTCTGCTTTCATAGTGGGAATGTGAGGCCACAACTAACTATCTACAATCACATATGGGGGAGTAAAAAGAACATTGCTACAGCAAGTTACACGTTGTGAAACTGTTACTATATACGGGACGCCTGCCCGTAAACCGCAGCGGTTGTGGTTATTCAGGATAAGATAACTTCCGTTAAAAAGGAGATTTAGCGTGGGAATGTTGGCAGGGACTGGTGTTCCTTTTTTAAAACATGCAAAAATCTTGCATGATACATTACAAGCCCCGTGTAACTGTACTTGACTTAGTGAAGGCGACAATGTCCCCAACGGCCATTTAACAGGATGTGTTTGGATGCTGGCCCTTGTTGGCACACAGCTAAACGTTACATTGTGCATCGCTGTGTGAGTTTTACAACTTACGTCATGTCCATGTTGATGGTAGTCGGGGGATGGGAGGACCCTGCTTCACCTCCCAGCACAGTTCACCCTTTAGCATCCTGGTAAATGCAGTTCAGTTCAAATGCTTACTTAAAATGTAGCTGAAGTGTTTCACCAAAGTTGGGGGATCATTACGATGGCGCAATGATCGATACCACTGGGCCGGCGGTGGTGACCGTTACGCCATCGTAACGTGAATTACCCACCGCCATATCACGATGGTGGTGGGTATCGTGAGTGCATCCGCCGCTTTTCCACCGGTCGGCAATCGTTATGATTGCCGGCCGGGCGGACTTGAGCCCAAATATGGTGGCGGTGCCTAGCAGGCACTGCCAGCCATATTAGGATGTGTGCTTTACACGGCCTTTCCATGGCGGCGATGCCGCCATGGAAAGGCTGGCGGGGATTTGCTTTGGGGGCCCGTTGTGGGCCCCCGGGGGGATGCACTTGGGGGTTACCCAAGGTACCCCTTTGCATGTCCATGCACAAGGTGGCAGGCACCGCGCGGTGCCTGCCACGTTGTGCATGGACATGCACATCATGGCATTTACCTATTGCGGCGGGTGCTGCAGCCAGCAGCAACCGCCACAATGTTAATATGCTGGATGCGACCTCCGCGGTGGCGGTCGCATCATGATTTGGGTGACGGGACCGCCGCATGGCAGGCGGGCGGTCCCGTTACCACTAGGATGGCGGGCGGACTAAAGTCCACCCACCATCCTAATCAGCCCCTTGGTCAGGGAGAGGTACAGTGACCTGAGAGGATTGTGGCAGCTTTCTCATCAAACACAGAATTTCAATTTTTATCTCTACTGATGAAGGATAATATCCAGGAACACATGTGACTAGAGATTCACAGCACTAACCTGCAACAACCTGGGTGAAACACTTCAACGGAAATTCAAGTAAGCATTTAAACTGAAGTGCTTTTACCAGGATGCTAAGGGGTGAACTGTGCTGGGAGGTGAAGTAGTGTCCTCCCATCCCCCTTCTGTCCATGTTGTTGGTGTTGGCCAGTGTTATCGGGAATGCATCTTGTACAGTGTTGCCTAGTGGTGTGCTTTAGCTGTCATGCCATCATATGTCAACTCACTGTTATTTTCTTGTGTCGTTCTAGGTTCCTCCTCTCTCTCAATGGATTGTTGCATTCAAATCTTGTGATACATTGCAATGTGAGTTAACATGCTACTTATTATGATAAACATGTTACTGACACAAAGGCATAGGGGTGTGAATCGTGTTTATTTTGACATGAGTGACAGGTGAGTGGTGAAGTTGAAAGTGCTGGTACATGGATACTTAGGGTAGTACACACAATGGTGGAATTCCACAGTCCAACAGAACACTCCCATCATTGTGGCAATGTGGGATCGGATCTACAACAAAGTCAATGCTCGGTGTGACACTGGTGACATCAACGTTGGCTACTAGAACTGGTACAGCATGGTGCTTTGCCACGTGATCGTCCCGGGGTCTTTTTCGGACGTCCCCTCTGCCGTTTGGCAGGGGGGTGACCTGCTGCATGCTCAGAGGTGTCTGAGGATTCGCTGTGTTGTGACTCACCCCTCCCTGTGGCCGCTGCTGAGGTATTGTGACTAGCATCCGGCCGGCCACGGGGGTTGTGGGCATCTATTTGAGCTGCATGCATGTCCCTCAGAACACCCACAAGCTGGCCCATGTACTCAGCAATTTGACCCAAGTATGTGTCCATTGACCTCTGCGGCAGGTGGAGTTCACGCATTTCTTCAAGGACCTGGCCCATCTGTCCCTGGTTCTGCTGGTATGCACCAAGGATAGTTTCCATGGTGGCCAGGGCCTCAGTCTCATTGTCCTCCTGTGACTGTCCCCCAGTTTGCCTCCCACCTGCCATGCAGACACAGACCTGTGGCGTTGCCTGTCGCCGCCGCCGCACACTGTCCCCAGCATCCCCAGGCTGCCTAGTGGTATTGGCAGCAACTGCCACAGGGACAGTGTTGAAGGCAGCGGTGGTGATGGTGGAAGTGGCTGCCACACAGGTCGTTGTTGCAGGGGTCAGCATTGTTGTTGCAGTGGTTGTGGGAGTCGTGGTGGTGGTGGTGGGGGAGACACTGAGGTCCTGGGACTGAGCTTGCCTGGCCACGCCGGAGGGACCAGGTCGGTCCTCCTCATCTGAAAAAAACAGGGAATCTGCATCCGCGAGTTCACCTTCCTGGGGGGGAGACTGGCTTGGCTCATTCATGTCACGGTCGCCTGCTGTTGCTAGCGAGTCACCTGTTGAACAGAGGTTAGATTGTCAGCATGTTCAATACACAGCACAACTTTGATGATCATGTTTTGCACATTTTATTTGAGATGACCTGACTTTTGACAATGGCATTACTTGGCATTCGTAACAGTTTGTCAGCAGTCGAACATGATGTAGTGGTACATACATTGCTCGTTAGCGATGTGACATGGCTGAAGCAACAATTTCATATGTACAGATATTGTATTTCCAAGGACATGTCCTCTGGTACCAAATTGTTGCTCATCCACTTCAGTTGATACTAGGATATTTGTGACTTTTCTATGAGTATCTGTCTACTATGCCGCAACTTCATGATCTCTGTTGTGCTTTTTGTACTGACCTCCTGTGGTTTGTGATGTTTGACTGCTCCATGCATGTGTTGTGTTGATGTGAGCCTTTATGCTTTGAGACAATGGGACTTGCACATTGGATTTTGGTCATTACGTTCTTGGGTTTTGCTTTGCAGTTACATGTGACTTCATCAATGACACTGTGAATAATGTGACCTCTCAATGGGATTAGCTGTGTGTGCACTGGCTACCACGTATGGAGCTTTACAGAGTTGGCTAACAAGTGCGGGATGTGGTGGTCATTTAGCTCCATGCTGTTTGAGAGGGAGGCCAGGATGCATGAGCTGACTACCTACCTGTTAAGTGAAAGAGAGGAGGGTGATGGCTGCCACATGGCTCTGGGGTGGGGAGGGTGCTCCATGCTGTTTGGGAGTGAGTACAGAGGGCCTTCTGGGAGTGGTGGTCTTGCTGTCAGGTCTCAACAACCCCCTACCCAGTAAAATGGCTACCTACCTGTTAGGAAGCACTGTCGACGGTGATGGCTGCCAAATGGCTCTGGGGTGGGAAGGGTGCTCCATACTGTTTGGGAGGGAGTACAGAGGGCCTTGTGGGAGTGGTGGTCTTGCTGTCAGGTCTCAACAACCCCCTACCCAGTAAAATGGCTACCTACCTGTTAGGAAGCACTGTCGACGGTGATGGCTGCCACATGGCTCTGGGGTGGGGAGGGTGCTCCATGCTGTTTGGGAGGGAGGCCAGGGTGCATGAGCTGACTACCTACCTGTGAGGTGAAGCAGAGGAAGGAAATGCTAGCCTTGTGAGACATTCATATTGAAAGCGTGCATTCTACATGAGTTTGATTTGGTCTGGCAATTGAGGCTCACTCGTTGTACACAACAGTACATTACAGTGGGATGTGATCATTTTGTTTGTACTTGCCTGCCTCCACTCCCCCCTCGATTCCTGTGAGACTCTCTGGATGCAGTATGGCAAGCACCTTCTCCTCCCATTCATTGAAGGTTAGTGGTGGAATGGGAGGGCCGCCACCAGTTCTTTGGGCCGCCTTGTGGTTCCTCTGGGCCCGAGCCTTGACCCGGGCCTTGAGGTCGGTCCACCGCCTTTTGATGTCACGCAGTGTGCGTAGGGTGGTCCCTACTGCATTGACTTTGTTGTAGATCCTTGCCCACATCTGATTTTTGCGCACAAGTGGGGTCTGTTGGACCAGGTTCCCATACAAATGTGGTTCTACCCTAATTATCTTGTCTACCAGCACTTTCAACTCTGTGTCTGAGAATTTGGGCATTGTTTGATTGGGCATGGTGCAAATGAATGAAAGGTGCAGGGTGCAAGGTGGTGATGAAGATGTGTGAGGTGTGTCAGGTGTGTGGATGAGAAGTGGTGGTGTGTGGAGTTGGGTGGGTGTGATGTTGTGCTATGTGCTGTGTGCTGTATGACAAAATGGTGTCCTGTCTCTCTAGCTCTCTCTGTCTCAGCGCCTGCTTTCCAAAGGATGCTGGTCCAGGAAGGGGTTGGTTTTATACTGTGGTATGTGGGTGTGTCCACATGAGTGATGACCACCAGGTGTATCTTCCATGCTGACCACGGCTTTCATTTCAGAAATACATTTGTGTTGTATCATTGGTGCGTGTCTGATGTTATTGAGGGCTGTGGAGAGTACAGGCACACTTTGAGCATTATAGTGAAGTTTGTTCCGACCGCCATTCATTTTGCCTGAGCGCGACCGCTGTAGTTGGAACGGCAATGATCGTTACGCCAGCTCCGCTATCTCATCGTAATTAGCCGTGCGGTCATTCCGCGGCAGATGCAGCCTTTTTAGTCCATTGAACAGCTTTTCCGACCGTTATGGACGGTCTTTTGTGTATTCCGTCCGCCGCGGTCAGACTTTATGTGCATTGAATCGTAATCTGACCGGCGGCAATGCCGCGGTACATGTGGGCGGTTTTTTACCACGAGCACGGCGGACGGATGGCTTTCAGTCCGCCATCGTAATCGGGCCCTAAGTGTAGAATATGCAACAAATAGCAATTTTGCATATCAAATTAAAAAGCTAATAGCACTAGCATACCTCCCAATTACTGATGTAGCCGAACACTACAATTTATTAATAGAAAGCCCCTACTACCAAACAAATGAACAAAAACTATGGGGCCGATTACGATGGCGGGCGGATCGGCACCGCCATGCCGGCGGTGGCTTCCGCCGGCCTGGAGGGTGCTGTTTTGCCAACCACGGTCGCGAATCCCCGACCGCCATATCACGATGGGCAGACATAGCCCAAATCCCCACCGCCGCGGTGTTTTAAGTACCGCCAGTACTTTGGTTCCGCGACGAGGGCAGATGTAGCCAATAGCGGGAGACCGCCATGCGGAATGACGTGTAGACCGCCGTCCGAATCACAATGCCTCAAACAGGCAATCGGACCGCAACGGAGAAACCACCCATTGAAACACGGCGGAAGCAAGACTGCGGAGGAAAACGGCAATAACACACAACTCCACGCGGACGCAACCGCAATGGATCCTGCTCTACAAGCCCTACCGCTGCTGTTCCTGATCCGCGATCAACAAAGACGCCGCCGCCGTCGACAACACCGCAGGTACGTCAATGCCACACCTCCGCATCGGGGTCATCCATCAACAACGTCATCACTGCATCCTCCCGGTCACATCACCGCAGCGGTGAAGACGCAGGAAAAGTTCTGCACAATCCAGTAGGCAGCTCCAGCGGCACGCATGGGCAGTCACAGGGACGTGTAAGGATTGTGTTGGCCCTGGCCCAAATGTACATTGTGTGCCTCCGTTGGTAGCAGCTGTCATTACCTGATACCATCACAGCTCCTACCATCCCACCCTGTGCAACATCAAAATGTGTGCCCATCTGATATACAGGGATAGTGATGTATGTGAACAAGTTCATAGGTGTATTGTGGCAAAACAACACCTGCATAGTAATGCCAAATAGGTGCATGTGATGTGAAACCCCCTTCCTGCCACTGCCAAGATGAGTATTAGGTGGCAAAACAACACCTGCAAGGTAATGCCAAAAAGCTGCCTGTGGTGTTAAACCCCCTTCCTTCCACTGCCAAGATGAGCATGAGGGGGCAAACCCCACCTGCAAAGTAATGCCAAAAAGCTGCCTGTGGTGTTAAACCCCCTTCCTGCCACTGCCATGATGAGTATGAGGGGGCAAATCCCACCTGCAAAGTAATGCCAAAAAGGTGCTTGTGGTGTCAAACCCCCTTCCTGCCACTGCCAAGATGAGTATTAGGGGGCAAACCCCACCTGCAAAGTAATGCCAAAGCTGCCTGTGGTGTCAAACCCCTTCCTTCCACTGCCAAGATGAGTATGAGGGGCAAACCCCACCTGCAAAGTAATGCCAAAAGGTGCTTGTGGTATCAAACCCCTTCCTGCCACTGCCAAGATGAGTATTAGGTGGCAAAACAACACCTGCAAGGTAATGCCAAAAGCTGCCTGTGGTGTTAAACCCCTTCCTGCCACTGCCATGATGAGTATGAGGGGCAAACCCCACCTGCAAAGTAATGCCAAAAAGGTGCTTGTGGTGTCAAACCCCTTCCTGCCACTGCCAAGATGAGTATTAGGGGGCAACCCCACCTGCAAAGTAATGCCAAAAGCTGCCTGTCGTGTTAAACCCCTCCTGCCACTGCCAAGATGAGTATGAGGGGGCAAACCCCACCTGCAAAGTAATGCCAAAAAGGTGCTTGTGGTGTCAAACCCCTTCCTGCCACTGCCAAGATGAGTATTAGGGGCAAACCCCACATGCCAAGTAATGCCAAAAAGGTGCCTGTGGTGTGAAACCCCCTTCTTGCCACTGCCAAGATCAGTATGAGGGGGCAAACCCCACCTGGAACATACACGTTTGTAGTTGGCATGTACAGGGCCACATACACCTCAACACCACTGACAAGGACAGGCCAAGCACACTGTGTGACCACTCAACTGCACACATCCAAATATACCCATGTGAGTACGAAGACAGGCCTTCACAAGATTACCACACACACACTGCTGTTCACACATCCAAACACATCACACAGACATCACCAACCTTGGACACCCCGCAAGTTAGACTGTGTGTAGAATTCACCTCTGTTGTGGTATAGCCCCTAACATGACATGTGCACAATCATACTGAAATCAACAGCGAATGATGATTGCAAGAGTACATCAACACCCACAAACATCATTGCACCCCCAAACCTCAGAGTCAAGCAGACCAAAAGTGTGTGTTACGTTTGCCAAACAATGACAAAGTGAGTGAAGTAAATGGCAATGTGGTAGTGCCATGCAGAGCATGTGGCACATTTATCCATACCCACACATCAAAATGTTTAATTAAGCAAGGGCAGTAACCAACGATACGACAGGAGTAACAGTGTTTATTGCAAAATATTGTGATAGTCACAAAATTTCAAACAAATAAAAGGCCATTGGCCAGTCCACAGTCCAAACAATGCACATGTGTGCATGAAAATATTTACAGTGAATGTGTAACACCATACACTGCCATGTGAATGACAAAAGCACCGGGGCTATCAAAGCTCAGTCCAGGCACCGCTGTGGGAGAGATGGGTATGGGAGGGGGTCTGTGCCTCAGACTTGCCTGTCAGTTGGAGTGGGAGGTGGCTGATTGTCGTGGCCACTGGCGGAACTGGACCTGGGAGAGAGAGGATCATCAGAGTCAGAGTCAGCAGTGGCTGTGGCAGGCGTAGGGCTGCTTGGACCGGGTGGCATGGTGGCACGTGGAGGCGGAGAGATGCTGCCGTGAGACACAGAGGCAGCAATGGCTGTGGCAGGTATAGGCCTGCTTGGACCGGGTGGCATGGTGGCACCTGGAGGCGGAGAGATGCTGCCGTGAGACACAGAGGCAGTAGTGGCTGTGGCAGGTGTAGGCCTGCTTGGACCGGGTGGCATGGTGGCACCTGGAGGCGGAGAGATGCTGCCGTGAGACACAGAGGCAGTAGTGGCTGTGGCAGGTGTAGGGCTGCTCGGACCGGGTGGTATGGTGGCACGTGGAGGCGGAGAGACGCTGCCGTGAGACACAGTGGGTGAGGGTGAATGTTGAGGGCTGCCTCTACACTTCTTGGGTATCCGATATTGCAGAAGTGTCTTGGGAGTAGTGGGAAGTGTGGCTGGCACAACAGAGTCCCTCGCCACCAAAGGTGTGACAGGTGCAGGTGGCCCTCCTTGTGGGTATTTGCTGGATATGGACTTAGCCTTGCTTTTTGCTTGCCTTTTGCCCTCCATTCCCTGTGGTCCTGGTGAACCACTCACATTGCTCTCCTGACCACTCTTCACAGGGGTGTGGGTGGGAGTAGAGGTCCTGGGTGAAGCAGTCTTAGGTTGCTTTGTGGGCTTTCCCTTCTGCGGCACCAGCACCACAGCAGGCATGCCAACTGTTTGTCTGTCACTTGGAGCAGTTGTGTGGATGGGAGTCTCTTGTGATGGGTGCAATCTTGTGGACCGTGAGCCAGAGTTCTGCTTCTTTGCCTGATGCCCCTGAGTGTCTTGTGAAGGGCTTTTTTCTTTGCATCCCTGTGTGCCTGTGTCACTTTTTGGGGATGGTGTCTGTGGTCTGGCACGCTTGGAGCGCTGCTGTCGTGTGCTGGGTGTCGACGACTCCGGGCCTGAGGGCTCACTTGTGTGGTCACTCTCCTCAGGGGTTGCCACTGGCAGGGTGGTTGGTGAAGGCATTGGGGCTGGACTTGGATGCTGTGATAGCTGAATGGCTGCCGTCACAGTGGAGGACAAACCCTGGACAGTCCTGTGTAGCCCACCCACATCCAAATGAATGCCCTCCATAAATGCCAGAACATGTCCCAACTTCTTGTCCTGATCCTGGAAAGCATTTAGGAGAGCTGTCTGACCCACACACAGCTGGCGCAAGAGTTCTATCGCCTCAACACTGAGGGCAGCAGGGGAGACAGGGGCAGGGGCAGCAGTGCCTGGGGTGAAGGCGACTCTACCCTTAACAGCCCTGCGGGCACGGACAGCACTAGTGGTAGTAGCCGGGATGGTGGGCACTGGCCGATGTGTGGTGGAGGAAGAGGCAGCAATGTCACTCCCTGTGACCACCATTGTCGCTGACTCCCCACTGGAGTCCGATGATGTTGAGGTTGTGCTTTCTGCGTGCGAGTCCTCAAGGACACTCCTGTCCCCATCCGAGGCGCTGGTCACCTCAGTGTCAGTGATCTCATGGCTATCATGCGTGCCACATGCTTCAGCACTGGTGTCCATATCATGGCCTTCCGTGCATTCGGTAGATGCTGCAATGGACAGAGACATAGGTTCAGTACAGTGCCATACACACAAACATCAAATGCAAGCACAGAACTAGACTAGATAATGACAACCCCAAGTTGCACAACACCCTGTGCAGTCTGCATGTGCAACAATCATGCTGAACACAGAAGATGCATGGAAATTTGCATTGTTTACATCAATGAGCCATGTGAGGTGCACACCGGCAAATAGCAGGTCCCTGCCTCCTTGTCATCCAACATAAACATCTCTGCAAGCATACCCATGTGCCTGTATGTGAGAGAGGCATACATCTCAGCATGTTGCCTCTGTCACATATGGAGTCACTGTAAAAGGACAACACAGATACAGATTCAAATTTGTACTTAAGAATGTCCATGAGCTACTGATGTCTAACAAGTTGAGCAATTCATCTAGCAAACTGTTGCACGTTGGTGTCAGATGTGTACTTCACACCATTTACAAGTCCTGCAGTGCACACATCGTTAAATGCACACTGACATGATGCACACTGCTGTACACTGCCTGGTGATGTCCATGACACCCAGAATGCAGAAGAGGTCATAAGGCCCCATCTCATCATGCAATGTCAAGGGCCATTGTATGAAACACATGATCAAGTCCATCTATGGGAAAATACATGACACCTGCACTGAACACATAGGCCACTGAGAAGTAGTTCCTAAAAATTTACACTGAGAACAAAAAACAAGGGAACCCTACTCACGGGGAGCCTGGGTAAGTAAGTTAATGGGGAAACATTGGCTCCTGTGGAATAATAATACAGTATTTCTAATGCAATTCTGCACAATGGCAATATACAGGGTTAGTAGGATGTCAAAAAGAAAGCTGGCCACTGACACTGAGGGTATAGTCAATGTGAAATTTTTTTTGTTTATATAATAAATAAATGAAATAAACAATATATACATAGGGCTTGAGAATCACAATATGATTATACAACAAACAATGATTACAAATAGTGAACGGTGTCCCAGTGAAAAAAACATTGGAACCTAAACTAATAGTGACATAATACGTGACATATGTACAAGGTTTCACTTGAAAACATTTTGGCGACCATTAAATAAATCAAAATCAGTTGGACAACACTTTATACAATCATAAGTGTTTGATAATAGTTCGCCTTTGTTAATTGTCGACGACGTTTCGACCCTATCTGAAGTACAGGGTCTCTTGTTATCGCACCAAACAGGGAGACGGACGCTCCACTGTTCCAGCAGCACTCGGGGGAAATACACCGGCTAATTCAGCTTATCCAAGAGCTCCACCTGTTATTTCCTTGGCGTTCATTGCCCATATACGAAGCAATCGCCTGCAGCTTAGATCGGCTATTCTGCTGATCAGCCAGAGAAACCCACATGGTTCTTGCACCTTGAGAATATCAAGTGCCCCGAGTAACGCTGAGATATCCAGGCCCTGCCATCCTTTCTGCCTAACACTACCCTCACAAGGGTGCCCGGCCGGGTCCCTGTGAGTTTTTTCTTCACTTATTTCACGGTGACACTGCTTTTCACATTAGGCAGTGCAGGCCTCCCCTCAGGTGTCCCTACATCCTTTAGGTCCTGAAGAGACCCTGTACTTCAGATAGGGTCGAAACGTCGTCGACAATTAACAAAGGCGAACTATTATCAAACACTTATGATTGTATAAAGTGTTGTCCAACTGATTTTGATTTATTTAATGGTCGCCAAAATGTTTTCAAGTGACCAGCTTTCTTTTTGACATCCTACTAACCCTGTATATTGCCATTGTGCAGAATTGCATTAGAAATACTGTATTATTATTCCACAGGAGCCTAAAAATTTACACAGCAGCAAGATCAGCAAGGGCTCCCAGTCGCCATTCATGCAGTCACTCACACCCAAAGTCAGCCTACGCAGAATACTCACCACTAACTCCCTGCTGATGGTCCCTCAAACGTTCATACAGCTCTGGCTGTGTCACAGACAAGATGCAGGACATTAGTGGAGTCATGGTTCGGCGCGCCAACATGCCACTGCGAGGGGCGAGCCCCACCGTCATCTCTGCCACGGTCCTGCTCAGACGGGAGATGTCGTCCCACCTCTTGTGGCAGTGTGTGTGCCGTCTGTTGGATACACCCAGAGTCTGCACCTTCCGTGCAATGTTCTTCCATGCGGCCTTACGCTGGTGGACCTTCAGCTGCAGGCATAGGAGACAAGAAAAGGAAGTATCAGTGACCCTGTGTCATTCACACTGTGTGTCAGCACAGGAGAACATAAATGCATGGCACACAAATCGCTACATCTTCATCAGAGGCCATACAGCATGACACATAGTACATGTTCATTACAATACCACATAGAAATGAATGCATGTATGACGCGGCACACAGTACATGGCCATCTCATACACATGCATAATGGCAGCACAGACAGCTATGTGCAGAAGGCCCTCAACTGTGATGCAGTATGTGAGTGAGCATGACATGCAATACAGTGCTAATGAAGTGTAGTGGCAGACTCACTATGTCCACCACTACACACCCTCGATGCCCTTGGCCTGTGAATGGCTCAATGCATTTTTCAGGAAACATTTTGGGACATAATCTGAATTATCACGCCCTTCTCACAATGTTAAGTCCTCGATTGTGCAATTCTCAGGACTATGATGGCTCAGTGAGTATTAGGTGTGTGGACTAAACACATGTTTGACTCAGTCCAGTTAGGCATGGCTCAGAGTAACATTGGACAGTGTCTGTGCAGGCCAGAGGAACTCACACTGCGGTTCAACATGGTCCCTCAGATGAATCACATGGTTGTACAGCATGAGAGGGTGAAAAGTGCCAACACATGCGAGACCGAACACATGTTCAAATCAATGTAAGGATGACATCTACTACTTACATTGATGTGAAGTGTCATAGTTGCATTAACATCAAGTGGGTTCCACTCATGCATTGGACTATTGTGCATGATGCTCACATCTACATAGTGCAATTAAGAAATATGCAACACACATTAGTTAGTGCTCCATTCCAATATACATTTCAACAGTCACATATGAGGTTGTGAAGATTGAGTGGACAGTCACATAACATGGCACAGTAAAAATCAGTCCTGACTTGTACTGTTCCAGAACACCATCGTATCTGTGTGGCTGTTTAAAAAATGCATGTCTTCCCCTACCTTCAATCAACTTATGTAGGTGTGGAAATAAGCCTACAGACACCATTGACATGAAGTTAGCATGCATGGCAGTGTAACACACATTTACATCACCTAGTCTCAGACCAACATGTTCATTAAGTTTGTGCAAGAATGGCTGTAGGAGTGTCCAGTTTCTACACATAATCAAATTCAATTCACACAGAACATGTATGGAGCATGCCATGTTAACTATTAGGATGCCTGTACATCGACTTGCACTCACAGGCACATTCTACTGCACAGCAACATCATGGTATCATTTCGATCACTCTCACACTTGGAATCAGGAACACTTACCAGTACATGTGGCGCACCCAAAAGCCTCCCATACTGTGCAAGGACCTCGTCCACCAGTAGCTCCAGCTCCTCTGTAGTGAAGGGACGGGCCCTGACATTCTCTGTTCTCGCCATCACTGGGTCCAGGATACAGCAAGATATGCAGTTGGAGAGGAATGGCAGTCAGCAGTGTCTGAATGCATGTGAAATGTGTGGCTCTCCCACAGAGATTTATAGGCCCCTGTGTTGGTATCAGAGGCAGGCAGCTGCTGCAATTGGTCCACCTGGCTGGCATCTTTCAATTGTGGTCAATGAGCGGCCCCGCAGTGGCGGTGCACGCCTACCGCGGTTCCCAAAGTAGCATTTCACTACCGCGATCGCGGTTCCCATTGGCTGCAATGGCATTGGTGGTGTCACACCGCGGAGGACAGGCGGTCGTTACCGCTTTGCTGCATCTTTCAATTGTGGCCAATGAGCGGGCCCGCGGTGGCGGTGCACGCCTACCGCGGTTCCCAAAGTAGCATTTCACTACCGCGATCGCGGGTACCATTGGCTGCAATGACATTGGTGGTGTCACACTGCGGAGGACATGCGGTCGTTACCGCTATGCTGCATCTTTCAATTGTGGCCAATGAGCGGCCCCGCCGTGGCGGTGCACGCCTACCGCGGTTTCCAAAGTAGCATTCCACTCCAGCGATCGCGGGTACCATTGGCTGCAATGGCATTGGTGGTGTCATACCGCGGAGGACATGCGGTCGTTACCGCTATGCTGCATCTTTCAATTGTGGCCAATGAGCGGGCCCGCGGTCGCGGTGCACGCCTACCGCGGTTCCCAAAGTAGCATTTCACTACCGCGATCGCGGGTACCATTGGCTGCAATGGCATTGGTAGTGTCACACCGCGGAGGACATGCGGTCATTACCGCTATGCTGCATCTTTCAATTGTGGCCAATGAGCGGCCCCGCGGTGGCGGTGCATGCCTACCGCGGTTTCCAAAGTAGCATTCCACTACCGCGATCGCGGGTACCATTGGCTGCAATGGCATTGGTGGAGTCACACCGCGGAGGACAGGCGGTCGTTACCGCTATGCTGCATCTTTCAATTGTGGCCAATGAGCGGCCCGGCGGTGCACGCCTACCGCGGTTTCCAAAGTAGCATTCCACTACCGCGTTCGCGGGTACCATTGGCTGCAATGGCATTGGTGGTGTCACACCGCGGAGGACAGGCGGTCGTTACCGCTATGCTGCATCTTTCAATTGTGGCCAATGAGCGGCCCCGCGGTGGCAGTGCACGCCTACCGCGGTTATGGACACATTATGCACTAGTACTGGCAATGGACAAATTTAACAATTGAACACTATGCCTCCATAGTGTCTTACTGCACTTGTTTTGTACAATGAATGCTGGTGTGACATTCAACTCACTGATGCCTACACATGCCATGTCTGTGGAAAATGTGACATGCATTGACATGCACTTACTCACGTCACCTATGATATGTGTGTGGATGTACATCTATTGGTTGTATGATGTTGTCTCATCTTTGAAATCGACTTAATGTGTGAGATGGGTAATCAAACAACAGTAATGATTGTCTGAACACATAATGGTGGTATTTTACTGTGCCCATAGCTGATTTAAGTAGGATATGTGATCAGCTTACACACACTGTGAACATTGTGATGATAACTAGTGGTCTGTGCAACTTAAGCAAGAAGGTGTGGCAGGTAAAGCAGCTACATATGAGTCAGCAGTGTTGCTGTCTCATACCTCTGCTGTGTCACCTACTCCTAGGCCTGGGGACACCAGATGTATTGGTGTACCATTCACAACCTCTGCATATGTTTTGGGGTACTCAGTATGTACAACATGTCCACTTGTGAAAACACATGTGGTGAAGGTGTCCCTGCATCTGAGTTGTGGATTCAGCAATTGTTGGAGTACGTTCATTGTTTCTGCTGCGTGAATCAAGATGTGAGAAGTCGGACACATCTCATTGTGTAATTTGAATAACATTAGTCCTCTCCCATTTCATGTAGGCGACAACCAAATGTGCACCGGCCTTTCACAGTCCTGGCGGACATGGAGGATGTGGACATCATCCGGAAATTTCGTCTGGATCGCGTTAGACTGCAAGAGCTGTGTGCTCAGTTGGAGCCCCATCTGAGGCCTCAACGAACATATCCAACTGCCCTATCCCCAACAGTGAAGATCATGGCAGCGCTGCATTTTTTGCTACGGGCTCTTTCCAATACACGGTGGCCAGCGCCGGTGGGATGTCGCAAACCACATTCAGCATGGTGCTCTAGGATGTGGTGTCCGCAATGATGCTATACAAGGACCAATACATACGATTCCCAAATACAGCAGATTTGCCTGCTGTGAAGGCTGGTTTTTATGCCCTTGGCCACATTCCTCATGTAGTTGGTTCCATTGATGGCACACACATTGCCCTTGTCCCACCACAGGCACGTGAGCAGGTGTATAGGAACAGGAAGCACTACCATTCCATAAATGTGCAGGTGGTATGCCAAGCTGATATGATCATCAGCCATGTTTGTGCGCGATTTGCTGGCTCCGCCCATGACTCCTACATCCTGCGGAACAGCATTGTACCCCGGCTGATGGAAATTCTACATCGAGAGCGTGCATGGCTTGTAGGTGATTACACTGAGTCAAGTAGTGTGCTGTGTGTGACATGCTGTTCTCGTCAACTGTTTGTATCACAACATTTCTCTTTGTATGTCACACCTAGGTGACTCAGCGTATCCCAACAGGCCGTGGTTGCTGAGCCCACTGCGGAATCCAAGTACCCCGGGTGAAGTCAGCTACAACGAGGCACATGGTAGGACACGACGTGTGGTGGAGCGCACCTTTGGCCTACTGAAGTCCAGATTCCGGTGCCTGGACAAGAGCGGAGGTGCACTGTTGTATTCCCCACGAAAGGTGTGCCGGATAGTTGTAGCATGCTGCATGCTACACAACCTTGCCTTGCGCAAAGCCGTTCCGCTGATCCTGGATGACGATGAGCAACAGATGCCCCCTCCTGCACACCCACACACTTCCAGTGCGGACGATAGTGGTGAAGAGGAAGGTGTTGACCTGCGTCAACAGCTCATTGCCAACTACTTCCCTTGAATGTAAGTGACTTTGTAGAACAGTGACATTGTGTGTTTGCTTGGATGATAGTATCAAGGCATAGAGAAATGTAACTGCTGGCTGTTGTTGTGTGTGTGATAAGGGATGATGTGTGTGGCACAGGGTATTTGGATCCAGGTACATCATGTGTATGTTGAGGTTGTTGACCATTGCTGTGGGTGCTTGTTTTTGTACCTTGATGCCTAGTGTTGTGTTTCTGCTGTAAAGGCGTCACCTGATAAGTAAATGTCATTCTCTTGTGTCTTTCTAGGTTCGTTCACCCTCTGAATGCCTCCTCTGCTTCACAGCTGTTGGAACATTGAAATCTGATTTGTCATTGTATATACTGGAATAAACATGTAGCTCACACAGACATAGGTATGTGAAGAGTGTTTATTTGAATTTAGTTTTTGTGCACTGACGAGGATATGTACATAAATGTGAACAGTGAATAAATGAGTTGTCAGTCATGGTAGTTGAGACAAATAGTGTAGTCACCACAAAGCTGAAGTCACACAGTCCAACAGACTCAGGCCATCGACATGGCAATTGTGGGCAAGGATAGTCAGCAGTCAATGCAAAAAGGAACAACAAGATACCATCATGGCTGGCTCTGTGAGTGGCGTTGGTATGGTGGCCTGCCACCAAATCCTCCCCTGTGGATTCTCGAACGGCCCCTGGTGCGTTTGGGAGGGGGGGCATCTGTTGCAGGGTCAGTGGTGTCTGAGAACTCACTCTCCTCCTGCACACCCCTCTCTGTGGCTGCAGCTGGAATGTTGGGCTGCACAGCAGGCAATCCACTGGAGGGGGGTTGAGCTGCTCTTGGGGCTGGGAGTCTGTCCCTCAGAACACCCACTAGCTGGCCAACAAGGTCAACAAGTTGGCCCATCCGTGTGTCCACGGACTGCTGCAGCAGGCGGATCTCATGCATGTCTTCAGCAAGCTGGCCCATTACTCCATGGTTCTCTTGGTAGGCACCAAGGACTCTTGCAATGGTGGCCAGGGATTCAGGGTCATTGTCCTCCTGTGTCCCTGCACCAGTTGTACTCCCACCTGCCCTCCTGACACGGTCCTGTGGCATAGTCCCCCGACGCACTGGCACACTCTCCCTGGCATGCTGTGATTGTGTGGTGTCGGTAACCACCGTGGCAGGGCGTGTGTTGCAGACAGCAATGGTGATGGTGGTGGTGGAGGCCACACAGGTCGTAGTGGCAGGGGGCAGCACAGTTGTTCTTGCCGTGGTGGTGGTGGTGGAGGCCACACAAGTCATAGTGGCAGGGGGCAGCACGGTTGTTCTTGCCGTGGTGGTGGTGGTGGAGGCCACACAGCTTGTAGTGGATGGGGGCAGCACAGTTGTTCTTGCCGTCGTGGTGGTGGTGGTGGTGGGGACAATGAGGGCTTGAGACATGTTAGTCCCTGCCACATCAGAGGGGCCAGCTTGAGAATCCTCGTCCGAGACTGTTGGGGAATCTGCATCCGAGAGTCCACGTTCCAGGGGGGGAGACTGGCTCCGCATGTTGGTGTCATCCTCTGCAGTTAGTTGTTGATCTCCTGTTGAATAGAGGTGATACGGTAATTGAGTTGCACGTGATCCAGCGCGACTAATATATTTTCCTCTCCTATGGACATAACATCCAGGTCGGAAACACTCCTTTCTCCGCAACTATACCAATATGACGGTGGGGCCCATAACACCGCATATACATTCACTCACTCAAGTATTCCCTGGATCTCATCCACTACTACCTAGGAGAGAAAGCTATGATGACTGCTGGAAGGGAACGGGATGCCTTTTTACTGTTGACAAGATAACTGTTTAAACATCATACATAATTAGATTTTAATCCTGTCAATTTCCAAAACACCAAAAGGTATTCCGTTCATTGGTTGATGGACCAACTAGTAGGAATCAGTTGATGGTGATTAAGACCAGCTCAATCACTTTAACCTTTTAAACATTTGCATTTATCTTTGAGCTAAAGAATCACAGACTCAAAATTTTTAATTATAATAAAGTTTATCTAATTATTTAAATGCAGAGAGAAATCTCCATTTTATTAATCAGTTTAATACATTTATTATTATTAGAAGAATAAAGTTCAGAGAATTTATGCATACCCTTTTAGATGGAAAAATAAAGTTCGTCACAGCAGATCACAGCATAGCATTCCCAAAATCTGACTGTCTCGCTAAACTGGCCTCCTCGACGGACCACCTATACAGGTTTTCCGCATCGATCTCCTTCCTTCCCAGTCAGAATTAAAAGCAAAAACAATTAATTAAATTTAAAGAAAAATATGGCCTAAAGGAAAATAGCAGCGATTCTCCAGCGTCAAAGTTCTGTGCTCAAAAATTATGTATGAATGGCGCTCCTCCTACTTAAGAGTAGGTCCTCTTATACCCTAAAACTAACTTACTAAACAGGAATGTTTCAATCTTTGGGGGCGAGATTCATGCTAATTGGTCCATTGGAGGGGTGGCAAGCATCTATCTCCTCATTGCCCTCCTTGTTCAAACCAGTTCCGAAAATGTTTATAATTTCGTCCTTTCACACAGTTTTAGGACATTACCAATCCGACTGACAGTTCTTCATTTGTAACTTCTTTTGTATCTTTATTAAAACAGTTCATTGTTAATTCACGGTTGCATCTTTTGGTTCCCATGTGCTCTCTCGCTGTCCCTTTTTGGCACCCATTCTGATGTCAGGTCATGGTGACCTTGATCTTTTTCATTCTGGGCTCTACTTTCGGATCACGTGTCATTGGCAACAGCTTTCTCCCAATTGGAAGCCATTTTGCACTTGCGCATTTTAGCTCATCTGCCTCGGCGGCCATTTTTACAGTGCGGCCTAGCAGGCCCGTACGAACTATTATGAAAACAAACACAATCATAATTAAAACAAAGAAAATAAGCCTTTTCGTTTCCCACCCGTCACTCTACATACCCCATTTAGGTGTTACCTAGCAAAAGCGACATATAAAGCTATGCTTACTTACCATCCGCATACTTTTGCCACAATACGATTTACTACATAGCACAAATCATGCAACATTATTTTAATTAATACGCAAACCATTATGTTATTATTTATATCACATAGACAAGCGTTAGTAGGTTATCTTTTGAACAGGTATTGGCGGTTATCCTTAATAAAAGATGTCTATAAAGACGTAAAATGTTGATTAGTCTTCAAACAATTAATAGAATTAATTATTAGTATTAATATTAGGGGGTTCAACATTTTTCTTATTTACCTTGCTCCATCACATGCAACAAGCTTGATGTTAGACAATTGTTTGAGACATTTGATACAACACACACTTTACAATGCAATGACTTTGTATGCCTGCTATATGCTGTGCACCATGACATGACGTTGAGGTACATACCTTATTAGTCCATGGTGTCCGTTGTGAATTGAAACTTGGTGCAGTGTACAGATAGTGTAACTACACGGACATGTCCTCATCTACCTAATTGCGTGACATCAAATGTCTGTTGTGCGTCTTTTCATTTAGCTGTTCATGTAATCTATTTCAACAGAGCTAGAAGGAACTATTGTCATGTTATACATAGCTTTGGAATCACATGTACTTTCCTTTTTTTCCATGTAAACCATGCATGTTTGGTGTTGAAATGGGCCTTCATGCTCAGACACCATGGCACTTCCACATTGCACTCTCTGCTGTGCACAATTGTGGGATGCATTTGTTTCACTTGTGACTTGGTGAGTATGAGTTCAAAATATGTGAGAGTTACGTGCACTTAGATGTCTGCACACTGGATGTGGCATTTAAAACTATGCCAAGTTGGCAGACATGTTAGTGCTGATGTGGTTATGTGGCTACATGCATTTAGATGAGGATGGCGGTGTACATGCAGTCACTACCTACGTGTAAGTTTTGGTAGAGCAATGCGATAGCTGCCCCATGCTTGGGGGTGTGGGGAATGCTCCATCCTGCTGAGCTGTGGGCCAAGGGGGCCTGTTGGGAGTTGTAGTGCAGACTTCACAGCCACAAAGACCCCTCCCTGTTGAGATGGCTACCTACCTGTAAGGTTACACATTGGAGGGAAATGGCTGCCCCATGCTTGGGGGTGTGGGGAATGCTCCATCCTGCTGAGCTGTGGGCCAAGGGGGCCTGTTGGGAGTTGTAGTGCAGACTTCACAGCCACAAAGACCCCTCCCTGTTGAGATGGCTACCTACCTGTAAGGTTACACATTGGAGGGAAATGGCTGCCCCATGCTTGGGGGGGTGGGGAATGCTCCATCCTGCTGAGCTGTGGGCCAAGGGGGCCTGTTGGGAGTTGTAGTGCAGACTTCACAGCCACAAAGACCCCTCCCTGTTGAGATGGCTACCCACCTGTAAGGTTACACATTGGAGGGAAATGGCTGCCCCATGCTTGGGGGTGTGGGGAATGCTCCATCCTGCTGAGCTGTGGGCCAAGAGGGCCTGTTGGGAGTTGTAGTGCAGACTTCACAGCCACAAAGACCCCTCCCTGTTGAGATGTCCACCTACCTGTAAGGTTACACATTGGAGGGAAATGGCTGCCCCATGCTTGGGGGTGTGGGGAATGCTCCATCCTGCTGAGCTGTGGGCCAAGGGGGCCTGTTGGGAGTTGTAGTGCAGACTTCACGGCCACAAAGACCCCTCCCTGTTGAGATGGCTACCTACCTGTAAGGTTACACATTGGAGGGAAATGGCTGCCCCATGCTTGGGGGTGTGGGGTGTGGGGAATGCTCCATCCTGCTCAGCTGTGGGACAAGGGGGCCTGTTGGGAGTTGTAGTGCTGGCTGCCTGTACATGTGCCCCCATGTAAATATTGTTATGTACCTTTGTGGTGAATGAGAGGGAGTTATTGTGGGATCTGTGAGACCTGTTTGGGGGGGGAGTGTGGTGGACATGAGTACATTTGGGCATAGGAGGTGTTGCTTTTTAGTTGTGCAAGCTACTACATAGCAGTATTATGGCAGACTTTTGTTGGTACTTACCAGCCTCCATTCCCCCCTCAATTCCAGTGCAACTCTTTGGGTGCCGTATGCCAAGCACCTTCTCCTCCCATGCGTTGAATGTTCTTGGTGGAATGGGAGGGCCACTGCCAGTCCGGTTTGCCAGCTCACGGTTCTAGCTGTTCTTCTCCTTGACCTTGCTCTTGAGATCAGTCCACCTCTTCCTGATCTCCTTCCTGTTGCGTGGGACTTGCCCTACAGCATTGACTCTGTCAACTATCCTTTGCCACATTTGATTTTGCCTGGCTGCTGGGGTCTGTTGGACCCTGCTTCCTAAAATATATGGCTCAACTCTTATTATCTCATCCACCATGACTGACAACTCACCATCAGTGAATTTGGGCATCTTATGTGCCATGGTGTGTGATGTGCTGTGTGGTTAAGAGTGCAGGTGTGAAGGTGGTGGTGGTGGTGATGTGTGTGGTGTGTGTGTGTTTGTGATGGTGTGATGTGTGCAGGGTTGCCTATCCTTTGTGTGATATTGTTGGGCCCTTCAGTTCTGGAGTTGTGCAAAGAATTGTGGTCATGCAGGGGCTGGTTTTATGGTCTGCTATGTGGGTGGGTCCAAGCTGAGTATTCATGTCAGGTGTGTTGTCTGTGTTGAGCTGGGATTTGTAGTTCTTATTTGCCAGGGGCATGTGTCAATGGGGTGTGTTAGCTGTTTTTATTGGCTGAGCCAGATACACAGCCACATTTGGTGGTTTTGTGGTGTAGTTGCTTTCGACCGCCATTATTATTTCCGCGCGGACACCGCGGTCGGACTGCAATGGTCATTCCTCCAGCTCTCCCATTCATCATTGCTGTAATTCGCGGCGGTTGGAAACAAGCGGTCGTACCGCAGGCACCGCGGTAAGATCATAATTGCACTCGTGGAAATTCCGCTTGTGTATCGGCGGTTTGTGAGCTTTCCGCAGTGTATCCGACCGCCGTGGAGGGTATTTCGCCTTTTCTGCACGTGCGCCGCCGGTGGTTCTTGGGTTCCGACCGCGGCGGTCGGATTTTTCCGGCGGTGCATCGTAATGTGATCGGCGGTGGTGCCGCAGGCCATGCGGGCGGTCTTTTCCCATTGCCACGGCGGGCGGAATGGTTTTCCGACCGCCATCGTAATCGGCCCCAATGTCCCCTACTCGACTATTTTGAGGATACCCGGGTGGGAAGGCTACACAGATCTGGACACAGAAGACAGCCCAAATACCACATTCCATGGTGGAATGTATATAACAGCACCATAAACAAAGAAGCTAAAACTAATAATGCTGTGGAAGGATGGCATAACGCCTTCCAAGCCACAACAGGCAGAACCCCACCAACCCTACATAAACTATTACAATCTATCCAAAAAGAACAAAGCTACCAACAATTAAGAATGGAACAGTCTGTAACCCAACTAGGCCCAAAACTAACCAAACAAACTAAGCAAATGTTTGAGTACTTACAATACAAAGTAAGACTCTACCCAAACACTAAAGGGCTAGAATATCTAGAAACTATAGCTAAAAGCCTACTTTAAATAAATATACCTCAAACTCAAAAATACTCGTAATCTAAAAACAAGCAGTCAAATAAACATTTTTTTTCAAACTTCAAAAATATAATTATTTTGTCAATTAATTTAAATAATATTTAAAAAAATTCACATAATAATTGTATTTTATATAATAAAAATAACAATAACAATTACAATATTAACATTTCCCTCCCAGTATAAATAATTTAAAATTACTTACTTTTTCCGTAGCTGAAGAAATGTATTGAAAGAATTTCAAATTGAATTTTTTATTGCATGTAGTTAATTAAAACCATTACAAAAATCATCGAAATTTGTCAATAAAAACACAATCAGCAATAATATTTAAAAAGAGAGTGAAGAATAAAAGAGGATATGGCTGTTTCCCAAAGATCAACATTCATCATAATTTGTCAGCATTGATCGATGCACAGGTTATTACTCAATTTTTTGGCTTCCTTTGTCCTGTTGCTAAAAACGTGTGCAATATTGTGTTTAGTACCAGGTTTTGCTAGTCTGCTACATCATGGCTGGGATCAGGAGTTTAAAGTGCAGTCCTATAGTGCAGTATGTCTCTTATTGCAGGCGGTCATCATGTTTCATTGCGGCAGTTATATACGAAAAGTGCTGGTGTGCATGAGTCCTTGACTACGCTGCTATGATCATGGACAGTGTGCAGATATAAACTAGGTGTTACAAGATCTCAGATTTCTGTGCGGTACCATGTGCATTCTGAATTTTAAAACAAGTTGATTTCTAGAAGTTCACAGTCGTCTGTCTCCTGTTTGAAAATGCATCGCTTGTGCCAAAATACATACGCGTTGGCTCTATGTGTTTGATTTAGACAATAATGAGGCTGACTTTCTGCAGAAATTTGGTTGCCCTGCAAGTGGTCTGAAGTGAATTGCATGTTCAATAGTTGCATGATGGCCGGTCGACAAGATCTAATTTGCGAAGCGAAGTGCATGGAGTATATATTGCCGTCTCAGCATATTCACAGCTGAGCAAATGCACACTAGATGGATGAGGGAGTCCTCGGCTTGGCCACAAAGCCTGCAAAGCATGTTTGGCCATGACTGTTTCCATTTTGGAATCTGGTCTTTTGTGGTGAAAGCTCCCAATCGGATCAAAAGTAGCTGATGCTGGGTCGATGGAGTAATGTGCTGAACGAGGTACGGTTGAGGCAATCGCATCTCATATGAGGATAAGACCATCCAGCCGTGTTTTTTCTTCGATAGGGCGGCTTTATCCAGTATCCAGTCCTTTTGCTTTGCTGCGTTGTTGATTATTTTTTTGAATGCATTGAAACTATGATCTGTGTTCCAAGCGTCATGCGTGTCAAGCGTTGTCAATGCCTTTTCGAGTACGGTGTACCAAGCTTTTCCTCCTTTGGGTTGGTTCTTTATTTCTGTCCAGCAGTACCCCAGCAAGGAGTCCTCTGGTGCTGCTTTCAATTTCCAGCACATCTTTATTACTGCCGCTTGTCTAATCAGATGTTGGTTTAATAACCCGAATTCCAAGCGGACTTGGGCTTGAGATGTATACTGCAGAATCCGGAAGACTTGTTTAAATAGGCCTGATTGCAATAGGTTCAAGAAGTTGGCATCTTGTCCTTTGTATAGTTCAGAGCCGTATGTGAGAGTTGGGAGGAACTTGGCAGCAATGACTTTTAGTAGATGAGCGTTAGATGGACACTTTAATTTCAGTTTTAACATGTTCAGTGCAAATCGTAATTTATTTGCTTGAGCTTTTCTGGTGTTTAAGTGTAAGTGGTCTTTGAGTGTGAACTTTGTGTCGACCACTACTCCCAGGTATTTATAGGAGGCACTCTGCTCAATTCTGTTTCCTGCTGCATGCCACTGGTGATTTCCCCTATTGAGCACCGTTTTTGCTGAGAAACACATGGCCTTAGTTTTCTTGTAGTTGAGAGACAACCCGAGCTCCTTGGTGTATTCCACCAACTTTGTGATCAAACGCTGGAGTCCCACTGGTGTCTGACTGCATAAGACGATGTCGTCAGAGTACTGCAAACTTCTAATTTTGCGGTTTGCAATTTTCGGGGGGTCACTTTGCACTTCTGATAGCCTCCTATCTAAGTCTGCAGTAAAGATATTAAAGAGACTAGGTGCCAGCACGCATCCCTGCTTTAAGCTGGTGCACGTAGGAATCCTTGCTGTGGTACTTTCTCCATTGCCCAGTTTTATCTGGACCCAGGTGGATGTGTACAGATTAACGATGGCCCGTAGTATTGATGAAGGAACCCCCCATTTTGCCATTTTTTTCCACAGAAGTTCTCTGGGTACCATGTCAAACGCTGCTTTTAGATCGACAAAGCAGGTGTACAATTTGGTGGATTTTCGTTTGACATTTTCTACGAGGAGATTCAAAGCCAAAAGATTGGACAACATGTTTGTACCGGGTCTAAAGCTTGTCTGTGTGACTGGGATGATCTTGCTGGAAGAGACCCATTCTCCCTGAGCTATCAGGAGATTAGACGCATATATTTTTGCTTCTACATCGATTAAGGCGATTAGCCTAAAGTTCGCAGGATCCGACCTGGCACCCGCTTTGAATATCGGATGCAGAACACTACCTCTCCAGGAAGCTGGTATACTATTTGTTTGAAAAGCATGATTGAATAATGGAGTGAAGAATTCTGCCCAGAACGATTTTGTCTTGTTTAAAAAGCCCGTTAGGTAAGCCATTTGGACCAGGGGCTCCGCTAGATCTAAGGTTTTTTATAACCTTTTCAACCTGGGTAGTTCGAATCCAGTTTTCCTCAAATTAGTTTTCTAAGTTGTCTTTTTTTGGTTGATACGCTACGTTGTAATCTGTATTCAAGACTCGGTGATTAATGTTTTCATTCATATTGCTTTTAGTTAAATGGGCTATCCAGTCTGCCTCTAGGATATTTGCGTTGTGTTGGCGGAAAGATCCATTTGCTATGTTGTTAATTTCCGCCCAAAATTTCTTGTTGTTATTTGATTTACTTACTTCCAATAATTTTAGCCAGATTTCAGTTTGTTGTATTTTTTTTACAGTCCAAACCTCTTTTTTGTAGTTCTGCCTTAATTGATGTGTTTGTTGCATTTCACCTTTGCTCGTTTTCAGTGCATTTCCACGTAGTTTTCTCAATTCTCGGTTGAATGCCCTTTTTTTCACTGCTAGGGAGCTTGAGGGCTCTGTTGTTTTTTGACCATAGGTTGTTTCCATGATGTCTTTCCTGTGAGGGAAATTTGGAAATCAGCATCGTGATCATGTTCACCCAAGTTGCCCATGGCTGTGTCCGATTCGGTTCTTGTGTGGTCGACGGTAAGTTCTTTAAGTGATTCATTATTTCACCAGCATTTTTGCAGTTCCACGCGAGCCTTTTTAGATTGTACAAACTTGGCGTTTCGGACAGATTTCTACACTCCTCTTTTCTTGGTGTGTAAAAGTGAAGATCGATTAGCTGAGGGCTGTGGTCACTCTCTAGTCTGTGCGTTATTTGATAACTAGAGATCATCTGTAGTAGCGCGATGTCCACAATTGTGTAGTCTATGACCCGGTGTGACTGCTTGGATATTCTGGTAGGTCTCGCTGGTTGGTCCTGCGGGAAGCAACCGTTTAGGGTTATCATCCCTGTGTCGTCTAATATTGAGGCGCACAGTTGGCGGTCTTTTTTCCGATAATTTGTGATTACTGGGGGAATCATTTTCCCTTTCAATTTACTTTGTTGTTTCTTTTGTGCCTGGCCCACTTGAAGTAGAAACATATTGAAGTCGCCAGACAACGCAATTCCTGCCTGCGGGAAGGTTGATTGCAGTGATTTGATCAATGTTTTGAGGGTCATGATTTTCTCCTGTTTTGCTTTTGATGCTGGGTGGATATATACATTGCATATGATTAGAAGCTTTTCCTCATTGCTGTATCGCGGCCCGTTGAGTGGATCTTGTGGTAGTGAGATTTTTATACATTGGATCCAGGTTTGTCCTAGATCAATCGATTCATAGGACCATGGTATGTTTGTGCTTAAATAGATTGATAGACCACCAGATGGTCTGCCTGATGCTTTGCTTTTGGAGGCATTTTGCTGAAATTCTTTAAAACCAGTGATCGGCATGGGTGCCAGGGACCAGGTTTCCTGGAATAGGAGAATGTCAAATTTTTTAGGAAGGTTTGCAAATCTTCTTCGTTTGCCTTTTTACCGAAGCCGTTGATATTCCAAGAGCACATTTGTAATTTACTTTTTCATGCCGTATTTTCCTTTATCTCCATGCCCCAAGAGGTTGGAGGAAGAACTTTTTGGACTTGACTAGCTACTTCAGGTGCCACTTGATGGATGATGCATAGGTTTGATTGTCTCTTCTGGGCATTTGCTGTGGGACCTACTGCCCCCCGGAGTAATCCACTGTCTAATGCTGATCTTAACTCAGTTATTAGACTTAAAGGCCCGGGATATCGTTCTGTTTCTATTGTTCTTATTTCGATTCCCCATTTGGCAAAAAAGTCTCTATGGTCCCACACATCCGTTGTAATTTTTGGGTCACTCCAGGTTACAACCGTCGTTTCTCTCCTTTTGGTGTTTGGAGACGTTTTGAATTGGACGCTTTCTATGTGGTTTGTATTTAGATGTTTTAACGTTTCGATAAAATTTGCCAACTTTAGTATGGCACTACGATTGAGAATGTCATGGTTTCCTTTTGAGATGTAATGTGGAATTCATTCTAACGTTACTATGCCTTCTGGGCAAGTTTGGGCTTCGCTGCTTTGCGAGCGATTAGTTCGGTGGCAATGTGGACTTGCAAGAGTTCTGCTACGTATAATTTCTCCTGCTGGTATGGTCCTCTCTATTGCAGGGTACGGGCAAGTTGTTTTTACCACAGCTCGATTGATTGTGTCTGCTTTTGTTTCTTGTAATGTGACTTGGTTTACTGGTAGTGGGCAGTAATCTATCGGATTCACCAAACTGTCGCTGGGTTTTGGAAGTTGCTGCGATTGTACCACAGTTTTGCTGGTTTGAGCTTTTGCTTGCTTGGGGAAGTATTGAAAGATACTTTGTTGTTCTACCCATGGGTTTTGCCATGGTTTGCCGTCCTTATCTTGTTCTTTATTGGGAGAAAATGGTTGCCGGGGATCTTTGTGGTTAATTGTCTGCGTTATTGTTGGGTCAGATGGGCAACTGTTCATACCATGTTTATCTGATTTGGGTTTTTGGTCGGACAAATTTTCGGTGTTATACGTATTTGTCTTGGCTTCCAATTTCCTGTTCCCCGGGCTTGTTTCATTTGGATTCCTTTAATGGCCGCTAGACCCAGATCGCTTTGGAGCCTCTTGCAGAGACATCAGTGCTGTGGCTTGGCATCTCTTTTGCTTGTTTTGCCTTGACTTCCTCAGTCTCTTACGTTCCCGTTTGGTCAATGGATTACTAAGATTTTGTTGCTGTTGTTTTAGGGCAACTGCATCGGGTGCTAGGTCATCACAGGAGTCACCGTTGTGATTATTTCAATGATTGTTTCGTATTGACATATTGTTTGATGTTTCTGTCTGTGTTTCTGAGTTTGAGTCTCTTAGGGTGCCATCCATTTCCTCCGTGTTTTTTAAGGTACCCAGTGATGGTATGAGATTCTGTTGGGTCACGGCTGTGTTAGTTGGAGAGCTGGTGTGGCCATTGTTTTTTTTTTTACTTCTGCCAGTATGTCAATCAGAATCACCGGAATGGACTTTAGTTGATGCATGGTGCTTGAACATTGGCACTCATGATACGTTGTGTGAGGATCTTTCTGCACCCGCTCAATTATGGAGTTTAATGCTTGAATTTTTCGTTCTATGCCAGAGACGTGTAGCACGAGAGCTTGCAGGGGATCTACTTGCAACTCTAGTTTTTCTGAGTGTTGAAACAATGCAGATGAGATGGTTTCCTTTATGTTGATGAATGGAGACCATAACGGAGCTTGTAAAAGTGGAAAATGGTCTGTCTGATAGGCGTCCGGTCGTGGGCTAAGGTGAATATTACTTCCTGATTTGATCATAGAGTTGTCCTTAAGGTCTCCCATCAAGCTTGTACTTGGTTGTATAGGGGATCCGAGCCCCGATCTGGACTTTGTTGGTTGATCAAGTCTTGAGTAGGCTATGAAACCGGTCCCTGGTCCTGTCTTCATTGGTGAGAGTATCGCGTTATGATCATAATCAAAAAGGAGCCCTGTTGTAGGATGCTCATTTCTGGCGAAAAGGGAGGTTTGTCCCATCTGAGCTACATGTTTTGACCCGAACGAACTTATTAGGGATTCTTGAATTTCTGGAGCTAGTTTGTGTTCGCCACTATTGCCCATCCCGTCCACAGTGGCATTGAGAATGACGCATGCCTGGTCTTTGCCTAAATTTACCCCACGGAAATAGGGGAGTGCTCCAAGGCTTACGGAGTGCCTCTCCATTGTTGCATCTAGTACTTTTTTTGTTGAACTCTTTTGTAATTTTTGCAGTATTTCGCTTGCGTTTATCTGAGCTGTCACAGTTACTTGGTTCCCAGTTATTTTGAGAATTTTTGGAATGTTAGTTTGTGCACTCGCCATGTCCGGAGTAGTTGTAGATCCTCCTGCAGCCAACGTTTTTGTGGTTGAGTCCTGGGGTCTAGTTGTTCTGGTTGTTCTTGCTTGAGCTCGGAGACTGGGGGAGATTAGAAAGTCTGTAATTTTTGTGTTCCTTCCTGTTGACTTTTTCTTTCGCGTTGATAACATGGTTAATAATAGCGTTGGCGATGTTGTTGAGGTGATTCCAAGTTTGTTTCCGACTGTGTCGCTTCTATTGGTAAGACAGGGGCACTTTTGCTGGTCTTCCTGCTGTTTTGGCAAACTTTTTTCTTTGGCTTTGCCTCGTTTCTAATTCTCCCCGATCTCATGTCTTGGTGTTGGCTTAGGTGCACCCCATTTTTATCCTTTTGTTATTTTGTGTTACCACACCAGCATGCGCACCTCAGGAATGATTTAAAAGCAGGAGCAGGGCACACAAGCTGACCGCTAGCCGCACCCAACCTAGTTAGGTCGCTTTCGCGGTCTGCTGGGCTCAACACTCAGCTACCGCCTCTAAGGGCAGTCACGCTCTCTGCTCTATGGGCTGCCCCGGTCCAACAATGCCCAACAGTGTCAACAGTGCAAATGGGGTAATGCGGGTGCGATGCGGTGCGTTGAGGCCGTTGAAACAGTGGGGTGCACCCCACTTCCCTCGACAACGAGACTGCCGGGAGGCGGGGGGCGGATTTAGTTGTTTTTTTTTTGCAGGGGAGCTGCCGGTTATTGGTTGCAGTTAAACCCCTGTTTTACCGCTGCCAGCGAATTTCCACGCTGCTCCGCTCTGCACTGCACCGCACTGCACTGCTGAGTGCGGGGTGTGCGGGGAGTGCGGGGGGCGGGAGGCGCGGGGGGCCTTGATCCGCCAAAGGAAAGAAAAGAGCAAATACCGCTGACGTCACGGGAGCTGGTGGCCGGGAGGTCGGAAAGCTGGAAAGGCTGGAAGGCTGGAAAGCTGCCGGGAGCGAAGGAGCCAGGGAGCTGCTGGGAGCCGGGAAACTGGGAAGCCGATGGGCCGCTTGGAGCCGGGACTGGCTCGCACCGCACTCGCTCCTTGCGCCTTGCTCCGCCGTCTGCTGCCCCGCTGTGTGCTCTGTGCTCTGACCCGGCACCGGAAGCACTTCAATCTGATCACCTCTCACTGGAGTGAACCTGCCGCAAGAAGCTGTCCAATCCAGGGAGTCATCATCCGAGAGTTCATGTTCCGGGGGTGGAGACTGGCTCTGCAGGTTGGTGTTGTCATCCTCTGCAGTCAGTTCTTGGTCACCTGTGGGACAGAGGGGAAATGGTCATTGACGTGCACCCCTCAAGCTCGGTGTTCGATGTATCTTATTTGCAGGTTATGCAACACACAGTTTACTAGTTCTCACATTGTATCTCTGCACAGTAATGTGCATCATGACATGATGTGGAGGTACATACATTAATTTTCCATGGTGTGACATGTCAATGGATACCATGCCCCACGTGCAGATTTCGTGATTACGAGGACATGTTGTCATCTGACAACTGGCGGCAATACGACTTGATGTGAAGCATCTTTGCTGATTACTCTGCCTGGCAGGCGTTACATCTGCGCATGAATTAGCCATTGTCATCTCATGCATACCTTTGTCATGTCGTGTGGTTTGATTTATTTGTTCTACAGACCATGCTTGCTTTGTTTTCATATGGTCCTTCAAGCTCAGCCCCCATGGAACTTACAGATAGCATTCAGTGCTGTGCATGTTTGTGCCCTGATTTGCTTCAACATGGGATTTGGTGAGTCACACTTTTCTTTCTGTGACAGTTACATACGCTTAGCTGTCTGCACACTGTAATCTGATATTGTATCTGTGTCAATTTTGGTGGGATGTGAGGGCTGGTGTTGTCATATGGCTCCATGCTTTTTTAGGGGCATGGTGGGGTGCATGCACTGTCTACTTACCTGTTCTGTTGTCACATTGGGGTGGACTTTCTGTCACATATCTCTGGGTGTGTGTTTAAGTGCTCCATCCTGCTTAGGGGTGGGACAGGGTGCCTGGTGGGAGTTGTAGTGCAGGCCTCCCACCCCCAAACAGCCCTCCCTGGGAAGATGGCTAGCTACCTGTTAGATGAAGGTGAACAATGCAATGGCTGCCACATGCTTCTGGGTGTGGGGGTGGGGGGGGATTGCTCCATCCTGCTCAGGGGTGGGACAGGGGTGCCTGGTGGGAGTTGTAGTGCAGGCCTCCCACCCCCAAACAGCCCTCCTTGGGAAGATGGCTACCTACCTGTTAGATGAAGGTGAACAATGCAATGGCTGCCACGTGCTTCTGGGTGTGGGGGGGGGGTGCTCTATCCTGCTCAGGGGTGGGACAGGGGTGCCTGGTGGGAGTTGTAGTACAGGCCTCCCACCCCCAAACAGCCCTCCCTGGGAAGATGGCTACCTACCTGTTAGATGAAGGTGAACAATGCAATGGCTGCCACATGCTTCTGGGTGTGGGGGAAGTGCTCCATCCTGCTCAGGGGTGGGACAGGGGTGCCTGGTGGGAGTTGTAGTGCAGGCCTCCCACCCCCAAACAGCCCTCCCTGGGAAGATGGCTACCTACCTGTAAGTTTGGTTGGTGAGATGCAATGGGTGCCACATGCTTCTGGCTGGGTGGGGGAGTGCTCCATCTTTCTGAGCTGTGGAACAAGGGGGCCTGGTGGGAGTTGTAGTGCTGGCTGCCTGGACACATGCAACCCTGGGAATGTTGCTGGCTACCTTTGGGGTGAATCAGACAGGGTGCATGTTACATCTGTGAGACCTGTGTTGGTTATTGTGGTGCAGATGAATGACATTGGGCCTAGGAGGTGTAGCTTTGTAGTTGTGCAAGACAGTACATAGCAGGGTAATGGTATACATTTGTTTGTTCTTACCAGCCTGCACTCCCCCGGGTATTCCTGTGAGACTCTCTGGATGAAGTATGGCACACACCTTCTCCTCCCATGCAGTGAATGTTCTTGGTGGAATGGGAGGGCCACCGCCAGTCATCTGAGCCAGCTGACGGTTCTTGTTGTTCTTCTCTTTAACCTTGCTCTTGAGGTCATGCCACCGCTTCACGATCTCCTTCTTGGAGCGCGGGATGGTCCCTACTGCATTGACCTTGCTGACTATCCTTGTCCACATTTGTGCTCTGGTGGCTAATGGTGTCTGTTGGACCAGGGTACCAAACAATTGTGGTTCTACCCTGATTATCTCATCTACCATGACTGACAACTCACTGTCTGTGAATTTGGGCATTTTCTTTTGTGCCCATCTGAGCTACATGTTTTGACCCGAACGAACTTATTAGGCATTCTTGAATTTCTGGAGCTAGTTTGTGTTCGCCACTATTGCCCATCCCGTCTACAGTGGCATCGAGAATGACGCATGCCTGGTCTTTGCCTAAATTTACCCCACGGAAACAGGGGAGTGCTCCAAGGCTTACGGAGCGCCTCTTCATTGTTGCATCTAGTACTTCTTTTGTTGAACTCTTTTGTAATTTTTGCAGTATTTTGCTAGCGTTTATCTGAGCTGTCACAGTTACTTGGTTTCCAGTTATTTTGAGAATTTTTGGAATGTTAGTTTGTGCACTCGCCATGTCCGGAGTAGTTGTAGATCCTCCTGCAGCCAACGTTTTTGTGGTTGAGTCCTGGGGTCTAGTTGTTCTGGTTGTTCTTGCTTGAGCTCGGAGACTGGGGGAGATTAGAAAGACTGTAATTTTTGTGTTCCTTCCTGTTGACTTTTTCTTTGGCGTTGATAACATGGTTAATAATAGCGTTGGCGACGTTGTTGATGGTGATTCCAAGTTTGTTTCCGACTGTGTCGCTTCTATTGGTAAGACAGGAGCACTTTTGCTGGTCTTCCTGCTGTTTTGGCAAACTTTTTTCTTTGGCTTTGCCTCGTTTCTAATTCTCCCCGATCTCATGTCTTGGGGTTGGCTTAGGTGCACCCCTTTTTTATCCTTTTGTTATTTTGTGTTACCACAGCAGCATGCGCACTTCAGGAATGATTTAAAAGCAGGAGCAGGGCACTCAAGCTGACCGCTAGCCGCACCCAACCTAGTTAGGTCGCTTTTGCGGTCTGCTGGGCTCAACACTCAGCTACCGCCTCTAAGGGCAGTCACGCTCTCTGCTCTATGGGCTGCCCCGGTCCAACAATGCCTAACAGTGTCAACAGTGCAAATGGGGTAATGCGGGTGTGATGCGGTGCGTTGAGGCCGTTGAAACAGTGGGGTGCACCCCCCTCCCTCGACAACGAGACTGCCGGGAGGCGGGCGGATTTGGGTTTTATTTTTGCAGGGGAGCTGCCGGTTATTGGTTGCAGTTAAACCCCTGTTTTACCGCTGCCAGCGAATTTCTGCGCTCCTCCGCTCTGCACTGCACCGCCGAGTGCGGGGTGTGAGGAGGCGGGGGGCCTTGATCCGCCAAAGGAAAGAAAAGAGCAGATACCGCTGACGTCATGGGAGCTGGTGGCCGGGAGGTCGGAAAGCTGGAAAGGCTGGAAAGCTGCCGGGAGCGAAGGAGTCAGGGAGCTGCTGGGAGCTGGGAAACTGGGAAGCCGACGGGCCGCTTGGAGCCGGGACTGTCTCGCACCGCACTCGCTCTGCCGTCCGCTGTGTGCTCTGTGCTCTGACCCGGCACCGGAAGCACTTCAATCTGATCACCTCTCACTGGAGTGAACCTGCCGCAAGAAGCTGTCCAATCCAGGGAGTCATCATCAGAGAGTCCATGTTCCGGGGGTGGAGACTGGCTCTGCAGGTTGGTGTTGTCATCCTCTGCAGTCAGTTCTTGGTCACCTGTGGGACAGAGGGAAATGGTCATTGACGTGCACCCCTCAAGCTTGGTGTTCGATGTATCTTATTTACAGGTTATGCAACACACAGTTTACTAGTTCTCACATTGTATCTCTGCACAGTAATGTGCATCATGACATGATGTGGAGGTACATACATTAATTTTCCATGGTGTGACATGTCAATGGATACCATGCCCCACGTGCAGATTTCGTGATTACGAGGACATGTTGTCATCTGACAACTGGCGGCAATACGACTTGATGTGAAGCATCTTTGCTGATTACTCTGCCTGGCAGGCGTTACATCTGCGCATGAATTAGCCATTGTCATCTCATGCATACCTTTGTCATGTCGTGTGGTTTGATTTATTTGTTCTACAGACTATGCTTGCTTTGTTTTCATATGGTCCTTCAAGCTCAGCCCCCATGGAACTTACAGATAGCATTCAGTGCTGTGCATGTTTGTGCCCTGATTTGCGTCAACATGGGATTTGGCGAGTCACACTTTTCTTTCTGTGACAGTTACATACGCTTAGCTGTCTGCACACTGTAATCTGATATTGTATCTGTGTCAATTTTGGTGGGATCTGAGGGCTGGTGTTGTCATATGGCTCCATGCTTTTTGAGGGGAATGGTGGGGTGCATGCACTGTCTACTTACCTGTTCTGTTGTCACATTGGGGTGGACTTTCTGTCACATATCTCTGGGTGTGTGTTTAAGTGCTCCATCCTGCTCAGGGGTGGGACAGGTGTGCCTGGTGGGAGTTGTAGTGCAGGCCTCCCACCCCCAAACAGCCCTCCCTGGGAAGATGGCTACCTACCTGTTAGATGAAGGTGAACAATGCAATGGCTGCCACATGCTTCTGGGTGTGGGGGGGAGTGCTCCATCCTGCTCAGGGGTGGGACAGGGGTGCCTGGTGGGAGTTGTAGTGCAGGCCTCCCACCCCCAAACAGCCTTCCCTGGGAAGATGGCTACCTAGCTGTTAGATGAAGGTGAACAATGCAATGGCTGCCACATGCTTCTGGGTGTGGGGGGGGGGTGCTCCATCCTGCTCAGAGGTGGGACAGGGGTACCTGGTGGGAGTTGTAGTGCAGGCCTCCCACCCCCAAACAGCCCTCCCTGGGAAGATGGCTACCTACCTGTTAGATGAAGGTGAACAATGCAATGGCTGCCACGTGCTTCTGGGTGTGGGGGGAATGCTCCATCCTGCTCAGGGGTGGGACAGGGGTGCCTGGTGGGAGTTGTAGTGCAGGCCTCCCACCCCCAAACAGCCCTCCCTGGGAAGATGGCTACCTTCCTGTTAGATGAAGGTGAACAATGCAATGGCTGCCACATGCTTCTGGGTGTGGGGGAAGTGCTCCATCCTGCTCAGGGGTGGGACAGGGGTGCCTGGTGGGAGTTGTAGTGCAGGCCTCCCACCCCCAAACAGCCCTCCCTGGGAAGATGGCTACCTACCTGTAAGTTTGGTTGGTGAGATACAATGGCTGCCACATGCTTCTGGCTGGGTGGGGGAGTGCTCCATCTTTCTGAGCTGTGGAACAAGGGGGCCTGGTGGGAGTTGTAGTGCTGGCTGCCTGGACACGTGCAACCCTGGGAATGTTGCTGGCTACCTTTGGGGTGAATCAGATGGGGTGCATGTTACATCTGTGAGACCTGTGTTGGTTATTGTGGTGCAGATGAATGACATTGGGCCTAGGAGGTGTAGCTTTGTAGTTGTGCAAGACAGTACATAGCAGGGTAATGGTATACATTTGTTTGTACTTACCAGCCTGCACTCCCCCGGGTATTCCTGTGAGACTCTCTGGATGAAGTATGGCACACACCTTCTCCTCCCATGCAGTGAATGTTCTTGGTGGAATGTGAGGGCCACCGCCAGTCATCTGAGCCAGCTGACGGTTCTTGTTGTTCTTCTCTTTCACCTTGCTCTTGAGGTCATGCCACCGCTTCACGATCTCCTTCTTGGAGCGCGGGATGGTCCCTACTGCATTGACCTTGCTGACTATCCTTGTCCACATTTGTGCTCTGGTGGCTAATAGTGTCTGTTGGGCCAGGGTACCAAACAATTGTGGTTCTACCCTGATTATCTCATCTACCATGACTGACAACTCACTGTCTGTGAATTTGGGCATTTTCTTTTGTGCCATGGTGTGTGCTGTGCAAATGTTTTGAGGTGCAGTTGTGAGGGTGGTGTGTATGTGTGTTGTTGTGCTTGTGAGATGTGTGGTGTTTTGCCTATCCGATGTGCTGCAGGGTTTGGTTCCTTCAGGGCTGGAGTGGTGCAAAGGATTGTGGTCAGGGAAGGGGCTTGTTTTATACTCAGCTATGTGGGTGTGTCAAAATGGGGTATCGCTGTCAGGTGTGTTGTGTGGGTTGTCCTGGCATTTGTATTTTTGAAGTTGCCATGGCGGTGTGTTATTGTGGTGTGTTAGGTGTTTTTGGGGGCAGAGCTAGTTTGATGTGTGCACTTGGTGGCCTTGTTGTGTTTTTTTTGCTGACCGCCATATTTGTCACGGAGCGTCCGCAGCGGTGGCTATGCAACAGTCCTTCCGCCGGCTCTGCCATTCATCACTGTTTGCGTTCGCAAACAGCGGAACGTCCTGCTGTCACATCGGGGGAATCCTAATTTTACGTGCGGTCACTCCGCTGGGCTCGCGACGGTTTCGTGTGTTTCCGCAGCAAATCAGACCGCAGCGGACGGATTTTCAGCAGCTCCGCCCGCTACCGGCGTTCTTTCGTGGCGTCGTTCCGCCGCGGTCGGGAATTTTTGGCGGTTGATCCTAATCGGACCGCCGGTTTTGCCGCGGTACCAACGGACAGTTAGTTTCCGCTACCATGGCGGTAGGGGTGGTTTTCCGGCCGCCATCGTAATCAGCCCCTAAGTTTCAGTTATATATATATTTTTTTTAAAGTTGTTTAGTATATTATATGTGGTTTATATTGTTTTAGATGTTAAATAATTGTTTTGTTTTATTTAGGTATAATACTATAGATAGTAAATAATTGTGTGTATTTATTAATTTTTATGATATTTTTAAATGTCTTTAAAAATTTGTTGATCGAATTATTTTGTATGTTGTGTGTTAAATAATAATTTTATATCTTTTGTGGTACGTTTTGTATGGTTATAAACATTTGTAACATGTCGATATATTTTTTTTAACGATATTATTGGTGTCTATATTTTTGTTATCAATATTTTTGAAATTTTGTATGTTTTTTATAACATGTTTGATATTATTTTTAACTATATTTTTTGGTTCGATAATAGTGATATCGATGTAAATCTATGACGATATTTTCTTGTCGATATTTGTGTAGTTTTTTAAATAAGTATAGTATGTCGATTTTAGTGTAATCGATATTTTTGTCCTGATATTATGGTAGGTCGATATTGTGTCTGTCGATATTGTATCAGTGATCCTTTATGTGTAACAGAAGGGAGCAGTCCACAGATCCAACAGTTTGTGACATTCGATGTGTCATGTGCTTGGAGGAGTGTTTGCAAAAATACATTATCTAGGTATGTTTTTCGATGTTCACCTTTATGGGGGGGGGGGGGGCCAAGGTAACAAACATATGTTCAGAGGGAACAGGCGTTGTACCAACCAAAGAGTGCACAGGATATTTTTATTCAAGAAACCATACTAGCCCAAGTACTGCTATCAAGGATATCAGGGCAATTACCACAAACACTATTTTACTCTTTGTAGCCCAACTGGACCAACCAGACTCACTCTGCCCAACACGTGGGGCTGCAAATGGCTGTTCCTCCTCCATAATGGGGCGACCAAATGGATACATTGTGACCAGAGGAAAGAACATGCAATGGAACCAATGACAAGAAGACAGAGGAAAGGGCAAATGTTCCCAGTGTCCGTCAGAGCCTCACTGGCAGGCTCCTAATGTTCATCAGTTGGCGCTGTTGAGCACCAGCGTTGGAGCTATCGGACCAGCTCTTGAAGAATCCCACGTCGCTCAGGATGAGGCACTCACCTTCCCAGGGGAGCACACCCGATTAATCCTGTCCAATGTCCGAACAATGCACCAATCTCGTCTCTCCCTATGCTACTATTGCCTGATTTATCGAGTCCATCCCTGCTAATCTGACTTTTCCTTTGGTGCACTGTTCCTCCGTCGGACCGTATACCTAGCTACTCCAGGGACAGAGGGGTCTGCAAGCAGGGGCTCAAGCACAGATGAGCCAGCAGACTGAGGCTCCTGGTTGGCCCTGATCTCAGGAGGCACTGCCTCGTTCAACACTGCATCATTTTCTTTCTCCGTTTGTGCCCACGTCAGCTGAACATCCGAGAAAGGAACAAACCGGGGCACTTGCTCTGTTTCAGAGTAACCTACTGATCCTAAGGTAAAGGGAGGGGCACCTTTCGGAAATGTTGGGAGTGAATCCAATTCTTCCTGCCGGCCACCTTCACGGCTGTGCGGGTAGCGAGGAGGATTTGCATCGGCCCCTTACAGCACGGCACCAAACTGTCTTTCCTCTGAAAATGCCTAGTCAGCACATAGTCCCCAGGCCGGATATCGTGGCCCCTCGGGAGCTGGTCGTAGGACTTCGTGGATCTGTTGGTGAATAGAACGCAAGCTTTTAGTCAACTCATACAGGTAGTCCACAAGCAAAGGGTATTCAATTTCTGAAAACCATTGAGGTCGCGGGACGCTCCAGACATTCGACGGGCGTCCGAACACGACCTCATACGGCGACAATCCTTTCCTAGAGTGAGCCGTAGATCTTGTAGACAAAAGGGCTAATGGTAAAGCATCTGGCCACTGCAATCCTGTGCTCTCTTGAATCTTTGCCAATTTCAGTTTGAGAGTACCGTTGTACTTCTCAACCAGACCTGCTGACTGGGGGTGGTTTGCAGCATGAAATTTCTGCTTGATGTGCAGTCCGTCGCGGGAAACGACCTTAACAACGCGGTCAAAACACCGCACCACACCAGCTGGATAACCTTTGAATTGAAGTGACTTCCGTTGTCACTCCAAATAAAACGGGGCAAACCAAAACACGGGAAGAACTCCTTTAGGAGTGCCTTCGCCGTCGCCAAGGCTGTGTTCTCTTTAGTGGGGTAAACCTCAACACATTTACTGAATGCACAAACAACTACTAACACATATTTCAGATTGTTGACTCGTACCATTTCGATGAAATCCATCTGAAGGACCTCGAAAGGGAAGGAAGGCGATGCAAAATTACCAGGGGGTGTAGGGGTGCCTTTTCCAGGGTTATACATCATGCATATCATACAGTACTTTACTAAGTGAGCAGCAACCTTGGGAATGTTGTCATTCTGCCATACAGGATCTAACAGTTTACAGATGCCTTTCGCACTAATGTGGGCTGGCCCGTGCGCCATAGTGACCACAGGGAGGACATATGCATCTGGTAACATCCATCTCTGTTTTCCTGACTTATCCGTCCAACACCCATCCTCATCTAAACGTGCTGTGCTTTCCTGCCATACTGCTAACTCCTCAATCGTTGCCTCACTCTGGATTTCTTTCACATTGTCTAGAGTATCCTCGAACATAGTGACTTCGGGCCCCCACCTGGCAGGACTCGCTACAAACATCTTTTTCATTTTTGTTCGAGCTGTCTCCTTAGCTGTCTGGTCTGCAAATGCATTTCCTCTTCCCACATCATCATTAATTGCCTTGTGGGCACAGCACTTTACTATAGCCAATTTCTTAGGAAGTGTCAAGGCGGTCAGAAGCCTATGTATAAGAGGGCCATGTTGGATACGCGTCCCGTGTGAAGTAAGGAACCTTCTCTCTGCCCAGAGCCGCCCAAAATTATGGGCGACCCCGAAGGCGTACTGGCTGTCAGTATAAATATTAACAGCCAGCCCCTCGCTCAACTCACCAGCTCTAATAAGGGCGACCAGTTCAGCTGCCTGAGCGGACTGATAGGGAACGTGTGATGTCTCAACTACCGTATGCAGTGTAGTAAGCGCATATGCTGCGGTGGTGGTGATCTGGTAATTTAAAACAAGAGCCATCGACATATAGTTCCCCTTGGGGTCAGATAAGGGAACATCAGTCAGGTCTACCCGTCCCTTCGTTTCTTCCTCTGTCCGAAAAAGACAATCATGTATGTCTATTTCCTCACTCTCAGAAGGGAAGGGCAGTAACGTGGCAGGGATCAGAGTGGCACATCTTTTGATCGTGATATGCGGGGCAAAGAGAGTTAGCTCATAACCGGTCAGACGTGCACTGGTGAGGTGCTGTGTCTTGGTCTTATTCAATAGGGTATCCACAGCATGAGGCACCATGACTTTGAGGTCAGTATCAAGTACGAGCCCAGCCGATTGCCTTATAGAGATGGCCATAGGCACGACCGCTCTTTGACAGCTCGGAAGGGCTCTGGCGACTGGATCAAGCAAAGCAGAAAAATAAGCACACGGCCGTTGCTTACCTCCAAAGGCCTGTGTTAAAACAGAGAGCGCACAACCAGCCATCTCGTGTACATACAGCACGAACAGCTTCCCATAATCAGGCGTGCCAAGCACAGGAGCAGAGCAAAGCGCAACTTTTAATTGCTCAAAAGACTGCTGACATTCAGGCGTCCAGGGCAGGGGCTCATGCACATCTTTTGTGGTTAATGCAAGTAAAGGCTTTATTAGTAATGAATAATTAGGGATCCAAGGGCAACAGTAGGAAGTGATGCCAATAAAAGCGCGCACATCCCTCTGGGTTTTAGGGATAGGCATTTTAACAATGGCGCTAATGCGCTCAGGGGTCAATCTCCTACCCTACTTCGACAGTAGGTGACCTAAATAGGTGACCTCCTGACGACAATATTGAAATTTAGAAAGGGACACTTTATGTTCATTGAGAGCCAAATGTAGCAACAACTTAACCGTACTGTCTTTGCATCTCTGTTCAGTGTCAGAAGCTATTAGTATGTCATCCACATACTGGAGAGAGCGTGAGGGAGTCCAATTGGGCTTTCAAGGCTTGGCTATATATACTAGGGTTTTCAGTATAGCCCTGAGGAGCGTGGCAGAATCTAAAACTTCTGCCAGCTAAGGTAAAACCGAGCAGATGTCGGCTATCAGGATTAATCGGGATGCTAAAGAACGCATTTTTCAAATCAATGACAGAGAAGAATTTAGCAGAGGAAGGAATCATTGTTAGAAGGGCAGTAATGTCAGGGACCACCGGGAACAGAGGGACCACTATCTTATTAACTGCGCGCAAATCAATCACAAAATGATAAACATCTGGGTGGTCATTGGGGGTCTGGAGACGCCTTTTTTAGAATAGGAAGAATAGGACTATTACACACATTCGCTGCTGTCTCCTCAACTACCCCCGACTCAATCAGATCTTGTATAATTCGCAGCAAAGCTCGCTCCCCCGCTTGAGGTATTTTGTACTGGGAAATACGAGGCAAAACGGCATTGTCCTTAACTTTAATGGAAATTGGGGGAATTTGCAATAGTCCTACATCTGTGTCACCTGTTGCCCTTAAACTCAGCAGGAAGGGGTGCATCTTTTGACAGACACTGCTTAGAGCTGAACACATTCAATCCCATTGTCATGTAAACATCTTCCGGAGAGCAAAAAATTGTTGTATGCAACTATTTTAATAAATCTAGGCCCATTAGGTTTTCTCCACAATTTGATGTCAATAGGAACTGTGAATCCACAGTAAAAGGACCGATAGTCAAAGCAAGAGGTTTGGAAATGGGGCTTACAACAGGTACGCCAGAAAATCCTACCGAAACATTATTTAGGCCAGACGGGGCTGCCCGGGGGACCAGTGAACGAGAAACAGAGCTATTCATTGCACCTGTATCCACTAAGAATTTCTTAACTGAGCCTTGCAAATCTGCGGTGACATAAGGACCGCGCTGATCTACAGGTATCTGGACTGGTCCCTCACCCTGCCCCTGGCTGTCCTAGCTGTGGGACTCCCCTGTCACCTCATCCAGATCATTGTCATCGTGGTAATACTGTCTCCCTCGAGGGTCATCAAAATAATTCTTGTCTGTCCAACCCTGCAATGTCCTATCCTCCCGAACCCTATCCTGGTCACTTCCTTCACGACCCCGTCCAAGAGAACCTCGTCCCCTGGGGGCCGCAACTTTCTGCAATAAAACCAGACACTTGCTACGCCAGTGCCCCTCCTCCTTGCAGTGCGCACACTGATTCGACCCTACTGGCGCAGCGCTCCTGCTAGTACAGGGAAGCTGCCGGGCCGGACCAGCACCACTTCCCCTTCCATTTCCCCTAAACGCCTGCTGTAACAGCACCTTTGTCTTCAACTCCCTGTGCTTCTTCTCTACCTTCTCCTTCTTCTCCCTATGTTCATAATATTGTGCCATACTCAGTATAACAGAAGGGGAGGAAGTAGTCCAAGTGCTCTCCGAAGCCTGCAATCGAGCTGCTATCTCAGGAAGCAGGTTCGTCACAAATCTATTAGCAAGCAATGGAACACCCCCTTCCATCGACAAGTCCTGTCCACTAAAATCTAAAACGACACCCTCAAACCGGGTGAAGAAATCTGACACACTTTCATCTTTCTTCTGACGACATGCCGTTAACTTGTCCCAATCTACCCTCCTCGGTGGAATGAGAGAGTGCATATACGTAAAAATTCGGCCAGGCAAAGCTAGTATTTCGGCCTTAGGCTTCTCCCCAGGCTTCCATTCCTTATCCCATGCTTTAATCTGATCCCAGGTACCACCCAATTCCACGACGTGGTTCTGCGTGTGCACCTGCCTCCAAATGTCGACGGGCACCAGCAGACCAAAGAACATTTCAATATCCGCAAGCGTCATCACAGTCGATGAAGCAGCCTCAGTCAATTCCTTATAGTACGCAGTTGGATTTTTTTATAGGGTCAGGTAACTGAGCCTTAAGGGACAAAACCTCACTCCTTTTCCACGGCGTGTACACCCATTGTTCTTGGAAACAGGCCTCTATCCTTGGTCTAATAACAGTATTCTGCTGATCTTGTAATTCAGGCAATTCAGGGTGGTATATGGGATGGACTTCCCTCAGGCGCCATACCAGCAGCATATACATTGTCCCTGATATCATAAATAAACTGAGGCGCTACAGCGTTGAAGCACTGTTGCCACAATCCAATCAGTGTAGCCGACATGTGCTTAAGGGCATTCTGCTGCACAAACGGCTCATAATCTCTCATCACACTCCACACATCTTCCATACTATAGATGGGGTGACAAGCCCACTGAGCAGCCTGATTGGCTACTACCTTTTCTCTTCATCTCCCACATCCGATCGTATCAATATCCGCCCCAGTCCCCGTCCCCCGATCCCCATACAGGCGTTCTGCTACCCAATACTGACGGGGAATGAAGGAAAAGGGAAGGAGTAGTAACAGAAGGAATAGGCACCAAAGTCGTCAATGGCTGAGTTGTGGGTGTAAGGGCTGGAGAGAGGAGTGACGCTGACACAACAGGCGTAGCAGGGAGACTAGCAGTCATCGCCGGCGCAGAAGGCGAAGCCACAGAAACGGCAGGAGGCGCGGCGGCCAAAGCAGCTGGGTCAGTAACAGAAGCAACAGGGGCAGAAGAGACAGACGACTGGGGTTGTGGCACAGCAGGGTATATTCTCTGCGGGGTGTATGGGGGCGGAGGTTGGGTGTCTAACAATTCCTCCACAAATGTATCATTTTCTTCTCGAACCACATAAGACATTTCACATTGCAATAGAAACTTCCTATCGGCACACTCTATCCCCTTTTTAGTCTTCTCTTTATCATACACAACAGCTTTCTGAGTCACTGTCTGCATCCTTCGCTTTCGGGCCTCCTTTTCTGCTTTCATTTGTCTCTGTTTAGCTTCCTTTTGCCACGTCCTAAGGGAATCAAACATCGACTGCCTACTTCTTTTTGCAAACAATTTGCCCTGCAGGAAATTATGCTTTTGCTCATCAAAAGTGCCTGTCAGCGGCCATTGCAACTCGGCATTGTCCCTCGTATATTTGTGCCATAATGTACTAAACATAATAGGGCCAAGGCCATGCTTAACGTACATCTCAAAATTCGGAGTGCCATCCGGAGGCGCAGGCTGACTCTGTTCCAATCGAGCATCAGCAGAGCAACAACGACAACTCACACAGCAGAACTTACTCAAGCAGGGCATTTTCCAAACAAAACGTTCACTATTTATGCCGAGCAGATATTTGCAAATATCTTACCAAAGTTGATCAGATCAGACCTCACCAAATCCAAATGGTACCATGTTCACAAAGAACTCAAACAAATTCAAGCGCTTGTCCAAAAACGATCCTCAGACCCTACCAAACACAAACCAAAGTGGCGCCATAGCCACAAAACAAAACCAAAGCAAACTCACCTGGTGCACACAGGTCAAACAAAGTTATTCTCCACTGCCGACTCTTCGAACCAAACTGCCAGATCCAAGGGTTTCGCCTTTCAGGACCCCCGTCAGGATCACCACTGGGCGAGGCACAGCCCGGTCAGACAGACGGGGCAGCTGCGAGTACTAGACTCCTTTGTGCAGGGATCCCTGGTCCGCCCATCCGACCCGACGTGGCCCAGTCCTCCTCACCCATCTGCGGGCGAGGATGGGTCATCCGAAGGGGTCCCTGTTCGGGCGCCAACTGAAGGAAGTGACCTCTGCGGGCGAGGATGGGTCACCCGATGGGGTCCCTATTCGGGCGCCAACTGAAGGAAGTGACCCGATTAGGGCCACCAGGGCCACTCGCGACCACCTCTCAGCCTTCCATACAAATGAAGAGTCGGTCAGACAGTAGAGAATACAAACCAAAGTTATTTATTAATCGTACACTCGAGTGGACTCCAGTCTGATCAGCCTCCTTAGAATGCTGTACAGGGACTGACCCCCGTCCACATGGTAATGTCAGATATACATTTCCAACACCCCTAAAGACCCGCCCAGACTGGAATTTTCCGGTCTGGGCGCTGATGAACAAATGATGTACAGAAGGACGAGCTACCATCCTGAGACCGGGTACACGCTATCTTAGTTTCAAGGTTACTCAGCCCGTGCCGGTCTCTCTGAGTGTGGGAGCAGGGCTACCTACTGGGAAAGGCATGCGAAAACAGAACGATCTATTCATTAGTGCAGCGAAGCTCAACCTTGTATGATAAAGAGAAACAATTGAGACAGCTTTCTGCTGAGGCAGACAGTATGAGACAGAAGCTTACTTTCGATCATAGTATAAAATGGCGGCTGAATACAAAATGGTGCCGCAAATGCTAACTTAACTCGCACAATGCTAGAAGGAGTCGGCTAGACGTATTCTCAGTCCAACAGTGGGCAATCTACCCATCACTGCATGTAAGGTTTGTGGTGTAGTTTTAGTTGTAGAAGTTTGGACTGGTCCTGCTTGTGTAGCCGGTGTTGGCTGAATTGTGAGTGTTCTCATTACAAACTGTGTCATGTTTCTGTAAAGTTTTATTAATTCTTTATGTTGTGGAAGTAAGTCTCCTCCTGGCATTGTATCAATGTCAGGGTGTGGTGTGTAGGCCGCTAGTACTGGCCATGTTGCTCCGTCTCTTCCGAGCAGACTGAGTCTTACTCTATTTCTTGTATGGGGTAGGACGCCTTTAAACCAGTATAAATGTTCGTGGTAAGTGAGTGGAATTTCAATGTCTTCGTACGGACAATATTCGTTAGATATTTCATTTTCTGTGTAGTAATGAAATGTCTTTGTTAATGCATTTGCCTGTGGAAATGTAACCCATGAATAGAATACCTCTGTTCTAAATGATTTGTGTGCCTCAATCACAAATGTTACCTGCCCACCCCTAGCTGTAACACCGTATGCTACTAGTTTTAGGGTGATGGCATTTCTAACATTTTCTGAAATGTGTATTGCATCTTCTTCTTCTCCTGAGAGATTTAACTGAACCACAGGATCTTCCTGAACAGTCATTGTTTTAGTAAGAAGAGCTTTTCAAGGGAACTGAGATATGGTGTTATGCACAATAGGAACAATGTGTCCTTCAAGCTTGATTAACCAACAGCCAATACATAGGATTTGCCTACTCAGCTGTGGCGGAGTTTGTACCCTCCCACTCCAGACGTCTCTGGGGAAATGTGAGTAGAGGTCTCTGAGAATAGCACAACTGAACTACTCAGATTTGACTGTTAAATAAGTACCCAACCAATGTTGGCGGCGCCATGCCGTGTAGTTCCTATAAAACCTATACAGGATCTGCGCGTTTAGACAACATACACTGTAGGATTGGTGCCAGACTTATTCTGTGCACCCCCACCGGGTATGTTAGCCTGTGTACCAGCTAGCTCACAGTGCCACTAGAAACTCCTCTTACCAAGGAGAGAATAGTTCTTGGCAACTATCGAACATGACAACCCTGATCCCTCAGGACCGTGGAAACAGTGTACTACTTTTTGTTCAGTCACTCGTGCTCACTTAGTCTCAGAGAGATACACAGAATAAACAGTAGGGACGTGTTCAATAAGTATTTATTGAACAGTCGTTATTCTAGTGTAAAATAGGTGTGCTGAAACAATCATTAGACAGCAACAGATATAGATGACTAGAAGCACTAGGAAAGAAAAAGGATGGTAGAGTTCTACCATTTTGCTATAACCATGAATACAGGCAAGTATATAAAATACATGACAATAAAATGCGTACTCCTATGATGCTACCCTAACTAGATGTACCTAAGTGTACCTAGCATGTATGTAGGTGTTAAGCCAAGAATCCCTCTAGGATAGAGTCAACCCCCATTACCTGAAGTGAGAAGCTGTGGGACCCCGTCCTGGTTTCAGGTTGGACACCCTGCAAGGGATGTCAGACCACTGCGAGCAGGTGTATCTACATGCAAGTGCTTCAGTGTCTCGCGTCAGTGTGTCGGCATGGAAGTCCTGATCTCCTCCCTCTGTCTCAGCAAGATGTGATGTTTTTATACCCAAAGGTCTCCCTGGGGGTTCTACTTTGCTGCGCCAGTGTCGGACTTAGGATAACGTCAGGAATGAACTTTATACATAGTTATTATGCAGGAGTTGAGCCCTGCCGAGTTTCCAAGAATCCTCATGCATAATGTATGAAGCTGCTACTAGGGAAATCCTGCGTTCTGTGTGCAGTGTCATATCTAAGTAAAAGGTCAGTCTCCAAGAACCGTTATGTGTGTAATGTAGGGGAGAATATAGGTGATATTACCTGAGCCTATATTGGGGTACCTATATGGAATATAACAAGAGCATTCCTTTTAAATTGCAGCAATCAAATCTTGGCATCGCCTCAAACTTCGGCAGGTCTCACTATAGCCATGGACTCCTTTTCTAGTCTTGGGACTAGTTTTGTGGGAAATCAAACAGTGAAAGATGGGGAATCGTCTGTACGCCAGGTGGGCGCACACCCACTATTGTGGGTGGGTAGGGAAAGAAACCCTTTTCTTTATACAACCCTCACTCACTCTAATAGTCACACGCTTCATCATCGTGTTCACCCCAACTCCTAAAGGTCGGGGTGGGCTCAACGGTATTCCAGGGAGCACTTATGAAGATTGGGTGTATGGGGGCCTAACTTTAAAGATGAAGTTCCTCACCCACTCAAAAAGTATCCTTTATTAGTGGGGTGGGAGGGTAGGTTAAAAATGTATAAAGGGCTAAAAGGATGGAATGGTCCTATGACTCTAAATCACCAACATGTTTCAGCCCTGTCCTATCGGCCTCTGCAAGGTCCTGGGCTTTCGCCAGGGTGGGTAGCAAAGAAGTCACTCCCAGAAGACGTGATTGACGAGCGCATGCATTTGCATGTGAGAAAATTAAAGAAAGGCATATACTCGCCGCAGCATTATTAGGGAATTACCTGCAAAAGAAAACATGGTACAGGAGTACTAGCTGTAAAATGAGCTGTAAAGCCAGGTTTAAGGCGTACCGTTGCAGTGATACTTCATAATGCAGTCCCCAAGCAAAAAAGTGCCTACTTTGATGATCAAGGACTTCTCCAACTAGGATTGCGCTTTGTTTGGTGATCCTAGTGATGTAAACAAGCACACTTACTCTTGTACACTTACTTCATACACGTAATCTCATTCGCTCATTTAAACCTTGAAAGAGGTCTAACTCACACTCATACCAACAGTCAAAACATCTTGTGTAAACAATATGTATTTTCTTTAAAAGTGCTATTACAGTGTAGTATTGGGGTGCTAGAGCCACTCACCCAATTTCAAGGGGGGGCACCAGCTCCCACGGGGGCATGAGAGGGGGGCCTTGTAGTCACACTATTTACAGGAATGGAGAAAATGCCAGAATTCTTTTTAGTAATTTGATGCGGATAGCCTTGTCGGCATGGAGGCAAGCTCTGTAAAATAATGCATCTGGTAAGTGCCACGGACTCGGCGAAGAAAAATCAAAGCCAAACTTACTTCGTCAAAGGTCCCATCCCTGCACTGAACCTAGTATCAGCTCAGCTCCCCTGCTTGCGGTAGCCAAGAATGATTCGGTTCTCGGTTTAAGTATCGGAGTCTGGACGTGCCTGTTTCATGATCGAGAATGGCGAAACACGGTGCTTCCTTGTGTGGCCCCGCCCGCTGCTGCACGGAAGGAGCTGATTCGCTGCAATGCAGAGGCTCATCATTATCAGACCCTGGACAAGCCTGCTTCGTGATAGAAAATGGAGACACAGAGCTTCCATGTGGGGCCACGCCCGTTGAAACGTGGAAGGAGTTTATTTGCTGCAATGCGGAGGCTCGTCCATTGCCTCGCGCATAGGTATGAAAGGTCGTTATGTTACGCCGGCAAACTGGAGCGGCACGGCCGCTCGCTCAGAGTGAAGGGCGTATCGTCAAAAGTGTGCATGTATAAAATACATGTGTGATGCATAGGTTATTCAAAAACAAGGTGGATTATGGGTACTGAAGTTATCCACTTTAGAACTACCCAGGAAGGGGTACCGCGCTTAACAAATATATTTATATATGGGTAGTGTTAATGAGTCATGTCTTTGAACTCACGTCTTTTGGAGCTCAAGGGGAAATATATACAAAATATATACAAAAAAGAGACAGTAGTGTGGGTGCAGTGGGGTATTTTTCTGTTTTCAGGAGGGAAGTGCCCACAACTAGTATTTGGTAAATTCACATAGGGTCACTAGGAGTGACATAAATAGTGTTGTTGGATGGTGTTGAAGGTGATGTGGGTATAGAAATGCACCCCATATGTGAAAAAACATTGTAGTTTGGAAAGTAACATACTTATGATGGGTCTATTTTTTGTTTGGAAAACATTTTTGGGCTCTGAAAAACCAAAAATATTTTTTTTTCCGTGTATAACCATGTTTGCCCTGTCTCAATAGGTATTCTTTTCATATGTCTATTGATTGGGTTTTAGACAATAAGAAAGTGTACAATGTTGTACTGCATGTCTAAGCCAGTTGGTGTATGCAATTGTAGTCTGCGTGCCCCGTCTAGGATAAGTTGTTGAGCTTGTTCCAGGGGATGTTGTCGTTACTGATCCCGATTTGTTGTGGTAGTTTTTCCAAAATTGACCATCTGAGATCGATATCCGTGTGTTGCATTTCCAGAAAATGGGTGGTGAGCTTGGTCGTGACTCTTTTGCATCTAATGGTGCTCCTGTGCTCACGGATGCCTAATTTGATCTTTCTGGTGTTCATTCCAATGTACTTCAGGTCGCACGGCAGGTGATCACATAGATAACGTTATTGCAATTAGTGTGTACTCTTTGTTCCCATGGTGTATTTAATCCAAGATCAAGGGTGTTCGTGTGAGTTGTTAGGGGGCAGACTGAGCAATTTCCACATAGGAAATGCCCCGTGACCGGGGGTAATTCCCATTTGATTTATCATGTTTGTTGCACTGTTACTGTGTACCAATCTGTCTCTGATGTTTCGGTTCCTCTTGAACGAGAATAAAGGTTTTTCCTAACGTGAGCTGGTTTGATGTTAGAATGCGCCAGTGTTTGTTTATGGTGCGTTTTTATCATGTTTGATGCTGAGTTGTATGTGGTCATGCATATCAAAGCTTTTGGTTCAGATTTGTTTATTTTTTTCAGTAGTGCCTCTCTGGGAATGTTCCGTACCCGTTTTCTGGTATGACACAGTGAATAAGGATGTGCATCTCATGGATGTCATGAAATATATGTTGGAAGGCTGGCCAAGAGAAAAAAGGTTGAAATCTTCTTTACAACCGTACTGGAAGGTGGTGGAAATTATTTATTGAGAGTGGTGTTCTGGTTAGAGGAGAAAATTGATTCTTCCAGGCAGTTTTAGAAAAAGGATTATTGAAACAGCTCATGCTGCTCATTTGGGCATGGCAGCTACCAAAAGATGCATTAGAACAAGGTACTGGTGGCCATCCATGGAGAGAGAAGTTGATGAAGTAATCAGGGACTGTGCTCAGTGCTGTATTAGTGACAAGCATTTGGTGGCCTTAGTTGCTGAGCCTAAGGTTGTAGTGAGTCCGGATAGTGTGTGGAAGAAAGTATCAGTTGATTTTCTAGGTCCTTTTCATGTTCTTCCGGTACAGATGAGATATTTCATTGTATTAATGGACCATTTGTCCAGATGGGTTGAAGTTAAAGGTGTGGCTGAACCCAACACTGCAAGTTCTTCAAGGAGGTATTTTATAGGGGGAATGCCAGCAGAGGTTTTATCCCATAATGGAGTGCAATTCACCTCCACATCTATGCAGGAATTGTTTTGCAGAAATGGTATTAAACATGTTCGCACACCACTGTATTGCCCTCAATTCATTGGAAAAGTTGAAAGATTTTACAAAGCGTTGGTGGCGTGTGTGCGGAGTGTACTTGGATCGGGAGTGGATTGTGCTGATGCCATTAGGGACACTATTTGGACTTATCGCACAACTCCACATTTGCGGGTCAGGTGCCTTTTGAATTGATGAGAGGAAGGTGTGTCAGCTCATGTCTATGTCCAGATTGGATCTCGGGTGTGATCAACAAGGAGTTGGATGGAAAAGTATTGGATGGAAAAGCCAAAGCAACAGGTGACGAGGCTAGTAGGATCAGGGTGAGTGAATTGGAGAGTAAGAGTAAGTGCAAAAATGCTGTGGAGGTGCAGGTCGGTGATTGGGTTCAGGTCAAAGATCCTCTACTGTTGAGGAAAGGCTTGTCCAAAATTAGAGAACCCATACAAGTAAAAAGCTTGTAAAGAATCTAGTGGAACCAAGAGTGTTTCCAGGTGGAGCAAGAATCTGGTTGTTATACCTTGGAGGAGTTCTCGTGTGAAGAAAGTACCTAGGAGGTTTATTGAATAATTCTTGCAGTTGTTTGGCGTTGTGTATGTGTTGTTTGTTTTGGCGTTCTATGGGTGTTGTTTTCTTTGGTTTTGTTTGTTAAATTGTTTAATGTTTGTGACGGGGAAGATGAGTGGTATGGTCTGGTGTAGTGTGCAGGAGAGGATGGTGAATGACATATGGGGGTTCTAGAATGTTGGTTAGAGTGCTGAGCAAGAAAGAGGCAGGAGAGATGGTTGGGATGTGTGGTCGGCTCTTGGGTTCTCTATCTATGTAACTTTTGGATACTACTATGGCATATTCTGAATAACTTCAATAAAGAGCATTCTACTACAAAGCTGGGCGAAACTGTATTCTTAATTCCACAAGATACTGGCACCTGCTCATTAGTAGCTATCAGTAAGTTTCACTTCTGTCACATAATCGTGCTTCCATTCACTTGTATCAAGAGTGTTGAAATGGCAGCTGACTTGCACATTTTTTTAATGCTTGCTGGCGCTTTTGTTTTGAAGGCATGTTCAACTTCTGTACGCTATTCTGAATGTTGTTTTTTTACAGTGGCATCCATATTGGTAAGGTTTCTGAGTATAATACTAGTGTGCACGATCTGTCAGTGATGCGCACATTAGTTGTAAGCAAACTTTCAATTTATAAGTGCAACTTTCATAAGTGCAACTTAAGGGGTGAAAAAGCAACGTGCATCAACAATACAGTGATGCACACACCAAATTGTGTGTAACAATGATGTCCACATGAGCTATTACAAGTTTATTCCCAATTAAAGGGTTTTCAGAGAGAAACAGCCAGGCTACAAGAACATCACTAGTGATTAGTTGGACCCACGATACTATGCATATGACTCAACGGTGATACACACGCCATCTTTGACAACCATTTTGAAACAGTGACAGCAAGCAATGTTAAAATTAAAATACGTCTGTGCCCAAGTGGTGATACACACACCAACTTTTCAGCATACTAAACCAATGACAAGTGACATTGGCATTTTTTTCCCCATAGTTGAAAGCATGCGAGTGGTGATGCACCTACCATTATACAGCTGTGTGCACACCCAAATTATTGAAACAATACGTTTTCTCTGGAGAAAAAGCAATACTTTCCAGTCAAATAGTTTGTTGTTGTGTACTATAAAGTGGTCTACACTCCTTCACTGGAAATTCTATGTGCTTTCAGATTATAAATGTAATACTTTACGGTGTACTCTTGCGAAAACAAGGAGTAATATATTCATCTACAAAAAAGGGCAACAAATGGAAGATGCTGTTGTAATTTACTTATGCCGCTTCAGCCAGGCTGAAGCTGTGCTTGGCTTTATGACATATGTACATTCTATATGACACTTGTGGGTTCCATGTTTTGAATGTTGCAGTTCAGTTGCTAGCTGTGCATGGCATGACTGCGGGTTGGGGTTTCCATCTCTGCTGCAATAAACTACATTCAAGAGTATTCAGTGTCAGAACCGTCTTTAATTACTATAGATGCCCCATCATCATTTCTGCAGCATCCTTTAGATCAGTCTCAGTGGATTGAAGGTTTTGAGGCTTATGTAGAAGCAATAGGTGTTGAGACATACACAAATGCAAATTATCAATGCTCAAACATTGCCAAGGTGCTAAGAGTCAGAAGATGGTAAGACATTTACCACCACTATTGTTAGACGAAGAGGAGGATGAATTAGATCCATTTAAGACTGCATTGAGGCAACTGGAACAACATTTTTGGGGAAGAAATTAATTAAATTGTTGCCAACTATATGTTTTGGGGTGGGAGCAATCACCTAACAATTCAGTGGATTCATATATTAATGAACCCAGAGTTTTAGTAACCAAATCAGGCGCGGCCTGTGCAGGTAAGACACGTGAGGCAAGGGGGGGACAGAGTAAGGTGGCGTTCACAGTTGACGGCGAGGGAAACTTATAAAAAAAAAAAAAAACACTTACCTTGCGCTTGCCGCAGCGCCAACTGGCCATATGTTTTGGGGCGGGAGCAATTACCTAACAATTCAGTGGATTCATATATTAATTAACTCAGAGTTTTTGCAACTAAATCAGGCATGGCCCTTGCAGGTAAGAGTGGTGAGGCGGGGGGCAGAGTGGGGGAGTCAACGATGAGGGAAACAAATTAAAAAAAGAAAACCACTTACCTTGCGCTCGCCGCATCGCAGATGCAGCAAGCGCAAGGTAAGTGTTTTTTTTTATTTATTTAAGTTTTCCTCGTCATCGATTGTCGACTCCACCTCACTCTTCCCCCCCCACGCCCCACCACTCTTACATGCACGGGCCGCGCCTGAACCAAATGTACCCATCAGGTATTCCAGAATCAAATGATTTATGATCAATTTGTACAGCAAAAAAACAACTCCAAGTTGCAATAGAAGTAATTATTACTAGTAGAGGACTTGACACTAGACAAGGCAATAGCCATTGCACAGCATTTTGAGCAGTTGGCTATAGATATGAAAGATTTAACATATTAAAAAAATCTCAACATTCAAGTATTTAAGTCACAGAATCAGAGTGGAGCCGTTGAGAGATGGGTAGAGCAACAGTTCAGCAATGGTGATGGTGGAAGGATAGGGAGAAGAGACAATACATGTAATTGTGGAATTCCTGGTCATTTTGCTTTTAATTGTGCCCAGCAATAGGTCAATCTAGTAGTGTGTGTAAGGCCAAAGGTCACTATGCCTGTATATACAAGAGCAAGAAAAAAGGGCATTAAGGTAGCAAGGGTGATTGTGTCAGCAGTAAGTGCTCTAATGGCAAAATCAGAGAAGGATCTCACAATGATCAGAAGGTGCGAGGTGAGTTTATTTTAGAAATTTGCGAAGCTGGGGAAGTAAAGATAAAAAAAGAATCTCCTGTTTGTACAATAAAAAGTGGTGGCCAAGACATAGCTGGGGCCAGCTATGGTGTAAGAAAAAACCAGGGTAAATGGTTGTAAGGAGAATTTTTACATCAGGACTACAGGTGAATGTGGAGAAGAACAGGAGTATTAGGGACATGTTGGTACATAGCTCTATGTTGTATGTTGCAAATCACGCATGATGTACAAGGATAGAAACGAGTGAACTATCACATAGAAGGGCCGTTATTATACCGGCCCCTAGAATTATCTCCACATATAATGTGGGTGATATAAGGTTTGCTAATAGAGGACTACTAGATACTCCAGTGTATTAGCAACAAAGACGCACAAGGAATTCAAGCACAGACCTCCAGTCAAGGCTGATGCTGTGAACACGCATGCAGTGGGATATGCATGCATTTTCTTTATCACAATGTGGTTTATACACTCACCTGTAGTCCTGATGTAAACATTCTCCATACAAACATATACCATGGTTTTTTCTTACAGGTGAGACAAGAAAAACTGAAACACAGGAAGGGCAAGTATTAACTTGCCCAACTAATATAGTGCATGACATAGCTGTGCACTCGACTATCCAGGGAGGTGTTCACTTTTCATACCCTGATGAAAGCCCAGGACCTTGTTAGGCCGTAGTGTAGGGCTGAAACATGTTGGTTAACAAAACATAGGGTCATAGGACCATAACAGTCCAGATTACCCATTTCCTAGTTTTAGCTTTCCCCACCATCCCCACGAATAAAGGGATACCTTGGAGAAGGTGAGGGATTTTTAATCTCTAGTTAAGCCCCCTGGTCACCCTTTATTTCTAAGTGCTCCCTGAAATATGGTCGAGCCCATCCTGACCTTTAGGAGTCAGGGTGAACCCGATGATGAAGCATGTCACTAATAGAGTGTGTGATAAATAAAAAAATTAAAAAAATTCCTTCCCCGCACCAGTCATGCGGAGCTAGCTTTCCCACTAGGGGTTTACCAGAAAACCACCCCATCCGTGCCTTATGTAATTTATACTATCTTCCTTGTAACGATAGGCGGGATACTTGTTTGTACTTTGGCTGTTCAACACATCACTAAAGGCAGTGTGCACGCTCCTGTACAAGCAGTGCAAAGCAGTATTTGGAGCAAACACAAAGAAGTGCTTTAATGCCACCTAGAATGAGTACGTATAGAACGCAAGAGAAGATTAACAGAATGAAAAAAGATCCAGCTATGAGGCAATGAGAAGTGACCACAGCCAAATTTTATTTTTGAAATTATTCTGGCAGTATTGCTGCAGGGCATGCTACAGACTTGTGCTACTGATTTCAGAATTAACTTATTAAATAAACATGTCAACTGGCCTCGTCTCATATTGAGGTGTCAGAGCAGGGAGTGCTGGCATTAATCAACGATTTCACTGTCTAAACTTCAGCAACCTTCTTAATGGGGTAAGGCAGAAAATCAGTGGGTAGAATGTGCACCAGCAACACGCGGAGGTCTAAACTGCCTGATATAGACATTTGTTTTAACACACACATCTTTTCACAAGAGATATTACAATCAAGTTTGCGTTTTGTAATTCCGAATATGAAGACTGCAGCCTGTTTTAAAATGCATTTTTAATACTAAAATGCGTCTTTATGAAAGGTTTTAGTAAATCTGGTTGCTGTACTGTTTCTGCCTTCTATAAATGGAAAAAAAATTCGGAAGAGAGAAATGAAGGTGGGTGGCGCCGGGCAAGGCTACACAAAAAAAAAAATCACAAGGCAGCATGGGGGAGGTAAACAGCAGCACTTCTAGCACTAATGGTGCCACTACAATATCATTATAAGTTCACTGTGTGTTGGGGAAAGGAAACGTGTCACCAGGTCGTTACAACAGGCGATGAAGAGGAAAGGGACATGGAGGTCACACAATGATGTTGGAAAGTATTAATAAGCGATCACATGTTGGCATAGGTCAATAAATTATGGTGAGATCACAGAGGTACATGGGAAAGTGACAGAGTGACATGGGGGCACTAGAAAAGATAGAAATGTGGCAAGACCAGGTCAAGAGGTCAGAGAGATCAAATGGTCATATGCTGGTATATTGAGGTAAACATAAGCTCATTGGCAGATTAAAAGAAAGCTGGTCACTGTGACTTGAAGAGGTCACTTGGAAGTCACACAGTGATACTTGGAGGTAAAAAATGGCCACAGGCTGGCATGGGGTAGGTCAGGAAGAGGCAAAGGGTGGCACAGAGAGGTTACAAAGGAGGTAAACAAAAGGTCAATGGGTTACATGATGTAAGAGACCAACTGAAAGAAAGTAAGGAGGGAAGGCACAAATCTTATCGGCACAAGGGGAGGTCACATGATGATAGAAGGGAGTACACAAGATCACAATATGACACAGGGCGCACGGCTGTTGGTGATTTTCTCCACTTTATCCCCATTGCATGCTCGTCTTAAGGCTTCCATCAGCTGTGAAAACAAATTGCAAAATTAAATGATATTCCAGGGGAAATTTGACCAATTTGAGAAAGTTAATTTGCATAGACATAGACTTTGCAAATCCTAGGAGTGGATGGTCTAGAAAGATTACCATAGGGATACAAATCCTTCCACTTCCAGACCTGCACAGGTGAGACGGATTGGCACAAGCTCCTCATCTTTGAGTGTCTCAGGGGGCCAGATTCTTGCTTCGGAGTAGATCAGAGAACAGGACAATCGTATAGAGTGTCTTGTTTCTTGGTATATCAGTGGACTACCACATAAATACAGAGCCCCATCTCCATAGATAGATGGCTTGGAAAACTGACAGAAGGATACTGGCACCATTAGGACTGCTTTAATGAGGAGCCTGCCCAAGGTTACAAAGCATTTTGTCAATAGCAGGAGATGGCTTCAGGTCCTAGCACTGGGATGGAGCATTTCTTTGCTCTTGGTTGATATCTAAGGAGCTTGGAAAAGGGACATAGTGCATTTCACCTCTGTCAGGGGTTGGTTGGATTGAGGTACTAAGACTTGGGGTACTGGTACATTAGCCGAGAGCTACAACTCATGCAAACGATGGCTCAGCATTGCAGAACAACTTGCCTCTTGGACTTGATTATAAAAACAATTTGCACGGTGTTACAGAGCATTTCACTTATGACTGTATGGCTCAGGGATTTTTATTTGAATAGTGTATCGCTTGTAGGACACCCAGCCGTGGAATGCCACTGTAAATGATGAGGATTTCTTGAACCTGTTGTCAAATGTTTTTGTGTCTCACACGATGAACCACATGGCCCAGAATGCCTTGTGATATGGACTGGCCTTGCAGCACTGTAGCCCTCTCAGAAATCTATTATACTCACATCCTTCTCATAGGGGAATCCGCCAAGCTCCAGTTTGGAGAAAACCAGTTGACCATTTATCTCAATTTCAAAGGCTCCTAAAATAAAACAAGGTAAACATGTCCCAGTTAGAGGTTTACTGATTGTACCTGTGCGCCAGGATGCATCACCAAAGTCGGTAGGGTTATATTTATGCTTATAATATCGAAATAATTGATGTGTTCAGTGAGTGAAGAAGCACACCTAGGAGAGACAGGTCTATTTGTCTCTGAATTACTGATGCAGTTCATACCCAGCGCGACAGGCAGGCCAGGTCCCTGGTTTGTATTCCCTTAATCTGCCTGGTTCATGTCAGGGAGCCACTGCCTGCTTACGCCTTGGACTACCTGCACCTGGTTGGTCCGATCCTGGGAGAAGAGGCTTTTTGGGCCCTGGATTTCCTCTTGGTGTTTGGATCATGCCTGGGAGGGATAGACTGTTTGGGCCTTGGATTCCCTGTTTCTATATTGTTCATGCCTGGGGACAAATAGATGTTTGGGCTCCAAGTATCTGTGTGTTGCATTACAAAGAGACATTGCCTGGATTGGATTCTCAGTCCCTAAAATACCATGCCTAGGAGGAACAGATTGGTTGGACCCTAGATTCCTTGTCTGTGTATAGCTCATGTCAGGAAGGGGCAGTCTGGTTGGGCCTTGGATTCCTTAACTTAGGGCAGTAGATGCATGGGAGGACAGGCTGGTCATGCCCTGTATCAGTATAGTTCATGTCTGGAGGTGCAAGCTGCTCAGGAAGGGACGGGTTGGTTGGACCACTGGATTCCCAGTATCTGTATGGTTTATGATTGGGAAGGAGGCGTTGCTTGTCTCTTCTGCAAATGTCTGTGTGCTCTATATACTACAGGGAGGCACAGCACAGTGACGTATTGGATTACCAATCTCTGTAAGGAACATGCCTGGGAAGCAGGATGGTTGTACCCTGGATTCCCTTTATCTGTACAGTTCATTCCTGGGAAGGACCTTGATTCCATGACCCTGGACAGTACATGACTGTGAGGTACATGCTGGTTAGGCCCTGATTTCTAGGTATCACCATAGCTAATTTCTGAAGGCACAAAGTGCTTGGGCTTGACCCTTCTCTCTGTATGGTTCATGCCTGGACGATACAGGCCGATTGAACTCTCATATTTGTATGACTGATGCCTTAATGTGCCAGCTAAGGCCTAGGGACTGTATACCTCTGCATCATAGCATGTGCAGGGAGAAGCATGGTGTTGGAGCCACTGGCAGGATAGGCTGGCAGAGCTCTGGGTTCATGTCAACTGCATGACACATGCAACTGAAGGGCAGGGGTTTTGGGGCAACTGATTCCTTATACATGTATGGCAGCATGTCTAGTGGTACATGCTCCCATACATATTATGTGCAAAGCTACCCTACCCTGGGCTCCTAATATGTGGCATGCTAGCATGCCTGAGCTCCGGATATGGGTATGATGCCATAACAGGAGACAAACTGGATTACGTCATATATTTTCTGTACAGGTATTGTCCATTAGGATTGCCCCTGGGTGCCCTGTATCTGAATATTTAATACTTCAGCGAGACAGACTAGTTAACTTCCTGGATTTTCTGTATTTGCAACACGCCTGAAGGAGACAGGATAGTGAGAGTTTGTATAGTGCATGCCTGAAAGGGAGAGGGTGGTAGTTCTGTGTCTAGATGGTAGCATGCCTGGAAGGTAGAGGCTCTACATTCTATGCAGCAGTATGGGTCACGTCTGAGAGCAACAGGCTCTTCTGTGACTGAGTGAATCCATATGGCCTTGATGAGAGGTGCTTGTAAACCATCAACACTGTCACACATGGGCCAAGAACTGAACTCTGGACAGGAATAGTGAGCTGGCACACTTACCTGTGTCCCCGGAGCGCGACTCAATGGTGACATCTGGGAATTCCTCCTTCACTGCGCTGACCAATTCCAAATAGTGGGACTCGAACCCACAGTGTACACTAAAGAAAGCAACAGACATTAATGACATTACCCTCATGATCATTCCCTGATTATTTGTACATACTCAGCTCCTTCTAAATGGTTGTCAGTGCCTGTCACCGCCTGCGGCTGCAGGAATTCCCAGCCAGTGGAGATGGAAGGAGAGCAGAATAGCAGAGTAATTGTGGAGTATAAAATAGCTGTGGCAGGCACCAGAGCATTGGTGGTGAAAGGAGCTCTTTTTCTTGCTTTGCAACCAATATGTATGTTAGACACCCAAACAATAGGCAGGGGGTGGAACAGCTGCTCCCTTGTTCAGATATAGATCCTTTGTGTTAGCTCAGAGAATTGAACCCTCACTGCTGTAGCTTGCGTCTAACCTGCAGCTCATAGTTTCTAGTTCTGTCTTCTATCCTTCCAAAGCTCAGAAAATTAGCAAGACTAAGTTATGGACACTAAGTAATACCTGCAATTTGCTTTGAAAAGAAAAAACTGCAGAAGCAAGCATGCGCTACATAAACGCACATTGTTATTTTTATGACCAAAGCATTAAAATTTGATAGGGAAGTCGATGGAGAAGAATAAAAGAAACTGAATTAGAAAAACCAACAAAGGACAGTCTGACTTCCGTCAAGCAAAGAGTCTACTGTGCCCATGTTACTGTGCACGAGTTTGTATGCGAGGTACATATGAAATGGGAAGTGACAGGATCTGTTCTGGGCATATCTGCATTTACCATGATGCATTGGGGCGAATAGAGTGCTCGGATGTGAGGCAGTGATCTCCCACCCTCTTTTTGTTTAAAAAAGGCTCCCTTCAGCTAATCAGCTAACGAGCGCCTGCGCCCAGTGAGTGTTACAGAGACCTGAGAAACCTTTGGGCAGCATTTCCAGCAACCCCAAAAGAATGTGCTGGTCTCTAGTGAAGCACAATTATCCTGAAACACGTGTCTAGAGATACACAGCACTGGCTGTACCAACAAGGCTGAAAAACTAAAGACAGTCACTGAAGTAAGTGTTATCATACACTGCATTTACCATCATGCATTGGGCTGGGATGTGAGGCAGTGTGCTCCCATCCTCTTTTTGTTCACTTTGGAATGCGGTCCTGAAGTTCAAAGGGCCTTTTCTACCCCCTGAGAGGCGCCCGCGCTCCTTCCATATCACTAGAGGCATGTCCTCCACACTTGCAGAGGACCACCCGCCATATTTACATATCCCCGAATACCTTGCTAGGATCTCTCTTCTGTGAAGGGAGCCACTGCAGTAGCAAGCTCATTGCTTACTACAAGACAATCATCAGCGAAGCCTCCCACCAAAACAGGGCCCTCTTCAAGGTAATCAACCACTGTATAATCACCACAGCTAATTCTCCACTCAGCCACTCACAGGAGAGGTGTGTTGTAATCAATCAATACCTTAAGAATAAAATCCGACATCACCACCCTCTCTGCTCATGAAATGGCTGTATTTCTCAAATTCCTGAAAGTCAGGCGTCGAGGCTAAGGGCGAAGAGGACAAGGGCAGTTGGCTGTTTGGGCTGGGCGGAGAGGACAAGGGCAGTTGCCTGTTTAGGCCTTTTTGGGTCAGGCCCAGGGCCAGCGATGCTGCCCAATTTTCACTTACGAGCTACCACCTTAAGCCCTCCACATCCGAAAACATCCAAACATAACATCAGCAAAGGCATTCTACTCATGCACCATAAACAAACCTCATACAGATTTCAATGTGTATTAAACCACACACCACACCTACACACAATTCTACCCCAATTACAATACTGTGGCACCTGCATTCTCACACAAAACACAACTCTGTCCTATACCACTAACACATCCATACATCACCAACACAACACAAAGCTACATCATACAAAACTTTAATGCATACAGACACACACTCCCTGTTCAAATAAAACACCAGCTCTATCCTCTACTTGCTCCTAACAGATCCCTTTTTATCATGACAAAACCTATACTCAGCCTTCCATCACACCATCCACCAACACACGCCTCCTCTTTTTACTAATTACACACAACCATACAATCCTTACACCACTCCACCACACACATCATCTATTCCAGTGATCAAATCCAACACAAACACTCATAACTCTTGTCATCCCCTCTTACACACCACATACTCTTCTCCAAAACAATCACCACCCCTGCACTATTCAAATACCACTCACCAGCAGTACTGCACATACAAATCTTTCACAGAAAACCACTACATCAATATCTCCTCTCACTACTCCACAAAACAAAACACACAAATCTCAATATGTTATATTCCTTGCACATATATTCCCTTACTAAGCAATCATGTATCTATATATTTATTATTTTAGTCCTACAGTACAAGGGGAAAAAAAAAGCACTTTCGAAAGCTTTACTATGTCCTACCATCACCCTAAACCTCTATCAATTTATCTTCTAACTTCACTCTCTCATCCCAAACCCTTTCTACTACTATGATCTCCAAAATAACCCTTCCTAGACTCCTCCCTCCTCTACACCTCCTGGCTTACCCAAATATCAGTTTACTACTATGATCTCTCAAACAACCCTACTAAATTCTCCCTCATGTTATCTCCCCGTTGACTCATCCCAAACTTCATTTTTCTACTCTGATTCTCTTTCTCCCTAATCCCTTTCTACAGGTTCTTCCCTCCTCCATCTCTCCTTTACTCATCCCAGACCTCAACTTACCACTTTGATCTCCCAATTAACACTTCTGGTTTTCTTCCCCCTTTTATCCCTCCATTACTTTATTCAATCCAACTAACAGACTCACATGTCCTCCACTCAAATTAACTCGTACCTCCCTATACTAATACTATACTCATATTTCCCAATACTAATCCACCACTAATCCTTTTGGGTTCCAGAGTAGTGTGCTACTTGCCGAAAAGCGATTTGACGCCTCGTCAGCGGTAGTAAGCGCTATATAAATACAATTATAATATAATTTGCAGGCAATGTCATCCAGTCATTGTTTAGGAAGGATATCTCTGAGTTTGTCCTGTTACCTCTACTAAACATTGTCAGAGCGCAAATAGCCCAAAGCATCTGTCTGGACACCTTAAGTCTGGCTTGATCCTCCCTCTGTTGAACACGCCCAACCTGAACCCAGATGATCTCACTAACTACTGTTAAAAAGCATTCTTGTTAAAGATATTTGAGAAGGCTGTTGACAGGCAGTTTCATGAGAGACCACATTCAATGCCCTTCTGTATAACTACCAGTCCACATTCAGACCACAGACCAGCGTGGTAGATGACACCATTCACATCTCTGACAATTGTGTCACAGCTTCTCGAACTGCTTGACCTCTCTACACAAGATGGCCCCATCAATTACCGAGCCATGTTTGACACTTGTGCTGGCGAATGGGTTTTCATGAATCATGCTGCAGTGATTCACTTGCTATTTGAAGAACAGAGCCAAACCAGTCAAGAAGGGTCTCATCCTCTCACCAGTGTGATAAAGCCCATTAGAGTCCTTACACGTGGCAAGGCTATCAGGATTTACCAGTTCGTGGACAATACTCGCCTGAACTTGAAAGTATCCTCTGGCCAACTAAAGGACAAACATGGATATCCAAATTGTTCCTTGAATTGAACCCCACCAAGAATTTGTATATATTGGCAGTGGCAGCAAGGACAGAAATTGCTTTCAGAAATTAATCTGGGCTGTTCAATACTTAACTAATGACAGGGAAAAGTCTCTGGGCTACCACCTTGACACCAACCTCAGCATCAACACCACAAACTAAAGACCATCTAGCTCCTGCATCACAAAACAAAGCCATTCTTTCCAGAAGCTGACTTCACAATTGATGTCCAAGAACTCATTCTTTTGCATCTTGATGGAGATAATGTCCTGCGGACATACAACACAGCAAGATGATGGGCGGAGTGCTGAAAGGTCTCAAACACTCACCGCCAGTCACAGATATGGGTTAAATCCATCATTCTCTTGCTCACCATTACCCACCCCAGTTTGGACCCAGCCATACGCAAATCAGTCTTGAACATGCTCCTCATGGGAACATCTTGAGGAAGTACTCACCATTATGCAGATAAGCGGTACGTCTGGGTGTCCCTTGACATTACAGCACATCTCTAGTATAGCAACAGTGCATGGAGCACTTCCAGTGGACATGTATGTTTGTCGAGCTCACTAGAGGAAAAATACAGAGCTGTCCAGAAAACCTGCAAGACCTAGGTGGCCCCTCATTTTGAAGCCATTCACAGGACTGTGGTCTGAACAGAACATTTCTGTGCCATTTCAATCAGGTGTCTTCTTCTCATTGACTCTCAGTTGAGTTCAAATACCAATGAATTTTGAGCGAGTTATCCTGCAGCACAACCTTCTTCTGGCTTCAACTAAGTGGGTTGGGACCCCTGACCTTGTGCAATATAGTATGCATTTGAGATTTCTGAGCTTGTCAGGGTAATATTTCCCAAATATAATTGTGGCACCTGCATGCATTAAACATCATGGCATTCATTATCTAGTTTAGTGAAAAATGCGTGCTATTTGATTGACTTCATTTTTAACCATTTTATCTGCTCCACTGATGCCACTAGTTATGTCATAATTAGAGACAAAGAGCCTCATTAGGATGGCGGTTGGACTGCCACAGACAGGCTGTTGACATCCAGCAGAGCGGTCCGACCGCCGCATCATGATGTGGTCGGTCGAACAGCATAGGTCGGAGGGACTGACCGACGTTTCCGCCGGGCTCAAGGAGCACAGCGTGCCATCGGTCAGATCGTATTCCCTACAATAGGGGCCCGCGCGCAGGTACTGCTGTAGGGATTACGATGTCACTTTCCGATAGCCTTTCCATGGCGGTCCGACCACCATGGAAAGGCTGTCGGAAAGGGACTTTAGGGGTTCCTAGCAGGCCCCGCCCCCGTGGGCCTCTGCTTTGAGGCCTGGAGGACACCTGTGGTGCCCCCCCAAACATCCATACCCCATGTGATAGGCACGACACTGTGCCTGGCACACGGTGCATGGATGTTTAAAAACATCCCTTTTTCATTGCGGCTTGTGCTGCGGCCCTTTTTGAGCCGCAGCACAAGCCGCAATGGGAAAAGCCATAATTCCGACTGCCTACATGGTGGTCGCATCATAATTTGGCAGATGGGACCACTGACTACTTGCCGGTCAGTCCCAATCCTGCCGCGATGGTGGTCCCATCGTAACTGGGCCCAAAGTTTGTTTGTCATCACTTCTTTATCAACAAAGAGTACACACTCCTAAGAATTCTGGAGACATGGAAGCTCCACTTCGGTTTGCTTTTTTAAGACAAAACCAATGATCTGGGAAGCCTCAAGGGGCCAGTTGGGCTGTCCAAACTCTGATACCGTGCACAACAGCTGTTCAGACCATGTGAGAGGATAACATTTGGTTGATATGTTAACTGAGAGACCAGCAGCACAGAAGGTGTCCTGCAACACGTTTACCTTTAAAGATGCTTATAAGGAAGATAGCATTGAAAATAAAGCAGCCCTAAATCAGCAGTAGCCAATCCTAAAGTCTTTCCATTTTCCAAATGTAGTTAATGGCCAACTAGACCCTGGAGCCTAAATATTCTGGGACAACTTTAAAAAATGTTTAACCAATGTTACAGTCTGTTATAAAGGAAAATACACTTTTGTGGCAGCATGAATCTTCTGAATCAATTTTCCACCACTCCTAGATGTGTTGGAAGTTTGATATTATCACAAGTTTGTATTGTAGCCATAACGACAGAAGAGCACAGTCAGCACTTGAGGCTAAATAGTGTTTTATTACTCAGGGACAATGGTGGCCTTGGTGATTATCTGTCATCTATCCCCGATTTAGATTTGAAAGTATGAAATCATAATAATGTATGAATTAAAAAGGACGTGTACCGAGAATATGTCCTAAGTGCTCAATTGCTGTATAGAGCATATTTAAAGTTATCACATAATGGTAGATGAGGGTATAAGAGCAAAGGGAGACCACGGTTTAGTCAAGGTCAATTAATTTGGTTATGCAGGAGAGCCATAGACTGTAATGGGGAAAGGTTCATTTTATGGTCTATAGCTCTCACACTATTCCACGATGTAAGTAGTGAACCATAAATCTATTTGCGGACTCATCCAGGGAAATATTCAATAAGCATTGGGTTTTAGTCAAGTATTATTATCATACGCTTATTGTTAGCATTTAGAGCCAGATTTGGAGTTTGTGGATAGGATACTCCATCACAAACGTGAAGGATATCCTGTTTGCCGTATTCCAAGTGCATTAAATCCTATGGCACTTGTAATACGGTGGATGGAATATCCGTCACGTTTGCGGTGGAGTATCCCGTCCGCTGAACTGTAAAACATGCCCCTAGTCTGATTCAAAGAACCACAAATCTTTGCAAAAAACAGAAGAATATTTTCATGAAGTGAATGCCTACACAATTTGCATACCTGTGAAGGCAGTCTTTGCAAGTGTGTCAGAAAAAACATTCTATGATGGCCACCCAGCATGTTCACACAAAGTACGCACCGGTGGGCATTTTTTAAATTTTAATTTGCCATTCCAAGATAGAGGCCTTGATAGATTTTTTTTATAAAGTAAAAAAAATAAAAACACCTTTTAAAATCATGTATCTGCATGTGGGCACGTATCATGAACAGGCAACCATTTTGCTGCCTCTTATTTTTTTGACTAAAGATACTAGCATTGGTAACAAGCACTGGCAGAGCCAAGTGGTCGCCACTCACATTTTAAAGGCAATACCTATTAGCCCTGCCAATGCTTGTTTATTATAGCTCCTACTACTTGAATCAAACCAGTTTTTTAAGTGCTGCCAATGCTTCCTGATAAAGCCACAGTTTGAGGTTTGCATGGCCTTCTTGGTAAAAAAGTGTTGTGTGATCTACTGAGTCACACCACTCTGAACTCCCTGGGTGTCTCGTTTTCAGAAATATCTGGGTTTGGTAGGTTTCCCTGGATGGTGGCTGAGATAAGCTACCTATGTATTCTGTAAAAAAAGGTTTTCATTTTGCCTTGTGACAAGTAATGTCTCCTGGTCACGTTTTGGGGCGTCATGTGTGGCGCCCGCTAGGCCCAGCTACACAAGTGAACTTTCTATCGTAAGACTGGGTACGCAGAATAGTAGAACATTTGTTACTACCAATTGTATTTCTCTGCATTTGTGGCCTCCAAATGTAAATCAGTGTGAAAAAAATAAGGCATTTTGCAAAATGCCTTCTGAATCACATGACAGTGTCGGTCAACCGAATTTCAGAGGTGTACAAATTTTTGTAAGTTGGCCATTGTAACAAAAAATTACACATGAAAACATTGTCACCAATGGCTATTTTTTCCTACTTGTTTTTTTATTTCAATTAATAGTTCCTTGGGGAAGAGGGGGGGTTTAGGAATCTACACAAATGACCCCTTGCTGAATCCAGAGTTTTGTCTACTTTTCAGAAACGTATACCTTTTCAGGATCACACATCGGTTTCACACTTGCTTAAGCCACAAACTGCAAGTAGGCTGAAACCACAAACATTAGACCAACACTTAAAAATGCAAAAACTGTGAAAAAATAGTTTGTTTTTTTAATTCAATGCTGCATGTTCCTGAAGCTGGGAAGATGGTGATCCTAGCAGAGGAAACCTTTTGCTGATGCTATTTTTGAAAACAAAAACCATACATTTTCTTGCACAGCACTTTTTTCCCATCCACCCCAAACCCCCCAAAAAAACAACAACAAAATTCAGCTCTATGTTGGCTATTTTCTCAGTGCTTTCCAGAGAACTGTACAAACTCTGAGTTCCTTGAGAATTCCAAGGATTTTGGAAAAACCAGGATGCAAATTTAGTGTGGAAATCTTTTGTTGAAAAAAGTTTGAAGGTTTAAGCACAAACTACCCCAAACATCCAAAACAGCATTGGTAATGCCAGTAGATCTAGCATATGAATTAAAGTGCATTTTGTGCCATTATTGGGTTTAGGCACTCAATAAGTTATCATACTTGCATTTTGTCACTCATCGTTGCACTTATAACCAATACATCCATCCACTGGCTGATTCTTGCAGTTACCATTTGAAACTACAATAAAACACACAAACTTAACAATATATGCAAGATAAATTAAAAGAATACAAGTAGAAAAAAGAAAATATGCTGTCTAAAAAAGACAAGCATGTGCTTGCAATAATGAATCTAAACATAGCAGTGGTTGTCCGTCTTGCAGTAGCATTGAACATAGTCTATTGTTTTAAAGTTCCAGCATGGCCACCATGTTTAGAACCTACATGTTTGTCATCTTGGAATAGTAAAACAATGATACACTAGGGACAAACGCTTTCCATAATAGTCACCTGATTTAGAGGAAATGGCCACAAGGATGTGGCACACAGCAAATTAAATGAGCAGCAAGCAAGCAGCCAGTTAGCACTGCTTGGGGAGCTGTAATATCCTCTTAAGAAAAAATGTTAATAAAAAGAGGAGAAGCAAAGAAATTGAAAACTTAAGGAGTAGCATAGCCAACCAGCCCTGACACATATGTGCACTCATTTTGAGGTGGATGTGCACATGTGAGCAATAAATACTGCCATTCATGAGGCAAAAGAGACAATGGCTTTAGAACTCTGTCCACGTTAGCCTTCTAACCAGTAGTAAAGTGCCTGTGCTCCCCCTTTACACAGGGTCGAATTGGCGTACTCCAAATTGGTACATTTAACTTGCATACAAGACCCCAATATATAGTGAAAACGGCACACATGACCTGGAAGTTGAATGGCACTATTGTGCCATCCAATATAGTGGTAGTGCAGAAATGGCTTCAGGCTTACCACTGTAACCTGAATGTAACAGTCTCAAACATGCACTGCAACCTGTCAAAATAAACCCTTTTGACAGGTCAAAATCTTCCTTTTAAATATTAATAAGTCACCCCTAAGTAGACCTTGTAGCCCACAAGGCAGCATGCATGGTATTTAACAGTAGGACATGTACAAATGTAATGTTAACATGTCCTTATAGTGACTAGCACTGAAAAGCTATTTTTTTCACTGTGGCAGGGCTAGCTGTTCTATGTAGAAAACCAGAGTATAGATTAAAATCCTAATACTGTATCTCTGGAATTGGACTAGCTAGAAAAATTATTAAACAACTATTTTTTAATAGTTATTAAAAATCTAATTCTATGGTAAAGTCAGATTTTTAATAAATATTAAGGAAAAATAACTTTTAGAAAGTTACATTTCCTTGCCTGAAGTTCCTGGAGGCTGTTTGCATTGGTTCTACAACTTCTCCCAGCCAGTGATTAGCATTTAAATAGGTGTGAATGAAGTGTGAAATTACTCCTAGAAGCTACATACTGTGATTGACGGGTCGACCTAATTGATCAGAGATGACTATTATGCAGAGTCAGTGCTTTGGGCATTGTTTTTGACATTACAATGTCAACTCCTGCTGAAGTGTCACATCCTGCTTAATAGGTCTGCCTGCTTTTGTACTACCAGGCTTCTGTCTCTGGGTTTATTGGGCGTACAGTGGCTGAATTCAACTGGATTTTAGTGTTAGATGTGAGAGGACACTATAAATTACCATAGTACAGTCCCCAAACTTCTCCAGCCCTCAGAGCCCAAGTTGAGTGTAACAGAAGAATTTTGCTATCTTGAAAATAACCTAAGTGGGAAGGGTTGGCTCCTGGTACATTTACACGATTGGTTAGGGCTTGCCCAGGAGTCATTCTCCCCTATTAGCTCATGTAAGGCATAACTGTGGCATCTCCAGGCACCCACTTCAGAACGCTGCTGGACTTGAGGAAAAACACAGGAGAACTGGACCTGTGGTCTGTGACCTGAAAGGAGCCCTGAAGGAATTCTGCCATTTATGTCCAATGTCTTGGAAAGACTGGTCAGCTGACAGCCTTCCAAGAAAATAACAACCTTTTGGACCCCTCTCAGACAGGATTCAGAGCCATGAATAATACAGAATCTACTCTTCTGCTGGTTATGGACAACATTAGACTAGAAGTAGATCAGGCCAAAGCGGCTGCCTGGATTCTACTTGATCTTTCCGCTGCGTTTGACACGGTTTCGTACTGTCAATTAATAAATAAACTCCACGAGGCAGGACTTCATTCCTCGGCCCTACTTTGGTTTGGGCCATTCTTGAATAAAAGGACTCAGTCTGTACAGCTGAATACAGTCAGATCTTATCCCCACAGCTCCGAGTATGGGGTACCGCAAGGCTCTTCTTTGAGCCCTACTCTTTTTAATGTGTATGTCGCTCCCCTTGCCAAGCTGGTCCACAGGTGGGATTTCCAGATATCTGCATATGCTGATGACACTCAATTAGTCTTCTCTATAGGAGCGAAATTTGAAGAGACTCGGCAAAATCTTTCTAGTTGTTCACTAAGATCGCCAGCTGGATAACAATTCACTGTATAAAACTAAACGCGAAAAAATCCAAAGTTTTATTATTTGGAGGGGCCTGCCTGATTTGGGACTCATCATGGTAACCGGTATCTCTGGGACCAGCATCTAAGCCAAAAAAATCTGCAAAAGATCTGGGTGCCCTTATTGATGAGTCCTTGACCAGGCAGGAGCAAGTCATTGCCACATGCGGCAAATGTTATGGCCTGCTCAAACTTCTTAAGAAACTCTTCTATTGGATCCCAGTAAACTGGAGCAGAACCATAGTTCAAGCCCTTGTTGTCAATAGGCTGAACTACGGCAACGTCCTATATATGGAGATGGCCAACTACCTTTTCACCCGCGTGCAGGTGATTCAAAACATGGCTGCAAAGCTTATATGCAAAAAAGACAGGTACAGCTCCGCCTTGGCCTGCCTAAAAACTTCACTTCACTGGCTAGCCATCCAAAAAAGGGCAAAATTCAAACTTCTTTGCCATGCGCACAGGGGTCTGCATAACTCTGGCCCTGTCATTCTTTGTGACAAAATGGAGTTCTAAACACCCTCAAGAAGTCTGAGATCCATTAACTTAGCCGTAGCTAAATCCATATGAATCAAAAAAGTTAGAGCCGGAGGCAGACCCTTTACCCATCTCGCTGCAGCCCAATAGAATTTTTACCCCTGGATCTCTACTACACAGATGACTACCTCAGCTTCAGAAAGAAGCTTAAGACTTGGTATTCCCTGAGTAACTGTTCTTACCCCTTGGTCTCTGCTGACAGTGATTTAGCAATCAACATGTGGCAGCTATAGAACTGTGATATCCGCCTGGGGATGACTGTTATCGCTCCATAAATACTGCTACATAAATAAATGGACCTGCTCCCTCTTGTACCGGGACAAAAAAGTGGACTGCAGGAGTCATAAGATTGACCTCCTGTTCAAGCTTGAGGGCTACAACAAGCTACAAGAGGTTGTTCCTGCAACTGCCCAGCTGACCTGTGGCAACTGGACAAGGACTGGACCGTGCTGTTGACCTCTGCTTAATACCCTGTGAGTCTCTAATTGCCTCCCTTGAGGTCCTTTAGAGGTTTTAGAACTGTCCTGTGGTGGAGTGGGACTTAAATGACTGAGTCAGAAGGTAAAATCTTTCACCAGGACAAACCTGGTGTATCCAAACTGCTCCCTCATGGTCAGCCTCAAATAGTGCCCAGGTCCTAGTCTACCATGACCATTGACTATCATTGGTGCTTTGTGCTTTTTTCTACTTAAAACTTTAAAAATGTGTCCATCTGAATCCCCTTATTGGATTTTTGTCATTTTGGTGTCATTTTGTTTATTACATTTACTATATTTTTCTAATTCGGTTTGGAATTTTTATTGTTTTGCATTGTGACTTTATTACTGTTTGGAACTGCATAAATACTTTACACATTGTCTGTGCCACAGCTACCATGAGATTGAGTTCAGATTAATTTAGTGGCGTTGAGTGTTCACGCGAACAGTGACTCACCCCAAATAATAATCCAATTTCTTAAAATTGTGCATACAGTTATAACATTATAAGTATGTAGAATGGAGTTTGCAAAACGATATACAACCCCTCTCAAGAGTGCTTGACACGAATCACCACAGTTGAAACCCAGAGGGTTTGTCGGAGTTGGTGGCCAACACTGAACCCTTTGCCTACTACAGCAATCTATGAGATTACAAGTAAGGAAATGTGCCTATAACCTGTAACAATGTGATGATAACTTGCTGTTAAAGGCCTACTGGCTTTAGCAAATGCTTTTTTTTACCAGGCCTACTGACTTTGCCATAACTCTGCATAATAAGCAGATCAGACATACTGTATCAGACTTAACTTTTCCCTGTGCACTAATCAACCTTTCCCACAAGGCAACTATCAGGCATTCACTCATAAAACTAGAAAGCTATACAATTAAGTAAGCACAATACGATCTCTCCTCAGAGGGCCTAAAAAAGATTCTCACAGAGAAAATCTTCAATATTCATGGTTTGTCACAGGGATAACCAACACCAAAATTCTTGCCTACTTCAGTAATCAGGAAGATTCCATGTAACAAAATCCTTCTCTGTAGACTTTAATTCAGATTAATAACAATCTACCCTTAAATGGATTGACGTTAACATATGCTTTTCACAATAAAAAAAATGCGGCCTGTCTTTATTGTAACATTTCCTATTTAAGAGATTAGGCCTATAGCGAAGAACACTGGTTGGCCACCATAACGAGCTCAGTCCTACTGTACTGCGCATATGCTCTGCCACAAGCCAAAATGTGCAATGCAAGCACTCTTTTCATAGGAAGCATACAACCTCAACCCAATCAAATCCTGTACTCATGGAAAACAAGACCTGGGTGGACCCTAAGAGCATCACTCTGTAGTACTCTGAAAGCTCTTTTTTCGTTGATCACATAGTCTCATGACAGCTATGCGGTCAAGCCAGACCTGTATATCCATGTAGATCATTGTAGCCCTGGACATCCCATACTGCTCTCAAACACACAACTCAACTCTGAAGTCTAATGTTAATGATAGAGAGAGAAGGGTAGGGTGCTGGGAATGGAAAACAACAGCACATTCCTCATAACTACCCTCCTCCCATCTGTGCTGCTGCCATACAAAAATAAATACTGTAAATGATCTACTTATCTAAGGCACTTTAACAGCAGTACAGTGCCATGAGTGAATCCCCCTCGGAAGGTCAATTCCATCCTATTGTAAGCTTGATATTTTGTGTGTTAGGGAGCCTTGATTATGCAGCCATACTTCTGCTGGCTCAGGCAGCTGGATAAACGAACAAAATAATCACAGCAAAATGGAGGGACAGCTCTGTTTCTGTGGAAGCACACAACGTCTTGCCAATCAAGACATGTACTCCTGTCCACCAGAAAGTGGTTGGAGCCAAAGTCCCTCTCATTACTGATACACCTGTTTTCTGAAAAGTAATGCTTTGAACTAATGAAACCTTGTGATCTTGCTAACATAGAGATTTTTAGGCAGACTGCATCTTGTTTGTTACGTTTCACTGCACCACATGGATACACTTGTATTTTTATGTCTCAGTAAAATAAAAGTTGAATGTGCTTCATGGGCAGGGACAGCAACCTTCACAAGCTGTTACAATAAAAATTGTATTAATTCAAGGTTGCACCTAGTTGTCATAGCAGAATAGCACATAATGCCACCATAGCTGTTCCCGCACAGGTGGTGTCTGTGAGACGCTTCATGTTGTAGAATTACTAGAGATTTTCTAAATGTATTCATTTGCAACTGTTTCGCTCTACTTTATTCTGATTGGTTTAGTTCCTGGGAACCATGTACAACTGTAGTAAATATATGAAATCCTTTGTTTCAAACCCTATAAAAGAGTGTTCTTTTGCAAGTGCAGAGAGAGTCTTTTCTTACTGACCCCCTCCTTGGCGGTGCATCCATGCTGGTCTTTTCTCCCATTTTATACTTTGAGATTTGCTGACCTGACCTTTACTGAGTTCTTTGATTGATTTCTGTACTTTAACTGAGCTTTGCACTCTGATATATTGATTAATGGATCTTACCTATTCCAATTGATTTCTGTATGGCAAATTTCTGAAAATAAAACCTTTAAGGTTTAAGACTTCTCTGTCATTTTTGTAGGGACCAAAGCGGTTCAACGTGTTAAACTGAAATCGGCATCTAGTAAGGTTTAAACTGAGACAGAGGTTCAGCAGGGAGCACCAAAATCCGCAAAGGGATTAACACTGGTCCCAGTCCACAGTAACCCAAAAGGTAAGAGTTGTAGCACGCCTTCATTAGCGCTCCTGAAAATATTTGTCATACGGTCAGGTAACAGCTGCGCAGCCAAGCCACATGTAAAAAAAGGCTTAGCGCCATTGGTGGGCTTAGCTAGCAAGTGGTTAATTCTAGTCCAATTCCCTTTGTACATTTGACTGTCTAAGGCAGAGATGTTTTAAGGCCTGGGCAAAGTGAGCTCTGGCCGAGGGCCCCAGCCTTCTTTCAGGGGCCCCCTGACAGAGCCAGCTCTGTTCTGTAGAGAGTCTTGCCCTAATGACCTTGAACAATTCTTAAACAGATCATTTTAAGTACCGTTTTCCTTAAATTTATTTTTAATATGGGTGATGTGTGAGAGTCTATTACAGACATTTTGCAGAGAAATGTTGTCTTTATGTTTCCTGCAACATCCATAAAAAAGGTTTCTATTAGATCAAAACAGTACTTCACATATGAGAAATGGGAGGGTGTCACAGAGATATTTTGCGGTAATATTAGTGAGCTGCTACCCTGTTATAATATTGGAAACACATGAAACTATTCCTGAATATTTAGATGTTTACACATTTAGAATTTGTACGTGCGCCTGTGCACTGGCCAAGGAGGGCATGAAAGAGCAGAAACTGGATCATAAATACAGAGCTGTTCCGAACAGGTCCCCCCAAACTACATTTGGCCCAGGGCTCCCAAATTCCTTAAGATGTCCCTAGTCTAAGGAGAGAAACAGAAAGAAGTTGATGGTAATTACAGGAGGATGGAAAGGGATTGAAACACTGCTGTAACAACACAGTCATCACAATCTATACCTTTTAAACTGATAATGGGCCTGATTATAGAAGGGTATTTTGGAATGAGCCCACCAAATTGCCCTCAGCGACTTTTGTTAACCTCCAATTGAACATCCTCTGCTGGCTCTGCACTAGGTTGCCACCTGGCCGTTTTTTTTACCAGCACCACTGGTATTTTATGGCAAGGCCCGGAGGCCAATATTATGCATACTCCTTTATTGCTCCTCAAACACAGCAGCAACATCAAACTTAGAATTAGAACACATTAGAACTCTAGAACACTGAACATGCATATAACACAAGAACAGTCAGCAATCTTCCTCTTTTGTTGCTGCTCAATCACAGATAAGTACATTTATTTCAAATGAACTTGGTATTTGTATGAGGCATGTTAGTAATGGTTCATATGAGTAGTTTGAGTTTAGTCATTATCATTATTGATGTTTATTAGTTTGAGTTATGTCTGGTAGGATTTTTAATGGATTTAAGGTTTGCAAGAATTTATTGGCAGTCTTTTTAAAACACGTGGTAGGGTTGATATTTAATAGTGGGGTATTCATTTGGTAGGCGGATGTGAGTTTTGAAAAATTAAATTGAGTCGGTAGCTGGTAATCGAGACTTTAGGAAAGTTGAGTCTCTCTTACCGTTGCTGGTTGTGATTTGAATCGGGCGCGGACTCGGGCGCGTGAGGTAATTGATCATTCGCTTCATGCGCTTCGGTGAGGAACGCGCTGTTCGGGTGAAGCGCTCGAGCGGACGTCAGCATTGGGTAGCTGACGCCTGGCAAGCGCATGGTCGTGACTGGGTCGGCTCGCGTCTTCCGTATTGTGGAGCGAGAGCAAAGCAAACAGCCTAATTGATTTTGGCATTGTGAGGCCGCCGTACACACACAACGTACGGCGGCCATTTTGAAAGATTGGGAAAGTCAAATAGGAGGTAATAAGGATTTGTGGCGGCCATATTTAGGGATAAGAAACCGATCGGCAACTGACTAAACTCTTGTCAGTTTCAGTCAGAGGTCGAAAGCGGTTCATGAGGTGGTCGAGTTCAGCGCTAGAAGGATAAAATTGGAGATTTATTTTGCGGTAGTTTTAGAAAGTGTATATTAATAGCTAATGGTTTAGTATTAAAAGTGAGATATTTTGATAAGAGTGAAAAGTTGTTTTATGATGGAGCTTAGTGAAGGAACAGGTTTTGAGGAAAGGATGAAGGTGGATATGGATAAAATGTTTGGAGAAATGTCAGCGTCTATTGATAAGAAGATAGAGAGTAGTGTAGAAAAAAGTTTGCTTGCAAAAGACTCTAGGAAGAGGTCAGTGGAAGATGAAAGCTTTTGGACACCAGAAGAAGTGGAGGTTGTAGCCAGTGGGTCAAGTCAAGGAGGAGTTAAAAGGACGCAAAAAAGAAAGAATGTGGAGAGAAAGAAGATGGACAAGGTGTATGAGCGTAAGGTTCAGGCTATTGATGTTGCTATAAAGGCAAAGAGTGGTGCTATAAAGGCACAAAAGAGAAGCCATAGTGTAGTGGCATGCGATACATCTTCTGCCAGTGGGGATGTGGAGTTAACCTGCTCTACAAGCTTTGATGATACTGATGATGATGAGGTTCCCCGTAAAAGGAGGAAAGTGGCGGATAGAAAAATAAAGCTGGAGATTGGAGATTTTGTAGATCCTCAGGATGAGGAAATGTTTGACCCACTTCTTATTCAGCATCCTTTGTCTCCTCAATGGACTCCTGCAGAGCATGTAGCGAAGTATGTAAGATACTGGATTAGGAGGGAGATACCGAAGGAGGTGAGGACACTGTTAAGGTCGGAGTGTCTGAGACCTAGTTTGGAGAGCAAGGTGGCATATACACCAGAATTGGACACAAAGATGATGACTTTTTTGAATAAGTCAGGAAGAGACCCTAGAAGGGGTCTAGATAAGGGTCTGTAAGGTTGTCAAGATAGGTTGCTTGACGTACTAGGACCACTCACCAAGGTTTTTGATCTATGTGAGGAGGCACACTCTAATAATACCGGAGTGGATGTGCAGGAGTTACGCCAGTGGGTTCAAAGGGCAATTTGTCTTCTGGGTAATTCGAATACGGCCTTATGCGTAGAGAGGCGTAAGAGCATCTTATTAAAGATTGATCCGAAATTGGCGGATTTGGCCAATAAGGAGTTCGGAGAGCAGAGCGAAGGTATGCTCTTCGGAGAGGAGTTTGTGAAGGATATGTCTGGGTACGTTGGGACCTTTAATTCTTTGCAAAAGGCACAAAAGGATATTCGAAAGGTTTTTGGAACGACCGGGAGAACGCGGGGTCGATTCCCCGGCCGTGATCAAGAAATTACCAGAGGCTCTTTCGGTAGAGGATTTAGACCCTATGGATCAGGATTCGGTTATGGTTACTCAAGATCGGATCAGGGTAGTTTCTACCCACAGAGGCAAAGGTCGAGGTCTCGTGGATTGCGATCGGAGAGAAGAGGATCATCAGGTAAGATGTTTCATAGACCCTATTTCTATCCATGTAAAATTGGGCAGCAGACTAGCCCAGTTTGTTTCAAGGTGGAAGGAAATAACTCAGGATCCGTGGGTCTTGGAAACTGTGGCAGGTTATCATATAGATTTTTGGGAGATTCCAGTTCAGGAAAGATGTCCTGCTGTTTTAAGATTCGCAAAGGATCTGGAGGTATTGGTTACAAAGGAGGTAGAGGCATTGGCAGAGAAAGGGGCAATAGAGGTTGCAAAGGAGGTGCCAGGTTGTTTTGTGAGCAATATATTTTTGGTAGAGAAGAAGGACAAAGGTATGAGGCCAGTTATAAATCTCAGAGAGTTGAACGATTGGGTGTGTTACAATCATTTCAAAATGGAGGGAATCCATATGTTGAGGGACTTGTTAAGGAAAGAGGATTGGATGACCCATTTGGATTTGAAGGATGCATATCTGACTGTTCCGGTGTGTGTGGAGCACAGGGATTTCCTTCAATTCAGGTGGAAAGGAGTTCGTTGGAGGTTCCAAAGTCTCCCGTTCGGGTTGACGTCAGCACCATGGTGCTTTACGAAAGTAATGAGGCCGGTTGTAGCATGGTTGAGGTCCAGGGGAATTCGGCTAATTGTGTACCTGGAGGACATTCTTATTATGGCAGAGGAGAAAAGTTTAGCAAAAGAGCAGACGGAGTTTGCGATGAGAATTCTGGAGGATCTAGGTTTTGTTGTGAACAGAGAGAAATTGTGTGTGGAGCCAGCACAGGTGATGCAGTTTTTAGGTTTTCAGATTCAGACATTGGAATGTGTGTTGAAGTTGCCTTTGGAGAAAGTGAAGAAGATTCGGAAGGAGGTGAAGAGAGTGAAGTGTGTGGAATGGATCACTTTGCGACAATTGGCAAGATTGCTGGGTCTACTTTCAGCGTCCATTCAAGCGATTTTTCCAGCGCCCCTTCATTACAGGGCATTGCAGAGATTAAAGGCATTTCATTTGAGGCAGGGTGCGAAGTATTCACAGAAAGTGAGAATGAATCAAGAAACTCAGGCGGAGTTGGATTGGTGGTTGATGAGTCTGGAAGCGTGGAACGGAAGAGCAATATTTGGAGAGATTCCAGAGATGGAGATAGAGTCGGATGCGAGTCTGTTTGGTTGAGGAGCAAAGTGTGGGACACGGTCGACAGGAGGACAGTGGTCCAAGGAGGAGAGAGAGCTCCACATAAATTGGAGCTCTTGGCAGGTTCGTTTGTGGCCAAGAGTTTCCTGAAGGATCAGGTAAAATGTGTTCTATTTAAGATGGACAACATTTCGGCAGTCCGTTATGTGAACAAGTTGGGGGGTCCTCGGTCAAGGGGCTTAGCGGAATCGGTGAAGGAGTTTTGGAGGTTTTGTTTGGACAAAGAGATTATGGTGCAGGCACAGTATATTCCGGGGTTGAGCAACACGGAGGCGGATTGGAATTCAAGGTATCTCAAGGATGTGAGCAATTGGAGATTGAACAGGAGAGTTTTCATGAGGATACTGCAGAGGTGGGGTCCTCTGCAGGTAGATTTATTTGCGGACAGACTGACTGCACAATTGGTGGATTTTTACAGCTGGAGGCCGGATCCGGAGGCAAAGGGAATAGATGCTTTCCTGCAGGAGTGGAGAGTGGGGAGTCTTTATGCCTTTCCGCCATTCTCCATGACTCAGAGAGTGTTGACGAAGGTGAGGAAAGAGAGAGCAGAGTTGGTTTTGGTAACACCATTTTGGCAAGCCCAGGTGTGGTTCCCAGATGTGATAAGTATGTTGACGGAGGATCCTGTTTTGTTACCAAGTTTCCCAGAGGTTCTGTTCGATGCGCAGGGGAACGTGCACGAACTTGTGATGACGGGCCAATTGAGGCTTATGGCATGGCTGATTTCAGGAAAGTTTGGCAAGTGTGTGGATTATCAAAGGAGGCTTCGGAACTCATTGCGAGTTTGTGGGCAACAGCTACAACAAGGGTCTATAGGTCAGCTTGGAGGGAAAGGTGTGGTTGGTGTATTGAGAGGGGTTTGGATCCCGTATCAGCACCTATGGTGGAGATTGTGAATTATTTATCGGTTCTGTATAAAGGTGGTTTGGCTTACAATACAGTGAATTTGAGCAGGTCTGCTATTTCAGCTGGGCATGTTTTGGTTGATGGTGTGCCAGTTGGTCAACATGCTTTGGTTAGAATAGAAGGTTAGTTAAGAGTGTTCGTTTGGAGTTTCCGCCTAGGGACAAGTATGCTGTTCTTGGGGATGTTTCAGTCGTTCTAAAGGAGTTGGACGGTTGGGGTCCAAATTCTTGTTTGAGTCCTAAGTTTTTATCCTCGAAATTGGCAGTAGTCTTGTGTTTGGTCTCTTTTAGGAGAGTTTCGGATATTAGAGCTTTGGAAGTGACTTCTAGGAGTTACCAACCTGAGGGGGTGTGTTTTGATTTGCGAAAAAGGACGTAGACTATGTCTAGGACTATTTTTTATTCACTTATGGAGGGGCACAGTAATTTGTGTGTGGTTCGTTGTTTAAGGGAGTATGAGAAGAGAACAATTGGTTTGAGGAAGTGTGGTTGTTCACAGTTGTTGATTTCTTTCAGGAAGCCATTTAGGGCGGTTTCGGCTCCGACCTTGGCTGGATGAGTGAAGGAAGTGATGAGTAAGGCCGGTGTGGATGTGAGTGGTTTTGGGGCACATTCTGTTAGGGGTGCTATGGCTAGTAAAGCGTTTATGAGAGGTTCCAGTCTGAGTGGCATATTGAAGGCGGCTGATTGGTCAAATGATTCTACTTTAAAAAATTCTATTTTAAACCTGTGGAATATGTGTTACAAAGAGTGTTAGAGGAACGTTGAACATGCATAATATTGGCCTCCGGGCCTTGCCATAAAATGTAGATTTTCCACAGTTTTAAATGGGAAGAAAATCATGATTTTATTAAAGGCACAGAGGCTAATATATTCCCTCCGCTTTATACCCAACCCATTTGATTTAATATTTTTATTATTTCTTGTTCTTATGCTTAGGTTAAAGTTAAGAAGGTGGATGTCGGAGACGACTCCGTGGAGGTGGCCGCCAATGAAGTAGATTTTTTGATTCTTTGGATGGGACTTTGTTTTATTCGCAGCTGTTAAAAGAGGAAGATGGCTGACTGTTCTTGTGTTATATGCATGTTCAATGTTCTAGAGTTCTAATGTGTTCTAATTCTAAGTTTGATGTTGCTGCTGTGTTTGAGGAGCAATGAAGGAGTATGCATAATATTAGCCTTCGTGCCTTTATTAAAATCATAATTTTCTTCCCATTAAAACTGTGAAAAATCTGCATTTTAATGCCGCGACCGGTACAAAAAATAAGAAAAATCACTTAAGGCCAGTATTTTTTAGCTCTTATACTCCACCTACTTCAAACAGTAAATATAAATTGAAAGTACTTGTAAATGTGTTCTAGAGCAGAGTTAACGATCCCTTACTAACTAAAGAAAGAAAAGTCATGTTACAAATGAATGCAGGCGATTTTGTTTAATCTCCTATTTCATATCATATCCGGGCCTTTGCAGACTCTTAAAACAACAAATGGCCGGTATTTTTCTCTTGGAAAGGTGGAAACACTACTCTGCACACAGGGCTGGCTTTAGTGCTGGTGTGACAATCTATTAGAACATTGGAATGTTGGGAGCTCCATTGAAGACAATGGAGTGCTCCGGGCTTCTACGGGCCGGTAAAGGCCCGCAGAGCAACATTCAATGTTTTACAAAGCTTCTCGGAGCTCGAGGGGATTTAAATCCTCGAGCTTCAAGAAGCCTTTGTTTTATTTGTTAGAACATTCTGCCCTCTAGTGGCAGAATGTTCTAATAGCCTTATAGCCCTTCGTAGCAGGGCTATACCGGCTATTAAAGTCCCGGTCCCTTGTTAAAGTCCCTCGCCTCGGGCCTTTAACGCGGGAGCGGTCCTTTAATAGCCGGTATAGCGGCGGGCTATAAGGCTATATTGGCTCCTTCACTACCACCCAGCAAAAGTGCCCCTCATCTCTCCATAGCCCCTCTCTAACAGACGGCGTGTCTGGCGCAAAGAGGACGCCAGGATGGCCGGGGGAGGCCTAAATACCCTCCCCACCTCCTCGGCGCGCCGGAAATGACGTGCCTAGCGCGCCTAAGGTAAGGGGGACTCCTCCCTGAGTCCCGGCATTAGAGGGGGTGGGGTAGTGCCCGAATGGCACTAAAGGGCCGCCCTTTTAGGGTGGCCCCCTGCGTGGGCCGCGGGCAGCCGCATAGTGCCATTATTGGCAACACACCCACATAACAACAGAGCATGCATGCATGCATAAATAAATACACAACACAACTTTTGTTTGGGAAAAATATTGCTGCAGGTTTATTCCATACAAAAGTATGCAATATGGTGGGTTATCTTACGGGCGATCCAAGGGCAGGCAGCTGTAACCAACCTATGCTGCCCTGCCCGCCTGATGAGCCAAGCACTGTGGAGAACCCAATCAGTGCTACACCTTATGGGGTGATCCTCTTAACGGATCACGTGACACATTGGTCCCTTATTACTCACGCCCCTTTTGGGGCGGAGCGTAGCAAGGCAAGCCCCCGGTTGTTCAGGCCCACAACCGCCCGAAGGACTAACGGGGCGCCAACGTAATTCTTCCAGGACCCTCCCATGAGGCTCCTGGGATTTGGCTCTGGCACCCCTATTGTGCTCTTGCAGAGGTACCCTTGTGTACCCATATGCTTCCAGATCGCCCTGTAACTCCGCCAAAGCTCTGGAGGCGGCCCCTGTCGTCTAAAGAGCCCCCCCACCAATACAGCTAATTTCTCACCTGCAACCTGCTATTTCCAGGGCCTCCTGCATGTCCAAGAGGAACAGATCCATTCCAACCTGTGACAAGTGAACCCCATCCTTATCAAAATAGCCCTTTACCTTCGTTTGGATCAGCTCATGTCTGATGAAACCAAAGCCCCTTTGGTCTGTGAACTTGCACATTACACTATTCACCCTCTTGCGTGAATGTTCCACCGCCTCACATGACTTAGCCCCGCGCCAAAACCTGCGCAGCACTATTTCAGACCAAAAAAGCTCACATTGCCCCATGTATTTGCTAATCTCCCCTAAGTCAGTCTTCATTGCTTGTAAAAGTGCACCCCTACAGGTGCAGTGAGGTCGTTGCCTCCTAAATGGATTATCAAGATGTTGGGGAGACCTCCCCTCACAGCCAGTCCTTGCTCCAACCTGTTCAGGAGGCTGCTCCATCTCATCCCGGGGAAACCCATCCAGACAAACTGAGTCTGTGAAAACCCCAGCATCCAATTCCTGCGTGCGGCCCACTGTGCCAACCTGGCGACGAACGAGTGGCCGATCACCCACACTTGAAATCCTGGCAAAATAAACGGATGCCATTTTCACACACTTATTTTAATGATCTTCGTGTTCAAACATTGCACTAACACATGATACTACTAAAAAGTCACTGCACACATAATATACAATAGTCATATTGTCACCTGTCAAGGGCGGATGTAGCGCTCAATTTACATATTGTCACACTCAAGGGCGAATGTAGCGCTCAAAGCAACGGGACTCCCAGCGTCCCACCTTCTTTATGCTTTCCTGCCCCATGCCCGCCTTGACGATGGGAATCCCAAGGTTTTAAAAGGTACAGCCGTCCGTAGCCACCCAGGGGAGTGGCTGGAAGACAGGTTAAGTGTATCATATACAGGCGAACTTTGAGTATTCCAAAAGTACCCTGTGAAACACCAGAGGCTTGATGGGGTGCATGCTGGAATAGTTGTATAAGATGAAGGTAGTGCTCGATAAAGGGGTTAGCAACCTAGCATTTCTTTATTTTGCCAGGATCAGAGGTCTGGGTGAGGGGCCGTCCGTGCGTCCTGTGAGTGCCGCGACGGGCGGGATTCAAGAAATGGAGGCATGGGTTTTCCACCACTGACTTATTTTGGTTGGGGGGCCCAGGCATGCGCTAGAACAGCTTGCTGAAGAAGCTGCGGCACACCACTGAGATAATTTGGTTGGGGTTCCCAGGCATGCGCTGGAACAGCTTGCTGTAGAGGCTTTGGCACAGACTGGGGGGGTGGGGGGAGTGTCTCCCCTCCCAACATTTTGGTCATACACTTGGGAGGCAATGATTTGACTTTCCTGGGTAGGAGGGACACACAAGAGCATAATGGAGTTGCATGAGGTAGGAGGTAACGTGCGGTGAGGCAGTGTGGTCCCAGCTGCCCGCAAAAGGGGGCTGCGGCAATACTTGCAACTGGGAATATCGGATTCTAACAGTGTCATTGTTAATATACGCACGACTCCCTGGCCATCCCGGGTATGTATGTCCCACCCTGAATTTTAATGTGACCAAAAGGTAAGCCGAATGTGGCTTTGATTTAAGGGAGGGCAATCATTCCAGGGATAACAAAAGTGAACTAGGTCTATAGCTGCATTGAGCTCCAAGGGACACGTGATCGAATGTTAGTTAAGCAAGCCTGGTAGACGGAGGAAGTTGTCACTCCGCCCAGGGTGCTGTGGCTGCACTAAAGTGCGCAATACGAGCATTCTTGGTCGCCAGGGTTGAGCAATCGAAAATGCCTGTACAAATGTCCGGTCAACTTCAACGAAGTATGTGCACGCTGCCCCCTGGGCAGGTTACGGGTTGCTTCAGTTATGCATAAAATTCCCCGCCCTCATAGCCATAGTAGACAGGCTGGTTGTGGAAACGGTCATGTAAACAAGTGTGCTGCTGTTCCATAAATTAGGGAAACAGGTTAGGCACAAAGTGCTAGAGGGATAGCAACCACAGGTTGCAGGAGGTTGGAGCCTACATTAGCTTGAAGGGTAACATAGCTATGGCTAAGAGTAGAACTCCCTCCTGGGTGGCCATCACATTCCTACAGGTCATGTGAGGCAGTCGAATAGTCCTGAAGAAGGATGAACAGCGCCATGCTCAAGTTCGCAGAGCCATGGGGCTTTGCTTCCTCAGGCATGGGCCAATCCAGACGAACACCAAAGGTGATTGTGGAAAGTTTGGGGTGCATTTGTCACAGGTGGGAATGGACCTGTTCCTACTGGAAATGAAGGAGGCCCGGGAAATAGCAGGTTGCAGGTGAGAAATCAGCTGTTTTGGTGGGGGGCGGTGGGGGCTCTGGCGGCCGCCTCCAGAGCTGTGGCGGAGTTACAGGGCGATCTGGAAGCATATGGGTACAGAAGGGTACCTCTGCAAGAGCACAATAGGGGTGCCAGAGCCAAATACCAGGAGCCTCATGGGAGGTTCCTGGAAGAATTACGTTGGCGCCCCGTTAGTCCTTCGGGCGGTTGTGGGCCTGAACAACTGGGGGCTTGCCTTGCTACGCTCCACCCTGAAAGGGGCGTGAGTAATAAGGCACCAATGTGTCACGCGATCCGGTAAGAGGATCACCCCATAAGGTGTAGCACTGATTGGGTTCTCCACAGTGCTTGGTTCATCAGACGGGCAGGGCAGCATAGGTTGGTTACAGCTGCCTGCCCTTGGATCGCCCGTAAGATAACCCACCATATTGCATACTTTTGTATGGAATAAACCTGCAGCAATATTTTCCCAAACAAAAGTTGTGTTGCGTATTTATTTATTCATGCATGCTCTGTTATGTGGGTGGGGTGTGTTGCCAATAATGGCACTATGCGGCTGCCCGCGGCCCACGCAGGTGGCCACCATAAAAGGGCGGCCGTTTAGTGCCATTTGGGCACTAACCCACCCCCTCTAATGCCGGAACTCAGGGAGGAGTCCCCCCCTTGCCTTAGGGGCGCTAGGCGCGTCACTTCCGGCGCGCCGAGGCGGTGGGGAGGGTATTTATGCCTCCCCCGGCCATCCTGGCGTCCTCTTTGCGCCGGACACGCCGTTTCCCACCGTACCGCTTACCCGGCGTGGGGCTGGCAGGCGAAGTACATAGAACGTTGTAATGTTTTCTTTTGTCGTTGCAGGCGGAGTTACAGGGCGATCTGGAAGCATATGGGTACAGAAGGGTACCTCTGCAAGAGCACAATAGGGGTGCCAGAGCCAAATACCAGGAGCCCCATGGGAGGTTCCTGGAAGAATTACGTCGGCGCCCCGTTAGTCCTTCGGGTGGTTGTGGGCTTGAACAACCGGGGGCTTGCCTGGCTACGCTCCGCCCTGAAAGGGGCGTGAGTAATAAGGGACCAATGTGTCACGTGATCCGGTAAGAGGATCACCCCATAAGGTGTAGCACTGATTGGGTTCTCCACAGTGCTTGGCTCATCAGGCGGGCAGGGCAGCATAGGTTGGTTACAGCTGCCTGCCCTTGGATCGCCCGTAAGATAACCCACCATATTGCATACTTTTGTATGGAATAAACCTGCAGCAATATTTTCCCAAACAAAAGTTGTGTTGCGTATTTATTCATGCATGCTCTGTTGTTGTGTGGGTGGGGTGTGTTGCCAATAATGGCACTAAAAGTCCTGGTCCCTTGTTAAAGTCCCTCGCCTTCGGCTCGGGCCTTTAACGCGGGAGCGGGCCTTTAATAGCCGGTATAGCCCGCCTACGGCAGGCTATAAGGCTATATTGGCTCCTTCACTACCACCCAGCAAAAGTGCCCCTCATCTCTCCATAGCCCCTCTCTAACATACATTAAATTTGTTTTAAAGCGCTGGTAAAGGCTGGCTTTACTAATCCACTCAGCTATCCACATAAAATAGAAATCTGTTCTTTGCAGCAGACCTATTAACCCTCTGAGCTACTTTATGGTGAGTTAAAACAGCCACTAGACACAACTCCGATCTCTCACTCTAGCAGGAACATTAATCACAAATTATCTTAACATTTTTATTGCTGCCTGAAAATGGACGCACAAGTTTAACTCTACAGCAGGTCCTTTTAAATCTAAAGTTATTGCTAAACACAGCGTCTCCCTTGAGGTCAGTGTCGCCACTCCAGGTCAGAGCCCAGTCGGGCCGTACCGGTCGCATCGCCCTAAAGCAGACCCCGTCTGCACAGCAGTGTCTCCGAGGGCACTACTCGTGATGCAGTGTCACTGTGTGCGTTGGAATGGGATTCTGCATAAATGAAAAAGCCCATCATCAATAACTCCTGCCATTTGCCTTAACTGACGAAAAACAAGTTCTCGCTGAGTTTTGATACAAACTTCATATGTGCTGAAAGAAATGCAGAGCACCTTGGGCCATATGTTTCACATTTTCAACAGTAGAAAACAGAAAAATTGACAAGTCCACAGGTCGCCGTCTTGAAGCAAGGAGTCCAATTTTGCTTTGCATTCAGTACAGAACGGTAGTACCTATTTATTGTAATTTAAACTCTGCGATTAGAATAAAGAAAATTAATGATGTAACAAAAAAAAACGGTTCTGAGAACAATACTCCGGACTCTTAAAAGAGCCTGTTAATTTCATCACAGCTCCACGCCTCGCTGTCGTTCGTTATTAGCCCCGCCTTATATCGCATGAACAAGCAAGTGATTGGTTGACTCGCAGACCAGCTGGTTTCAGAGTCATCAAAAATGGTGGCTGAGTGATTAGCGTCCCTGAACGAAATAGGAGGTAAAATGCCTCTCTGCTCGACTCTTACCAGTACTCCACAATCATATTGACCGGCATATTCACGTCAGTTACCCCTGCCTCAGCGCCGTCCATCTTAACTCCAGCACAGGTTTAGCTACCGCAAGGGTTCGGATAAGTAGAGCGTGCGTGACGTCAGGATCTGGGAGAAGCTTGCAGGACATGTACTTCCGGCCTTTCTGTCACTGCAAAGAGTCCCTCCCCCTTCAGCAAATCAGATTTCCGCTATTATTAAGACCCGCCCCGACGCTCCCAATGTTCTTATTTAATAACACGGACTTTGTCCTGTGTCTTGTAGCAATACATTAAATGACTTATCGGGATTCTGAAGGTTTAATGTTGGGAGGAAAGGACTCATGCTTTAGTTATGTATTGTTTGACGTATAAGTAATATTTCAGACAGTGGTGGAGTATGCGGTAGAAAAGTGTGAAATAAAAGGAAGGTGATGCCACATGTTACCTATTGACACAGTGCTTGAAATGCAGAACAAAATACCCGTTTGCGTACAAATATGGACCCTGGTGGGGGATGGGTGTCGGTGAAAGGTGACGACCGTTCAGTAAAAGTCGTTTTGCGCATTTTTTTTCTCCCAAACTCTCACCCTACAGAAATTAGCAACATGGAAAAACGTGATAGTGAAACGAATCTGTCTTGCGTAATTGGGGCACAAATAGACAGCATTTGAAGATCGGCTCGAGGGTTAATGCAGCTGCTGCAGAGGTTATGTTGCTGGGTATAGTACTGGTAAGTAAACGCACTTGATGTAGAGAAGTGTGATATATCTGGTTACAGCTTTGAACACCTTAGCTTGATGTGTCTTTCAGAGAATTTTGAACTGAATAAAGCATGCCGGAAACGTTGTCGCATGAAGAAGAACTGCTTTTGTGGCTGCCCGCAGTCCACGCAGGGGACCCTCATAAGAGGGCGGCCGCCTTAGTGCCACATGAGGGCACACGATACAGCCTAGTGCTGAGGGACCCCTCTGGGTCCACGCACCCCGCGTCATTTCCGGGCACGGGTGGGCGGGTAGATAGGTATAAGTACCTCTCCCGCCCACCTGGCGTCCTCTTTTGGCCGCTACCCTTCACGCCGTTGAGACGTGACCTATGATCCCCCGGAGCTGATATATGGTGAGCGCATGGACCCCCCCCCCTCCCCAGTAGGTCCAGTGGCGGCGGAGTCTCACTTCTATGCCCGGCCACTGCCGAGGGCTGTCCGCCAGGAGAGGAGGGGTTGGTCAGCTCCAGGGGGCTGAGGGTGGTTGCCGTCCCCCCCCCCCGGTCATGGCCAGCGCAAGGCGTTGAGCAGGACCTGGCCACGCATGGGCCCTGTGTGGACGGGGGGGGGAGGGGGGATGGAGCCTGCGAGGCTGCCCTCCGTGGGTCCAGCGGCAGCAGGACGTGCGTGGTGGGGGCGAGAGCAGCGAGTCCCGCGGCGCTCACCCCTTCCCCGTTGTGGTGGCTAGGGGGGGGGGGGAGGCCTGCGGCGGCAGCCAGGCCCGCACAGGCATGGTGTGGCGGAATATGCCAGGCCGCGCAGTTTCAGGGATTCTGCCCGTTTGGGGGCTGAGGATGCGGGGGGGGCAGTGAGCCGCGGTAGGGCCCCCCCCCCTCATTCTCATTACCCGGCAGCGCAGCTCCAGGGTCCATGCGGGGGATTAAGCGGGGCAGCGAGCGTCGCTTGTATCCCCGTCACCCCGCCATGCTGCATCATTGTTCGGGGCCCCAGAAGTGCATCCGTTTTTCAGTGCCTAGCACACGGGGAGTCATGTGGGGCGGCGGGGTGGGGGGGAGCAACGAGTCGCGTTGCCTCTGCGCCGTCTCTGCTCAGCGGAGCATATGCCGAGGCGCGGGCCGCTGGGCCGGATGCTGCATGGGGGGAGGGCCGCAAGTGGCTCCCCCCCCTTGGCTGGTCGCAAGGTGAAGGTAATATGTCCGGCGGCAGAGGGGGGGGGGGGAAAGACAGCGAGCGTTGCGTGTCTCCCCCTCCCCCCGGGGCTGCGGGCCGTCCGACGGTATGGTTTTCCAGGCCGCTGCCCGCGGGGGACTCTTTGTGGCATTCGGGGGAAGGCAGGAGTGACGCTGGGCCCCCCACCCTCACCACGTGCCGGACGATACGGCGGTGCCGGTCCCTGGGCCTCTGCCCGCGGGGGACGCTGTGTGGTGGGCGGGGGGTGGGGGGACATCGAGTCGCGTTGCTCCCTCTGCTGCGAGGCAGGGTGCCTGGGGCTAAGCCGTCCACCAACTGACCTATAATGTACGGCCCCTCGGACAAGGGGAGCTGCTTTTCAGGGGACAGGTAATGGAGCCTCAGGAAGGGGTATTTACTGGCAGTCAAGGCTGAGAGGACTCTTGCTGACTGCGCTTGGGGCGACTAATTTGCATTTCTCTCCTGTGTTTCCGCAGTGGCGTGGAGCAGGCCTGCATCAGAGAGCTCAACGGGTACAGGGGGCCGTAGTGATGGCGATTCCATGGAGAGGGCACCGAGCAGGGGATCGCAATGCGTAGATTAAAGGGTACCTAAGGGAATTGTGAGGGTACTAATGCCCTTGGTTCCTCAATATTAAAGTAGGGGTTGGGAACTGAGAAGTCTTAGAAACAGGAGCAGGATCCGTGGCAAGGGAAGTGGCTGTGCAGCCAGCTGGCAGGGGCCGGGGCGCAATGTTGTCTCCGAGATGGACACTACAGGAACAATGGCGTTCATCACTGTTACGGATCTGCTCAGACACATTTCTTTGAAAAGTCTCGTTACAATGTAATATGGTGGATTGCTTTCACGAGGGACAGGTGTGTGCTGTCTCTTGCAGGGGCATGTGGGTGTATCTTAAATGCCAGGTAATGCGTCTGAAAGTAGGGAGTATATTGACTCTGCGAGGAAACCTTTGTGCATTTGTTCGTACATGGATAGTTGCAGGATGGCCTGGACGGACCATGTAGACGGCCATAGGTGTAGGAGTTAAGACGGGTATATGCCGGTGGGTGCTGCGGCACGGTGTTTTTCAGAGATCATGACCTAGGCACTTTCAATGCCAGGTGAGTAGAGAGCTCTCATCGAGGTACAGCAGTCAAAAGCCACTGTCTACCAGTTCAGGTAGAGAAGGTGACTGTGTTTGAAGCCTAGTGGCGAAAGACCAGAAGCCAAGACATTGCGCTACTGCATTATGCCTCTGCGAGGTAACGCAAATAGATGCCCCCCCCCCCACTCCTCACGTGAATGTAATGTGGGGCACCCAAGTCTCCAGTATCTCACATTTAATCGTGTTACCTGTTTGTCCCTCCGAACAGTGAACCAGCACAGAACGTCTGCAGCTGTAAGGAAATGTGCATGCAACCGTGATCCTGGGATTAAAGATCAGCGGGGTTGGGGCGGTCTGCTCTCTTTCAAGAGCTCGCGTATCGTTTTACAGGCTGTTATCAGAAACCCTACACTTCCTGCCTGCCTCCTACAATTATAGCGTGTGCAATGGCTTTGAGGGGAAGTCGTAAACTGGTCCGGCGCGTAGATCTATCTACAAGGGACAGAGCTCAGAGCCAGCAGCTCTGGAATTCTTAGCACATAAAATATTGCACTATTGTGACAGGACTGTTGTTCAAGTTAAGGGGTTGTCAAAACGCCAGAGCTTCTCATTCACCTGGTTGTCCGTACAAATGTGTGTAGTGAAGAATAACATTAAGGAGGGACTCAAAAATCATAGGATTAGAAAGGTATAAAATCCTACCTCGGTCGCCTGTCCCTTAATTGGAGTACATTGTGATGTACTAGGATGCCTATTACATTCATTCATCTACAGATCATTTAGTGGATATACAATTGAGAATTGCATACTCCAGAAGGAGGGACACAAACATATTTCACCCCTGCCACAAGAATCACAGAGATACACACTTTACATGTTCGACCCAGGCTTTAAATTTACAGCCTCTTTTGTTTAATATCACACTGTGAGAAAGTTACCCATGGACCTTAATAAAGTCCTGCAATGGCCTACTAATGCTATATTACAGCATCTAGTCTACCTGGGCTATATTGGACCGGGTGGTTTCTGGTGCTCGGCACCGTCACTTAATTGTCAACACCGGCGCGTGTGACAGCCTGCCACAAGTCAGCGCTGTCTGTCTATTTTAGAGATGACCACAACAGCAGGCATTGATTAAGTCAATATACATTAAAGTTACTATTGCCTGTATACATTAAAATTACTAATGCCTCCTGCCCAAGCCATTCCTATAGCCTTGGGGGCCAGGAATAGTTGGAATCGTCACACTTGCACAAGTGTCAGGGTTAGTAGTTGTGATGTTACTAGGTTTGGCAGCACGGCAGGAGCAATGTGCGGTGCAACCTGAAGTGGCCGCCTGTCGTGAGTCCTGGCATCTAGTTGCTCAAGTGTCAGGGTCAGTAGTTGGGATGTTACTATGAACGGCATGAGCAATGTGTGGTGCAAACTTGAGTGGTCGCCTGGCATCTAGTTCTCTACAATTTGAGCACTTATCGTTCGCTATCTATGAGGTCTGTGGGCACAGCTGGGCCGCTCTTAGGTCAACGATATTTGGGGTGTCGCGTGTCCTTCCTGCCCGGGTCTCAATATGGGTGGGCAGTTACGGGGCAGAGCTCCCTGCTGTAATCAGCGCGCGAACCTAATGCATGTTGTATGAAGGCACGGCATAGCACAAGACCTGCAAAATTACATTCAGCCTTCAATACACCTGCACACCCATTTCTCACACTTCCACCACCTCCCCTAGGTGCTGCACCACAAGATGAGTGCTACCCTTCCTTAGGGTTCGGGTCCTCTTTGTAAGATGGGGCTGGTTTTGGTGCGGGATATAATGGGGGAAACTGTTTTTTCCATGATGCAAACAATCAAGCTGGCAAGTGAGCTCGTTCTTTATGGCAATTGGAGAGTGCACTGATCATATGTGTCTTTTATTTATCTTGCATGGTATCTGTCTGCGATAACGGGGAGTTGAACCGTGCTACGATGGTGGCAACTTGGTCGCAGGAAGATGGACCAGACATTCCAGATGGAGTAGAGGCGGCAGCGGCGCCAAGTATGGGAAGAGCGCTAGGAGGAAGACTGAGGTGCCAGCACACAGGGGGGAATGGCTACCGGGTCACGCATTCCTGCGGTTGGTATTGGTAAGGCAACCGGAATGTTAGGTAGCAGGGAGCTGTACCTGGCATCTTAGTACACGCAGTTGACGTCTTGGGGAGGCTGCACAGACATGGGGTTGCTCAGGGGAATGGGTTCTCCCCCAGTCAGGATCCGGAAGCAACGAGGGGAGACACAGCCCATAGGTCGACACAGAACCTACCTTCATTTAACTTGGCTAGCCTCCCCTCCAAATAGCGGAGGGGTATACAGTTTTCCATTTGTTGGCAATGCCTATGAAAGATCTTATGGGACACCCTTTCCAGGCTCATGATTTGTAATTTTCCATGATGGGCCGTCAACCACGTTATGTCATATAAATCTATTAGTTTGGTGCAGCTACATCGCACCGAGCTTTCGGTCAGGTGCAACTTGACTCCTCAACCTAAGCCATTTATTGACTCCGGGTAGTCTGTAGATCTCCTGCGTATTCACCCCTAGGCTAGATGAAGGGATTGCACAGTTGGTACGGGATTCCCATAGGGGAGCTGGCCACCAGCCGAGCCCCGGCAAACGCTTGCAGTACGCTAGTAACCAGTAATTGATAGTGGTACCGTTAACAAGTTCCAGGAACATATACATAACTATACAGGGGTGTAGTCAGAAGTACCTGATAGATCTTCGGTAGAGCGTGGTATGTGTCAGGCAATATTTGGTACCAACCAGTAAAAGGGAAGACCACAGGGGGCTGCAAAGCAGTCCGCACATTCAGACGGCAGCAAATCTATTGAGCTGTCATGTAAACGGTCCCCCATTAACCTACATGAGGTAAAGGTCTTATCAAGGGGGGCAGGCGCAGTAGGGGCAACGCAGCACTTAGTGTTAGACTCAGCAAGCAGCAGTACGTCCAGTTGGGGCCGGTGTATTGACTCACAGGCAGGCCGCCAAGCGAACTGGACTAGGTACCTAGGTCACGCACGTTAGGCAGAGGTGTCCAGTGGAATCACATAAATGGGGACTGCACCAGGACATGAAACTGCACGTTAGATTCCGACGTAATGTTTCTGCACCACTCATATTGTTAACAGTGACAGGTATTCCCTAAGGCCTCTTGTTTAGAAGCACCAGTAGCTGGGCAGACGCGTACTTTGGGGAGGATGGTTACAAAGGTATAATAGCCTGTGGTGGCCAAGCTAGCAACACATTTTCACCCTCTTCTACTAACGGGAGCCCCTATGGTGAAACAGCGGGTGGTGCTTGCTATTCGGGCAGAGGACAGGAGGTTCAACGAGCTTTCCAGGGTCCCCATGGCTTAGCCAAATGATCAATGCACAAGAGGATGGAGGGTGATTACAATGGGCATTGGCAACGCCAGACTGTGGGCTTGCTGAATAGAATGTTTCGTATCACCAAGCAGATGGGGGCCAGGAGGCATACCAGGAAACAGGCAGGCCTTTGTTCCTGGTGGAGGGAAATTAATTACGGGGACACACCTTGGCAGTGGGTCCAAGTTCTGGTTTTAGGCATCCATGGTTACAGCCCAGTAAAGGCCTCGCTGTTGTCATCATTGAATAACTACAAGGTACTGCAGATAGGGATCATATCAGCTACCCAGCGGATGTGTATCACAAGAGGAACCGACACGTGATTGTAAGGCCTTATTGACGCTTGTCATAGCAGTCCAGAGCACTACACAGAGGGTGAAGAATAGGCCAAGTCCCTTCTCAATTTATGCTTCCTTTTATTCGCCCGGGGTTGGTGCTTGCTGGGAGAAGTTGGCCTGGTATATGCTGTCCAGTAATTAAAGTGGGCACCTTGCACCAGTCCAAACAACCTTTATTGATGATTAGGTTAAAGACAACCTTTATTGAAAGCTATCCTAGTGGTAGCTATGGAGAGCAGCCTTCAGGCTAAGTCTCGAAGGAATGTAAAGCAGCTTGTTTTACCAGTATATAACCCCCTGAATGACCAAATGAAAGGAGAACCACACAAGGTATATATAAAATATATGTATTTATTACTAAACACTCTCTACTAACCTCTTTATGAGATTAGAGAACAAAGCACACAATATTAAATCACTAGAACGACAGTAAATAGCACAATACACAGTGGGCTCCAGGAGGAGACCAAACCATATACTAAGAAAGTGGTATAAGAACCTCGACTTGACTAGACACTGCCTAGAGCACGTAGAATCGCTGGGACCCCAAGGAACCACCCAAGGTAGTGACACAGGGGACCCACGGAGGACGGGTGCAGTGTGGGAACACAGACGCGAACTCCGTACAACTCTATGGGAAAGTCGCGGTTGAGAATTTAAAGATTAAGGACACTTAGGAGCGGACTTTCAGCAAACCCAGCTAAACATAGAAGGTTCTAAGGCCAGCACCCTTGAGAGTACCGAGGTACCCGTGTTACCTATCACAGAGGAGCCGGGTGCATAAGGGTCAAGTGGTGTCGGAAACCCCCGTCGTTTTCAATGGCGTGATGCGGAAAAGTACTGCTGCCGTGGAGAAGAAAAGTGTCCGTGTGATCCAAACCTGGATCGGAGATGAGAAGAAACTGAAAGCAGAGGGGACAAAGTCTGGGTCACTTCACGTGACCAGGAGCGGAGCAATCGAATGCCCACCGATGTCAGGTGCTTCAGGTGAGATGAGGTGAAGCTGGACTCTGCAGCCACGGGGACCAGGAGACGTCGACGACGACCACAGTCCGGATTGAACACCAACAAGCCTTGGCAACGGCAACCCACGCGGTCAGAGGAAAGATGCTTCTGCGAGGACCAGCAAGGTCCTGGAGACTCTCCAAGCGATGGAGAGTCAGGGCACGTCTGGAGCAACCAGGGAAGCCCACTGAAAGTTAAAGTTGCCTTCTCAGGGACCCACAGGCCAACGGACCAGGGATCGCGAAGGGACCTCGAGCTGAATCACGAAATACCAGCCCACGGAACACTCGTGGAATGTAGGCCGGAAATCTTCGGTGGAATTACTGCTCGGGTTCAGGACTACAAGTAGCCCAAAGCACAGCTTCAGGGATCGCCGGAAAGCATATGCTGCTGCAAATGTACACGGTGCCCAGGGGTACGGGTTTCACGGTCCCCACGAGGGATACGGGCCTCAGAATTGCTGAGAGCGCAGATCGACCTCGGAAACCCACCTCCTGTGTTGCAGAAATCTTCGGAGTCCTTCGGGAGCTTCGTAGATGCAAACCGGTCAGATGCGTTTAGGTGCCTGCTCAGCAGGGGAGTAACTCCTTTACTCCAAGGGAGATTCTTCAGTCGTCCAGCAAAGCGTAGATCGTCGAAGGATACTTGGTTTCTGTAGCAGAGTTTATTCCAGGTAAATCTAAAGTCCTGTAGTCAGGGGTTCCTACTTTATACCCAAGGAAGGGGTGGAACAAACTCTGGGGACCCACCTATGGGAGGGTCAGGACAGAGGGGTGGCTACACCCATGTCCTTTGTCCAGTTTCGCGCCAGAGCAGGAGCAAATGGCTCCTGCAACCGGTTTGAGCTGGACTATGCACATGGACACCAAATGTGCCCCCAGTACAGACATCAAAGCACTCAGAGTGCACCCACCCAGCCCCAATACACTAAAGCCTGTCTGGGAGGTGGTCACACCTCCCTGTGACAGGAAACCTATTGTCAAGCCTTCCCCTGCCGGAGTTTCGTCCAGCAGCAGGAGGGCAGACTCGTGTCTGTGGCTGGCAGCATCCATTTTGTGATGCCAGGGTTCTGTGAAGCTGGTACCGGGTGTACCGGTGTTGTCATATTTCTCCCTCTAGGAGGGTGGAATCATACCTCCCACACCAGTTACTGGTGTGGAGGTATGATTCCAAGGTGTTTGACACCAAACACAACATTTTTCCATGCAGCCGTTTTAAAGTTAGCATTTACCGCGAGGTTATAATGCACTTAAGTATATATGGTTGGCTGCATCACAAACAACCCCGGAATATAGGTTCCGAAGGCTGCAGAGGGGCTCTGCTCATGCATGGGCACCCTCTCACATAAAACCCAGCACCCTGCCTTCAGGATTGATAAGGCCTGCCATAGGGGTGACTGATAGGTTTATATGTGCAGTGATTAGGATAGATATAGTGAACCTATATAGTCAGGACTTTGCAGAATGGGAGCAGTGCACATGGCCTGCTTCAGGTCATCAAATGCCTTTTGACAGCTAACTGTCCACTGAACTTTCTTTGGCATTCTCTTGGAAGTTAAGTCATTCAAAGGGGTCACTATGGATCCATATCCTTTGACAAACCTCCTATATTACCCAGTCAGGCCCAAGAAAGCTCTGACCTGAGTCTGGGTGGTTGGAGCAACCCAGTCCATGATGGTCTGGATTTTGCTCTGCAATGGTTGAACCTGGCCTCCACCCACAAGGTGGCCCAGGTATACAACTTGACTCTGCCCTATCTGGCACTTGGTGGCCTTGATAGTGAGGCCTGCTTTCTTCAGGGCCTCCAAAACATTTCTCAGGTGGACCAGGTGATCCTCCCAGGTGGAGCTAAAGACAGCAATATCATCTAGATAAGCTGCACTATAGGCTTCCAGGCCTGTAAGGACTTTATTCACCAATCTTTGAAAAGTGGCAGGTGCATTCTTCAAACCAAAGGGCATCACCACAAATTGGTAGTGCCCACTAGGGGTTGAGAATGTTGTTTTGTCTTTTGCATCCTCAGCTAGTCTGATCTGCCAGTAGCCAGCTGTCAGGTCAAATGTGCTCAGAAACTTGGCTGAGGCCAAAGTATCTATAAGCTCATCTGCCCTAGGGATTGGATGGGCATCAGTCCTAGTGACTGCATTGAGACCTCTGTAGTCAACACAAAACCTCATCTCTCTCTTACCACCCTGGGTGTGAGGTTTAGGTACCAAGACTACTGGACTAGCCCAAGGGCTATCTGAGGGTTCAATCACTCCCAAATCCAACATCTTTTGGACCTCAGTCCTGATGCAGTCCGAGACATGGTCAGGTTGCCTGTAAATCTTATTTTTAACAGGCAGACTGTCCCCAGTGTCCACTTCATGAGTGCACCAGGTAGTCTGACTTGGAGTCAGTGAAAACATATGTCTAAACTGGTTGAGAACTTTTCTGCAATCAGTTTGCTGCTGGTCAGTGAGGCTGCCTGCCAAGGCTACACCATCTACTGAACCATCATCAGGGTTCTGTGAGAGCAGGCCAGAGAGTGGATCACTCTCTTCCTCCTGTCCCTCATCAGTAGCCATGAGCAAGCCCATGTCTGCCCTGTCAACATATGGTTTGAGCCTGTTGACATGGAGCACCCTATGGAGGCTCCTGGGAGTTCCAAGGTCCACCAGGTAGGTAACCTCTCCCTTTTGCTCAACAATTGTATGAGGGCCACTCCACTTGTCTTGGAGGGCTGCTGGGGCCACAGGCTCCAACACCCATACTTTCTGTCCTGGCTGATAAACAGTCAACACAGCCTTTTGGTCATGCCAGGCCTTTTGCAATTCTTGGCTAGCCTCAAGGTTTTTAGTTGCCTTCTTCATGTACTCAGCCATCCTGGAGCGGAGACCAAGTACATAGTCCACAATATCCTGTTTAGGGGGTTTGAGAGGTAACTCCCATCCCTCCTTCACTAGACACAATGGACCCCTAACTGGATGTCCAAACAGAAGCTCAAATGGGCTGTAACCAACCCCCTTCTGAGGAACCTCTCTGTAGGCAAAGAGAAGGCAGGGCAAAAGTATGTCCCATCTGCGCCTAAGCTTTTCTGGGAGACCTTTAATCATGCCCTTTAGGGTTTTGTTGAACCTTTCAACTAAACCATTGCATTGTGGGTGATAAGGGGTGGTAAATTTGTAATTTACACCACACTCCTTCCACATAGCAGTTAAGTAACTAGACATGAAGTTTGCATCTCGGTCTGATACTACCTCCTTAGGAAAACCCAGCCTGGAAAAGATTCCCAGGAGGGCCCTTGCCACCACAGGAGCTGTGGTAGTTCTAAGGGGAATTGCCTCTGGATACCTAGTGGCATGGTCCACCACCACCAGTATAAATCTGTGCCCAGATGCAGTTGGAGGATCCATGGGACCAACAAAGTCAATCCCAACCCTCTCAAAGGGAACCCCCACCACAGGTAGTGGTATCAGGGGGGCCTTTGTAGTGCCACCTGCCTTACCATTGGCTTGACAGGTGACACAGGAGCGAGAAAACTCCTTGGTGTCTTCAGACATGTGAGGCCAATGAAAGTGAGGGACAATTCTGTCCCAAGTCTTGTTTTGGCCTAGGTGACCTGCTAATGGGATGTCATGTGCTAGTGTCAGTAGGAAGCTTCTAAACTTCAGAGGTATTACCAACCTCCTGGTGGCTCCAGGCTTGGGGTCTCTACACTCTGAGTAAAGGAGTCCATCATCCCAGATCCTATGGGACCCACTAGCACTCCCAGCAGCCTCAGCAGTAGCTTGCTGTCTGAGGGGTTCAAGAGAAGGGCAGCTCAGCTGCTCCTGGCTCAGATCTGCCCTGGAAGGGCCCCCTGTCCCCAAGAACTCAACCTGATCAGGTTCAAGCTCATCTGGGACAGTTCCTTCTTCAGGACTAAGATCAGCTCCCTCAAGAGACTGAGCTGGATTCTGAGGCAGGGGGGAAGACACTGCCTTAACCCTACTGCTCCTTCTCTTGGAAGGCGCCTGGTCCATTTTTCCAGGATCCAGGGCCTGTTCAGTGTTAGACATTTTTGCCTGTGACCTGGTCATAGAAAACACATCTGCAGGGATACCCAACATTTCTGCATGAGTCCTGAGTTCCACTTCAGCCCAAGCTGAAGTTTCTAAATCATTGCCCAACAAGCATTCAACAGGGAGGTCTGCACTTACCACAACCTTTTTAGGGCCAGTTACCCCTCCCCAGGTGAAATTAACAACTGCCAAGGAATGGTCTGTCCTGACATTGCTAGCATTGGTCACTTGGTACATCTCACCAAGTATGATTTGCTCAGGAGCCACAAGATATTTTGTCACCATTGTGATACTTGCTCCTGTGTCCCTGAATGCCAAGGCCTCTTTTCCATTTATTATAGGCTGTTGTCTGTATTTGCCCAGATTACTGGGGCTTACAAATAAGGAGGCCATATCAACATAGCCTGAGTTGGAACTCTCACTAGGCCAGAGTCCATCTCAGATCCCAGGGTTAACCCTACTACACCCTTATTTGGAGCACCACCACTTGGAGCTGAACTAGGGGGAACAGTTGCCTTAGGGGCAGTGGTGGTTGGAGTTGAGTCCTTGGACTTGGTACAATCACTTGTCCAATGGGTCTTCTGTTTACAGATTTGACACCATGGCGTCTTCTTGCCTTTACCCTTGTTTGATTGTGACTCCCCACCAGATGCAGATTTTTGGGGCCCTTGAGAAGACTTCTGGTCTTTACCCTTCTCCCCACCCTTATCAGAGTTTTTAGAATCTTGCTTCTTGGAGTCACCACCTTGGTTCTGAACCTTCTGCCTCACCCTGGTTCTGACCCATTTGTCTGCCTTCTGGGCCAATTCTTGGGGAGAGGTTAGATCAGAGTCCACCAGGTACTGATGCAACAGCTGATTTTGACAGTTATTAAGGATCTGCTCTCTCATAATTAAATTATACAATCCTTTAAAGTCACACACTTTACTGCCAAGTAACCAGCCTTCCAGAGCCTTAGTAGCACAATCTACAAAGTCAACCCAGTCCTGAGTCTGTGCCTTTTGGGTGTCTCTGAACTTTATCCTGTATTGTTCAGTGGTTAAGCCAAACCCATCAATCAGAGCACTCTTCAGGACTTTGTAATTATCAGCATCCTCTTCTCTTACAGTGAGGAGCTTGTCTCTACCTTTGTCTGCAAAGGAGAGCCACAAGATTGCTGCCCACTGCTCCTGAGGGACCCTCTGTACCTTCCAGGCCCTCTCCAGTGCAGTTATCCATTTGTGGATGTCATCCCCACTCTGGTAGGGAGGGACAATCTTGTTTAGGTTCCTATGGTCATGAGTATGTTCTCTACCTCTAGGGACACTGTGGCTGCCACCATGGGGCTCTAGTCCCAACTTCTGAGAAGCTATCTGAAGCTCCAGGGATTCCCTATCTAAGGCCAATTGCTCTCTCTTGATTCTGAGCTTAGCTCTCTCAAACTCAAGCAGTTGGCACTTCTTCTCATAAGAGGACTCCCTTTTATGAGAAGTAGAGGTCCTATGAGAAACAGAGCTCCCTACAGATGTACCAGAATGATTAGATTCCTGAGAAGGAGATCTTGATCTTCTTGGTAAACTGTTAATCCTTCCAGGTGGGGTAAAGAGAGGACCATTGAGGCCTCCTTCCTCACCTTCAGGAAGAATTGGATTTTCCAGGCTAGAATCATTTTGATCCTCCTGGCCAGCATCAGAGTCCAGGTCATTGAAGTTCTCACTTCCTGTCCTTTCCTCTTCTGCTGTCCCACCCCCTTTGCCTGCCTCATCAGACCCTGGGGTCTTTCTGAGGTCATCTAAAAGCAAAGTCTCTATGAGACGTTCAGTGTTTGGGTTTTTCCCTGTCTTCAGTTTCCTAGATGTACACATGGCTCTCAATTCTTGGAATGAGAGATGGTCATACTTAGTTGGCAAGGAGCCACTGGCTTCAGGCCTAGAAGACATGCTAGTGTGGTGTGGTGTATGCACCTACCTACCCTAGTGGGAACTGAGACTCTCTTGAGTTGGAGAAAGGGTGTGCTAGGCCCTTGACTTACCCAACTCTAAGTTCAGTAGAACTTACTTTATTCTAGTCTTGATTTATATGTACCTAAGTACCTTTAGTGGTTTTCAGTTAGTCACTCAATGAGATTATCTGGTAAAACAATAGCAAGCTTGAATCCCAACCGCTGCACACCAATGTGAGAAGTTGGCCTGGTATATGCTGTCCACTAATTAAAGTGGGCACCTTGCACCAGTCCAAATGACCTTTATTGATGATTAGGTTAAAGACAACCTTTATTGAAAGCTATCCTAGTGGTAGCTATGGAGAGCAGCCTGAAGGCTAAGTCTCGAAGGAATGTAAAGCAGCTTGTTTTACCAGTATATAACCTCCTGAATGACCAAATGAAAGGAGAAACACACAAGGTATATATAAAATATATGTATTTATTACTAAACACTCTCTACTAACCTCTTTATGAGATTAGAGAACAAAGCACACAATATTAAATCCCTAGAACAACAGTAAATAGCACAATACACAGTGGGCTCCAGGGGGAGACCAAACCATATACTAAGAAAGTGGTATAAGAACCACGACTTGACTAGACACAGTGCCTAGAGCACGTAGAATCGCTGGGACCCCAAGGAACCACCCAAGGTAGTGACACAGGGGACCCACGGAGGATGGGTGCAGTGTGGGAACACAGACGCGAACTCCGTACAACTCTATGGGAATGTCGCGGTTGAGAATTTAAAGATTAAGGACACTTAGGAGCGGACTTTCAGCAAACCCAGCTAAACATAGAAGGTTCTAAGGCCAGCACCCTTGAGAGTACCGAGGTACCCGTGTTACCTATCCCAGAGGAGCCGGGTGCATAGGGGTCAAGTGGTGTCGGAAACCCTCGTCGTTTTCAATGGCGTGATGCGGAAAAGTACTGCTGCCGTGGAGAAGAAAAGTGTCCGGTGTGATCCAAGCCTGGATCGGAGATGAGAAGAACCTGAAAGCAGAGGGGACAAAGTCTGGGTCACTTCACGTGACCAGGAGCGGAGCAATCGAATGCCCACCGATGTCGGGTGCTTCAGGTGAGGTGAGGTGAAGCTTGACTCTGCAGCCACGGGGACCAGGAGACATCGACGACGACCACAGTCCGGATTCGAGCTGTCCCACGAAGGATGTCGAGTGCTGGGGGGTCAGTGTCCGGATTGAACACCAACAAGCCTTGGCAACGGCAACCCACGCGGTCAGAGGAAAGATGCTTCTGCGAGGACCAGCAAGGTCCTGGGAACTCTCCAAGCGATGGAGAGTCAGGGCACGTCTGGAGCAACCAGGGAAGCCCACTGAAAGTTAAAGTTGCCTTCTCAGGGACCCACAGGCCAACGGACCAGGGATTGCGAAGGGACCTCGAGCTGAATCACGAAATACCAGCCCACGGAACACTCGTGGAGTGTAGGCCAGAAATCTTCAGTGGAATTACTGCTCGGGGTCAGGACTACAAGTAGCCCAAAGCACTGCTTCAGGGATCGCCGGAAAGCATATGCTGCTGCAAATGTACACGGTGCCCAGGGGTACGGGTTTCACGGTCCCCACGAGGGGTACGGGCCTCAGAATTGCTGAGAGCGCAGATCGACCTCGGAGACCTCGGGAACCCACCTCCTGTGTTGCAGAAATCTTCGGAGTCCTTCGGGAGCTTCATAGATGCAAACCGGTCAGATGCGTTTAGGTGCCTGCTCAGCAGGGGAGTAACTCCTTTACTCCAAGGGAGATTCTTCAGTCGTCCAGCAAAGCGTAGATCGTTGAAGGATACTTGGTTTCTGTAGCAGAGTTTAGTCCAGGTAAATCTAAAGTCCTGTAGTCAGGGGTTCCTACTTTATACCCAAGGAAGGGGTGGAACAAACTCTGGGGACCCACCTATGGGAGGGTCAGGACAGAGGGGTGGCTACACCCATGTCATTTGTCCAGTTTCGCGCCAGAGCAGGAGCAAATGGCTCCTGCAACAGGTTTGAGCTGGACTATGCACAGGGACACCAAATGTGCCCCCAGTGCAGACATCAAAGCACTCTGAGAGTGCACCCACCCAGCCCCAATACACTAAAGCCTGTCTGGGAGGTGGTCACACCTCCCTGTGACAGGAAACCTATTGTCAAGCCTTCCCCTGCCGGAGTTTCGTCCAGCAGCAGGAGGGCAGACTTGTGTCTGTGGCTGGCAGCATCCATTTTGTGATGCCAGGGTTCTGTGAAGCTGGTACCGGGTGTACCGGTGTTGTCATATTTCTCCCTCTAGGAGGGTGGAATCATACCTCCCACACCAGTTACTGGTGTGGAGGTATGATTCCAAGGTGTTTGACACCAAACACGACATTTTTCCATGCAGCCATTTTAAAGTTAGCATTTACCGCAAGGTTATAATGCACTTAAGTATATATGGTTGGCTGCATCACAAACAACCCCGGAATATAGGTTCCGAAGGCTGCAGAGGGGCTCTGCTCATGCATGGGCACCCTCTCACATAAAACCCAGCACCCTGCCTTCAGGATTGATAAGGCGTGCCATAGGGGTGACTGATAGGTTTATATGTGCAGTGATTAGGATAGATATAGTGAACCTATATCTAAGTAAGGGGTACATGCACCACCTTACACAGGCTGCTGTAGCAGACCTGTGGTGTCATTTTAAATGGTCTCTCAGGGGTGGCATAATACATGCTGCAGCCCCTGGGAGGCCTCTGTGGTACCTATGCCCTGGGTACATAGTATACCATATACTAGGGACTTATAAGGGTACCCCAGAATCCAATCTGGAGTGTACCTAAAGTACATGCAATCAATTTAGAGGAGAAAGCAGATAGTCTGACTGGGATCCTGCTATTCAGGACCCCAGTCTAAGTCGAAAACAGTGTAACATCAGCAAAAAGTGGGGGTAACTATAAGAAGCAGATCCTACTCTCCTACACTTGCAATGTCATAAAAAAAATTTGCAGCCAGAAACGGAAAGGACAAAGAAATATCTTTGATGGTGCGAGGCGCACTCTGCAGTGAAGTAAGCTAAGATTCAGCATAATTCGGGTATACCTTCAGCGAAGAATTTAGGGTTATGGGCTACACACGAATAGGCACTATTCAGTCAGCTGGGCCGTGAGTTTGTCATTCCTAAAAGGGTGCTGTTACCTCAATAGTGCTGAAATAGGGGGGTTGGATCACAAATACGGACAACTACCAGAGCACATTTTACATTCATAGTTAAGAGGGTGCAGGTACATTGCTCATAGGTTTACTCCAGGTCCTCAGATCCATAAGCATTGCATGTTACCGGTTGCTTCAGTTAAGCAAAATATCCTTGGGAGTTGTCAGCTAACAAGGGGACTACTGTCCCAATTTCTGGCCCAGGAATTCTGGACGGTGTGGTGCTCCCATACAGGGGTGTAGTGAGAAGATCAAAATCGGACCAGGCTCGGCACGGGAGGGTATTCTGGTTGCACCAAACTGGGGGATATGTGGTGTGGCCCAGTGGGTCTGGTCGCCTCCTAGCTGGCCCGTCGCCCTTCTGGAGAGGGTTACTTTCTGGGTCATGCTGACAGCACGCCCCTTACCAATTTCGGGTTGAAAGGGTAATGAAGGCATGATTAAATATGTCAGGCAATGGGGCGTGGCCAACAACATGGCCGGGTATCTGCGTTTTGCGCGAGCTCCGCTGGCCCGAACGAAATCCTGCCATAATCCTGATCCTCCACGCCCTAAATCCAACACAACAGCAGTCGGAAGGGGTATGCAGCCAGAAGAACGCCCGGTGAGGCGTTATGGGGTCCGTTTTACCCAGATCTGCGACTGTTTCAGCGCGGCGCCCGAAGCGCATCAGCCCAAGATGGCGGCCAGCCGGGAGTGACTGAAAGAGACGGCCGGCCCGGAGACGCGTTCGCCCGGCGTGGTGAGTCCCGTAGTGCGAGAGCTGATGTGGCTTTGTGCGGAGGCGGGACGCGTCCCCATTCATCACTGCAGCTGAGGGGAGGATTGCGACCCGCCTCGGAAGACCCTGGCGGTGGTGTGTGAGGGCTGCAGCCAGCAACAACGGGCTCACGGAGAGGGGGGCCTCCACCAGTGCCGGAGAGACCCCAGCGGCTAGCACGCAGCCGACTGCAGCTTGTTCTTGTTGGGTTGAGACGAGAGGACAAGTTGGCGAGGGGGGGATCTGCACTCCACTTCTCTCATCCCTGCTGACTCATAGCGGCCACGCAGCAGGTCGGGAGCAATGGCTCATTCCAGGCTGAAGGTGATTGGCACCCCCTTGGCGGCCCAATATCAGAGGCTGTGCGGAGCGACTGGGCCAAGGGTGGGCTCCTGAAGGGGGCTCGCCCCAAAGCGACGCCATAAATGTGAGGATTTCGGAGGGGGCCCCTGCCTTTGCCTTGTGGACGACGCCCACCTACTCCAGTGCAACTCTCCTGGCAGGACTTGAGAGGGCTGTTGAGACTCCTGGGCAAATCGTGCTGGGCTGAAGGCCGCCTGCCGCAGTTTTAGACGTCCAGTGCCCATTGCAGTGAGGCGTGAAGTGGATACCTACATTGGGTTGGCTGACACTACTCACAGTAAAAACAGCGCTGGGGGCACAGAAGAGTGGATAGGAGCGGCAGGGGCCTCATTGCAGCGGTGCCGGTGGGGAGGGTCGGCCCGGGACTGGCCCCGCAGAGAGCCCAGTGAACGGGCGGAGTGCTGATGGGTCCTCCAGTCTACGGGCAAAGAAGTGCCACAGAGGGAAGGGATACTGGACTGCCCTTTTGCCTGCCCCCTTGTACGAAGTGACGACACTTATCCGAGAGACCCTCGGAGGCCTGGTCAACGAAGGCATTGCTGTGCCGAGAGCTTGCTGACAGCCCGAGAGAGGGACACAGGGAGCCCATCACTGGTGGCAACGGTGGCTGCAAGAACTGGGAGAGGCGGACGGCTGCGGCCCGCGGACAGACTACTCAAGATGGCGAGGGATAAGGAGCCTAAAACAGCAAAACAAGGGAAGTTGGATCGCTTTACTAAAATACTTCCGGCGCCTGGGGGGGCAGAGGGAGGTCCTCCCCCCCTCCCAGATACGGCTACGATATTACAGGCAATCCATTCCTCCCGAGAAAGCCTGGAAGGAAAGATGGCGGAGATAAGGTCTGAGGTCACGTTCCTGCGCCAAGACTTGCGAAGGGTCTCCGAAAGAGTCACTGAGGCAGAACAACGCGTCTCGGAATTAGAAGACACCTCACGATCCACTTGTAAGGAGGTGACGGGCCTCTTGGCGACCATGAAGGAGGTGGTCTGGAGAGTAGACGATGCCGAAAACAGAGGCCGCAGGAGTAACCTGAGATTTATATGTTTTCCGGAGAATGCGGAACGCTCGGACCCGGGACATTTTCTACTGACATTTCTCAAGGATGCTCTCCCGGAAACACAGTTTTCGTCATGCTTTGTCATAGAGAGGGCGCACAGGATGCCCAATGACCGACCACCACCGGGGGCTCCCCCTCGGCTTCTAATAGCCCGATTCTTGAATTTTCAAGACAGAGATCTCATACTCAGAGAGATACGTAAGAAGGGGGAGATTAAATACGAAAACACGAGAGTGATGGTGTTTCCAGACTACTCGCGAGATGTACAAAAACTGCGCCGCACCTTCGATCCCATCAAAGCGAAACTTCGAGCCCTCGGGATCCAATACATGTTGCTGTTCCCAGCCAAACTTAAAGTTATCTTTCAAGATACTACACCGTTCTTCCAGACACCGGAGGAGGCTTGGTCCTGGATTGAAGAACGGTCTCAGCTGAGGCGGGGGTCGAATATGGCAGCTGCCCTGCCTAGTGACAAAAGATCATGCTCCAGTCTGGAACGTCCTAAGGAACGGCGGCGGAGGCGTGTGCTGAAAACCCGGATTGCTACCATGACTACGCCGGGGAGGTCCCTGAGACATAGGGGACAGAAAGCCACCACTTCGGACACTGAGGATGACACTGCCCAGGAGCCCATGTCTCGAACTTCTCGGAGATCAAGCGACAATGGAGACTCGGACCAGTCCGAGAGGAACGAATCTGCGGATGCGGATAGTGAAGATCCCCTCCTTGAGAGCATTCAACGACTGGAGGCTTCATTTCCGAGTATTCCGGGAGAAACCCCTCAACTGCTGCAGCCTCACAGCACTGGCGAAGAGGACTGACGAACTGGGGCCAGACGCCCACCCAGAGACGCTGTGAGATTCCCGAGGCCTGACGGACATTTGGGACCCTTGGCCGCTTACGGGAAGTATACAGTGTGTTGGTGTTACTTTTTGTAGCGTATAGTTGAGTACCTAGGGGAGGTGGGGGGAGGGTTACAGACCTTTTGGTGGTTTCCCACGCCAGTGTTGTCATGTTGACGAAATCGGGGGTGGTGGGGGGCCTATGGAGTGTGGGGTGGGGGGCATGTTGGATACTGTGAAATGTTTTGAAGTATGCTTCTTGGGAGGAGGGGGGGTAGTTTTGTTCAGATAGTTTGCATGAACACCGACACCGTGAAAAGTAGGCACTATTTGGGCGATGTCTGGAGACCGGGGTGGGCGTGGGACGCTTTGATTCTTCTTTTACAATGGCTGCGGGAGGTTACACAGTGCTGACTTGGAACGTCAACGGGTTAGGGAACAAAATTAAACGTGGATTAGTATCTAATTATCTTAAACGGATCAAACCAGATGTCATATTTTTACAGGAAACGCATCTCATGGGTCCACATTGTTCGTTCCTGGGTAGGGGACAATACACCACTTAGGCACATGCAGGGTTTACCCGAGGTTCGAGGGGAGTGGCGATCCTCATCAGAAAATCACCCCCTTTCAGAGTCACCCGAAGGTGGGAGGACCCAGATGGCACATATGTAGCAGTCCAGGGCACCTGGATCCACACCACTTGGTTACTAGTTAGTGTCTATGCGCCCCCACATCTCCAGCAGCGTACGCTGGATAAATTGACGGAACTCCTTTTACAGTCTGGCCCCGCTACACATATCATAGGAGGTGATTTTAATGATGTGGGATATCCCTCTTTGGATCGTACACTGACTCAGCCCAGGTCACACGAAACCACTGCCCTGGCAAGGTTCCAAGCGGCTCTTGGGTTAACTGACCGTTGGAGGCGCCACCACCCATCCACACGTGCATACTCATATTTTTCTGAGGCTCACAGGGTGTTTTCGAGGCTGGACTATCTCTTTGCCCCAGCTGGCGAGATTGAGCAAATAGAGGAGGTGGAATACTTGGCTAGGGGTATCTCGGACCACTCCCCACTTTACCTACGGGTGGGAGGGCGGAGGGAAGGTCCAGGTACTTCTTGGAGAATGAATGCCTGGGCGCTGAGGAATGAAACGGTGGCCAAAGAAATTAGGGTGGAAACCAAGCTCTATTTCAAAGAAAACGTTGGTTCGTTGCAGTCGGCTGTTACCCTATGGGAAGCTTTTAAGGTGGCGTTACGTGATAGAGCCCAAAATATTATTGCATACAAAAAAAGGTGGGAAACCCAGGAGATTTTGGCGATGGAACGCAGGTTAGTGGACCTCGAAAGTAGTGGTTCCTCCACGTTGAGTGAACATACCCTCTGTCAACTTGATATTACCAAACGGGATTACCAGGCACTGGTCACTAAGGAGGCGCAGGCGCACCAGCTCGCAGTTCAGCATAGATTGTACGAGACAGGGGATAGGGCAGGTAAGCTGCTGGCTTGGTTGGGCAGGAAGGAACAGGAGTCGAGATGGGTTATGTCCATCAGGGAACAAGGCCATTCTTAGACTGTACCCCAAGATAGATAGAGAGGCTTGAGGAAGATATTACCCTGGATGAGGTCACGGAGGCCATTGGTCGACTGAAGTCGGGGAAAACCCCAGACCCCAATGGGATCCCGGGGGAATTTTTTATGACACACAATACCCTACTGGCCCCACATTTACTTAAAATGTTCCAGGCTTCCAAGGAGAATGGGACGCTATCGGCAGACCTTCGAATGGCGACAGTGGTGGTGATACCCAAAGCGGGGAAGCCCCCAGAGGAGTGTGGGTCCTATCGTCCCATTTCACTATTAAATATAGAAACCAAAATACTGGCCACTATCCTTGCGACACGTCTCTTAACTGTTATCACTTCTCTGATACACGGCTTTATGCCGAAACGAGCCACACGCTACAACCTCCGACGTGTGGCTAACTGGATGGATGCTGTTCGGGACCGAGAGGAGGCCCACTTGCTCCTTTCCCTAGACGCTGAGAAAGCATTCAACACCATCCATTGGCCTTTTATGAGGCACGTGCTGGAGAAATTCGGATTTGGCTCGGGGTTCAGGGACTGGGTGGCACTGCTATACGCTGATCTGGAAGCTAGAGTCCGGTTGAACGGAACTCTCTCGGGCATCTGGCCGATTCAAAGGGGGACTAGGCAGGGATGCCCCCTTTCCCCCTTATTATTTGCCCTTATACTGGAACCCATGGCCTGTGTCATTAGAGCCTCTCTGGGGCTGGGTGGTTTTGTAGATGAAGCCCGATTGTTGGACGAAGAACGCATATATTTATATGCGGACGATATTCTAATATATGTGACAAACCCGACTGAAACACTCCCTCAAATCCTACAAATTTTTGAGGACTACAGGCACCATGCAGGGTATAAGATCAACTGGAGTAAATCTACCCTATATCCAGTGGGGGGGGGGGGTGGAGCCCCAGACCTACCCTTGCTTTCTACGAGGGTCGACAGAGGGATTTACATACCTGGGCCTCTACATTACCACAGATGTGGCGACTAGCCTAGCTCGCATCAGGCGGGTCCTTTTAAACTTCCAGGAGGATGTTAAGAGATGGAGAAGGCTGCCACGGACGGTTAAAAGTATAGATAACGAGTTGCGCCTGCTCCTCTGGGATGGGGCCCACCCACGCATTGGGCTTCAAACATTACAGAGAAACCCCTATAATGGGGGTTTGGCCCTCCCAGACATTAGGGCGTACTATAGAGCATCCCACCTCATTGTAATTCATGAATGGATTCACGCACCTGGGGATCATCCGACATATAGGCTGGAAAGGCTGCAATTTAGAGAACGTACACACCTACACTACATCTATGGAGGGAAGGGACGTAACCGATTGTTACAAGCGACCCAAAGGGCAACAGAGGCTTGGAAAAGCGCCGAGCAGCAAATGAAGTGGGACCGAAAAGCAACCAGAGAGACCCCACTGTGGGAAGGAGCTAGATTGACCGAGATTGGGAAGCTAAGAGGTTTTAGGCACTGGGACTTAATTGGTATTTCTAAAATAGGGGATGTCCTGGAGAAAGGTGTGTTGGCCTCTTTCAGCACACTCCGAGCCAGATACCAGCTTCATGCATACCTCCGTTTGAAGCATGCATGGGCTGCGGAGGGGCTGGTTGGGGAGACACTACCGGAATATGCCCGGAATATGCCCCGCTAGAGGGTCGACTCCTGCAGGAGGAGATCCCAGCCAAAGCCATTTCATTTACCTACAAAACGTTTACTCAATAATATGCCTGATAAATTGGGTCCACTTCGTGCCAAATGGGAACGGACCGTTGGGGAAATGGACGATATTGATTGGGAGGCGGCGCTTATGCACCCACGCGAGGTGGCAATAAAACGGAGGTTGTGCCTCATCCAATACAAAATTCTGCACCGCACTTATTTTGATAGAGCTCGACTGCATAAAATAGGGAAAGCGGCGAGCCCAGATTGCCTCAGATGTCAAACGGAATGTGGAACATTCATACACACACTTTGGGAATGTAATGCAATCCAAACATATTGGGGACGGATTGTGAGGGAGCTCAATAACGTATTGGGAGTCCAACTGGAGATGGAACCAAAGTTTCTCCTTCTGAGAATCCCTACGGAGGTGGACATCCCGAGACACAAACTTATACTAGCCAATTTGGGGTTGGTGGTAGCCAAACGGGATATAGCTAAGTACTGGGGGGCCCCGCAACTGCCTACACTTAAGGAATGGAGGGCAAGTCTGGACCTGTACATGGTGGCGGAACAGGTGACAAACAGGGCTAGGGGTTGCCCTCGGAAATTTCGAAAGATTTGGGCACCATGGATAGAATACTATGGTCTGGATGTGGGGGGAGAGGAGGAAGGAAGGGGATTGCTGTTAGAAAGGTCGGGAGAGAAGCCTTGAAAGATGTAATGTTTGCCCCTAATGTTGGTAGCCACGCGCACGGTAAAGGTATACCTTTGTCTTTCTGCGCCCAGATCGTTCAAGTCCAGCTACATCCTAACCGGCAAAAGACATTGTACTCTTATAACTGCCTTGCAAGAATGTGGCGGATTGATATTCATCGTGTATGGTGTATTCATGCTTTGTTTGATGTTTTGTTTTCTTCTAAAAACAAAATAAAAATATTTCCCCCAAAAAATATGTCAGGCAATGCGGGTCCTGGCAGGCGTTGTTGCAGTCACTCTTTTGTGCAGGGGCAGCAAACACAGCGTTCTGGGCGGGCTTGTTAGCGGAGCGCATCATGCAGGTGGGACGATGGGAATCCCAATGTTTTAAAAGGTACATCCGTCCGTAGCCACCCAGGGGAGTGGCCGGAAGACAGGTTAAGTGTATTATGTACAGGCGAATTTGGAGTATACCAAAGGCACCCCTGTGATGCACCAGAGGTAATGGGGTGCAGTGTTATTGTGTAAATTATGTGAAAGCTTGTGTAGTTGTATAGGATGGTGTGCACTGCACAATAAAGGGTGTTAGCAACCTAGCATTTCTTTATTTTGGCAGGATCAAGGGTCTGGGGGGAATGGCCTGCCGTGCGTCTTGAGAGTGGCGCGAGGGGCGGAATTCAGGAAATGGAGGCATGGGTTTTTCCTCCACTAAGTTAATTTGGTTGGGGGTCCCAGGCATGTGCTGGAACAGCTTGCTGAAGAAGCTGCAGCACAGACTAGGGGGGGTGTCTCCCCTCCCAACATTTTGGTCATACACCTGGGAGGCAATGATTGGACTTTCCTGGGTAGGAGGGCACTGCTGTAAGAAAGGAGAGTTAATAGTGTCATGGGCACATTTACTGAACAAAAGGGGTCTGCTGCATGCCAAGTCCACAGGGTGTTTGGTAGAGGATAGGGACCACCTGTCTAGAGGGGGCAAGGACTAATCTACCTGTCTAGAGTGGGTATGGACTTGTTTTGTGGGGCCTGGGCGAGGCAATGGTCTGACTCTCTTGGGGAAGAGGGATCTGTTGGAAGAAATGAAGTCCTCCATGTGTAAGTTAAGCAACCAATTAGGGGCATGTGAGTTATGGTGGTCAGAGATAACCCCTCGTTTAGTGTGGCGAGGAGCCCGGTCATGGGAGGCCGTGGAAACCTCGCGCAGGAGAGTTAACAGTGCCATGCGTAAATTCACTGAACAGAGGGGGTTTGGCTTTATCAGGCATGGTTTGCTTAATGCCAAGTCCACAGGGTGTTTTGAAGAAGATGGGGTTTCACCTGTCTAGAGTGGGCATGGACTTGCTTTTGCTGGACCTGGGAGAGGCCCTGGAATCAGCAGGATGTAGGTAAGAATGCCTACCTTGGTGGGGGGCCCTAGTTGTGACGGTGGCCACACCCAGAGCTGTGGCGGAGTTACAGGGTGATCCAGAGGCTGAAAGGTACACAGGGGTACCCTCTTCAGGAGCACAAGGGTGCAAATGCCAAATATCATCAGGAAGTCCTCGCGGTGGACCCTGGAGGAGCGACGTTGCCCCGCTAGTCCTACGGGCGGTTGTAAACCTGAGCAACCGGGGGTTGCCTGGAACGCTACTCCCCCTCAGGGGGCGTGAGTAGAGGGGTGGACTGGCTGTCCACCGGTGGGAGGGGGTAACCCCTCCCCCAAAATTGGTTAGCACCGACTGGCTAGGGCCACGGTGCAATTTGGCTCATCAGGTGGGCAGGCGGCGGAGGGGCTGCCTGCCCTTGGATCGCCCGTAAGCTAACCCACCATGGTGGCATATTTTGGTATGCAAATAAACCTGCAGCAATTTTCTCCACGAAAAAAGGTGTCTTGTCTGTTTATTTCATCAGGCGATTGCTGTATGTGTGATGGGGAGTGTGTTGCTAGACTCCATCTTTTCCGCAAGCCCACACGTCTCCTTCAACCACACCTCCGAACCCCACTGGACTGACCACCACTGCATCCACTTCACCTACAGGAAGCCCACCACGCACCACCGCACCGAACAAATGCCTCGCCGCTGCTGGAGCAGAGTCACGGAAGACCAGCTAACCACAACCCTCGCCCTGAGCCCACCCGCCGAACCCTCCGACCCCGACACCGCCGCCCGCAACCTCAGACAGTGGATCGACGACTGCGCCAACACCCTCGCCCCGCTCAAGAATCCGCCCAACAGCCACACCAGCAAGAAAGCCACCTGGTTCACCGAAGACCTCCAGGCCTCCAAGCGAACATGCCGAAAACTGGAGAAGATCTGGCTCCACGAACGGACAGCGGACAGCTACGCCGCCCACAAGAGCGCCACCCGCAGTCACCATCACCTCATCAGATCCGCCAAAGGGCCTCACTCAAAGACCGCCTAGACAACAACGCACACAACAGCAAAGAGCTCTTCAACATCGTGAAGGAACTCTCCAACCCCAGCTCCAACACCAACGACATCCAGCCGTCGCGAGACCTGTGCGACTCACTGGCCACCTTCTTCCACCGCAAAATCGCCGACATCCACGACAGCTTCAACACCACGACCGCCCCGGCAACCACCGAGACCACTGCCCCCACAACCACCAACCGCCTGCTCTCCTGGACCAACATCAACGACGAGGACACCAGCGAGATCATGAACACCATCCACTCCGGTTCACCGCTAGACCCGTGCCCTCACCACATCTTCAACAAAGCCAGTACAGCCATCGCGCCCCATCTCCGGAAAATAATCAACATCTCCTTCGAGACAGCAACCTTCCCGGAAAGCTGGAAGCACGCCGAGATCACCGCCTTACTCAAGAAACCCAAGGCAGACCCCAAGGACCTCAAGAACTTCCGACCCATCTCTCTGCTCCCGTTCCCCGCGAAGGTCACCGAGAAAATCGTCAACAAACAACTGACCCGCTACCTCGAGGAGAACAACATCCTGGACCCTTCCCAGTCCGGCTTCCGCAGCAACCACAGCACCGAAACCGCCCTCATCGCCGCCACCGATGACATCAGGACCCTGCTAGACAACGGAGAAACAGCAGCCCTCATCCTCCTGGACCTATCAGCCGCCTTCGACACGGTCTGCCACCACACACTACGAACACGCCTTCACGACGCCGGGATCCAAGAGAAGGCCCTGGACTGGACCACATCCTTCCTTTCCGGCAGAACACAAAGCGTCCGCCTCGCCCCCTTCCGATCCAAGGCCACCAAGATCATCTGCGGCGTACCCCAAGGCTCCTCCCTCAGCCCAACGCTGTTCAACATCTACATGGCACCCCTCGCCCACGTCGCCCGACAGCACAACCTCAACATCATCTCCTACGCCGACGACACCCAGCTGATCCTCTCCCTCACCAAAGACCCTCACACCGCCAAAGCCCACCTCCACGAAGGAATGAAGGCCGTCGCCGAATGGATGAGGACCAGCCGCCTGAAGCTGAACTCGGACAAGACGGAGGTCCTCATCCTTGGTTCCAACCCTTCAGCCTGGGACGACTCCTGGTGGCCAACATCACTGGGAACAGCCCCGCCACCCACCGACCACGTACGCAACCTAGGGGTCATCCTCGACCCCACCCTCTCCATGACTAAGCAGGTCAACGCCGTTTCCTCATCCTGCTTCAACATCCTCCGAATGCTCCGCAGGATCTTCAAGTGGATCCCCACCGAAACAAGAAAAACAGTCACCCAGGCCCTCGTCACCAGCAGGCTGGACTACGGAAACGCCCTCTACGCAGGAACGACGGCTAAGCTCCTGAGACGGCTGCAACGCATCCAGAACGCCTCTGCACGTCTTATCCTCGACATCCCTCGACGCAGCCACATCACACCCCACCTGAGAGACCTGCACTGGCTCCCTGTCAACAAGAGGATAACCTTCAAGCTCCTCACCCACGCACACAAAGCACTCCACAACTCCGGACCAGCCTACCTCAACAGACGACTCAGCTTCTACACCCCCACCCGCCAGCTCCGCTCGACCAGCCTCGCCCTCGCCACAGTCCCCCGCATCCGGAAAACGACCGCCGGCGGCAGATCCTTCTCCCACCTCGCCGCCAAGACCTGGAACACCCTCCCCACCAACCTCCGACAGACCCAAGACCTACTGGCCTTCAGAAGACTCCTCAAGACCTGGCTCTTCGATCAGTAGCAGCACCACCCCCCTCTTCCCCCAGCGCCTTGAGACCCTCGCGGGTATGTAGTGCGCTTTATAAGTGACATGATTGATTGATTGATTGATTGTTGCCGATATTGGCACTAATTAATATACCAACACAGATTCCATTCAGTTCGTGGAGCTCAGGCAGGTGCGTCCGCTCACCTCAGTCACCAGCTGTCGGCTCTGTCAACATTCTAGAACGGACAGATGACAGAGGAGGGGGAAGCTACGGTGTCCGTAGGTGGACACACGGGCCAGGATCACAACACATCTTCCCCCCCAAAGAGTGAGAGAGAGAGAGACATTTGTAAAATCAACATGTAGCATGTAAACATTGCATGAACAGGGGAAAGAAGGCGTTACAGGTTACATGTTATTCGCAAACATAGTCCGAGAGCTTCAATGGAGGAACCACTCTTCTACCTACTCTGCTAGTATAACTGAAACAAGGAGTCTCTTGGGTATGAGTAGTGTTGGAGTCGGAAGGGGGGGTATGCACTTCAACATTGGTTTTAGAAGGATCGCTGTCCTCTTCCTCATCTGACATACCACTTAAGGCTCTACTAGTGGTAGGGACATGTGGACCAATGTTGCTGTCACCATCTCGGACGGCATTGTCCAAGTCGGATCTCGCACACCCCACAGGGGTTTGTTTGCACAATGAGAGTGCTGAGAAATGCCAAACTCTACCATCACTAAGAAGAGCTGAGTTGCAAAAGACCTTGCACACAGATAAGGGTTGTGAGAATTTGTTCATTCCCTTACCTGTGTGGCCACTTCTTTTTACCCTGACCATGTCTCCAATGTTTAACTCTACTGGTTTACAACCATGTTTCTTGTCATAGCGCTCTTTGCAACTGGATTGTGCTTCCTCTAGCCTACTCTTCACTTGGTCAGACGACCATTCAACCCTCTTGGCAGCCATCATCCATCCCACATTGTCTTTTGACATGGGTGTCCTACCCCTCATGAGTTCAAAGGGGCCATGGTCTGTACTCCTACAAGGTGTGATACGATAGGCCCAGAATGTCTTACGGATTTCTTGTTTCCACACCAGCTTGTTATTGTTGGCTAACTGGATGATGCCCTTGATCACCCTGTTGAAACGTTCAACAGCACCATTGCCTGCGGGATGGTAAATGGATGTGGTCTTATGGCTTATTTTGTTTCTGTCTAGATAGGATTTAAATACATCAGAAGTAAATTGGGGTCCATTATCGCTGACTATGCACTTAGGTAAGCCTTCTCGGGTGAAAACGTCGTCAAGGAACTTAACGACACTGTGAGCATCAGGCTTGGTGACAAAACTTATCTCTGACCACTTAGAGAAATGGTCAATGAGAACTATGGTGTACACTTGTTCACCATGTTCAAGGATGGGCCCCATGATGTCGACTCCAATTCTCTCCCAGGGCATGGTTGGACATGTGATTGGATGTAGAGGTGGTCTGAATGTAACTTGGGTTTTATCTGAATTGTCACACAAAGTACAGTCTCTGACCATTCTTTCAACAGCCATGTTGATCCCAGGCCACCAATACCATCTCTTCACTCTACTCTTGGTCTTTCCAATTCCCAAATGACCTTCGTGGCAAATTTCTAGAATTCTGTTTCTGAGTTTGGAGGGAGGGACTACCCTTCCACCTCTCAACAGTAATCCATTTTCTTTTGATAACTCATGCTTGATTTCCCAAAATGGGCATAGTGGATCTGAGATTTTTCTTTTGCTAGACCAGCCACTGGACAGCATATTGAACACCTCGCACACAACCGAATCTTTGGTTTGCTCAAGCATCCATTCATCCGTCGAAATCCTGTGTAACTCCTCATGTATATTGGCAATGCATAACTCTTCTACATCTTCATTGTTACAGGGAGACGAAGTACGAATAGGCATGCGACTCAAGAAGTCAGCAACCACATTTTTGACCCCGGGTACATACTGGACCACGTAATTGAAATCAAATAGGCGAACTGACAATCGAGCAAGTCTGGGGGAAGCTGCATATAAACCCTTTGTGGTAAACACTTTGGTAAGTGGTTTGTGGTCACTGCGTAGGATGACCTTATTACCCCAGACAAACTGGCGGAAATGTTCAAGCCCCCAAACACATGCTAGAGCCTCTCGCTCTATGACTAAGTATTTTTCTTCTGTAGCCATCAAAGAGCGAGACGCAGGGGGTGGTACATTCCACCCCCTTGGTATCCTTTTGAGTAAGAACAGCACCAAGACCTTTACAACTTGCGTCAGTCGTGATGATGTTTTCTAACATGGGATCAAAGCCTTATAATGGTAACACACAACACATTTCTTTCTTCAAGGTACAAAATGAATCTTGGCAAGTTTCAGTCCACAAAAACTTGTTCTTAAGCTTGAGTAGTTGTCTTAATTCATAAGTTTTACATGAGAAATTCTTGATAAATTTCGCATAGAATTCGACAAGGCTAAGAAAGGAACGTAACTCTTCCTTGTTACATGGTACGGGTGCGTCTAGGAATGACATCCAGCAGTTCTTTCTTGGGCCTGATGCCGTCACCTGTAATCTCGTGTCCAAGGTAGTTTACCTTAGTGCATGCAAATTTACATTTGTTATGTTCAGCCATTAAACCTGTAGCATCAAGGAATCAGAGTACCTGGTTCACTTGGTTGTCATGCTCCTCCCTTTGTTTTTCTCATTACAAGAATGTCATCCTGGAACATTAAAATGTCTGTCACCCCCTTGAACATGTGGTGCATCAGCCTTTGAAACAAAGCGGCCGCTGAGGCCAATCCGAAGGGTACTCTTGTGAATTGGTAGCACCCAAACGGTGTTATGAATGTGGTAAGGTTTTTGCTGTCGTTGTGTAGAGGAACCTGGTGGTAGGCTGATTTAAGGTCTATGGTTGAAACCACTTTATGCCTTTGGTGCGTGCCAACAATTTGTTTATTCTAGGAAGAGGGAATTGCTCAACCACGATGTTGTCATTGAGGTCGCGTAAGTCTATGCATAGCCTAAGATTACCGTTGGGCCTCTTGGCTACGACCAAGGGAGCCACCCATTCTGAGGCTTCTACCTACTCTATGATACCATCCTGAAATAGTTTATCCAGTTGAACTCTGACCTCTTCTATGACTGCAAAGGGTAGATTACGAACCTTATGGACAACTGGAATGGCACTTGACTTAACGCGTATCTTGTGCTTATACCCACTCAAAGCTCCGATCCTCCCAGAAAAGACTTTGGGGAACTTGTTTAATAAGCCGCTGTATTCCTCATCATTTTGGATGACCAGGACGGGATCAGAACTACTGGGATCAAGTATGATACCCAGGCTACCTTGTTTTCATCCACCCTAAAATTGAAGGGCCCACAGATGATACGTACATTTTGCCTAAGGATTCTCTTCCCTTGAAGGAGAAACTGAGTTTCCTAAAACCCCACATTTCTATGGGTTCCCCAGTGAAAGTTTTGATAGCAATGTCAGTTTTTTCCAGCTGTTTACCCAGGTGTGGCACGAACCTTTCCTCCCATACTTTACTGTTTACTATTGTGTAGGGAGAACCAGAATCTGCAACTATGCTAATGTCAACTCCCCCAATGGACATGTCACACACTGGTTTCTTGGGTTTGGTATTGTGGGCATCATTAATTTGCAAGACACAATTGTCTTCAATGTCAAGGACATACATGTTCACCTCATCATCGTCAGAAGTGTTGTTAGTGATTTCGTCGTCCACATCAGCTAGTTTAACTCTGTCTGACGATCTTTTGTGGCATACTTTTTGGAAGTGCCCTATCACTCCACAAAAGGAGCATTTAACATTCCTTGCTGGGCATGTCTTGTCGTTAGCTAAATGGGTGTAACTACCACATCTGTAGCAACGTCTCCTATTGCTGCTCTGCATTTTACTGGTGACAGGCTTAGACTCATAGTGTTTCTTGACCTGTTTAGAAAAAGATTTATGTTCAACCACCCTGGCCACCGTACCATCCTCTTTTTTTTCTTTGTTCTCAGAAAGGACAGCCTTGGCACACCTACCGGTGAGCTCTACCCTCCTGGCAACATCCATAATAGTTTGCAAAGGGGATTCACCTTTGGCCCACAGACTGTCTTGGATACTAGTGTTAGAGCCCTGCATGACAATCTGATCCCTGATGAACTCATCGTGCAAATCTCCGAAACGACAGTTAATTGCCAGATTTTTCATAGCGGAGACATAATCATCAATAGACTCCTCCTTGCCCTGTTTCCTGTGGAAAAACTTATACCTATCGACAGCAACACACACTGTGGGTTTATAGTAAGTATTAAGGTCGTCGATAGCATTTGCGAAAATATCACCTTCATCTGCTCCTCTAATCTTCTTATTTATACTATTGTACACTTTGATCCCTCCAGCCCCCAAACAATGTAACAGAATTTTGAATTTTTTGTTCGCAGTGAAATCTTCTTCGTCATCAAACGTAAAAATATAGTTTGTAAAGTACTCTCTCCACTCTTCCCATTTAAGTGCTGGCTCACCACCAGCTGGTAGAAATGTCTGGGGAGGCGACAAGTTCCATAGGTACCCAGATGACATTTTTGGAGAGACAGGGGGCAATACAGGTGAGAAACAAAATGAGAGCAATAGTAGTGCCAATGTCAGTATGAATATGTGGTGATGCTTATATTACCACACAAATTAAATCCACAAGTATAATGAAGATGTAGTATGCTGTGTACATCAGTGCAAGAGAGCAAAAGATAAAACAACAATCTGGCAATGAGCAGAACAGTGCTTAGTTATGGGAAGGGCAGCAGAGTCTATCAATTAATGCTAGCTCACGAAGTGACTAAGGAAGGTCACCGTAGTAGCAGGCAAGCTGTGCCGATCCGCTTTGAAGTGCACTACAGCAAAGTACCTTTTGCATCCGTCGATATCACTGACAAGTTATGTTGACCAGCTGGTTCGGTGTTTTGAAGAGACACAGCGTGCTCGTCATCCTTAACGTGAGATACCGTGTGCAGCAATGGCATCTAAAGATGGTGTCACGCTGTGGGGACGCGTTGTCACGTAACGCATATGCTCAGAAGACTGTAACGCTGATGATTTGGGAAATTAGCAGATCCAATATGGCGTCAGCGACGTACTTCTGCGTGCGTTGTTACTGGGTAACGTCAGAAACAGCAAATCAGCTGAATGGGAGCAAGGTATGCAGCGCGTGATCAGCTGTCCATTAGTTTGCTGATGTTAATGGATGACAGTTGAACCGTCGAGCTAGAACGGTTGGTAAAAAAAAACAAGCATTTGCAATGCAATAGGTCTCGCAATTGGGAGAGTTTGAGCTTTTGACATTGTTAACGGCAATGCTTTTTAGTTACGTGTTGGTTTTAAAACATAAATAAAAGGCATTATCATTTACAATGCCAATAGCTCAAACTCTCGCAAATGCGAGACCTATTGCATTGCAAATGCTTGTTGTAACATCTGGCCGGTGATATACAACAGCCCTTTTCTACACTAGAGAAGTGTCAGATTACTCTGACTTGTCCAGTGAGGTCTGTCACCTTTCCACAAAGGTGCATAATAAAATGTCCTCTGTTGACAGGTAGTAGTTAAGCATCGCCACCTTAAACCTGGCTTACCTAGTTACAAGTTTGACAAGATAATCGCATTCGTTTGAAGAATGTAACATCAGTCCACTGCATTTCGAAAGATGAGGAAAGCATGAACTGATAGATCACTAGATTAGTACACAGCTACAAACATCTGTGGGAGGACTAAAGGGCATACAAATGTTTATGCCGTTTCAAAGCCGACTCAGCCTTTCATTCTTCAAAGGTCGATAAAATCGGTAGGGGTTCTTCGGTGAATTAAACGGTAAAAATAGGGGGTGCATAACTAACTCACGCCGGATAAGGTACTACAATGTGCGATCTGATCCAATGATTGTCTGTAATTAACATTTATTATCCTTCAACTCCGAAAGAACACATTGTGCTGATAAATGATCATCGCGCATATACCTAAAACTATACAATGTGTAATAAGGCTTTTGCAGCGTGGAAAAAACAGACATACAGCAATTTCGGTTGCTACCAGTACCAGAATATATAGCCCACTGCTGAAGCCAGTGCATTGCTTTACTAAGATCCAGGAGAGCGTGCCCAGTACAAATACTTCACTTTTACAATACCACCTTGATCGGGAGGGGGGGGTCTTCTTATCTAAATAAATTACAAAAAACAGAGCTACGTTCATTGGTCATAGCCGAGAACAAGTGGGCTAGCTGAGGGCCGGCTGGGAATCCCGTTCAACAAGAAGCAAACGGAAGCAGCGCGCAGTGTCCAAGCTCCCACTAACCTTAACATACAGGTCCTGGTGCTCGTCCACGTACTTGAAGAGCTCAGGGAGCGCACAGGAAGACATCTCTCAAGCACAGCGTCAGTCTAGGTCCTGTGAAACAAACAAGTGCCGGTGAGAACCGTCCTCCGAGCTTTAAAGGAGCTGCTGCTGAGCTCGCATGCTGAAATGTACCAATGAAGCTCTTCTTTACCGGAGGGTTCTTCAGAGGTCACCTGATGGCTAGTCACGTGACAGCAGCCAGTGACTGAAACTGGATGACCATGAATGAGGAGGCTGCCTTAGCCGATCTTCACCCTTCTGAGCCCACAGCTGTGTTCCATGCACGCCCGAGTGTCTTTCGTCACATGCACCAATGGGTTTCTGGCCCTACAGGCGCTTTGCGCATCTCACTCTGTTTGTATTGCAAGGCGAGTCGTGATGAAGACAGACAGCTGACCAGCCGTTCTGCACAACACGTGAGAGTAGCTTACCTGCCAACATTTGAAAAACAAGCTGAAAAACGGAGGCGACATCGCGGGGCGCACTCCATGCCTCCGGTGCAGATGGCGGCGAAACCGGAAGTCAGGCAGCCTTCGTTGGGACGTGGGCGGGGCCTGCAAAAGAAACAGGAAGGAACCGCCGGAGAGAACGTCCGGAACCCTGCAGGCTCCATGCTGAAGTCCCGGCCCCATGAGAGGGACCGGGCGAAGAGCGAGGCAGACTGCATGGCACCAGAGGCAAGACGGGGCTCCCGAGTGGTGAGGAGAGCCCCGCGGCGTGCCGAGGAGACGGCCAGGGAACCTGCAGACCGAGGAGAGACGCCCTCCTGAACCAGCCGGTGAGTGAGGGCTTGGCTGGGTGTATTGCCGGCGCCCATTGTTTTAGCGGACCCGCTAGACAGCGGGCCGCTCCATCATGGGGGCAATTCTGTAGACCTGCTGAGCCCCGGTGAGACATGTAAGGCGCACGCTGAAGGACACGCCATGAGCGTGCACATCGGCTGTCTGAAAGAGACGCCGTGAGCGTGCACATGGCCTGTCCGGGCGCCGTGAGATGTGCACGCGTATGGTGCGAGCAGGCGTTGTGACAACGCCGCGAGCCGTACGCGTGCACATCTCCTGTCTTGCCATACGCATGCACCTGTCCTGTCCCGCATCGGAGCAAAAGTCGGCAACAATAGATCTCGCATAGCGAGCAGCGCTTTGCGCTGCATCGCTAGGCGAGACCTAAAAATACTGACGTCTTTAACTTTCAGCTGTAATCACTTCAGGGTTCTCCCACTGCCTTAAACTGCATTCAAAATTGTGAAGCGTACGTAACGTAGTGAAACAAAAATGTCAATGCGCCGGCATCCCAAAGTGTTGTGGAGATTCAATTGTAAAATGGAAATTCCTGAGGTGATGACTAGCGAAACGCTGACTGACCTGAATGCTTTCACAAGCCAGGTGAACACGAGAGTCCTTCTGAATAGCTATTCCGATGGTAGATAAACGATGAAGTTCGTCTGTTCTGAGTTTAAAATCTTTTTCTTGAAGTGTAGATTTTCTTTATTTTTCTTCCTCAATTGTCATCATTTATTTTCCTCGCCGTGGGTCCTCTGTATTGGTAAATTGTCGCCAAAATTGTACTGAATAAAGCATGCCGGAAACGTAGCATGAAGAAGAACTGCTTTATTAATATACCAACACAGATTCCATTCAGGTTACGGAGCTCAGGCAGGTGCGTCCGCTCACCTCAGTCACCAACTGTCGGCTCTGTCAACATTCTAGAACGGACAGCTGATGACAGAGGAGGGGGAAGCTACGGTGTACGTAGGTGGACACACGTGCCAGGATCACAACAAATGACGTGTGTGGTGTAGGTCACTGAATTCTATTTTAAGTAACCCTGCCTAGTGGTTTGATGCTTTTGTTGCAGAGAGTTCTATTTATCTTGCAGGGCAGGAACTACAGTCACTTTAAATAGCTTAGCCTGTTATGCATCGTCTGCAGAATTCAGTATTTAATCTAGTGGGCACCATTAAAAATCCTGAAACAATGTGGCTGCCTGCGACGCACGCAGTGGGCCCTGTAAGAGGGTGGCCCCCTTAGTGCCGCATTAGGCACTACCCCGCGCACCAGCTGCCGGCACCCCTTCCCACAGGAATCCCGTCTGTGACCGGCACCTCTGCGGCATCATTTCTGAGAGCAGGGGGTCTGGGGACATGTATTTATACCTGCCCCCACCCATTGGCCATCCTCTTTGTTCCCCGCTGGACACGCCGTCACCCTCCCAACCGCTTACCCTGCGTGCCGACAGGCAAAGGAATTGATTGTATTAATGTACGTGTTTGTGTTGCCAGCGGAGTTACAGGGCGATCCTGAGACTGATTGGTAAAAGGGGTACCCTTTCAGGAGCACAGAGGGGTGCCTTATGCCAAACCCCAGGAGTCCTTACGGCAGGACCCTGGATGAAAACGCTGGCGCCCTGCTAGTCCTTCGGGCGGTTGTAAGCCTGAGCAGCCGGGGGCTTGCCTTACAATGCTCCGCCCCTAAAAAGGCGTGAGTAAAGTTATGGACTGGTGGTCCATGGTATTTAAGGGGAATAATCCCCACATAAATGGTAGCACCGATTGGTTTGGCCACGGTGAAGTTTGGCTCATCAGGCGGGCAGGGCAGATTAGGTAAGTCACCACTGCCTGCCCTTGGATCGCCCATAAGTTAACCCACCACGTTGGCATACTTCTTGTATGAAATAAACCTGCAGCAAACTGTTTTCCAACAAAATTTGTGTGGACTGATTATTTTGTGCTGCGCGACCAATTACTGTTAAGCGGGGGGTTGCTGATATCGGCACTATGGGTTTGTATGAGTATCGAGGTGGGCGAGCCATTGAATGCTCTAGGCTCTAGCCATGTCCATAAGTTCGATATCACATCAAATCCTGGAAGTGGGGGACATTTCTCATGTTTCCTCCCAACACCTGCTGGCGGGTCTAGAGCTTCCCTTTAATCAGCAGTGTATATCAGTATGTAAAAGGAACAGGACTGCCTGTCCAGAGAGCACAAGTTTAGGCGTCCTAACCCTCTGCATGTACAGACCAGTTTCCATGCTTGATAAGTGAGAAATGGGGTGGGTGAGTAGGGCCCTTGGAAGTTTCCATAACAGCGGCACGCCCACACATAAGATGAATCTGGGAAGGTGTCACCTCAAAGACTATGAGGCAATGTGCCCCTAGAAACAAGATTCAAAATGGCATTTTAAAATACAGTCCTTAAGAAAGGACTGATTCAAAAAGAGAATTTGAGATTGGAAAGTAGAAAATCCGGAAGGTTTATTACAAAATGTAAGGGCACAATATAGAAAATAGTAAATTGCAGAAGCAGCAGTAAACTCATTAAATTACCTAGAAATCATTTGCCACGGAGGCTATCAAATGTTGAATAATAATGTAATAATGGGCAAAAATCAGAGAAATACTAAGTCTCAAATGTGCAGCAAAATCAATAAGAAATCGGATAGCATTGTAATTGTATTTATATAGCACTTACTACCCCTGATGAGGTGTCAAAGCACTTTTTGGCGAGTAGCACACTACTCCGGAACCCAAAAAGGATTAGTAGTGAGTTAGTATAGGAAATGTGAATTAATTTAGCAGTGGACATGTGAGTCTGTTAGTTGGATTGAAAAGGATAATGGAGGGATAGAAGAGGGAAGGGTCTAGAAAGTGTTTATTTGGCGATCGTAGTAGTAATACGAGGTTTGAGATGAGTAAAGGAGAGATGGAAGGTGGGAAGAGTCTCTAGACATGGATTAGGGAGAAAAATGAGGTCTTGGATGAGTCCAAGGAGGGATACATGATAAAAGGGTCTAGAAAGGGTTATTTTGGAGATCACAGTAGTAGAATGAGGTTTGAGATGAGTCAGAGTGGAGGAAAAGGATTATATTGAGAGGTATAGGGTGAGATATAGGTTGGTTCATTGGAGAGGGTCAATTATTGTTTTTGTTTACAGTAGGAGTAAAGTAATAAATATATAGATACATAAGTACATATAAGGTATATATGTATATACCTTCAGTGCCACCTCACTCCACCCTTCTGTGCTCTACTCTGTATCACTCTACTCTTCTCTGCCAGTACGCTCTACCCCGCTCTACTATGCGCCATTGCACTCTTCGCCGCTACACTCAACAGCACTCTAGTCTTAGCAACTCCACTCTGCACCACTTCAATCCACTCAATGCTGCTCTACTCTGCAATACTGTGCTACTGCACTCTATGCCACTGTAGTCTACCACTTAGCACTCCACTCTACACCACTTTACCCTACTCTGAAACAATCTACACCATTCTACTCCAAAGCCACTGCACTCTATGCCACTCTCCTCTTCACCACTCTACGCTACGCCACTGCCCCCTACACCACTACTCTATGCCACTCCACTCTACCCTGCCACTGCATGCTACGCCACTCTACACCATTGCGCTCTACGCCACTCTATTCTGCTCTGCACCACTGTATTCTACGCCACTGCTCTCTGCACCACTGCACTCTACAGAACTCAACTCTGCAATATTACAGTATCTGCCACTGAACTCAATGCTACTCTACCATGCACCACTGCACTCTACGGCACTGCATGCTACACCACTCTTCACCATTGCGCTCTGTCACTGCACTCTGCCTCCCTATTCTACTCTGCACCACTGTACTCTACGCCACTGCTCTTTGCACCACTCTACTCTCCACCACTGAACACTACTCTCCCCCACTACACTATTGCATACCTCTACCACACTCTAACATCTGCACCACTGTACTACACGCCACTGCACTCTCCACTACTCCACGCCACCCTACACCTCTGAACTCTACCCTGTACCACTCCACTCTACCGTGAACCACTGCACTCAATGCCACTTCACTCTACATCAATCTACTCTGCACCAATGTACTTTACTTTACTCCACTTCACTCTAGGCCATTCTACTTCACCAAACGACACTCCACTCTTATGCTCTACTCCATTAAACTCTACTCCACTCTGACACTCTACTCAACTGTGTGCCATTCCACTCCACTCTAAAACACTACTCCACTCTATGATGCTCTATGCAATTCTCTCTATGCCACTCCATGCTATTCTAATTTGCTCTATTCTATGACACACTACTCCACTCTACGCCTCCACTCTACGCCACTCCACTTTGACTCTATGCCACTCTAGAGGGCTGCCATGGGGGGGCGCACTGACAGTATCCAATTTTTATGGTGGCACACTGTCAGTGCGCCTCCTTACAGCTTCTTTGCTGTAATACAGCGCAGAGGTAAAGGGATTCCCTCATTTGCATGGGGCCACGCCCCCATGCAAATGAGGGTATTCCCTCTGATGATAGCACTGGTGCTTTATGTGCGCCAGCACTATCGGTATTACAGAAGGGGTCGCACAAGCGTCTGTGGCCCATTCTGTAATAACAAAGTGCCCGGGGGTGCGTAAAGCGGATGCAAATGCCCGTTTTGCCCACGGGGCACTTCTGTAATACGCCCTCTGGTGTACAACATGGCTAAAAGATATTGGCAAAGCCAATAGCTCTGCATAGGTGAGACCTATTGGCCATGTCATGGCGCTTTTTTTTGTTTTAAAAAGAAAAAAAAATAATGTTTAGTAGGGCCATTTAACGGGTTGGGTAGGACGAGGGGCAGCAACCCGGGGAGAGGTGTGGGAGAAGTACATGAATACAGGAGAGTGACATGTAGGACAACCAGTGGAAAAGGAAGCACTCAGATATATGAGAGTAACATGGGGGATGAGACAGAAGCACTCCAACAAACAAGAGTACCATGGGGGCAAGGGAAGTCAACATGAACGTAAATGGGGGCCAGAATCATATAGATGAGAGAGCAACATGGAATGCAGGGAGGGGAAAGAAGCACATGAGGGAGACCGCTCAAACACATGCACTCTCATGGAGGGCTTCAACAAAAAGTAGCTCCCACAACGTGAGCAGTGGAAGGATGCAAGCGGCCATGCTCCAAGGGAGGGCCAAACAAAAAGAAGAGCAATGAGTGAGCTCTAAGCCAGCAAAATGTCTCAGCGTGCATGCGATGTCTCAGGCAAAACCTAAAAAGAGCTTGGTTGTGCTAGGGCCAGCACATAGTTTGAAACCAAGTTCATGCTTGTAGTAGAATTATATTTAGGCTTTATCGTTTGGTTGTATATAAGAAATGTGAATATTATTTGAGGTGTGTGACTACCCACCTCAAGGAATAATCACAACCCTTGTCAGGGTGAACCCTCAAAGTCACTAAATTAACCTGAGCTAAACCTCTTGGTAGCTATGGCACAGAGCAGACCGGCTTAACTTAAGGCAATGTGTAAGGTATTTATGCAGTAAAAAAGTGTAATAAAGTCTGCCTAAAAACAATAAAACTCCCTAACTGATTTAGTAAACAAACTTACGCCAAAATGACAAAAAAAATCAATTGGGAAAACTGTAATATGAATTTTTTATGTTTTAATTAGAAATAGTGCCAAAAACCACAAAGTGACCATGCAAGTTAATGGTCTCGGTAGACTGGGACCTAGGTGCAGGTGAGCCTGACCCTGATGGACCACGTGTCGAATACACCAACGAGGTTCATCCTGGTCAAAGCGCGAATACACCAACAAGGTTTGTCCCAGTCAAAGATTTTACCTCATGACTTAGTCTTCTAAGTCCCAGTCCACCAGAGGAGTAAACTTCTAAAGCCCCCCAGGACCTCAGTAAAGGCATTCAGAGACTTGCAGGGTGTCAAGCAGAGGCCAACAGCAGGGTTCAGTCTAAGTCCAGTTGCCACTGGTCAGCTAGGAACTTCCAGGAAAAGGCTTCTTGTTGCTTGGGGTATCCCTGCAGCTTGAAGAATAGGTCTACCTTATGACCCTTGGAGTCCACTTCGTTGTACTGGGTACAAGATGGAGCAGGTCCAGTCCTTTAGGGCTCCTTTCAGGTCACAGACAGCAGGTCCAGTCTTCTTCTATTCTTCCTCACATCCAAAAAGTGCTCTGATGTGAGTGCCTGGACGTACCACATTTATGTCTGCACCTAGCCAGTGGGCGGTGATGACTCCTGGGAATGTCATAACAAATGGGCTAAAGGTTCCCATAGGAAGTTAGTTTATGAATCTCTCACACTCTGGTAGCTTGGATCTGATGGTTTAGGCCCCCCTCCCCCTCCATCGGAGACCAGCAATAGTGATGGTAGTTCTTGGAAGCTGCATAAGAGGCGAGCGACAGCCCCACTTTCTTCTCACATACATGCGCAGGATCAGTCCAGCATCAATCAACTGCTCAGGTGCTTCCATGTAAGAGTGGGAAAAGCTCCTGTGTGCCCATCCGGCCGATGAGAGGGTTGCAGCCCCACTTGGGCTGTCGGCCAGCACTGAAGCATGTACTGGTCACACCCAGGATGACACGTTCACCAGGATAGGTGCAGGCTCGACTGGGTCATCACAATCACCAAGGCAGGTGCAGCCACGACTAAGCTGACACAATCATTTTCAGCTCCGACCTGGTGGACCTGGTTACCAAGGCAGTTTTAGCTAGAGCTGGGCAGACACAATCTTAAAGGCTTTTCGCGGTTCCCACCACAAACCTTCTGAGAGACCAGGGACCCCCTGCAGCACAGGCTGCTCCTGGCTTTGCTTTCAGGCAGTCAGCCTTCTCTTGGCACCCCTGTATCCAGAGTAACGCTGTGCTACTCCTCCTGGAAGTCTATCCTGTTACCGGGCCAGGCAGACACCTTCCCTCTCACAGTAGGGAGGCAGGCTTATAGGTAATAGGCAGACATTCAACTCTTCCAGCTGAAGATGCAGACTTCAGGTGATGTCCCTTCACCGCTGGACACTGGCTATCAGACAGAATCCAACCCTGGGTGTACAGCGGTCCTTTGATTACTCTGTGAAGCACTCCCTTCCTTGGGAGGGTTTGGGATTCCCTTTTATCCACATTTTCTAGACTGGGTTGTAGACCCACCATCTCAGTCTTCAGAACCAGTTTAGGGTGGTTCTCTTTTCAAGTGTGTAGAGTGATACCTCTTACAGCAGGTAGCACAGGGGTGTCTCCAACCTGCAGTGCCCACAACCTGGTAAAACAAAGTATAAGGTTCCTACACTTTGCTGACACCAGCCATTCTCTAGCAGTAATCAAGGGCAGACAAATGGCAGGTTTGACCTATAAACTCCCTCCCCTTACACAACAGAAGCTTCAGCCCCATCCCTCACCCCTACCATCAATCAAATGGCAGAGCACAAGAAGAACTACGCAGCCAACCCTTGGTAACAAAAGTCTTTTGGAATTTCTAAAGGTAGCCATGCCTCTATCATCCTCACTTTAGTGTCTGGATCTCTGCCCTTCAACTACAGGAATGCAGGCAATACACTTCCCCTGCCTAGTGAAGCTGTGCTTATCCTTCATCTTGTACCATGCCAAACCAGGGGCATTCAAAATAGATGCCACTGGCTTTAGTACTCATACTCACTCACAGAGAGAGCTCTACTACTGCACATGTGCTACTGTCAGGAATCAGCAAGGCATCTGGGGTTTGTGGACAGCTATGAGAGCACCTGTGATGTGTATAATCTGCCTGGCAACTTTCCATGTTGTTTTGGCTTTGTGCTTGTCATTAGTTTGTTCACCACTTCTCGTCCCCCCACCTTTGTTATTTTTCCCCTCTACAGTTCCTCGGTTATCTGACGTCTTTGCCTGTTATGCTGCATTGCCCTTTGGATTTTGTTATGACTTTGTTGTATTGCTGTGTTTTCCCCATTTCCCTTCCCTACTTAGTAGAGCCCTGATCCGTTACCGGATTCTCAGACTTACAAGCTTTGATCCTGGTTGTCCTAGGCTCACTATAGTCCACCTTTCTGAAGTCAATAAATATACCGGTTTACGATGTAATTATTGTTTGTTTTGTGCTCTTCATCAGTACTAAAACACTGCGGGTACTCTCCCGGATTAGTGAGCCATTTAATTGCTGAAAATTCTCTGTATATATCTGTGCTGCACCAGAGACGGAAGACCCGAGAAGCCATGAGAGAGAGAGAGAGAGAGAGAGAGAAAGAGAGAAAGAGAGAGAGAGAAAGAGAGAAAGAGAGAGAGAAAGAGAGAAAGAGAGAGAGAGTGTGTGTGTGTGTCTCTCTCGTTCGCTCTTTTTCCCTCTCTCTCTTTTTCCCTCTCTTTCTGTTCTTCCCTCGCTCTCTCTGTTTCCCTCTCTCTCTCTCTGTCTTTCTTCTCTCTCTCTCTCTCTCCTCCCTCCCTCTCGTATGATGTCCTTGGTAAGGACAGAGCCACGTTTTAGGGCGTGAGGCGGATTGTGACCAGAACTCGGATAACATTTGCAAACCCTGGCACATGCACTCAAAATATACACAGGATGTTCACTCAAGGTTCTGGGCAATCACATCCCAGTGAAACTTTACACAAGAGGGGCTGGTAGGCCACACTCTCAGCGACACAGAAAAAATGGTCTGGTCACACTGTCAGTCTCAAAACATGGTATGCTGCCACCATCGCTTTAAAGGCTCTACCCAGGATAACAATAGTAGTTCTCTGTCCATTATGAGGGCACGCTGGTATGCCCCTCCACGTCACAGGACAGGTCCATGACATCACATATTCCAGCATTGGCCTGGGCCTCTGCTCAAACGTAGATTAGCGAGACCCAAGTGCAGATAAAAGTCAGGATACCAGATAGACACGGAGTCTGGCATTCTTGGCAGGGGGAACACCTGTATTACATGCAGGGGATATTGCCGTCCCAACATCCTTTAATCAGTGACATAAGCGAAACACGTTGATATTCCAAAGGCAATGCTGCCTGGCAAACCATTACCTCGTAGATTCCTGTGTAAGCTGCTCTTCATAGCAGTATAGGTATGTGTTGCCTATGGACTTTTAACATAACCCCATCCTAACAACATAATACTGGTGTCTTCATATTCATTCATTTGATCTTTCAGGCTAAGAGTTATGACAAAATATATTCTTTCTGTTTGTGTTTACACATTGCACTTTTCTCAAGGTGATCAGTAATTACTATTTAGAAATTTGTTGACAAAAGCTACTGTTTTTTGTTGTTGTTCAATAAATTTGCATCATAACAACAATACTGGCTTATTATTTACTTGCTCCTCTCCAGAATTTATGTGACCCAACGCTCAACAAGTCTGTGATTTCTGCAACTGATGTTTCTTTATCACTGTTTCGATTGATGCGTATAAGGCAGTTATTAGGGGAAAGCTGATCAGCTTAGCAGCCTTTAAGAATAAAAATACTAGGAGTAAAATTAGTCTTTTAGAAAGTAGACTACACCAGTCGGACAGGTCTGTAGAACAAATAAATAATCCTCAAGAGTGAAGTAAGATTGACACTGAAATAAAAGAGAAAAGGGAAGAACTGGCCAACATCTTAGAGACCACAGTTAGAAATTAATGGGAGGTGAGCAAACTTTCACATTACGAATATGGGGGAGGATGCGGGAAACTATTAGCTTGGAAACCTAAAACAGAACAAAAACCAAAATAGGATCCCAGCACTCTGGGTAGCAGGCCAGAGAACCCCTAGCACAGACGACACAGAGATTGAGAATGCCTTCGTTAAGGTCTTCCAGGATCTGTATACAGAGGATACAGTGGCCCCAAAAGATCAAATTAACTCTTTGTTGCTTGAGCAAAGGGAGGAGGTAAACTCAGAGATAACAATCGAGGAGTTGATAAGTGCGATGGTGAAGCTAAAAAAAGGGAAGGCAGCTGGTCCAGACTCATTACTTAATGAGATTTATATGTCCTTAAAGGATGAGGTCGCCCCTGTTTTGACAGAATTATTGAATACAGCTTTCCTAGAAGGGCAAGACTTACCAAAGACATGGGAGGAAGCAACTATGTGCATAATGTTGAAACCGTGGAAGGACTCGAAATGTTCTGAGTCTTACAGGCCCTTCTTGTTTTTAAACAGTGATTGCAAAATATAAACCCAGATCCTGGCCAGGAGATTGGGAAGGGTGGCAGATCAGTCGATACAACGAGATCAAAAAGATTTTATCAAAGGAAGGCAAATTTTCAAGTTAACACACGAGTTGTTTGGGGCAAAAGATATAGCCATACAAGAGCGGTCCCCTCTATCTTTGCTTACTTTTAATGCAGCAAAGGCCTTTGATAAATCAATCAATCACAGAATTTGTAAAGCGCACTACTTACCCGCGAGGGTCTCAAGGCGCTGGGGAAGAAGAAGGGGGGGGGGGATGCCGCTACTGGTCGAACAGCCAGGTCTTGAGTAGCCTCCTGAAGGTCAGCAGGTCTTGGGTCTGTCGTAGGCTGAGTGGAAGGGTGTTCCAGGTCTTGGCGGCGAGGTGGGAGAAGGATCTGCCGCCGGTGGTGGTAGTTCTTCAGATGCGCGGGACGGTGGCCAGGGAGAGGTCGGCGGAGCTGGCGGTTGGGAACGTAGAAGGAGAGTCGTCTGTTGAGGTAGGCTGGGCCGGTCTTGTGGAGTGCCTTGTGTGCGTGGATGAGGAGTTTGAAGGAGATTCTCCTGTCGACAGGGAGCCAGTGCAGGTTTCTCAGGTGGGGGGTGATGTGGCTGTGGCGTGGAATGTCGAGGATCAGGCGTGCAGAGGCGTTTTGAATTCTTTGCAGTCGTTTGATGAGCTTGGTCGGGGCTCCAGCGTAGAGGGCATTTCCATAGTCGAGTCGGCTGCTAACGAGGGCCTGGGTGACTGTTCTTCTCGTGTCTGTCGGGATCCATCTGTAGATCTTGCGGAGCATGCGGAGGGTGTTGAAGCAGGAGGAGGAGACTGCGTTGACTTGCTTGGTCATGGAGAACGTTGAGTCGAGGATGACTCCCAGGTTGCGTGCGTGGTCGGTGGGTGTCGGGGGTGCCCCCAGTGTCGTGGGCCACCAGGAGTCGTCCCAGGCTGAAGGGTTGGAGATGAGGACCTCCGTCTTGTCCGTGTTCAGCTTTAGTCGGCTGCTCTTCATCCAGTCGGCGACGGCCTTCATTCCTTCGTGGAGGCTGGATTTGGCAGTGAGGGGGTCCTTGGTGAGGGAGAGGATCAGTTGAGTGTCGTCGGCGTAGGAGATTATGTTGAGGTCGTGCTGTCGGGCGATGCGTGCGAGTGGGGCCATGTAGATGTTGAACAGTGTCGGGCTGAGGGATGATCCCTGGGGTACGCCGCAGATGATCTCGGAGGCTTCGGATCGGAATGGCGGGAGGAGGACTCTGTGTTCTGCCGGAGAGGAAGGAGGTGGTCCATTCTAGGGCTTTCTCTCGGATCCCTGTGTCGTGGAGGCGTGCGCGTAGTGTGCGGTGGCAGACAGTTTCGAAGGCGGCGGAGAGGTCCAGGAGGATGAGGGCCGCGGTCTCACCGTTGTCCAGCAGGGTCCTGATGTCGTCGGTGGCGGCGATGAGGGCAGTCTCGGTGCTGTGGTTGCTGCGGAACCCTGACTGGGATGGGTCCAGGATGCTGTTTTCTTCGAGGTATCGGGTTAGCTGTCTGTTGACGATCTTCTCGATGACCTTTGCTGGGAATGGAAGCAGGGAGATGGGCCGGAAGTTCTTGAGGTCTTTCGGATCCGCCTTGGGTTTTTGAGTAGGGCGTTGATCTCGGCGTGTTTCCAGCTCTCTGGGAAGGTCGCGGTCTCGAAGGAGAGGTTGATGACGTTGCGCAGGTGGGGTGCGATGGAGCTGCCGGCTTTGTTGAAGATGTGGTGCGGAAAAGGGTCTGACGGGGAGCCGGAGTGGATAGGGCTCATGGTCTTGATGAGGTCATCGATGTTCACGTTGGCCCAGGCTGTCAAGGGGTCGTGGTCGATAGCGTGCGGCGAGTCTGGTGTGTCGGGGTCTGTTGGGGCAGTTCGGGTGTCGAAGCGGTCGTGGATGTCGGTGATCTTGCGGTGGAAGAAGGTGGCGAGGGAGTCGCACAGGGCTTGCGACGGCGGGATGTCGTTGGAGCTGGGGTTGGAGAGTTCCTTCACGATGATGAAGAGCTCCTTGCTGTTGTGTGCGTTGTTGTCGAGGCGGTCTTTGAAGGAGGTCCTCTTGGCGGACCTGATGAGGTGATGGTGGTGGCGGATGGCGTCTTTGTGGGCGGCGTTGCTGTCCGGTGTCTTTTCACTGTGCCATTTGTTCTCTAGTTTCCGGCAGGTACGCTTGGATGCTAGGAGTTCCAGGGTGAACCAGCTGGCTCTCTTGCTGGTGTCTCTGTAGGTGGGTTTTTTCAGCGGGGCGAGGGTGTTGGCGCAGTCGTCCATCCATCGTCTGAGGTCGCGGGCGTCGTCGTCGGGGTTGGAGGGGTCGGTTGGTGGGCTGAGGGCGAGGTTTGTCTGTAGTTGGTCTTCAGTGACTTTGCTCCAGCAGCGGCGGGGGATCTGTTGGGTGTGCGGTGGGTTTCTGGAAGGTGAAGTGGATGCAGCGGTGGTCGGTCCAGAGGAGTTCGGTGGTATGGCTGAAGGAGACGTGGGAGCTTGAGGAGAAGACGGGGTCGAGCGTGTGGCCGGCGGTGTGGGTCGGCGTAGTGACGAGATGTCTCAGTCCGAGGTTGGCGAGGTTGTCGATCAGGGTGGTGGAGTTGCTGTCGTTGTTGTTCTCCAGGTGGAAGTTCAGGTCTCCGAGGAGGATGTAGTCGGTGGAGGTCAGGGCGTGCGTGCTGATTAAGTCGGCGATGGAGTCGCTGAATTGAGGTCGGGGGTCTGTAGACGAGGGTGCCTCTTAGGGTGGTGTTGGGGTCCGTGTGGATCTGGAAGTGCATGTGTTCGGCGGTGCTGAGTGTCGTCGGTGCTGGTCGAGACCCTGATGGTGTTCTTGTGGACGATGGCGATTCCTCCTCCGACTCAGTTGGTGCGGTCTCTGCGGGTGATCTTGTAGCCGTCTGGGATGGCTATGGCGATGTCGGGTGCGGAGGAGTTGTTCATCCAGGTCTCTGTCAGGAAGGCGACGTCCGGAGCTGACGTGTCGAGCAGGTCCCAGAGCTCGACGGCGTGTTTGCGTGCGGAGCGGGTGTTTTGTAGGATGCACCGGAGGTAGATGAGGTCCTTCTTGGCGGGTGCTTCGGCGGCTCTGAGGCAGGTGTAGCTGCAGTTCCGGCAGGTGAAGGGGCCATGTGTGCGTTTCAGGGCAGCCTTGAAGCAGGTGTGGGTCCGGCCGGGGTTGAGAGTGTGGAGTGTGCTGGCATCGTAACGGCGGCGGTCGTCGTGGCGGGTGCGGGGGGCGCACGGACCAGGGGTTCTGGCGCTGGGCGCGGTCCAGGCACGGACGGGCGCAGACGGACTTGCCTTTGGCGCGGCCGCACAGCAGTCGCCATATATTGGGAGGCGGGGGCAGCAAATGGGCAGAGAGGGGGCAGGGCCGCAGGGGACGTCACTGGATTGAACTTTTGAAAAACCGGCAAGGTAAGCCTATACGATCGTCTTAGATGACGACACGTTATCTTGGCTTTTTAATGTGGACACACAGTAATACCCACGTTTTACTTTCTGCCTTTTCAGGGCGTACACGCAGTAATACCCGCGCTTTACTTTGATTGCCGAAATACATTAGAAGCACTGGTCGTCGATCGAAGTCTGTAACTTTGTTTACTTGATGGCATTGACTAGGTAGGTTCATTGTGGTTAATGAGCACTTTCGTTTAACGTTTAACAAACACGCAAATTCAATTCACACACTGATATGCACTTGCATGTTGCATTCAGTTCACTGGTTCGTGTTTAAACACTGTATTTTGGCGACGACCGTGAGCACGAGAGGCTCCATTCACTCCATGCACTGTCAGTTGAAATCGATAAATTTTCTAGATCGTTTTGGTCACTTATACCCGCAATGATATTCATCCAAGCTTCACCTTGCACTATAACGGACACGGGTGATGGAAACTATTGCGGTTTCTCACCTTTATGAATTTTTTTGGGAACTACACCTTTTGCATCCTATAATCAACCGAGCAATTTTACGTTGATACGAGACTGGTGGTGGTCAGCTCTTGACATCAAGCTTTATTTTTTTTTTTTTTTCAGAGTAATGATTCCCCTGATGAAGGGTTAATCCCGAAATGCATTGGGAATGGTAATATGGCAATGTCATGGTTAACTGCCAAAAAGAGAAGTTGTTTCTGAAGGAAAACGTTACAATTCACATGTGATGGTTAACATTGTGAGTCATAAGAAGTAAATAAATACACTGAAAGCAAAAAGAAAAAATCCGACTAATGGAATATTTTTTTGAACTTTAAAAGGGTCTTGCAACCCTCCAGAGTGCAACGAGGGGACGCTGGGTGAGAGTCACCCAGTGCTTTTCTAGTATTATTCAATTTACGCCCCGAAGTCAGAGGGCGTCACCCTATTTGCACCTTAATCGATGGACAGCAAATAAACCTCATAAATTTTTGAATAATAACAGTGTGCCTCACCACTTTCACATACTTATTATTTGATTTCTGACTCCTAAGGTGGGAGCACCTTCGCATCAATCATGTCGTACGATGAAATCACAAACATCACGGACAACCGTGCTGAAACATTTGGTTTTTCACCTGAAGAAACCAGTCGTATCTATTCTTTAATCCAAGAAGCTGATCCCGCCACTTCCAGTCCAGCATCCACACAGAGTATGATAAAACAACTGTTGTACATTACAAAAAGGGAAATAAACCAACGGTTACACGCAAGTACCCTCATCAGATACCACAGAGCACAAAGGATCCCGAGGGGGCTACGAATCTCTCTGAAGTCCACTTTATGCAAGAATAACCCGAAGTTTACTGAACGTTGGTACGCAATTCTCAACAAATGCTCACTCGACTTGATCTTATTGATAGTTGATGAACTGGCAAAAGTTATTGAAGATTTGGAAAAGGAAATTAATCAAATCAAAAGAGATTTAAACACTAAACTCTCCGCCGATGAACTTGATACTGTCTTGAATGACATCAACAAACAATTAGACAGCTTTGCCAAAGAAATCAATGAAAGAAAAATAAGAAAATATAAGAGAGATACAATCGACTATAAACTCGGTGAAGTTTATAGTTGGGCTGACATCTACGCCCAGCGGAGGCAACAACGCTCATTTTTCAACAGATCCTCTGATGGGGAAAGTTCAACATCTAATGAGTCAATTAACAAACCAGGATCTAATAAGGAGCGCACTAGTAAGGATACCACTGCACATGACAATGACACAAGACCATCGACCAGTTCCTCCACTGGTGTTCATTTTTTAGAGAAAGGCCAAAGTACAAGCGTCGAACCCGGAGGGGAAAAGGCCACAAAAAACAAAGATCTTCCAATAGCCAAGTCAACTCGGAGTCAACGTTGATCATTAACATCTCGAACACCACATTGACCAACTTTCAAGATCAATACATTGCAAAAAGGTACATCGTTCCTACCCACTCATCACTTTAATGAACTAGAAACGGAAATTGCAGTATTCAAGTTCATGAGGAATTTGCGTTTGAAGAACTTTTTTAAGAATGTGGTTACTGCTACAACACCGGTAAGCCAGGACACTACTATGGGCCTTAAAAAGAAAAGCACCATCATGGCGCCTTTGAGTCATAAAATTCTTGACTCCTATGAAACCATTGTACTCAAAGAACTCAGAGACATACACAAAAAACCCAACCCAAAAACTTCTAACTTGACTACCAAAGAGACACAGGCTATTCATAGTATAGCTAATAACTCCAACATAACTTGCTGTAAAGCCGATAAGGGTGGCGCTTTGGTGATTCTTGACACATCTTTTTACCTACAAAGTGTGAATGAGCATGTTCATGATTTATCAACTTATTTGAAATTACCCAACAATCCCACTGAAGCATTTCAGAAAACTTTACAATCCATTGTATGGAAAGCTTGTGAATCGGGAATCATCACAGAAAATGACAAAAAATACTTATTGATTGACCATCCTCGAAGTACCACGATTTACATGTTACCCAAAGTACACAAAAATTTACACAAGCCACCTTTTAGACCAATCGTTTTTACAAAAAACACCATCCATGAACCAACAGGAAAATACTTTGATCGTCACTTACAACCACTAGTCCAGAACATGTCAACATATTTACGTGATACAACAGACTTTTTGAACAAAATCAACAACATACAGTTTGATGAAAACACATCCATCACGTTATGTACCATTGAGGTTTGTTCTCTGTACACATCTATTCCTCACCAACAAGGTATTGAAGCAGTTGAATCGTTTCTATTAAATCATCCCATTGACGAAGATCTTAACGTATTTCTGTTAGAACTTCTTCAATTCACACTGTTTTACAGTTACTTTCGATGGAACGATGAATATTACCAACAACTGTCCGGAACTTCTATGGGCAATTGCGCAGCACTTTGTTATGCAAATCTCTACATGCATCGTTTTGAAATTGATAACATATTATCCAATAACGAGTGGAGTGCAAACCTGATGGCATACTGGAGATACATCGATGATATTTTCTTAATATGGAAGGGACTCAGATCTGAACTGTTGACATTTTTGGAGTATATCAATAACATCGAGGATCGCATTAAGTTCACCAACACCATTGATCAAAATCAATTATCATTTCTGGATGTACTCGTTATCAAACAGGGTAACAAATTGGAAACTAATATGTACGTAAAAAGCACTGACAGGAACAATACTCTACATAACAATAGTTGTCATCAAACGTCTTTAAAAAATCATTTGCCATACTCCCAATTTTTGAGAGCTAAAAGAATCACATCCAACAGTGACCAGTACGAAGCAAACAAAAACAGATTAGTCAGCAGATTCAAAGAAAGGAAATATCCCACAAGCGTATTGGAAAGTGCCATAAACAGAGTTGAACACATAGACAGAAGTGTATTATTAACAGTTTCTGAAAAAGCCGATACAAGCGAAAGACCAGTCTTCGTATCTAAATTTTCATCAAGAAGCCAGCAAATAAAGAGCATTATGTTGAAATTTTGGCCAATGGTAATGAACGAACCTGATTTCAATGGAATTTTCAACACTAATCCATTGTTTGCTTATCAACGCACTAAAATTCTAAAGGAACTACTATCTAAACCAACGCACGTCACTGAAGGGTTCCACAAAGGTACCATCCCTGGTTTAAATTGTGGACATTGTAACAATATCATAAAGGGAACCACCATCACTCATCCTACTAGGGGTACCCCAATTCAACTTCGAACTACAGCTACGTGCGATTCCAAAAATTTAATTTACTTGCTCAAATGCCCATGTGGTCTGACATATGTCGGTAAAACTGAGAGGAAGATAAAAGTTCGTTTAACGGAACACAAGAGCAATATCAGAAACCACTCAGAAAAGTCACTGGTGGCTGTTCATTTCACAATGCATAAACACAATATTAGCCAACTGAGATTCTTGGTATTGGAACTGGTGCCTATATTAGAAGGAGTTGGTAACAGGAAACGCTTGTTGCAGCGTGAACTGATTTGGATAAAAAAATTGAACTCATGTCATCCGAAGGGCCTTAATGACAGATTGGAATATAGTTGTTTTTTGTAGTATGAATGTTTATACAGTTATCATTTGAGTTTATCCTTTGAATACCAAATTATCCAGTTTTATGTATGTTTACACAGCTATTATTATCATTCAGTTATATGATGTACTCTAAAACTCTTCTTTACATTTTTCCTAATTTTCAGTTCTCTGATCTTCTACATTATTTATTTGCACTTGGTAGATGTTCGTAACATTGACACCTTTATTTCACTCACTCCAAGATGGTGTAGTTTCTTCCACTTCACAATCCTGATTCCACTCCACAGTCCTTTTTTAATGTAGATCACCACTACCCATAAGACCGCGCATTTGGTTTGCGGAAGTTACACGGGCGGCACGGTTTGACTGAGCACTTCACTGGATTGAACTTTTGAAAAACCGGCAAGGTAAGCCTATACGATCGTCTTAGATGACGACACGTTATCTTGGCTTTTTAATGTGGACACACAGTAATACACACGTTTTACTTTCTGCCTTTTCAGGGCGTACACGCAGTAATACCCGCGCTTTACTTTGATTGCCGAAATACATCAGAAGCACTGGCCATCGATCGAAGTCTGTAACTTTGTTTACTTGATGGCATTGACTAGGAAGGTTCATTGTGGTTAATGAGCACTTTCTTTTAACGTTTAACAAACACGCAAATTCAATTCACACACTGCTATGCACTTGCATGTTGCATTCAGTTCACTGGTTCGTGTTTAAACACAGTATTTTGGCGACGACCGTGAGCACGATAGGCTCCATTCACTCCATGCACTGTCAGTTGAAATCGATAAATTTTCTAGATCGTTTTGGTCACTTATACTCGCGATGATATTCATCCAAGCTTCGCCTTGCACTATAACGGACACGGGTGATGGAAACTATTGCTGTTTCTCACCTTTATGAATTTTTTGGGCACTACACCTTTTTCACCGTTTGCATCCTATAATCAACCGAGCAATTTTACGTTGATACGAGACTGGTGGTGGTCAGCTCTTGACATCAAGCTTTATTTATTATTATTTTTCAGAGTAATGATTCCCCTGATGAAGGGTTAATCCCGAAATGCATTGGGAATGGTAATATGGCAATGTCATGGTTAACTGCCAAAAAGAGAAGTCGTTTCTGAAGGAAAACATTAAAATTCACATGTGATGGTTAACATTGTGAGTCTACAAGAAGAAAATAAATACACTGAAAGCAAAAAGAAAAAATCCGACTAATGGAATATTTTTTTGAACTTTAAAAGGGCTTGCAACCCTCCAGAGTGCAACTTGGGGACGCTGGGTGAGAGTCACCCAGTGCTTTTCTAGTATAACCTCACAGGAAAGACAGATATCACCAGGGGCACACGTCAAGGTTGCCCACTTTCCCCTCTGCTCTTTGACCTCTACATCGAACCATTAGCTAGTGTAATTAGAGCTAACCAATACATCACCTCTTTTGAGTATCAGGGCTGGGAAAAGAAAGTTGCCTTATATGCAGACCATTCTCGTTCCCAATAATAGCAGATATTTTAGACCAGTTTATGAAAAGTTCAGGTTATCAGGTCAACTGACAAAAAACAGAACTTATGGAGTGGAACTCCTAAAGTAACAACCCTTTAGTAAAAGAGAGGATAAGATATATTGGTGTTATGGTAATAAAAGAAATTGTTGCAGTAGCTCACGTCAATTTTAATAAAGTGGCAACTGAGACCAGGAAGTTGTTAAAAGTATAGGCAGGCCTCCCACTTTCATTCTTGGGCCGAGCTAATATTTTAAAGATATCAATACTACCAAAATTCACATATATTTTTAATACAATACCATTAGAACTTAAACAGGATTGGTTCAGAAAATTGCAAGGAGAACTAAACCACTTTATCTGGGCCTCAAAAGCAATAAGAATGGCGTAGAAAAAACTTTGAAGGAAACAAGAGCAGGGAGGGATAGCTAGCCCGGACTTTTTTTCAGTATTGTAGAGCATTTCAATTTAAGAACATAAGATCACTTCTCAAAGAACTTCCGGCATATGCCCCACATCTTCAAGCCATGACACGGATGGAGGGCAACTTTTTCCTTAATGAGTTTGGGCATCCAAAGTTGTTTTTAAAAGTGAAATTGAAGATATTATTAGCATCATGGAAACTTTGGTACCAATTCAGAAGATCCTTAAAAATCCCATACTATAGTGATCATGCCCCAATATGGACTTTAGGATGTGCCAGAACAAGTTAATGGAATCACTGTTTTTTGTGGAAAAATTCCAATTTATAGTTTCATTTTTTGATTGTTTTGAGTACTTGACTCTTCACAATTAGATTTGTGCGACATGGAGGCAGATCAATCGATCCCCGTGACAGAAAAGGACGTTTGACAGCCAATACGTGTTTCGCCCCCTCACAGTGGCCTTCTGGCCTGGGGCTTCCTTAGGGCTGTACATTTTTACACATACAGACATAATATTTTATTAAGCAGTGTTATGTACATACATATTTACATATTTACAAAAAAAGCAACAGAAAAAGGAGCATGTTGTAAGCATACATCATTCGTAATGGTATGAAATCGTAATTGGACATGTGAGTCATGAACGAAGTGAAGATGAAGAAGAGATGAAAAAAGGTGTAGTGATAGCAAAGATCGGTAGGAAAGGATATAGGGAAGGAAGGGAAAAGAGAAAAGGAAAAAAGCACGACCACAGAGAAAGATTGTCATCAGTGGAAGATGTTTAACAATCGGGGATTAAAGTTAGCAGGGAAGGAAACGAGAGGCAAGAAAAGAGAAGAGAAATAAAAGGTGGAAAATTGATATAAGAGGGTGATTAGTAGATATAGTAGGGATTGATGTGGAGCGAAGGTTAGGAGATATACGCACATGATCAAAAGGTTGTCATGAAAAGCACATTTATAGTCACAATCAACCAGTGGAATACAAGAAGACGCAAAATAATTCATAGTAATACATACGGGATTGTTGTGTCCAGAAAGAGACATGATGTTCCATAGAGGGATAAAGAAAAACATATAGCAAGGTACACCGTTAGGCTGCATTTCGAGATTTGAGAGATTGCGTGCAGGTATCCATGTTCCATGCCTCTAACTTTTAAAGATAATAGGAACCATTCGGCATGGCTTAGTGGGCTATGGAATCTTGAGATTTCCATGAGCGTATGTATTAACTGGCCTCTGCTTCGTATACATAATACAGTGATAAGGCCATACTGGTAGAAGAAAAAGTCTGGCGTGGGGGATCAGGTGCAAGGTGGCATGTGAGGCGCTAATCAATAAATAGATACAGTGTCCCACACGTGGGATCGATGCCCTGATGTTTTTACGAGCCGACCGGACCGCGCTTACCTTAAAGAATATTTAGTTATTTATTTAACTTGTTCTGGCACATCCTAAAGTCCTGCACTAGTAATGGGGAAGGGGTTTCCTATTGTCAAGAACAAGTACCATTCACCAGATACACTCTATTAATGCAGGATTGCTGAGGATCCGGACCCATTACCCCCGTCTTTGTTTTTCTATGCCCCAATATGGGCCTCCCCAGAATATTTGAAAGACAAGCTCTCAAATCCTCCGATCGAGCAGGGCATAACAAAATGGGGCCAGTTTCTTGAAGAGAACACCTTAGTAGACTGGGAACATCTGTCAGCAATTACCAATGGCAACTTATCTAGATTCAAATATTACCAGCTGGCAAGCTGGGTTGAGACCCTGGAGAAGGACGGACCAGGTAATAGTGAACTTGAAGCAAAGTTACAAGGAAGTTCAGTACAAAAAAGGAGGTCTCATGTTGGTATTGGATGTTGACGCTTGCCAGGGAGGTAGAGTTTACTTTGCCCATAGATTTCTGGGGGAAAGACCTGCCGACGCTGGATGTACAATATCTTTGGCAAGTATCGATGTCTACTTTGTGGTATACTATTAGTTCAGCACCTCTCAGAAAAACACATTTATTCACAGTGCACAGAGCGTATTGGACGCCGAAAAAGCTGCGGAAAATCAGCATTCAAGTGGTGAAGTGCTGCCCCAAATGTGATGAGGAAGAGGCAAACAAGATCCATATGTTTCGGTACTGTCCTCAACTCCGACATACTGGCAAGATGTGGGTAAGATCCTCTTGGAAGTGCTGGGTCAAGAGGTTGTGGTAAGCACGGACTTAGTCATGTTTGGGGTTGTAAGCGGAGTTGGAATAAGGGCTAAGCAATAAACAAAAGAATCTGCTATTTGTATTAATATTGCCGGCTAGACGTGAGATATGTATTAAGTGGATAACCCATAATCCTCCCACGCAATGGGAGTGGTTGGCTTCGGTCCAGAGGATTAGTAAATTGGATCGTAGTAGAGTACAAAGTAAGAGGTCTGGATTTTGGGATATATGGGAACAGAAATTTAATTCTAGGATTTAAGGGACTTTAAGGGTGTATGATGTCTAATGATTACGCATTACAGCAATAAACCCATACGCAAGGAATCGGACGTGGTGGTCCCAGAGCTAGTTTCTCAGTGAACTGCTGGGATAAGAAGACAGGGGACCTTTTGGAAGTACATATCTCCCTTATCCCCCCTCCTTGTCGCGGAGGGGATCCAAATCGGTACAGAGAGAATACGGGACCCCTGAATTCCTTTGAGTTGTTTATTGCACAAATGAGGACAAAAAAACCAAACTGTTTCGATCATGTTTGTAAAGCGTTCTGATATCCCCGGGTCTTGCCAAAACTCTTTGAATAAATAAATATATTTGTTATTTACCATTTCACTGACTTGCATTCCAAAGTTAGCACATCTAAAGTTGTAGTCAGGATGGGGTCTCTTTTCCTTCTATTATGTTTCAGGCGGAACATATTGTGGCTTTACAAGGGCTAAACCCCTCTTTTTCTTTTGAAACCTACAGCCCACTGTACTCCTGACCAGCCCTCTGCCAGTCGAAGCACTGTCAACACCAAAGATCCTCTTTGTTGTGTCTCTCAAATCTACCTCCCTGTTGTCTCTCCCTGTGAGGATGCCCTGGGAAAGCAAGATCTGTAGTGACCTGTAGTGCCATGACTTTGTATGGACTTTCTGCCGGTTTTTGGGCAGTGTTAGGTATGTATGGGCAGTTTTGAGGTCCATTTCTAGAGGCTCCTGGCTTAGATGAACTATGCACATCATCCTCTTTCACATCCTGCACTGGAGGGTCAGGCAGCCACTTACCTCCTGGCACACATCCTGGAACCTCTCCTCCTTCTGGTGAAGTTCCTCCTCTGACCCGGTACTGCTTTGCGGTTTTACCAATCTAGCCATCCGCTACATATCTGACATCATCGAGCTCGTCTTTCACGTGCCACAGAGCTGCTGTCTCTTCCTGGTGAATGTTTATTTATTTGTTAAAATATCTACATTGCTTTTTTCCACAGTGCTCTACAAAACTTAATGAACTGGTACATTATAATTAGGAAATAATTACAAAGTAAAAAGCAACAGCAAGAAAATATAAACAACCAGGAGGAAAGCCAAGATGGAAAAATTAGAATAGTTAGCACAAAAGAAAATAAATATGCAACACTGGTATCGGTAAATGTTCAAAATGGAATAAAATTCAGAGTCCAAAGCTTCAGAACTCTCCTCGACTGTAGAGGGAAGGCACCATGCAAAGGTCCACCACAGATTCAATTAGCTCAGAAGGAAGCCTGATGCAAAAGGTAGCCAAAAGCAACAGTCATCGATCCACATGGTCATAATTGGGGACACCAGATGAAAACCCTCGATTGACCTTCAGGTGGTTATAAACAGCAGACTCTATATAGACTTTTTGCCCTGTCTTCAGGCACCAGCCTCAAGGACTGACCGCCGCCCCACAAGACACCACACCTGCAAAAAGCAACATGCCAACCCTTGTTCTTGCAGTCGAATGTAATCAATCAATTAGGGTTCTTGTAAAGCGCGACTAATCACCCATAAGGGTCTCAAGGCGCTGGTATGAAAGGCCCCTATGAATGAATGAATGTATGGATAAGCATGCGTAAAGCTATAAAACCCAGGCAGAAAATTCTGAGGTCTGACCATCGGGGTGAGACAATACAACTGCATGGCTAAACTAAAGAGCACACAGGGAAACCACCAGTCCCTCAGAGGAACCGACATAACACCACTGTCAAAATGGAAGCCAAAGAACTGTCTTTCCACTTCCTTACGGGTTCAGAGATAGCCACACTTACAGAGCCGCACTGCCACTCAGCCCATAGACCCAAGGTTGAGGATTGAAACAAAAGCCTGCCCACCCCTGCTTCTCACACTGCCAGCCCTTGTTGGCCATTGCCAGCACCAGCTTTGGTGGGTGGTTTTGGTGGGTGACAGACGTCTTGGGTGGGGGTAATCTCACAACTACTAGCCTCTCTTCTTCACCTGTATTACTGGCGTGTGCTAGACACTTTGGCTACAGTTCCGCAGCTATTCCACTGAACAGCAGCCCTCTGGCCAGCCTGCCTTCTTACAGACGATTTTACAGCCGAGTGATTAGGGTTTGTCCCCCCCCGCCCCAGAACATGTCATCTTTACAATGCTTTTGATTGGCTGACTTGTATCATTCTAATGCTCATATATAGGGAGCTACTTTAGTTTCTTATTCATTCAGCACTCCATGAGAGTGAGTGTGTTTTCTTGATCTCTGCTCCCCGCCGCCCGAATATCGACCCCTCTATCTTAACTCACTTGCTCCTCCATTGCTCCATAGTCCCTCCTGGTACTTCAAAATGATTTTAAAAATCTTTTTGGAGGGCCAGCCGGTGCCAATTTGCATTTCAAAAAGCTCTTTCACACAAATAACTTTAACTTCTCCAAATAACGTTTACAGATCCAAGCCACGTCATCAGGCGTTTTTAAATATGTTTCTCTCTACTGCACAGCATCAGCAAAAAGCATTGGCAAAGCCAATAGATCGGCAAGGCCAGATCTATTGCTTTGCCAGTGCTTGTTTGTAAGGCTGCCATGGTTACATTAGAGCTGGAAGTTGAACGTGGAGATAAATGGTTGGCTGTCCTGTTGACCATTTCTGTTTCCAGTGTGACTTCCATCATGTGGTGCTGAATCTGGCTTAAGTTTGGTACCTCTGTCCCCAACATAGTCTGGGCAGAGTTGCAAAAGGCTTTGTTCCATGTTCTTATGAGGCAGTGTAAACAGCTAAGGCAGGGTTTGTTGCCATTATCCCCCATCAGCGGTGCCACAAATATTTCTGTTCATTCAAAAGAAACACAACTCCCAACTGGCTGAACACTTGGGTACATCACATGTGGAACAGGGTCATATTCAAATTTTTTGGCCCTGGACAAGATATATTTCGAGGCCCCTATCCAGAGCAACTTCACATGTTATTAGTTATTTTCTACTAATTCAAGCTTAGATTATACCAAACAATACTGAATTATACTTACAAGTGTCACATAAAAAAGCTGAAATATGTCTCGCGTGGACACTCAAAAATCCTTAAAGCGACACTGGGCTGAGTGAGTGAGAGGTAGAGGCAGGTAGGGAGAGGTTCTGATGGAGAAGTCGACAAAAGGTGAAACAGAGTGAGAGAGATCCCTTTTCTAGGATGCTCTTGGAAGGTGGGGCCCTGGGCAAGTGCCCACTTTGTTCCACATCAGAGACATTTTAAGGCATGGACAGTCCGGAGGGGGGAGCACAAGTTAGCAGATATGGTCACTGGAGGCCTTGGCTTGCCTTTGTGTTAGTTCATGCAAGTCTAAAGTGTGTAATTATGATTTTCTGGAGATGGCAATACTGGAGCTTTCCTAAATACTTACAGTACCTACATCCTTTCGGGTGTCTAGTTCCGCAGATCATCGTTAGGAAGCCCCTTTAACACTAGCCCCCACCTCTTGCGCTCATGGAGGGGGTTCATAGATTCCTGACTGCACCAGACTGCACTTGTGTGGCCTGAGTGCTGTGCCAGGGCAAAGAGGCAGCACAACCTCCTGCGGGGTGAAGGCCCCCAATCTCCCCTTCTGTGGGGTGGAGGGTGTTCCTCCATCTGGTGTGCTATCCAGTGATGTGTGTATTTTGACATGCTGTTGCTATGAAGCAAAACTGGAAGCAGCTAACAGGCTGTAGGATGCACAGCACAGCTGCATGACAAAGTGTGGTGCTGGAATCTGGTTGTGTCCTAGTACTTATTACAGAACTAACTCCATTCCAGTAAGTTCATTGGTGACTAAGCTACCATACATCATGCCTGCTTCCAAAGTAAGGTTCACAGCAGGGCTTCCCGTTCTAATCCCACCCTCTGATTCACCAGACAGGTGCTCCAGCCTATGTGGTTTCCTCCAAGGTTCAGTGGCTCCCTGGGTGAAAACGAGGCTTAAGTCAGCGCCTCCTTCTGCTTCTGTGGCAGGCCTGATCTTTGTCTCATAGCCAAGTGTTGTTCAAATCCCAACAGCTGCAGCTGGAGAAAGATAAGTGAAAGCCATGGCCCATGGATTAAAGCAGCAGGTGTGAACCCTCAGTCACTGCTGCCTTCATTGACTTCAGCTGTTTCTTCATTACTGCTTGAATGCCAGAATACCAAATACAGAATTATCTCCCGACATAAATATTGTGCTGATTTCGTAAATATTGTCTAATTGGGTGTAGATTTTATATTACTAATAAGACCATATGGAGGACGCATGCTCCCAACGCGGGACCTGCATACCTCAACCACCACCTCTCCTTCTACACTCCCACCAGACATCTCTGCTCTGCTCAGCTGGTCCGGGCCACCATGCCACGGATCCGCAACACTGGAGGAAGATCATTCTCCTACCTCGCTGCGAAGACCTGGAACTCCCTGCCTCTGCACCTCAGGCAAGCCCTGTCGCTGCCACAATTCAGGAAGGACCTCAAGTCCTGGCTCTTCGACTGAACCTCAGATCCCCTCCCCCACTCAGCGCCTTGAGGCTCTCACAGTGTGAGTAGTCGTGCTTTATAACATTACTAATTAATTGATGTCAGACCTTTTTCTAATACAATATGCTTGTGCCACACCACCTGCTATACTCCGCATATAATTGGAATATTTTAAGTGGACGTCGATGAAATGATGCAGGGAAGTTCTGATGCAGGCTTTTACAATATTGGTGCATTGCAAAGAGCAGGGTCAGTGCAGTCAGGACAGAAGGCGCAAGGAGAGGAAGGTCAGACTAGGACTGAAAATAGGCCAGGCACTAAATTAAAGGTTGCCCCCATCAGTGAATCACCTAGCTAAAAAACTGGCCCATTGTTGAAAATTGTAAAGACACGCTGTTATAGGTGTTTTGCATGGTCAGACTGACTGCATGGATTTGTGCTTGCTGAAGACAATGATTGTAATATCAGGGAAATCAACCGAAAACATTGGCCCCCAGACAATTAAACAGGCCCACAAATAGCCAAAAATAACGCTCCACATATTTACCTGTAAGGTCATGCCTTGTGTCTCCGCCAGATTGGCCTATAGGCAAGTCTGACCCTGAAGGGGAGTTCCTGTTAGCCATTACTGAGGCGTATCTAGGACTGGCCTGCAGATAAAGCCTTCATAAAGGGGGCAACAGAGTATGTCATACTGCAGCTGGAAGCTCAAAATAGAGCCTTTTGTTGCTGCAGATGGAGTGGGACTCACTACAAAGAAATATTCATTTGTGCCTGTGGCACCACAATCCTTACACTGTACCTGTGTGTAATCACAGCAGCATGTTTTGGTGCTTATGCTGGAGTAGCAGGGTGTCTTGCCAGGTTATTTTTGTAGTGCATTGGGAGAGCTGTGTGAGTACTAGTAGCAGTTAATGTTGTACAGAAGGACTGAGATGCATTGGCAGAGCTATGTTTGATTCTTAGGAATGGACTGGCAGAGGGTGCTGTGTGCGAATATTGAGGTGCACTTGAGAACTTAAGAACTGAAATAGCTGGGGTGGAGAGTTAGGTGCCAAGGTAAAGCTCCATATTGGTCCCAGTAATTAAGTAATGAATTCTTTGCTCTCTGATACCGAAAAAATGGCTGAATGAATTACACGAAGCTTAGCACGAGACAGAACTTTATTAAATGGAGCACCTTTGCTTGGTTTGATGTCATTCCATTCACTAGTTTCCAAGAAATTAGCAGTAGAAAAGTATCTCAGGAGTGTATGAAATTCATGTTAGCTGTCAATCAAGCGAGAGCTATCTGGACCATTAGTTCGCGGATGGTCAACGAACACGTTAACGAACAATTTGCATATATACATTTTAAAAACGACTCAGATCTTATTAGATGGAGGAACGTTTTCTGCCATTGTACATTACGGGTTCACAGATCCAAACTAGGGTCCACGATCCTGGAACAATCTAACTGGCTACCCGCAGGCTGGAGAAAAATGTTGTGGCCACCATTACAAGTACCATAAGAGGCCAAAGAAGCCTCCCCGGACTCAGGTGATGAAAACCCAAAGTCTATCTGTCTGTCATATACATGCAGATGTGCAGAGTGTAATATGCTATTTTTTCCTATTGTTGAGTGTGGTGAGGAAAATATACACTGCTCATCTGGATATATGGTTTATGCCATGGCATTTTTCTTGTGAATTTGTTTTAAGAAAAGATATTTAATCAAAACCAGGATTCAGGGAGTTAAATGTGTGTGGTAAGGTAAGACCACGTTGAAGAGACCTTGTGACTCTTAGGAGTTCTTTGCCTGTGTAAAGTAACATGCTATCTGTGAGACAGTATTTTTTTCTAATGCCAGTTTTGCTGACACCGGTAATAAACTCCAGTTTGTCCTTTACACTGTAGCGATAAATGTTTTAATGTGCGTTTATTAGTGCAGTTGCTTTAAGTAACGTGTGTTATTGGGCCACATTTATTTTCACTGCCATGGCATGAATAAGTATATGTATGTGAAATCCGTGCCAAAAAACACTGATCTCTCCTCCCCAATAAAAAGCGCACTGCCAAACAGGGATGCAGATGGTTTATTGTGCAGAAAGCAGAGCCCACGTGCTTTGACTTGATGCCAAATCTTGATCATCGCTCGAAATGCATGCTGATTTTTGCAAAATAAACCACCAGCAGCACTGATCGGGAGTGTGTAGTTTATTGTGGAGAAGCAACTGTTTAGACATATTGCTGGTTTCCTGAGCTCTAGACACCGCACAGTGCCAGGGCTGAGGAAGACTGCTTTGGGAAATCATGGACATGGGCCCCCAGCCACCAACCGGATCTGCAGAGCAGTACCATTGTCAGACAACTAGGATTATGTGGCAAGGAGGACCAAATTATTCTGCAAGGAGGACAGCATTATAGGGCAAAAACTGCAGTAATGCGATACATTCTCTAACAGCATTATTTTCATCCATTTGAAATAAAACCATGTTCTGTGAAATCTGCAACATATGGGGCAAATCCATAATTATGCGGTAAACTCTCCAGTCACAGATTCACATAAATCCACTCCCACTCAGCACTCTTATCAAAAAATGTACTCATGAATGGTAAACAAAGCCTAAGCATTCAAATTCCAATCACTGCCCATTGTTAGCAGCTTTTTAAATAAAAAAAACTTTTTGAAGATAACTACCCCAAAATAAACGTGATATAAAAGATACATAACAAGTAACGTGCATTATGGTCCTATATTGTCATCTCGGGGCTCTGGAGTCATTTACAAGCAAAGGGCTTTGAGCTTCATGGTTTATAACGATACCAGAATTTGTCAATGTATATATTGGACAGTATTAAACTGTTACCGGTTATGTATCCTTTTTCTCTCTCTCTTTCTTATCTCCATGTATGTATATATTTCCAGTTTAGATTGGGCACTCTTCTGCCTAGAGCATTTACAACCAAGTGGTCCAGTGGGACCACTGATGTGGGAAACATCCATTACAACGCAGTCATTACAACGACCTACCTTTACAACGCAACTGTTACAACGCAACTGCCTTTACATTGCATGCCATTACAATGCATGCCATTACAACGCATGTCACTACAACGCATACCATTACAACGCATTATAAGGTAAGTAATGGAGATTCTTTTAGTATTAGGGTGGGTATGGGTTTTGGGGTACATGGGAATAGTAATTTTTACCCCTACACTATCCAACACTTACCCTACTGTTGCCCTAAAAGTATTATGCGTTGCAATGGAATGCGTTGTAATGGTCGTTTTTAAAACTGCGTTTCAATGGCATGCGTTGTAAAATCATGCAATGTAATGGTAGCTGCGATGTAAAGACTGCGTTGTAAAAGCATGCGTTGTAATTGCATGCGTTGTAACGTCATATATTCACTGAGGTATGTCCTGCTTGCACTTCCACAGTGGGAAGTGTAGCACATGTATTTTTTGCCTGCCCAGCGTATGCCTGCCCGCGCAAATCCTGGCTAGCTCCTATATGTAGACGTCTAGGGGCCAGATGTACGAAATCGCAGGTTTACGATTTCCTGACAGTGAATTTTTGCGATTCGCTATTTAGAAATCTCAAAATGTGATGTACAACAGTGTGTTTAACACTGTTTGTGATTCCCAAATAGCTTGCAAGGGACCTGCCTCATCAATATTCATGAGGCAGGTCGCAATTTGCAACCCATTGGAAATGGCCTGGACTCACAGGGATGGAGGCATGCTGGGGTCAGCAGACCACCATGTCTGTGATTGCTTTTTGTATAAAGTAAATTTATTTTTGTAATTCCTTAAAGGAAAACGGGATGCATTTCAAAAATAAAAATTAAAAGATGCCTTTTCATATTTCAGGAATAGGCAGTGGTCCTGTGGACCACTGCCTGCTCCTAAAAAATGTTCATCGCCCACATTCACAAAGCGTAAGCACTTCCACATCTGCTCACTCACCCATACATCCATTCACATAGACACTTACTCTACAATACAGCTGCTCACAAACCAATTCACTTAACCAAACACTCACTCACTCATATAGCCACTTACACAGTCAGTCACTCACTCATTCAGACATTCAGACACCCACTCACTCACCCATACAGTCATTTACACACCCACTCATACAGTCCCTCACTAACCAATACAGTCACTCGCACAGCCACTCACTCACCCACACAGCAACTCACACACCTATTTATACACCCATATAGCCACTTACATACCCATACAGGCACTCAGACACCCACTCACACATGGATACACACAGTCACTAACATAATGTATGAACCAAGCTGATGACAGCTCTCAAATGAGAAATGCTGACTGCAGAGAGGGAAGCACTAGAAGGCTCTCAAGCAAGAAATCATCACCCCCCTTCTGAAAAAAACAAGATAACAATTCACACTAATGTGCAAGCATCAGACTCATACCTTCCCATGATTGTCCTGGAAAACTCATCATATCTATAGCTAGATCACAACTGAAAAACTTCCAAGTATCTAGCAATCAACTCCTAGAATACCAATCGAGCTTTAGGCCCAACCATTGCACAGAAACAATTGTGAACATTGGAGGGCAACTTCTTAGTATCCCCAAGAGAGGCCATAATTGTACACAGATTTTTATGCTTACAACTATTTGTAACTTTTGATACCAGTGACCAGCACCTTCTACTCTCTTGCCTGAACAAACACTTTGGCATTTGCGGAATAACTCGCTCCTGCTACTGATCTTTCTCTTAAACAGGAAACATTATGTCATACTCGACCAGTTCTTGAGTAAATACACCAATATCAGCTATGGGGTCTGCTATTTCCTTGATCCTCTACTCGCCACTTTCTAACACCTACATGCGGCCACTAACTGATGTAATCACCTCTTTAGACTAAGGGCCCGATTTAATTATTGGTGGTAAGGATACTCCTTCGCAACGGCAACAGAGTATCCTTACCGCCAACAATGAGGTCGGCCCGCCAGATTTATATGCGGACGGACTTTAGGATTAATCCGTCATGATTAATCTTCCCCAACGGCCCAGCGGAGTAAGGACCGTCGGAGGCTGACCTGTCATTCGGCCCACCTAATTTGGATGGGTGGAATTACAGGTCAGTTTTCACCGCCTGACACTATCAGAAAAGCCCAGGCAGTAAGAAGGTAGTGAAAACTGCTAAATTCTCCCCTCACCATGGGAGGGGGCTCCTAAGGCGAGAGGAGAATTTTCTTTTTTATTTTCAAAAAGAAAATCCTGTTTTAGTACTTTCTTTTTGAAAATAGAAAAACTAACCTGTTTGGTGAAGGGCTTCGTCTTGCTAACAGAGCCTTGCACCAAATAGGAAAATGCATTGACAGGAACCTCCGTGACTATGGTTCCTGCCAATGCTTTATAAAAGACCACGAGCTTGGTGGTCATTTATAAATTTGGCAGGCGTAGTCTTGGCTTACATAATGTCCTCAGCCAGGCCAACGGACTACTCTGTCTGCCAACATCAACATAAGGCCCCTAAATTTCCAAATGTATGCCAATGACACTCAAATATAATGTAACCTACTTCAATACAGTCCAGGCATCATGGCCACCACTCCACGCCTACTGCCATGAAAGCATAAATGAACAAGAATTTTGTCTGCCTCAACGCCAACAAAACAGATTCTAATTTGGAGTGGGAAAACCCAACACTGATGCCTTTCACTTGACTAGTAGGCTATAAACCACCTCATCATCTGTCAAAACTATACACAATCTTGAAGGTCTCTTCGTCTCAAACCTCTCCTTCACTCCACAAGCTCATGAAACACCTTATCCCAGGTATACATCTTGCTTTGCATTTTGTCATACTACTATCCAGTCTATACTGGTGCTCAGCGGTCTTTCCGAATGCCACGCAGAAGACACTGACAATACTATAAGTGGTACAGAGCAGAGCCATGAGAATACTCTTTGGTCTGAAAAAAGTTGACCTTATATCTGTCTATCAACTCAAGCTAAAGTGGCTACACATCAAACATTTCTTACTAAATGCCCTCAGTACTTTCTGAACATCTGCATACCAAAATTCCCCAGATATCCTTGGAGATCTCTCCCAGACAAATTGTACGCCTAAGACCATAAGACAACTGCTCCAATAAAGATACTGAGCTCTATACCACCAAATGGCAAAAAAAAAAAAAAAAAGAGTAGGCAGAAGACGCCTCACTACAGCGGGTACTGACTTATGGAATGGGTTTCCTCAGTGCAAAACGTCGAACAATAAAACTTTCAAAACTGCACTGAGAAACGTCTTACGACTAGACTGTCATGGTGTTGGATGAATTCCTAAACTAAAGAACTCCGTAATTTTTCTTTTATGGTAACTTTTGTCTATTCTCGTGTTGTTTTCCTGCTTTCTTGCGTCCTCTTTCTCTGTACAATTTTTCCACCTCTGGAGCCTTGAAACAACATTATTTTCTGGCATACACTGCTCATTGGTACCAGAAGTGCTTGTGTAGAAGGCACATTGACATTGCCACTAAACTGCATTATGAGGCCCAAGATGGGGCTTCTGGGGCCTTGTGGAGGTTGCCCGTAGGGCTCGGAGGACTACTGAAGAGGACCTGAGAGTCTCTACAACTCCCTGGGGGAGATCAGAGAGCTATGAGAGAGGTGGTGGCATATCAAAGAGTCAGCAAACAGACTCCAAAGCACAACCGAGGAGTTCTTCAGTGCTAGGCATTTGTCGTAAGAATCTGTGAAGGAGATCTCAGGAGCATCGAAGACTGGCTAGGTTGGGGCTGAGGGTCCATGAGCGCCAACTGAAGGTCTGAGTGGGCTACCACAGAGAATGCTATCCTCAGCGAAGGGGTTCTCTGGGCTGTAAGGCTCCCTTGAGCCTGGTTTAGGACCACTCTGGTCCACTGATAGTCAGTAGAAGGTGAAATATGCTGACTGAGGAGGATTGATTGTGTCTGTGGAAAGGTAGGTGAAAAGAAGAGTTGGGCTGACAGCGCTGGCATAGTGGGTATGAACTGCGGTTGTGGGTGGCTGATGACCAATGAGTGCTGGCTGAGTGTTTCTGATATTCTATTGGTTTTTTAAAAATTCTTTTTATTTGCATATAATTCAAAAAGAAAAACCAGGTGACATTAAGTAATAGCATAATGACCAACAGTACAGTGGCACTTTGCAATACGTATCTACGAAATCTTTCACATCCCCCTGCCCCATCTCCAGTGAGTCTCAAATATACTTGCGCGTCTAGCCCCTCAGTTCCAAACATTTTGAGTGGTATGCTATACAGGAGCACATGGTTGTCCCCGATAATCATTCCATTTCCCCCACACCTTGGTCGATTTGTGCGGCCACCCTCTACTGTCAAAGACGGTAAACATCCTTTACAACGACTGCGTTACAACGCAGTTCATTATCCCGCTTTTTTTACTCCGCAAATTCTTTTACAATGCAGAACTTTACACCACAAACCATTAAAACGCATTCCCCATTACAACGCCCCGTGGAGTTAGAATAGTAAATTGCGTTGTAATGGATAATGCGTTGTAATGGAAAGCGTTGTAAAATATTTTGCGGAGTAAAAAATGCGGGGTAATGGCACGTGTTGTAAACGCGTGCGGTGTAAAGTGACATATTCGTCAAAGACTGCCTTCTCCGCCTGCATGCACCAGTCCATATCTCACTTCCAGTCTCCTAACTGTGGTGCAATGACGACCCACCCCAAAGTCTCGCTATGTTTCTTTTGGCCACCAGAGTGACCCAGAGGCAGTTCATGCCGGTGAGGTCTGTATCGCCCTAAATGTTTAAGAGGCACCAATGATTGTTTCTCATTGTTCGTAGGGATGCACAAAATAGGGATGCGTGAAATTTGCTTTCTTGTAATTAAACAAAATTGCGATTTAGTTTGCCGGAGTACATGCTTTCTCTTCAGGGTGTGTTCCTTGATCACACACCGGGCTTAATTTGCAAACAGTATTCTAGCTGACATTCTATATATATTTTTTTTAAAACTGATTCTGAAAAGATACTCCATTTGTGGCTCTCTGAATGTTTCTATTACTTACCGGTCCTACTCTCGCTTATTTCCATTACGCAATGAGGCCCCTGTGCCTCATAGACACCCCCCCATACCAATATAAAAAGGCACCGCCCACTTCACAATACCTGTACGTACCAAGCCACCCTAGACACACTTGGCCGGGCCATCGGGAGTGAGGACGGGCCGTAATGGAGATAAGTGAGAGTAGGAGTAATGTGATTAGCAGTAAGTAATAGAAACATTACTACCTCCACGTCCCTCTCGCTTATCTCCATTACGCACTGAGACATACTAAGCCAAAGAAAAACCAGGCCAACTGTCCACGCAACAGCCCAGAGCATCACAACAAAATGCCCAAATGAAGGGCAAACAAACAGGAAAGACAGGCCAGTCCCAACACAGCGGACCGAATCCTGGAGGTACGCCCGGCCCCAAACACGAGAAAGAAGAATACCAACAAGACAATGAGCCGAGGACCCCCGAGCCTGCAAGCCGACACACACGGCAACCTGAAAACAAAAGGAAGAAAACCAGCAGAGCCAAAAGGCCCAACCCCCACCGATGAAAGAAACAGGGAACACCGGAGAGCCCACAAAACCAGAAAGAAATCCCCAAGAGGCACACATCCACTGAGGGAAGGATCACCCCACAAAGGCCCGGGAGACCAGACCCACCAACAGACCCCAGCAAGAGGACCGCAAACCCCTAAAGGCCAGCCGGAGTGCCAGAGGCAGAGAAGTGGAAAGGAACCACGAGCACACCATGCCCCAACCAACAGTCAACGCAGAGCACTAGAAGACCAGGCAGACCCCCAAAGGGCGCGTGCACAGAAGAGGCGACCAAAGCCAGGAGACCAAGGTACCAGCAGCCACCATGCCCCATCCGCAAGATGCCAACTCAGGAAACACCCGAGAGGGCACCAGGAAAAAAGAAGCCACAGGGCCACAGTCAAAAACGGAACCGGAGACTCCAGACCCACCACTATCTCCAACAACAGAGGGACCAAAGGAACAGGACCGGCCAGAGGCACCGGAACAACCAGGCACCCATTCCACAGAACCAGAACCTTGGAACAAGGCCAACAGAAGGAAGCCACCGAGAGGCCCACAGACCAGGGAAACCGCAGGGCAACCACCCCCACCCCCAAACCCACCCAACCCCCCGCTCCCCCAACATCCACAAACAAAATCGGGGAACAGTGTAAAGGAGGAGCCTGAACAGCCCCCAGGGCAACCCACACCCAGGCGACCACAGGAAACAGCCTGCACGGCAGGAACCAGAAAGGCCAAGACAGCACAACAAACTCTCCAAAATACGCAGAAGACACGGACGAACGAGGATGCGCAGGAACGCAACCAGCAAAAAGAATGCAGGCGCGAAGACCCCAGTGCATACAACAAACACCCCTCCACTGACCCAAACCCGGCGGAACCAAGGCGGCCGGCCGAGGCATGGGAGCAGGGAGGCACCCCAAAACAGGAGGGAGAAAGAGCCGGGAGCCCCAAACGAACCATCACACCCACTAGAGGGAAAGGCAAGCCCCCAGTAGGATGACTCACCACAACCAACCACCCACAGGACAGGCATTCTCTGGACAACCCAGGACAGGCGCACCGCTCAAGGGACCCGCAGCATGGCGGGAAAGCAGCCGCCAACCCCATCTGGGCAGAAACCGCCCCACAGAAGGAAGAGGAATGGCGAACTGCACGCAGGAAGAACTCAAGGGACCCAGGCAGGCAAGCGAGAAAAGGTGCTTGGAGAAGACCAACAGTACCAGGTGGACAACCAAGCAAGACAACCTGGGAAACCAAACAACCGGATACTAAACAACCAGGCACCCCCAAGGATGAGGAAAGAAAGAAACATGGGACCGCCATAACTGCCCACCAGCAACAAAAGGAACCAGCAGGCCAGGACAGCAGAGGATGCCACCACGGGTGCCTCACGGACCGAAATAAGTTGTAGCAACACGAGGGGCCAAGAAGGAACCTAGCAGAACGAACAGGGCCACAGCGTCGCCCCAAACCACCAAGAAACGGGAGAAGCAGGAGCTGGAGACCACTGCCTCACCATGAAACCGAAGGGGGCAAAGCCCAAACCGGACCACAGAGAGCCACAAAACACAGGCCAGGAGAGCAGAGGAGGCAGCTAAGCCTACAGAACCCAGCAATCCCAGGCAGACTCCCAACCAGGAACGAACCAGGTCCAACGCTGCCGAACTTCTGAGAACAGACGAGAGCAGGTGCTTTCAGGGTCGTATGGCCGTAGGACACAGATACCCCCAACAAGAACTGCAGATGAAACACCCAGGAAGACCACAGGACGGGACAACAGCACATGGGAAACCGGCACACGCCCCACTGCCACAGCAAGGCAGACCAGGCCAAAACCAGAGGTCAGCAAATGACTGACAGGCCACCACTCGCCGGCAAACCACCAGAACAGCAGGCAAAGAGCTCCAGTACTAGAAGCAGCCAACAGGCGGAATCAAGATGGAACAACCAGGCAGGAAGAGGCAACAACGGCACCCCACCAAACAGCACGCAGGGGAAGCCGAAGACAAAGACCACGGCCATACCCAAGGGGGAGAAACCTCACAACAGAGAAGCCCAAACAGACACTGATGCTGCAAACAGGGACCCCGGCAGGAGCGCACCCCTCCCCGAAGGCACCCACCGCCACAGCCCATAGGAAGCTGAAAACAGAGGAAGCACAGAAATGCAGGGGAAGGGCCTACACGAGACACTGCCCTGCATCCGTCACGGGCACCCAGCAGCCTGGGAGACGCCCCCAGAAAAAGTAGTGCCAGTCCTGCAAGCACTGCACTGCAGGCGCAGAGGCAGGACACAGAGGAAAACCGACAGTCAAGGGGAAAAGGACAGGCCACAGGTCAGGAAACAGCCCAACCACCCAAAAAAAATATTGTACAGCTATATACAAAACACAATAGAATGTCCAAACCAGCGGGACATAGTCACCAACGGCAAGAAGCATTGCATCCCCCTCTGGCAGACCCCCACCTCAGATGCTGAGAGGCCTAGCACCCCCACAACAAGCAAAACAGAAGTGCCAAAAAGCCAGCAGCACCAGCACTGATGTGCCCATCCAGCCACAGCGGCAGCCAGAGCACCGCTCTGAAGGGCTGCGACAAGCCCAGGGACAGCCGTAGGCTAAGGAGTCACCAAAACCCAGGAACCCTTGCACAGTCGAACCCGCACCTCGAACAGAGCACCGCCCGACACGGGCAGAGACAACCACAAGGACGCACGGAAGTCGCCGCAAACAAGGCCAGGAGACAAGCACCCACAAGTAAGGAATGCGCTGAAACCCAGAAGAACGGGCCAGGCCACCCAGGAAATGCCACAGACAAAGGAGAACCGGCAAGACCCAAGGCTAAATGCAGCACAGCCACCCCCGCCGGAGCGAGCGCTAGGCACCCACCCAAAGAGGCCACAGATACCAAAGACCAGAGGCCGATAAACCTGCACAGGAGCAGGCCCGCACAACCCCCGTGGCAGGACCGGGAACCCCCGGCACGAATGCCAAGCCCAAGCAAGAGACAGGCGCTAGACCCATGGAGCCACAGCAGAGGACCGAATGAGGGTCCCTAACAGATATTACAGCACCTCAAGAAAAAAGCGCCAACATCCAGAGGGCCAACAACCCCAGAAGGCACCGCAGCCCACCGGCCGGATGAGACCAGAGCAAAGAAGAACGCACGATGCTGCTGCACCGCTATCAGCCAACAAACGCACCCCTCACCGGCGACCCAAAGGGAAACAAGCAAGCGGCAGCTGCAAACACTCCCCCGAACACCTCGCGCAATAAACAGACCACGCTGATGTCTTTAAGCGTAAAAGGCCATTTATTAGGACCAGGCTGCACAACAATGACCAATAACTTCAACATTAAAAACAAAACCCCCACATCAACTCTGTATCCCTCCACTCTCTTCGCCCACTCTGACTCACATCTCCAACCACTCCATGCCCATTCCGTTCCTCAAACATTTTCCCAAATCTCCTAGCATCCTCCCCGGTATCACCTGGCATTCCAGTCCTGCCTCAGCTCCCCCCATCATCCAATCTCCCCCCCCCCCCCGAGGGATGGGTTCGCCCGCTATTGACTCCCCCACCCCTCCAAAGTATCGCCAACCAGGGAACCCCCTTTAGGGCGGTTACCTGCCCCCCCCCCCGGGACCCATGCAGTGCACCTTTCGACCACATCAAGTCACACATTCCTGCGGCACCAAATTGACTCGTTCCACAGCTTACTAACCACATCTCTCATCTCCATCATATAGTAAGCATTCCCCATCAATGAAAGATGCACCCCGTCATCCCTAAAAAGTAGCGGTTCCTCCAGTCTCAGTCCAGCATGAGCGATGACCTTAATGTCCTTGTCCCCACAAAAAAGTCTCATTGCTCTGTTGAGCTTTCGTCGAAGCCTTTTCCACAGCCCCATGCTTAATGGCACCCCTCCAAACTTTCCTTGGGACAAATTCCGTCCAGGCAATGCAAGTCCCTGCCAGCCTGTGTTTCAACACTTCCAAATCCCTCTGCATCAGCTGTAAGAGCGCCAAACCCGACAGCTGAACCAAATCATTCTCCCCCAGGTGTATGATCAACAGATCCGGGCAACCCTTCTGGGGGACCATCTGCGAGCCAGGGCAATAGTGCCCCCCATCGCATCCCCCCTTTACCCCACCAATGCACCTCGTGATGTTGTCCTTTGAGTCCCAGGTTACAGCCGTACACCTGTTGCTCTGCATACTTGGAGGCCCAATGCACGAAGGAATGCCCCACGATCCAAGTGACCGTCTTGGCCCCCGGTCCACCCACGCAACCTATGAAAGAAAAACATGTTAGCAAGAAAACCGGGCACAGATAACACCACTTCCCCAGCAACACCTCCTGCTCCCCCCCCACTCCTCACTTGCGAACATACCGTTCACAACACCTAGACTTCCACCTCCCAATCTGCCGAATCCTGTCCCAAGACCACCCCAACCGGGCCGCCGCTCCAATACGAAACGAGTGAGTCCCAAAACCAGCCGGATCAAAACCCAATCGCCGTAAGGCCATGCGCAGCACCGCCAACAACTGTCCGGACGTCACCCTCGCCCCAGACATGTGGCAAAAAATGTCTCCACTCGCAACCCGCGTGGACAACACAAACACCCTCCATTCATCCACCGGGCACACGCCCCCACAACCAGCCTCGCACAACCAAACCCACTTACCCCGTCCCAACTGATCCGTTTTTGAGTGCCCCAGCCAAATCCCCAGGCGCTTGCCATCCAGCCGTATCTCCTCATACCGCCTGCCACCCACGGCCCGCGTGCCCAACAATTCAGACACCCGGAAAGCCCCAAAAAACATCCAAATCATCGCCAAACGAAACACGCGCACTGCAAACACATCATAACAACAAAGCGACAAAACCCCGACCAACTTTACCAACAATTCAAACGTGATCGCCTCCCGCAACACCCCACCCCCCCTTCTCTCCCTTCCCCAACCTCTGAGTACCCGACTGAGAATCACATCTTTCGTCAGATCAAAACCAAAAAACAAACCGCAATAGAATGCTACCCCTGCCAATTTCCCTGATATAGTCGCAGCCGTCAGCCCCTTTTCAATGCAATGCAATACAAACTGCAGCACTCCTTGCTCCATCGCTGAGCAATCTCCAACGGCAGAATCCCCACGCCATCCCATAAAGGATCCAAACTCCGCCCATGCCAGTCGGTATGCACGTCGCGTGGTCTCAGCAATAGAATTCTCCACCAGGCCTATCACCCTCACTCCCCCAAGGCCCAGATGCCGTCCGGCAGCTTTGTCTTGCACTGATCCGCTCCTGGTGCCAATCGCCGGAACCGCTGCCACTGCGAACGAGACAAGGCATCCGCGATGTCATTATTCGCTCCAGGGACATGCTTGGCTCGAAAAACCACATTCAATCGTAAACATTTCAACATGAAACTCCTCAACAATCTCAGCACCCTCAGGTCCCTTGCCCTCTGCCGGTTTACCAGCTCAACCACAGTCATGTTGTCCACATGGAACAACACAGATCTGTTCTGAAACTCGAGACCCCACACTTCCAGTGCCACTAACAAGGGAAAGAATTCCAGAAACACAATGCTCCTCCCCTGCGGCACCCAATGAGCTGGCCAGTCCTCCGCACACCACCTGCCATCCCAGAAGATCCCAAAACCAGCTGCCCCAGAGTAAATTTAACATTGCTAAACCATCCTGTCGTCTGCAAAGTCCAGGGACACCCCGTTGAAATCCGTCAAGAAAGTCAACCATGTCCTCAGGTCCGCCCGAACCCCCATGGAGAGCCGGATCCTGTGGTGCGGAAGAACAGCCCTCGACATGGCCATGCCGAGCCGCCTGCAGAACGTCCGTCCCGCCCTAACCACCCTGCACGCAAAGTTCAAGAAACCCAACAGTTGCTGTACCGCCCTCAACGCGATCCTCTTCTCCCCGATCGCCCACCAGAGGCACGCCTGAATCTCCGTCACTTTAGCAGCATGGAGGCGAGCTGTCCACTGAAGGGAATACAGCTCAATGCCCAAGAATGTCAGAGTGCAGCTTGGGCCTGCCGTCGTTTCCGGGGCCAAGGGAACCCCAAAGTGCCGCGACATCTCCTGGAACCGTGACAGGGCCCTGCCACAATCCCCGGAGTGAGCGCTTCCAAGAAAGAGAAAATCGTCCAGGTAGTGAGTAACGTTCCGATGCCCGCTAATCTGTGTAAAAGCCCACTGCAAGAAGGTGCTAAACAGTTCAAACAGCGCACAAGAAATCGCGCATCCCATGGTCAAAACTTTGTCCACGGAAATGGCCCCTGCGAACTGCATCCCTAGCAGCGAGAAATCCGCGGGGTGTATGGGCAGCAAGCGGAAGGCAGACTTGACATCACATTTCGCTAATTCCGCCCCGGCCCACACACCCTCACAAGGCGGATCGCGTCATCCACCGATGCGTAAAGCACCCTAGAGTCCTCTTCCGCGATGAAATCATTCACAGACTGTCCTTCAGGCCACGAGAGGTGATGTATCATGCGAAACTCACCCTCCTCTTTCTTGGGCACCACCCCCAGCGGAGAGATGATTAGGTCATCCGCTGAACGGGCCAGCTATTCTCCCCTCATCCATCTCTTTCTGTAATTTGGCAGCTACCACTCCCGGCAAGGATGTGGCGGATTTCAAATTGTCTGCCCATCTCCGCACCCTGGGACCTTGATAGCCCACCCGAAAGCCCTCCGTGAAACCCCACTGAATCCTCGACGCCGCATCCCTATCGGGGTAACCCGAGAGCCACGGGGCCATCGCCTCCACCTTAACCGGTGTAGGCGCCCTTTGGTCCAGCCTGTCCCCTCCCTTTCGCGTTTCGCCATTGCTCCGAGGGCGTGACCAGTGTAAAGCATTGGGTAAGGGCGTGCTTCCCTCCACACTTTGAGCACTCATGCTTGAACTTGCATGGGTAGCGGGAACAATAGCCCCAGTTGTAGCTCCAACATGCCCCGGTGTTAGCCCCGCCTGGCTTAGTGGCCTGGCTGGCGCTACTGGCCCCAGCGGTGTTCCCCCCCGCCCCGCTTTGGGCGGGACGCGGCGGAAAAGACCGGTAAGTAACCGGCAACCCGCTGGCCGTGTGGGTGGATGCCGAGGAATGCGTGGACGCCATCCACTGCATCCATAATTCCTGATCCACCTCCCCCCATTGCTTGTCCAGGTTGGCGCTAACCCTGGCCCTGAACTCCTCATCATAACTAAGCCAGGCGAACCCCCCGAACTGCATTTGGGCCTTCCTGATGATGTCCATGTATTTCATTAACGCTATGGCCCTATCCTGGTGCTTAACGCAGTAAATACTGGCATAGATGAGGAACGCCGAGGTCCAATTTTCCATCGTCACCGGAACCCTAGGCCGCCTAGTCAATTCCCACTCCTCTTCTTTGGAACCCTCCTTCGCCTGCACCTCCCTGTGCAGCAATTTAAACACGTCCACATACTCGTGTTTCCATATCCTTCCCTTAATCTTGTCAGACAGATGAGACCCCAGGGGCATAGCCAGCCCCATGTAGGGGAGCTTCTTCTGGTGTTTGTCCTCTGACTTGTCCCCTTTCTCGTCTTTCCCGTCCGCCTTGTCCGTCTGAACCCCCGCCGTAGCTACCAATTTTCCTCCCACCTGCTTGACCACCCTTAACGGCTTGTCCCCCGGCACCTCTCCGGTCACCCGCACCGACCCCTCCCCCACCCCCACCAACCTACAAGCCTTCTTCCTACCGCCCTGTGGCCCACCATCCCAAGCCGACCACCAAGATCCCTCACCTGACAGCGATGAGTGCGTCTCGCCGGGCCGTCCTCTGGAGGTGGAAGCCTTGGATGTCTCCGCCTTTGCTTTGCCCTTCGTCGTCTTCTGGGCCTGTAAAACACCAAATCCGCTGTTGCTCTGCACCCCCCCGTCCTGTCGTCGTCATCCCGCACTTCCCCCTCCTCAAGCTCATCGCTCTCCTCAGCATAATCCAACTCCACTTCCGGCTCCACTTCCACAGGCGCCCACAACACCTCTCTCACCGCACGTTTCACACCCTTACTTTTGCCAGCACCCACACCCCGGCCCCCTGACATACACGCCGCCGTTGCCCGCTCCCGCGTTGGAGGGACGGCTGCTGCGGACCGCCCTGCTGCTTCATGCCGGCGTCTAGGGGCCGTCTTGCGCCCCGCCGGGCCGCACCGCACTCTGCCGACAGCCGCCGGCTTGGATCCACCCCTACCCCCCAGGCCGCTCCAACCTGGGTGGGCCCCGGCACCATCGGGTCTCAAAGCCGTCCTGGCCGTCCCTACCGGGCCCGCCGGCCCCCTGCCACCACTTGCCCCCCCGGCCCAGCCCTGACCAAATCCTCTTCCTCCGCCCACCTCTCCTCCTCCGAAGAGGGGGTCGGGGGCCCCTCCGTCTCGGTGTTCCAAACCGCTCCAACCCTCTGTGCCTGCTGCTCCGCCCATCTCGCCTCATTCAGCTGCACCAAGAGGCGCTGCTCCCTGATCCTGTCTTCCCAGGCCAGTGACTCCCAGCGGGGGAGGGAGGGGGGTGGGCAGTAGCCCTGAAACCCCCCTCCCGGCTGCCAAAGTGCAGGCTGAGGGGCCGTCCCCTGGGCCCCCACCGCAATGCCCCCTGCCCCCCGGGCAGTACGCCCCCCGCCGCCTGCACACCCTCCGGACCCAGCGGGACTACCCTGGCCCCTGCCGAGAGGTCAATGGGAGCGTCCACCCAATGCCCCGTGCTTGCCCCCATACCCGCTGCGGCCAACCCAGGCTCCAAAGACGGGGCGCAGCGCCCCCCGTCCCACTCCCCCCTCCCCCTTCCACTCGCTCCGGCGTCTCCCCCCAAACCGGCTGCTCTTGCTGGGGCCCCTCACCCCCCTCCCCCTCCCTCCCCTCGCGGGCAAGCCGGTGTGTAGAGCAGCCCCCCGGTGGGGCCCAGCCCCACCGCGGGTCCCGCCGGTCCTGGGGACACAAAGTCCAGTTTCGGGAATGAAAGGCGCGGAGGCAGGATCTTCCTCCGGCCCCCACGCACCGGCTCCTTTTTAGGCCTGCCCCGCCCCCTCCCGGCCGTGCCCCCCGCCTGTAATAGGGGTTCTTCCTGGCACGCTAATACAGCAGCCGCCACCCCCGCTGACGCCGCCCTCGGGGCCCTCGCGAATCCCACCCACGCTTCCCCCAGCACACCGGGCCGGAGGAGATCCTCCCACCCGGCGCGCCCAAGCACCCGCAAAGCCTCCCTTACCTCATCAGCCGACATGGCCTCCGCGTCGCGATCTCGCGCTGCAGCCCCGGACCACCGACCAGTGGCTCACGCCTGCAAATCCCGACACGTCCGCCACTCCCTGAAGTACCTCGGCCTACACTACCCCCAACTACCCCTTCGAAACTTCCCTCCCGATAGTGCCGAGCGCAGGAAGAGGAAGTTGCCTTCCTCCCCGCGCTCTTATACCCACCCCTAACTCCACCCCTTGACCCTGCCTGGTCCTCCCCTGCGCGAAAGACCCCGGGGGAAGACTAGTCTGCGACTCTGCTTCCCCCGGGGCCCAGCAATGGAGAGAGAAGCCGGCCCCAGCGCTCCACCGGGAAAGGCACAGCAGACCACCGGCCAGGAGAACCAAACCAGCACAAACCAGGGAAAAGCCCGCCACACCGCTAACAGGCACCGTCCCCCACGCGGGCCACAGGAGAAACACAACAGCACCCCTGGCCACACAACGAAAGGAGAGAGGCAACCACCCCATGCGTCCTGACAGGAATCCAACAGCCTGGGAGACACTAAAACCTAGCAACCGTCCCCCGCTGGAGCACCAGCAGGAACAAAGAGGCGCCATTTAGGGCAACAAGGGCACACTCTGCACACGACAAACTTGCACCAGGACCGCATGCACAGCAATGTGGATGCTGAGCCATGCCCCGCGGCAGGGCCATCAAACGCCCCCGCCGACCAACAGAGGTCTGCTGTCACACAGACATACACACTCACCGGCTGGAGAAATGCACAGCAAACCTCCGGCCAGCAGAAACCAGCCTTGGCAACAGCCCGACCAGAGGAAGGCACTGCCGACCTCTGGCCAGGGAGAAAAACAGGCGTGTGGAAGAGAGGACGATACAGCGGGGCTGCGGGAACCACAGAGTCCCTGCACACGCCCACAAGCCGGCCGCAGGCAAGCATCACAGACCTCCGGCCCGGCAAGAAGAGGGAACGAGGGAGGAGCCCCACGCCCACAGGCAGACACAATCCCCCACCTTACCTGAACAACATCTTCCCCCGCAGCACGCCAGAGAGGAACACGGAAGCCGGACCCCACGACCGCCGGCATGGCTCGGCAGGAAACCAAGCCCCCAGGAACATCGAAGCTCACGGAAAGCGCGTGCCCAACCCAGAATAAACACTGCAACATCACAGCAGGAAGCCACACTCTGCCCAGTGTGGTGAAAAGGCAGCAACTGACACCGCCAATCAAACAAACAAACACGCTAAAGTGATCGTGCCACACACCCCCCCCCCCCTGTCTACAGACACAAAAGAACAGGTATTGTGGATTGGGCGGTGCCTTTTTATATTGGTAGGGGGGGGGGTGTCTACGAGGCACAGGGGCCTCATTGCATAATGGAGATAAGCGAGAGGGACGTGGAGGTAATGTATGTCGCACTTTGTGGATGGTATGTGTTGTGGATGGGTGGGCTCTTTAAGGAATATAGGGGCCGAGACAATAAACTCTAATGTTTAAAGGAGACCGTGGATTAGTATTAATTCTGAGACTGAAATTAAATCTCATCTCACACATCAGAGGATATATATTTATCCAAATTTTAACCATTCTACCGAGATAAATTTCTGGTCACCAAGTAGCTCAGCGAATCACAATATGCGTTATGACTTGTAAATCCCTACTTTATCATATGTGCTTGTACATGCAACATGTGCTTGGGTGCAACAATACCTACACCTATCACTGGTGCCCCACTGTAAAAGTAAAATTATTACAAGCATTGGGCTAAAAAACGTACAAGATTGTAGGAATCCAAGAAACGCAACAAATCTTTAGCGGTTGACAGAACTGGATTGTTCGTGTTTGAATAATCAGTGGATTAAAGGGAACCTTTTTTAAGTCTAGTTTTTTGTCAACTGCCCATTAAATAGTGTTCAGGACACAAGCTCCTGGAGATACAAAAAGAGAACTCTTTCAATGTTCATTATTTTCGTTTTAGTCCGTTCTATAATGGGGTCCCGAGGCTCAAGTCCCTTCCTGTAGCCATTTGTACTCTCCAAAGAACGTCAACACATTTCGACCTCTATGTATCTGTTTTAAGGTGTGAATAGGGTCTTCATCAGGAAATAATCCTCTGCAAAAGTAGTCCCTTTCTGAGCACTGGGACTCTACTCTGCCCGTACACTGTTCTTATTTTCTGCAAAGCACCAGGCAGAGGTGTAAGTGTGCTCCATTGTGTCAAGTCAGGTGTATGATACGGGGGTCATAGGTCACTGCTGTGCCCCATTTGGACGATGGCAGGGCAGCGATCAGTGCTCGCGGTCTTCTCTACCCGTGGAAACATGATAGCCCAGCTGCCAGCGCTACCATCTTTGGAAGTGGGGACCCAAGTTTGAGTTCCAGCGTCCGCTCAACATCCTGTCATTTTGGGCAGATCACTTAATCTCCACGTGCCTAAAAAAATGTAATGTCATTAATGCTCATGTAAACTGACATATAAAACTGCAAAAAAATAGATAAATAAACGGAACCAGTTTACAAGCACGTTGTGTCACCATGCGGACACTTTAGTAGTGAGGGAAGATTAATCTCTTGGCTCATGTATAATGCTTCCACATGGTCCATCTTGTGGAAAACAGTGTGGGACACCTCTCAGTTGATGGTATGGGGATTGGGGAGGAGCTACTTGTTATCATGTTTTATTAATGTAACTCTACTACATGGAATTCCCCTCCCTTTTTCTTTTGGAATGAGTTGATGGTGTTATGAAGCTGCAGGAAAGTTAATTTATTTTAGGAAAAATCAAGTTTCTCTTTTTGACTGTACTACGTCATGCAATTTTATTAGGAACTTGAAGCTGTTTTGAAAAACGTGATATCATGTCTTTCTTTATTGCTTCATGGTTGTTTAATTATACATTGAGGACACTGCCAGTTCCAATTTGGCTCACTCTTTCTTGTTTGTATCTCCACAGCAAGTAGTCAGTGATAAATTTGAGTCTGTGGTTTCCAATGCTGGGCACCGGCACTTAATTATCAACACTGTCACTTATGACAGTTTGCCACATGGTGGCGCTGTCTGTTTACTCTAGAGATGAGCACAACAACAATTGTTAATAATTCAAAATAAATTGAAAATGATTAAAACCTGTAACCCTGGGCGGTGAACTCCGCTCCGCTCGCGGAGTTTGCAGAGTTTTCTGCACTCCGCGTTACTCGGAGATCGCGGAGTTCCGAAAAACTCCACCCCGCGTAGCGGAGTGTTTTTTTTTTACTTTGCTTGCGTTCGTCAACGTCAAGTTGGTGACCGCAAGCGAGGAAAATCAACCTCCCGGCGAGATTTTTCCTCGTTTGCGATCGCCAACATCAAGTTGGTGAGCGCGAGCATGGAAAATCAACCTCCCGGCGAGATTTCTCAACGCGGGGGGGTCAGGTTTCTCATTGCGAGTGGTCGCGTATGCTCGCGACCGCTCGCGTTGAGAAACAGCCCGTTCGCGTTGAGAAAGCTGCTGCTCGAGTAAAAATCTACTCGAGCGGCAGAAAAGGAAAGCAGGGACCGATTGCGCTGTGCATGGTGCCGTTCGCGATGAATGCACAGTGCGGACAAGCATCTGGCACTGTGCAATCACCGCGAACAGCATTTTTCTATCGTACTCCGCCGCTTGCGGAGCTCCGAGTAGTGCGGCGGAGGTTTTTTTGCACTTCGCGGTGTTCCGCGTAGTGCAACTTCGCGGACTCCGCCCAAGCCGTTTTTATAGCCTGAGGTGCCTGGAATAGTCTGAACAGTCCAGTGTTGGCCGTTAGCCGCAGGGGAGTTATGGAGGTTATCGCAAGATTCCTCCGATTGCCGCCCCGCAATGGCTGAGGATCGGGGGTGGTGGGGGATTGCTGGCGATTGCTGCCCCAAGACGGCAGGTAAGAGCGGGGGAAGGACGCCGCCCCCAAAACTCGTGCCGCCCGGGGCGAACCACCGCCCCTTGCTACGCCACTGGAACAGTCGCACTTGTAGGAGGAGTGTGATGGTTAGTAGTACAGACAGGGGCCGTGGATGGTACAAGCTGCAGTGGCCATTCGACGAGGGCCCTAGCACATATTTGTTTTACAAATTAAGCACTGCAAGTAGTTCATGGAAATCTGTGGAAGTGGACCGGCAATTGCAGACTTGATGTTGGATGGCGTTTACCATATTTCCTGAACTGCTGTCTCCTGTGAATCACTGAAAAAAAGGCACTCCGACCCAATGGCCCTTCGGTTGTGTTACAGTTACAGTCCAGGTTTCTTTACACGAATGTCTAATGCTAATGCTTTGATTTGTAAGGGAAATATCGTTGTTAGATCTTTATTTAATTTGATTTGCCACAAAGTACACCTCTGTATTTGGATGCCAACATCAACAGAAGCGATCCCCGGGCAGGGGCATTAAGACTTTGGGGGTGAGCTTCAGATTTCCGACATTCACGCTGGCATATCATGTTAACTCTATGAGAAGCAGTTCATGAGGGGGGCTTAAGGGCCAATGGAAGGAGTGCGGATTGTGAGGGGCACTTAAAACACACAGTATTTTGTAAAATACCCATGTTTTGAGACCTTCAAAACAGAAGGGTATGCATGTGTTTTTGTTTCAATGAGTATTTAAAAATCCTAGGTGAAATCCGACAGACACCTTACAATCCCGACTGAAAGGTCCTGTACCCAACAGTTTTCTAAATAATACATTTATTGGGGGGGTTGTGTAACCAGGGCCGGACTGGCCGTAGCTGGCACCGGGCGTTTTCCCAGACTGCCTGATGGGTGGGGCCCGGTTTTGGACCGGTGGGGGCCGTTTTTGGGACCAGTTTTGAGCAGTGCTGCAATATCTGCCTCCTATAACAAAAGCATCAGCAGTGTTTTCCACCAGCATCCCCCCCTGCCGGTCTGACTAAATTGCCAGAGCTGGTTTGCGTTCTCAGTCTGGCCCTGGTGTAACATCTCAAACACCCCCCCTGAAGCTACGCCCCTGTCACCGGGCAACACTTAGGTCTCATGTTTTGGATAAGGCTGTGGTCCACACACCAGGGTTGGCTTTGTAGAAAGAAATGGGCTCATGGAACTAATGAATCTAGACAAGTCTCAAAGTCTACCTTGGCTACGGCACGTGAAAACATGGCTTTGTGCCTTGCGGCTGATAAACCTGCAGCTGGATCTCTGGGGGCTTTTTGAAATCGACTTATTAGTAATTCATATTAGAAAAGTGTCACCAGAGTGCAATAAGTGGTAGCCTTTCTGAAAACCTTTTGGACATCAAACCTGTCCCTTCTTTTGAACATTACCTGGACGAAATTCTACCACATCTGGCCAGATCCTTGCACATCAAATTTAGACCTGGAAATCTATTTATTAATAGTTTCATGTGTAAAATGGAAATCCAGCCCAGTTGAAGATGTTTTTTGTAAATTTTGCAACAACGTCATTGAGAATACTGAATGCGTTGTTCTTCTGCCCAGCATACTTATATACGAAGAGGGAATGGATTCGACCACTCTGTCGCAAGTTAGGCATTAGGCGCCATGGCACGGAGAGTCTTCAAATCTGAAAGAAGCGCTCGCATCATCTTTGCCTTGCACAAATATTTGTATGCAGTGTGGCTTCGCAGAAAGCCTTTGGGCTTAGCATTGTGATCTAGACAGCCTTATGTGTTATCTGATGATGTTGGCTGCTAGTCACATAAATATCTTTGATGTATTTCTATTTTTGTATTTAATGTTTTTTATTGCTTTTGTGTGGTACAACCCTCAAATATTATTGATTCATTGACTTTATGGGTTCACCCTGACACGGATTGTGATTATTCTCTGAGGTGGGTAGTCACCTGCCCTAATCAATAATTCAGTTTCTTACAGCTTGGGATTGATATTGGGCATATTCAGGTCGGTGACATTGATCACTTTATTTGTTGCCATTTACATCTTGTGCCCCACGCTCATGTGGAGAGAAGCACTTTGTGCTGTTTTGATGACCCCTGCTGTTTACCTCACACTTCCTGCAGGCGCCATTTTGAGAGCTTTTTATCTCACTTACAAGTGGTCATTCGGACGAGCCTCGCTACAGGTGCCTTGTCAGCCTTACGGTCAGGTCCTGTCTCTCAGCCCTCCCTGGTTCCACCCTCCGGCTATTGTGGGAGATCTCTCCTCCTTTCCAGCCTAGCCCAGTCCACCTCATAAGGTGGTACAAGTGCGGTGCCGGTGAAATGAACCCTTTCCAGCCACCAATTGACGTCCTGCTCTATGAAGAGCCTGGGTTGAAACAGTAATTGAGTGGGGTCTGTGAATCTGAGGATGTGTTAAAATACAGAGCAGTATATATATATACCCCCATTATTATTCTTATAATACCTTGCTGGTAGGCAGTAGTGAGTAACTTAGTATGTATTGTGGGTGTTTATTGTGATGGGGCTTCAGTTCATACTACCACATTTCTTCCTCCTGTGAAGATGTCTCAAGGAAATCCCAAAACTGCCATTGATCACACTCCAAAGCGGAAGATCAATACCAATTTACACGGGCACGTCACTCCTTGTCCAATCAATCCAGAACTATATGATCAAGTCTATTTCCTCCTCTTTGGGCATATTGGCCCAACAACTAAAGCCCTTCTTCTCACGGTTACCAGGGCCTGATGCAGCTGCCCTTCTGCTGCCCCAATTCTATTCTGATGTCTCAGACACACGGGCCATGGACAAAGGTGACTTTGATGCCTCTGAAGGCAATCTAGAGAGATTATGGTGACACTTGCCAAAACGAATTAGGCAGGAAGAGGAAGCTAGGGAAGGTCCATCTCCTCTAACTCTTCCACTCTTTTAAGCAATACCTTTGATCTGGAAGAAATAATCCACCCACAGTACCGAGATTGGCTACCTTCAGCAAAAACTGAGGCCTATGTGCAATCTAGGCTCAGAAAGCCTTTCCCGAACGTGGTGCATCATCGCCTCAAAACTGAATGCCCTCTTTAATGTACTAGAATCATGCAGATGTAGACGGAAATTTCTTCGAGGTGCATGTCATACGACTTTGATGATATGTATAGTGCGTGGTGGTGGGAAGGGGGTGGGGGGTTTCGGGTCTGATGTTCTGCAGACCAGTTGGGGGGGGGGGAATACAGTACCTAATGTCTTTACACTACATATTTCAACGGTACATCGCCGGTTGGGCCTGGCCCGTCTGGTACTGTGAAAAACTAATAAAATCTGTTGTTAAAAAATAAAACTGAATGCCCTCGCCACCTGCTTGAAGGCAAAGTCGCAGATACACCTGAAATAGACCCTAATGTATTCTCTTTCTTAGGGAAATACATCAAGCATACAAAAAAGGGCATCAGCAAGTTCTAGGGAGCTTGTCAAGACAAGCTTTTTGACCTTTTAGGCCACCCTTCAAAGATCCTTGGTCTTACCTTCTCGGCCAAAGGACAAGGGACCCCCGCAGATCCTGATCTGTTGGCCGGATAGGCTCAAAGGGCCATTTATCTTCGGGAACTCGAACTGTGCTCTCTCTACAGAGAGGCACATCTCGATTCTCCTGGGAATTGATCCCCAATTGTGTGTTCTAACCACTAGTGAAGCAGGCAAAGCAGCAAGTGATCTGCTATTCGCAAGTAAGTAAGCAAGTTAATTGGGGCATTTACTTCATTAGACAAAGCGCAAGCAGCCCTGAAAAAGGTCTCTAACCAAAACCTGTTTAACAAAGATAGCAGAGGGCACTCCGCTGGCCGAGCTTCCTTCCAAACTTCATTCAGAGGCTACCCGAGACTGGTGGTTTGGAAAGTGCCAGCAGGAACAGGTTTTCTTTCTGTGTGGGTACGGATCTTTTAGAGGATGTAATTACCGCAGACATGGTAGAGGAGAAGAAAGCACCTCCAATTTCTCAGATTGGACACTTAATTTCATCCCCGTCAGTACTAGGCAGCAGGATTCACCTATTCTATCCAGACTGGACTTAAATTACACAAGACAAATGGATCCTCTATACAGTACAGGGATTTCAAGTAGAATTTTACAAGCCATATCAAGCTTACTTCCCACATGCAATTCAGTATTCTCTGGATAAGCAGATTTCTCGCACTCCACACCATCCCAACACGTTTGACAGCAACATTTTTCTTGTAGACAAAAAAGGAAGAGATTATTGACTAGTAATCAACCAAAAGATTTCAACATGTTCATATTTTACAGACACTTCATGATGGAAGGCATCCATCTCTTACGAGATCTGTTGAAAGAAGGTGACTTCATGCTCCGTGTAGACTTGAAAGATGCGTATCTCTCAGTTCCCATCTTTCCACCTCCGAGACGTTTTCTCCAATTTCATTGAATTCTTCATGCTTCCCTTTAGACTATCATCTGTGCCCTGTTGCATCACCAAACTGATGAAGCCAGGAGTTCAATTCCTCAGACAACGGGAAGTCATCTTATAATTTCTTTCTACAATATCTTGATTATAGCACAGGATCAAGACCTCCTTCTTCAACACTTTCACTTAACCATCTCTCTCCTGCATGACTTGGGCTTTGCAATAAATCAGATTACGTCCCTCCTATGTCCGACCACTTACATCGAGTTCCTAGGGTTCCTGATAGACTAGACGTCTTCATCCTTTCTCTTCTGGACAACAAGATCAGAGCCATTAAAAAAGAGATTTGCGGAGTTCTCGTGAAAGACAAGGTAACCCTTTGGTGGATAGCTCATCTGGTGGGACTCATGTTGCCCTCTATTCAAGTACAACTCCAAAAGTTATCTCTTATGCTCTGGCAATTCCACTCTCACTAGAGCTGAAACAAGAGCTTCAGTGGAGGCTATCTGGAACCTTGATCCCAGGTGGGCAGAAGTGACTTTTGTAGTCAACTTTTTTGCGATTCCGGCAGCGGAAAGTTTTTCATACAGAACAATTGATTCCTATAGCTCAGGTATCTCTGCTGGACATACACCGGTGGCAGACCACTCAATAGGAGAACATCCACTGGTTTCCAAATTCCTCAGAGGTATTAGTTTTGTTTCTCTTCCCAAATCCAAATGTTCAGTCCTGTCAGACATTTCCCTTGTTCTTCCTTTCCTCCAAAAGTGTCCCAATATTGCCCAGTTATTTAGGAAACAATTATCAGGCAAACTCACCATGCTATTGTGTCTCTCATCTTGTCAGAGAGTTTCTGATATCAGCGCTTTGGACCTAGCAGATAGGTTTTTTACTCCGTAGAGAGTTACATTTATAGTTACGAGAAGAACTATAACTAACTCAAAGCAGATTTCTTATCCATCCTTTATCACAAATCCTAAAATGTGTGTTGTTAGTTGATTACACTCCTACAAGGAGGCCACAAAGGATCTCGGAACATCCCCTTCTGGGTAACTATTTATTTCTCTCCCACATCCCTACAACTCAGTTTCAGTCCTCAAGTTAAACAGATGGGTTTGTTGAATTTTGAATCAAGCTGGCATTGAGGTTTGCATTTTTTGGGCACACTGAGTCAGATGTGCTATGGCTTCTAAGTCCTTTTCATTAGGAGCTAGCCAACAAGATATTTTGTTTATGGCTGATTTATCAGCAAAGTCCACTTTCAAAAATCCGTTTTGACTGTTATCACTCAGCTTTAAACTTGTATAATCCAAAACCTACGGTCCTGCAATAGAATCGAAACATTTCTAATAATCATGAGCAAGAATTTTCAAATGTATTAATGGCACAGATGCGAGGATTTTCCCTCCCAGTAGTTTGTTATAATTTATGTTATATACCACATTCTGTATTCAATGTTGTGATTGCTGTTAATACCCACTGACATTAACAAATGGTATAGAATATCTTTAATGATAGTTATTTTTTTCAGTCGCAAATCAGAAAAAAATGTGACGTTTGGACAAGATTTGACCGGATATCGTTGCAGCAAAAAAGAGGAGCACAGACAGCAAGAGTGTTTATATCACTCATCGGCCACACAAAAAATCTGATGATCATCCTAGACAAGAAGCTCAACATGATGGCACAAATCAATGCAGTGAGCACCTCCTGCTTCCAAATGCTATGCATGCTTCAAAAGATCTTTAAGTGGCTGCCACAGAACACCAGAAGGATCATCACGCAAACACTCATCTTAAACAGGCTCTACTATAGCAACGGACTCTACACCGGAATCTCCAAGCAACTCATACACAGACTCCAGACCATCCAGAACACCACCGCAAGACTCATACTCAACCTCCCATGCTGCTCCCACATCGCACTTCACCTGAAGGAGCTTCACTGGCCCCCCGTTCACAAGCTCTGCCAATTCAAACTTCTCACGCACACATACAGAGCCTTACACAGCATGGGACTAGCATACCTGACCAGCCACATACACTTTCACCCGCCTGCCAGACACCTACGCTCTGCACACACCTTGCATTCACAAAAGCAGAGCAGAAGACCGATCATTCTCCTACATCAGACCCAAAATATGGAACAATCTACCTCAACACATCAGAGCCTCCTCCTTACTTCTTGTGTTCTGACAGAAGCTGAAGTCCTGGCTCTTCGAATACCTCTGCAGGAATTTCACACCTGCTGAAGGCCTGCGTTCCCTCATGGGTGATTAGTGCACCATACAAATCGCCATAACTTAAGATCATATATTGGACTGTGAAAGGTTAATGTTGCACATCTTGGGAACAGTAGTTTTTTTCTAAAGAACTATGGGTTTTGTAGTTCTTTGTGTCTGTTTATTGAGCTTTCAATATGGCTGCTATCGGGAAAAAAAAGCAAGCAGAAGAAAGCCTAACCTCACCTCTGTGTCCTTAATAGAACTGAAAATTCTTGTTCACGAATTTTGGAAAATGTACAATTCATCTATTAAATCTTGTACATTGAGAGTGCAATTTTTGTGTGTATCTTGATGACCTGGGGGTCTTGATTCTTTTATACTAGCGTTGGGTCTGTTACATGTATCATCTTACTATTGGTTATAGTTCATGCGGGAGAAAGCAACCTTGTTTCTTAGTTCAGATTGATGTTCTGTGTGCTGAGAAACGTCACCGCTGAACACTATCACCACATTCTGGGGGTGTATCAAGAGGCGCCGCGCTGACCCGAGCACCTGTTTTAAGTGACTGCAGTGCGTATAGTGAATTGATTTAACCCCTTATCGCTTTGAGTTAGTGCCTTATTTTCAGATAGTACATTTCGTAAACAGTGGGCAAAATTTGCCTATTTCTGCCCGCCAACTCAGAAAAATTTCAGGGTAAATTAATTCACTTTACACTCTGCAAGCGCTTAAAACAGGTGCTCAGCAAAGTGCATCATGATATAGTCCCTGTTCCACTAGTCACCTTCTTGTAGATCTCTTTCTTGATTAGGCACTTTGCTTCTGAAGAAAAAGGGGGTATTTTTATATGTTCTGAACTTCACTTATCTCATTTATTCCTCTTTCCACTGTGCAAAGTTTCAATATCACGCGTGCCTCTATTTTTAGTAAAATGTGATCCACTTCAGCTGGGCTATTGACTCACATTTTTCCCATGCAGGATGGATGGTTACTTCTGCACGGTTACTTCCCAGTAATTGGACCAAAGCTTTTTCATGTGAAGTATTAACTAACTTAAAATGGGATAAGTGAGTCATATTGAATGACACACTGTCGCAAATTGGTATCAAACCCTGCAACATTATTAAACTAAAGTATTTGTTCCTATGAAACAAGTGTGTCCAACGTAAAGCCATGTGGGTCAGATCCATGACAGGTTTTTTGGATATAATAAGCATGCAAGATATTTACTTACAGAAAATCTAAATGGGACTCATTTATGTGGTCAAAGGTTATTCTGAAAATCTGGCAATAATTTAGCCCTTCGGGACCTGTGTTGGACGCCCATACTTAAAAGACATAAGACAGTTTTTCATGATCAACTAAATGCAATTAGCCACTTATATCAAACATTTGCTCGCTCTGGTTGAACGATCTCCTACCACAGGATGTTGCTGCATGGCACAGCCCTGCAGGAGGCATTATATGTAGGAGAACTGGTTATCTTGTCTCCCACTCAGATGGCGTCCAAAACCCAAAATGTGTGATGGAAGGTTAAGTTTCTGCTGGTTTGTCAGTTGGTTATATGCCTTCAATTAACTTTAGAAATACTGATGTAACCTGTCAGGTCAATCAAGTTAGTGATAAATTAAAAAGAAAACTGATGCTTTTAGAAATGTGTATCTTTTTGTCAGTGACTTACTGACCTGAAGGCATATCTACTGGGCAAAGTATGTTATTTTGTACCGCACCAAAAATGCCATCAACCTTTTACTGAAGAGTACTTGTTACCAATCAGTCTTCTGCCTCTAAAGCTGAGTAAAAGAAAAAACACAATATATATAGCAACATTTATTTGTAAAGTTTTTAGGAAAAAGTCCATTTTGGAAAAATAAAATCACACAAAGAAATATGTGCTGGATTTGGTTCCTACAAACGGCCACAAGGGGGAAACATTGCATTAGTGTTTGCCACTGAAAGAAATGACACAGCTGCTTATTTAGGTGAGAAAATAATGATTTAAGACAATATGCTTTTAAAAATGTTTTGTTTTCTTCGAACAGCAAATGTTCTTGTTACAAAGCACCTTAATTTAAAATGTATATTATTTCAAGACGGGCCCCTCAGACGCCAGGTCATACTTTCTCATTGCAAAGTGCTCCTTACAATTCCAGATCACATCAAGAGTAAATTAGCCAGTCACAGTGGCTCCTGGGGTTTCCCTGGATTAACAACAACTCCCAGAGGGCCTGTTGCACTGCCCAGGCACCGGGGGCAAGTCAAGTTTATTAGCATAGTTACTACCATTGCATGACAATAAACAAACCATAAAAACATTGCATAATAGTAAAACATTGCCTGGAAAAAGACAATCCATAAAACGCCATAAGTTACTATGGTTAGATGGTTAAACCATAAAAACATGAAATGTACACCAGTGCAGGTAGAGTGGTATTAAAAAGATGGCCTTCAGTGATGAGCCCCCTGGGAGCCAAAAGGATATAAACCGATTCGATAAAGAGAAAATATATCCATATTTGAAGGCTGATTATACGACCAACAAGACAAGCTACTCTTCTGATGAAAGCAGTGACACTAATAGAAGAGATTCAGCCAGTAGTGACTCCAGCAGCGGGAGTTGGGGAGGCCCTAATCAGAGGAGAAATAACCGCCCACAAACTCCTAACTACCCCATACATAATTTTCAAGGCCCACAACCTCCATACTGGCCTTTTCCTATAAATCCCCAAGGCCAACCCCAATTCTACCCTGCTAGCCACCCACCTTTTTTAGGCAGAGGCTGGGGCAGAGGAAGAGGGCGCAGAAGAGGAGGACAAAAACAGGTCCAGTGGCAGGACCAACAACCCAATATGGTGGAAACCAGGAGCAAAACACAGGGCAGGAGAGTCTAGTGGTAAACCTATCACATAGGCAATTGACATCAATAGAACAAATGGTACTGGAGAAGGGGCTTGGATATGTCCCCACCCCCAAAGATGATAAATTTCTAGAACAGTGCGAAATCCAGAACCTGTTCAGAAAGGTGCGCCTGAGGGCTTATTTTGAGGATACAGAAGAACCTGCCAAACTAGACTGAGGCCTACGTAACCCCTCTACCTTTACCCCCACCAGCGGCATGGTACCGGTGGAGGTATTGACATTTGAGAAAGCCGTGCTAAAAGAACTTAAAAATGAGGGAAACAGAGTTCCTTTTCACAACCTTTCGAATCAGGAACGTGCTGCTATCAAATCATTGGCAGAAGACAACAGCATCACAATAAAACAAGCTGACAAAGGGGGAGCAACGGTCATTCAATCCACTACGGATTATGACTCTGAATGCTTACGCCAACTCCAGAACAGAAAATTCTATACCCCCATAGCAACGAACCCCACAGCACGGTTATCAACCAAGATTGCTATGATGGTTTTTGAGGCAGAGAGTAATGGGTGGGTAAGCAGAAAAGAAGCTGATTTTCTGATCACTAAACATCCCAAGACCCCCTATTTTTACACTCTGCCGAAAATACATAAGGGGACCACACCAGTCCCGGGCAGACCCATAGTCTCAGGGATCGGTTCTCTGCTAGAACCCTTGTCGCAATTTTGTGACTTCTTCTTGCAACCTCTGGTCAAACAGACTCCCTCATACATTAGGGATACCACTGATATCCTACGCATTATGGGGGATTTGGAAAACACCACTGATATCAACCTCCTGATCACCCTGGATGTTGAGCAACTATACACCAATATCCCACAGAGAGAGACACTGACAGTGATAGAAACTGCACTAAGGGAAACTGAATGGGTGGTACCGACTCCCATCCCATTCATTATGCAATGTGCCACCTTAGCCCTAACAGAGAATTTCTTCGAGTTTAACAACCAACTCTTCCATCAGTCTCAGGGAACTTCGATGGGGAGTACCTTTGCTCCCAGTGTAGCTTGTCTATACATGGCGGCTTTTGAGCAAGAGATTATCCGACATGCCAGCAATCCCTTCGGAGTTAACCTGAGACTATGGAAGAGGTTTATAGACGACATACTGATCTTCTGGCAAGGGGACATACAGACATGCAATGAATTCTGTGAGTGGATCAATACTAAGAACCAGTACTTGAGGTTCACCCATACAATTTCACCAACTGAAATTGCTTTCCTGGATCTCACCATCAAATTACAAGAGGGCAAACTAACCACTACTATGTTCAAAAACCTACTGACAGGAACAGCCTGCTGTTATATAGCAGTTTTCATCCAAAGACCCTGAAAAATAACTTACCCTATAGCCAGTTTTTACGGATTAGGAGGAATTGTAGTTCAATAAATGACTACAAAACTGAAGCTGAGGCACTGTCAGAAAACTTACTGAAAAGACAATACCCTAAACAACAAATTAATTCTTGCATGAAACGAGCGAGAAATAACCATCGCGAAGGCCTTCTAGAGGTACATGTAAAAGAACCCTCCAATACAGTGACCTGTGTAACCACATACACACCAAGATCTAATTTGATCAAGAAGGCTGTGAATAAACATTGGGAGATCTTGAAGACAGGCACGCTGACAATACCGAAACCTAGGTTTGCGTTCAAGCGTACTAACAATCTAAAAGACATGTTAATACATACGAGACCCAAAAACAGAAATAGTTCAAACCAGAGACAACTGTGGGACCTCCCCCCTGTCGTAGGACACTATCCTTGCGGATCATGTACCGTTTGTCCGCAGACAAAACACATTAAAGAACTAGCATTGACTGACACATTCACATGGACGATCACCAAACACACGAATTGTAACACACCACGTTGTGTGTACCTATTGACATGCCCCTGCGAGAAGAGATACGTCGGTATGACCATGAGGGCCATTAAAACCAGAATAACTGAACATAAAAGCAGTATTCGTTGCCTCAAGACAAACACCAAACTCTATACCCACTTCACAGAACTGAGACATCCCCCAGAAAGTCTACGTTGGGTAGTCCTCGAGGCACATCAACAAATAACACATACAGCCCTGTTCAGGATTGAACAAAGATGGGTGTTTCGTCTTGATTCAGCCAATAGTGGCTTGAATGATGACATTCCTTGGAGCACCATTAATTAACACATGATCCTTACCTACAGCATACCATGGGAGCTCAGTATACACTACATGATGACAACTATTGCTCCTTATAAGGTGTCCCCGTCACTGAACACCTGGGACCGTAAGGAGGTACCTTAGGCAGTGTTGATTATTTCCATATATTGAATCTATTATCTGCTGCACTTGTCCATGCTTCGACACAACCCTTATACCAACATGGCCATGATTAACTTTAACACACTTCTAAATGGCCGCCATGATTCCGTTAACAAGGACATCATTTTTCAACTACTATGTGATTTCACTTTGACTATCATCGAATCTGTCGGTACTTAATGAGGGACCTCATGCAGTGTCAAATATTTCCACACACTGCATTTCCCATCTTTTTTTAACACTATAGTTGGATAGCAGTAGTGACGCACTATCCCTATATGATTAGGCGATGAATAACCACCAACAGCACACTCCAAGATGGCCGACATGATTCCGTCAACATGGACATCATGTTTTGACTACTGTGTGATCCCACTTTTGATCTTTTAGAACCTAATGAGGTACCCTTTGCAGTGTCAATTATCTCGACACACTGCATCTCCTACCCCCTTCTTTGAACTCTATAGCGAGACAGCAGTACCATCCCCACAATGATTTGGCTGTTAATAGCACACTAATACACACTCCAAGATGGCCGCCATGATTCTGTCTACAATGACATCACTTTTCCACCAATCGGTGACTCCGCCTTTTTGATTCCAGCTGTAGCCACTTCACCCGCTCTGCTGTCTTCGCGGCAGGTATTTAAACAGGTTCCTGCTGTGACATGATACCTTCCTGGTTGCAGCGGAGCGGGTAGGTCAGCCACGTGGCTCCGAGTGGGAGCAGGTGAGTATGAACATCCCGTTGGAGGCTCATTCTGACATCGGCGATTAATGGAGGTAAGAGGTACCGGGATCAGGCGCTGCAAGCCTTAAGCCATTGAGCTTTAAGCGGACACTCTTTTCTTCTCTTATGGAATTAGCCCATTACGCGGCAGGGCCCCTGGGGCGCTCATGCTGTGCCACTTCACAGGAGCAGCACTGCGAGCATCCAGTTTGGGGCACGGCGTGCGGCGCCACCAGATACACCAGCCCTGTGTGAGCACCAATAATTGATCGTGTCATTGGTTTGGGGTCATAACTGCAGGCTACAACCACCCTGACCCGGACCTTTTGCTCCTTACAACCGAGTGCACCAGGACTAGTAAGTGAGCATCGAACTAGTGTACATATAGCCTATTATGTTCTGGTAATTTATGTCTCATTTAATACAGAGACACTACATTGAGTGTCCTCATACTTCGCTGATAACTGACGAGGCAGAATTAGATACCTGGAAGAGGTGAGCTTTTGTCCACCCACCACCACTGTCCAATAAGTCACATCTTTTTAGCATGTATACACAGGGGTATTGTACAGAAGTACACACAGAGCTTGAATGGCATGATAGCACTGTGTGTTTTTAATATACGTTCGATTTACAATGTGATAATTGGTCCACATTTGATTGAATTTAACTGGGACCAATTTCAACTCCCATGTTATGGTTTTAAATTTGTCCTTTTTTGTACTCTAGGTTGACTGCCTTTTCCCGGGGTAATGACCCACGGGTAGAGCATTTGGTAGGTAGCGTTGCACCTTACCACTCACTGTAGATAGTTTTTTATTCACCCGGTCCTGAAGAATCGCCAGCTGATCACTTCCGTGACTTATTGAGGCGAGAAACATGTTGACCATCTAGGGTTTGAGCGAAAAGTTTGTCACATTATAACAAAACATTCGCCTCCCTTCATCTCTTTTAATCAGGTTGGGACCCTAACGGAATAAAATTTATCATAAAGGCATCCTTTACCTGTTTTACATTCACATTTCACATCTACACGTACCTAGGCCCCTCACACCCACGGCACCAATACAGCGAGGAACAAAAGAACTCCGATAAAGAGCCCCTTTATGGGTGCCCGTCGAGCATTGCAGCGCTGGCCCGACGAGGAGCAGACCCATATGATGAAGCATGACACCTAGCTTGCTGGGTGTGTGAGGGTCCTAGTTCCGACAGGAGGAATTCCCCACCTCCTCACTACCTAGAGTACACACAAGGTGAGCAATAACCCACCTGAGGAACTCCGTACCTTTTTGTCTCTTGGCTTAATTTAGGGCATATACGTTGGACCTTTATCAAGCCCTTTGCGTCCCTCCTTTTGTTGACAGCCATATTGATCAGTCAGACTGGTCATATCCAGTTCCAAAGTGACTTGGTTGAGAACTCGCAAAGCCGTTGCCTGGCAGCTTCTTGCCGCCAAATCAAGGAATCGCACCATTCGGCAGTTCAGCTGCGGGTCCCCGGGGGCGGAGCGGGCCAGAACAGCTGGTCTCCGTGTTCAGATCCCTCTTTGACTAAGGGGAGCTTTTAGCAGTTGCCCCCGTTCTAACATGAGCCTTTGCATGTGCAAAGCAGATGTAGCAGGTCTTCCATGGTCGCGCCGCATAGGCGGCAGGCTGTCTTTGCGCGGTCTGTTTGCAGATGCGGGAGAGGCTGCGTGCACGGTTGCAACCCCAAACAATATTTCAGGAGTTGTTCTTTGCTTGTTCTTGAGTAGCCTAAGCCAAAATATTTTTGGGGGACCAGTGCTCTGTAAGTGCTCAATGTCATCCAGCCGTGGGCCTTTTTGCTAACTCGGCTTTGTCTTCCACCAGCGATAGGGACTTTATTGATTTCCACACTAGCCTTTCAAATGCACTGTGGGTGACAGCCAATTCCTAGAGCTGGAACAATCCAGTATTCCGCAAGGATTCCTTAAGGTAGGCGGCAGTCGGTGATGAATCTCTCTGTTGCAGCTCTTGCCATAGATAATGGTTGAGAGTGTCTGAGGGAGCCTTCCAGAGTTTATCCCAGCAGATTATGAAGGCTCCTTGCCTTGCCAAGATCTGCCAGTGTAATCCGAATTCCAGCCTTATCTGCAGGTGTAGTTAGGCAGGCTGAAGGTAATCCTGGCGAGGTGCAGTTAGGCAGGCTGCAGATAATCCTGGCGAGGTGCAGTTAGGCAGGCTGAAGATAATTCTATAAGCTCTTGTCATGGTGCTGTCCAAAATGTTGGCATCCCTGCCGCTCTGGAGTTCGCTGCCATATGCTATCATAGGTATAACATTGGCCTGTATTACTTGAACTAAGGGAGATAGTGTTGGCCCCTTCAATTTTAACTCGAGATTCTTTAATACTAAACCTTTTCTGCTGATTGTCTCCGTCTGACTAGCAAATTGACCTCCCTTGTCAGCAATCACTCCTAGGTATTTGGATTCTCTTGCTGATTGAATACGTGTGTTGCCCCAGAACCAAGCTGGTAGTTGCCTGCAATTATTTCCTATTGTAATAGTTCACATCTTCTCAAAGTTGATATTTAGGCCATTTGCCTCAGAGTATTCTTGCATTGTAGTGAGTAGATGCTGTAGGCCTACCTATGTATGGCTAACCAGGACTACGTCTTCCGGATAAAGGAAGCTTGACAGCAGTAAGCCTCCTAGCCTTGGGGCATGGGAGTTGCAGGTATGGAGTGCCTGTGCCAAGTTCACCAAAAAGAGGTTGAAAAGGGTCAGAGCCAAGACGCGCCCCTGTTTGAGCCCCATACTGGTTGGTATATATCTTGACAAGAATGAGCCGTAGACCTAGCTTAACGTGTACCCAAGTATCTGTGTGGAGGGTGATTAGCAGGTCCAACAGAGTCAGAGGGATCCCCCAGCGTGCCAATTTGCTCTAAAGTCTACCACAATTCACGTGGTCAAAGGCTGCTTTGAAGTCAATAAAGCATAGTTGTAACAGCAGTTGGTGAGTTTTTGCCTTGTCAATTAGCAGTGACATAGCCAGGATGTTTATTATCGTGCCAGAAGACTTTAAGAACCCTGTTTGATTGAGTGGAGTTATTGAGTTCTCTGTAACCACATCTAGAGTTCTTCTAATAGTGTTCCCGCAAAATATTTCGCCTCATTGTCTAATAGGGCTACTAGGTGATAGATAGTTTTTTGGTAAGGAGGATTTGTCCCCACTTTTAAATATTGGTGATATTATAGAGCCCCTCCAGGAGGGCGGAATTGCGCCAAAACACCTTATTTCGGAGAAGAGTGGTTGGAGTGTTTCCGCCCCAAATAACGTTTTCTGTTTGAATATTACTGGGGGGACCCAATTGGGCCCAGGAGCCCCTTCTCTCTTGCCATTGCTGATTTGCCATCTAATTGATGTAATGTCGGCTGCTGGAGGAGGATAGCGTGTCACACTTAGATCTGATGAGAGGGGTGCTAAGGAGTTGCTTGCTTCTGGTAAAGTGGCAAGGAGGCTTTCGGTTGAGTGCTTTTTTGTTTCTGGGCGTATTGTTTGTACAGTGCCTTCCTGATGAAAGTGGTCCCCAAGATACCTTTCCCAGACCTCTTTAGAGATGTAGGAGGTAACACCCCCATGAGAGTTGCGGGAGAACCTGTTGATGGTCCCCCAGAATCTAGCACTGTCATTGTGCTTTATGTCTGCAAAGAGCTTTTTTTAGGATTCAACCCAGATTTCTTGACTGGGGGTGAATATTTGATTTACTCTGCATTTCGTCCCATCATCTGTGTGTCTTTTGCTTTCTCACCCTAAGTGCGCCGGGTATGCCCAGACGTGGGTCCCGGGCTCACTGTGCCACTGGACTCAAGCTAGCCTAGCTAATGAGGGGTGATGCCCCGAAACCGGTCCAAGGATACTTGTTTCCGGTCCAGGGAGGACCTTGCTTGGCAGTTCGGGCTGGACTGTTCCCATAAGGAACAGGGTCAAGACTGATTTGCATTTGGCTGGGTCTAAACTGGGGTGGCATAGTGAGCAAAAGAATGATGGATTTAATCCAGATCTCTTGATTTGGGGGTGAATGCTTGATTTGCTCTGCATTCCGTCCATCATCTGTGCGTCTTTTGCTTTCTCGCCCTAAGTGCGCCGAGTGTGCCCAGACGTATTTCCTGCCGTAAGAGTGACTGCAAAGCGTTATCCTCTGAGTTGTGGTGGAAGGACCTTAAGATACGATTTATCATTCTCATGGCTGCTTGATCTGGATCCACTGCGTTTTCGGGATACTCCCCATCCCGTTGATGGTTTGGCGAACTTTAGTATTGACTGGAGTTTCGAAGGTCTCCGCCAGGCTGCCGGTGAAAAACTCCCATTCCACTATTTGACTTGTTGTTGATCCACTCAGTGCTAGAAAGAGAGATATAGCTGACTGCAAGAGATGCCCAATTGTTGACTGTGCAAATTTGATCCTCTTGTAATTGATTGTAGAGATCGACTCGGGTGTTACCCGTGGCCGATCAAAGATGGGCAGGATTGTCATTAAAGAAATCTCCTGAGTTCGGTGGTCACTGTAGCCTTTGTCTCCTAGGTGAAATGAAATAACCTGTTTGAACAATGGGAGGGAGATAAAGGTATAATCTATTGTCGAGCATGCTGTTGATGAATAATCGGTGGCCACCGGAGGGTTGTCTTCTGGGAACCTACCGTTGGTGGCTCTTAAATTAAGCTGCTTGAGGTCCTCCAGTAGGAGCATGCCTGTTCTGGTTGAGTGGCCCTGAGAATTTTTTCCTTGCATTGGTATGTCCCAGTGTGAAGTTTGAGCAGCCACTGCGTCTTCTGAAGAGGCTCCAAGTAGACATAGATTCAAATCGCCATTGAGGGTGATCTCTGCTGTTTCCCCTTCACTTATGTATGTCGCGAGTTGCTCTGTCCGTTGCTGTGCTGCAAATTTTTTTGGGGGGGTAAATATAGGCATTGATGATTATCATTTTGGATATCCTGTTCTGAGGTCAGGTGGTTATTTTTATTGAATTAGTTGCTTAAGAGGCGGAGCAGAGAGGGTGAGCCGAGGCAGTGCAAGCGATGGAGACATAAGTTACCAGTCCGCCCTGAAGGTGGCCGTATTTTGCCCCCTAACTGCTGGTGTGGAAAAGTGCAAGTATCCTTGGAAGTGTGTTGGTTTGGACATCCATGTTTCTTGCAGTGCAATAATGTCAAAGGTACTTAAGTAGTCCCAGTCAAGCAGCTTACTGGCAAGGCCATTAATATTCCAAGAGCACAGATGAAGTTGGTTGTTGCTCAGTGTGATGACCACTGCTTTGTCTCCGGTCTTGTCATTGCGTGCCCGATGGATTATTTATTATTCTGGTTATCCACCATAAGTCATTGTACGGATGGCAGGAGGCGACTAACCTCTGATATTGCCTGTGAGCATCCTGAGGGGCCTTCGTATTGATAGCTATTGCTCCTCTAAGCACAGATTTAGTGATGTTGTGTGAGCCAGCTGTGGGTAAACCCCTGTCGTGTGAGAGTAGAGGTGCGAGATAGCCAGGTTCATAAAAGGGGGTGACATTTATCCTCCAGTTCTGTCTCAATCTTGGCATTGGGTGCCCGATTGATTATTTATTGTTCTGGTTATCCACCGTAAGTCATTGTACGGATGGGAGGAGGCAACTAACCTCTGATATTGCCTGTGAGCATCCTGAGGGGCCTTAGTCTTGATCGGTGAGTGGGCTATTGCTCCTGTAAGCATAGATTTGGTGATGTTGTGTGAGCCAGCTGTGGGTGCACCCCTGCCCTGTGAGAGCAGAGGTGCAGGATAGCCAGGTTCGTAAAAGGGGCTGACATTTATCCCCCAGTCCTGAAGGCAAGTCTTTCTGCAAGAACTTTCTGTGCAATGTTAGACGTTCTCCAGGTTGTCTTGGTGAGTTCTTCCATCCGCGGGGTTTCAAAGCGGATGAAATCTATCAACACCAGATCTGTTGAGGATAAACCTGCCAGGGATGGAATGTTTGCCAACAGCAGACGTATATTGCCTCTGTTCAAGACGTCATGATTCCCTCTGGATTCGTATGCTGGTCTGAATATCAGCGTATCTATGACCCACTGTAAATTTATCTCTTCTTGGGCCTGGTGTATCGTAGTACCGGAGGGGCAACCGGATGGATTTCGACCTTTGATTGGCTTTAGTGCCCCTTCTCCAAACCTTCTTCCTTCCTTGGAAAGGGGTGTTGGGTTCCACCTGAGACAACAGGGCTATGACGTCCGGGGAATCTGTGCCGTTTGCATGCCTTCGGACTGGGGTTGAGCAGCCTCACCTGACCTTCGTCGGCATGGTGGTGGTGTAGTGGGGAACCTGTTAGTTGCTAATCTGATTCGCTCTCATTTACAAGGGCCATGGCCACTGGCCTGCGTCCCCTGGCTGGAGATGCCAGCAGGCCCGTGTTAAGTGCCTGTAATTTAGGACTCTGAATTTGTTGGTTGTTGTCAGACCCAGCTCCCGTACTTGTGCCACTTATTGCCTCGCTTGTTTCTGTCATTTTTGTTCCTTCCCTTTCTGACCAGGAAGTAACACTGGCCGGGTGGGCATCTAAGCTCCTCCTCGGTAGTCCCAGCAGTTGCTTGGTGGGAGGCTCCTTCGGTGCTTTGGTGGCTAAGGGTCCATAAGGACTCCTGTGATTGGCCTCTCGGGGTGGGGGTAGCTGTTGTTTGGACCGATGCAGGCCTGAAGAGGGGATAGATGTCTCCTTGGTTTATCGCAGGCTTCCTATTCTGGCCTTTCCTCCTCCTTTGGGCCCGTCTTTGCCTTGTATTCGGTTTTGTTTCCATAGTAGCTGGAAGTGAAATTGATCCAGTCCTGGGGCCTGGGCAGGCCTCTCGATCTGGTTGGGCCGTGTTTGTTGAATGGCTTGGTTTTGGACTGAGCCCAAGTTCCGCCATAGGCTTGTTAAATGTAAGGGGCAGGTTGTGGGAAGGGCAGATCGCAACGGACTCTTGCTCCATGTGGGGGGGGGAAGCTGCTCCTTATAAGTAATGGACTGCAAATACTCAAGGCTTCTTTTTTTTAGATCTTTACATAGGTTATGAATGAAAGAGCATTTATAAAGCGCGCAGCTACTCAAAAAGAGTGTCCTGGTGCTGAAAAGACTCTATCATACCCACTGCTGCCCCACGGGGCGGGAGACCAAGTGTTAGCTGCGCAAAACCAGGTTTTGAGCATTTTCCTGAAAAAAATTACGTCGGACACCTGCCTGAGTGTCAAAGGTAGGAGGTTTCAGGTGTGGGCACCCTGCAACTGAAAGGAACGGCTGCCGGAGCAGGCGCAGTGTATCCTAGGGACGGATGCCAAGTTCAGCGAGGATGACCTCAGGGTGCTTGGAGGTACATAGTGCGTGGCTCTCCTTCTGAGGTACTCTGCTCCGTTTCCCTGAAGGGCCTTAAAGAAGAGTACCAAGGCCTTAAATCAGATTCTTTTTTTTACAGGGAGCCAATGTAAGGCCTTGAGGTGAGGAGAGATATGAGTCCTGCGTTTGAGCAAGAGGAACGCTCTTGCGACCGCATTCTGGACCACCTGTAAGTGATTAAGCAGGTATTCGGGGAAGCCTAGGTACAGGACATTAACGTAGTCCAGTCTGGAAATGATTAATACCTGGACTACGGTCTTCCTATGATCAAGAGGCAAGAGGGGAAGAAATTTTCTAAGCATCCATAAAAGCCCAAAACGGGAGCCTGCAACAGACTGGACCTGAGATCTCATCGAAAGGGTGCTGTCCATCTTGATGCCCAGATTTTTGACAGTGCTTAGAGCGAAGGGGGGAGGTGAAATGTCTGATGGCCACCAAAGTTTCCACTCAGCCGCGGGAGGGGAGCCAAAGAAGATGGCCTCAGATTTCTCAGGATTGCATTTTAGCTGGTTCTTCCTCAATCATGAGAACACCTTCGAGAGACATGAGTTAATCTTCTCACCTTCAAAGTCCGCTCCCTTGTCGCAGGTAAACAGGAGCTGCGTGTCATCCGCGTAAGAGATCATTTTAGCGCTGCACGCTTCTGCCAGTGGAGCCAGGGGTGACATATAAAGGTTGAAAAGAGTGGGGCTCAGTATCGAGCCCTGTAGAATTCCCACTTTCAGGATGAGGATGGGAGCCGCGAAGGGGGGGGGTCCAGACTTCCTGGCATCTGTTCTCCAGGAAGAGAAAAACCACTTCAGAACAGTGCTGCCTATACCACAGTCCTGTAGCCTGTTCAGGAGTCTATCATGTGGCACGGTATCAAAGGGCGCAGAGAGGTCTAATAAAATCAGCATGGCTTTCCCCCCTGATCGAGCTTCTCCTTAATGAACTCAGCGACTTCGAGTAGAGCCGTCTCCGTACTATGGTTGTTTCTAAAACCTGACTAGCTCTGGTGTAGGAGATTATTTTTTTCCACGTAATCAGAAATCACTGAATTGACATATTTCCGAAGAGCCTTAGAGAAGAATGGCAGTAGTGAGATAGGTCTGTAATTTGCTGACACTAAGGGGTCAGCAGAGGGTTTCTTGAGCAACAGGAGAATGTTCGCACTTTTCCAAATACCAGGCACGTGGCCGGCCATAAGGGAGGAGTTAAGAACCTTGTTTGCATCACGGATTTTAGTATAATGAGCCTTTAAGGCCTGTTTGTATTCAAGTTTATCGTCCGGATTAAAGTTTTTACGCCATATCCTTTCAAGGCATTTGCAGGTGCTTTTGCTCAGTCTCAATGCCTCATTAAACCAGGGAGCCGAAAGTCTGGTTTTCTTTGGGGTATGACTGGGCATAGGGGCGAGTGCATGAGGGCAGTGCTGCACCCAGGTCTCAAGACAAAGAGCATCTCTCTCTGGTTCACCGCATAGCAGCGGAGGGTGGGTTTCCAGCGCCTCACTCAGAGCAGATGAAGTAATCCGATGGAAAGGTCTTTGGGTGCTGACCCATTTCGTGCCAGGGGTCTGACGACCCCTTACAGACCTGCGGACCCTGAAACCAATGAGGTAGTAATCCGACCACACTAAAGGAAGGGGCGGATCCACCTTGAGCTCTGAATTTGAGAAAATTTGGTCGAGGGTGTGGCCCTTATTGTGCGTAGGGTGGGAAACATAAGGAAGCAGGTTAAAAACAGCAGGGGACTCAGTCAGGGAGATAACCTCGGGCTCAGTGGGTTTGTCCAAATGGATATTAATGTCCCCCAAAACCAAAAAGTGGCTATGTCTGAGAACCAGGGGGGAGATTGCCTCGCTAATGAATTTCAAGAATGTACCAGCTGGACCAGGAGGCCTGTATACCAGGGCTCCAGCCAAGGATTGGTGATCAGATAAGGCACAGTGAAAACCGAGGAATTCTGCATCATCCAGCTCCCCTATAGGAATAGTGTTGCAGGTGTATTCCTGCTTAAAAATGATAGCTACACCCCCTCCTTTACCTACTGGGCGATCCAGCATTGAGGGGAGAGAGGAAAGTTTGTCTACTATAGGACCACACCCACAGCTAGGTTGTTCTAAGGACGGCCCAGTTTATGCACACTTAGAAAGTGAGTTCAAGTCCCCTAGCTTCCTGTCGATGCCTGCGATAAAGACTGCCAGGGTGTTAAGGAGGGTCAGCTGTGCATCCATTTTGTCGGATTGGTAATAGAGAGACTCGAACCAAGAGTTGCATTGCATTTAAGAGAGATGCCCATGCACTGTCTTTGTTGACTCGGGCTTCACCTCTTGGGTTGGTTTTTCCTTTGTCCTGTGAGCAGGAGGCAGCTGCCCTATCATGAGTTGCAGCTGCTCATTTGATGCGTGAGGATCCATCATGTGCATCCTGTGAGTAAGCTGTTAGTATGTCTTCCCATTCTTGTGCACCGATATACCAGAGAAGTCCTTGTGCTTCTGGCTGGCTCCCTTGAGCTCCCTCCTGGGGGAGGAGGGACAAAGGAGACAAGTGGCTTGGCTTATCATGGTTTTGGTGGGTTTTTAGTCGATGTTTGAAGATGTCGAGCTGTCCAGCTGAGCTATGATTAGGAACTTGTTTATTTCACAATTCTTCTTCTTTGCATTGGTGGCGTAGCTTGCCCTCTTGTTGGGTGGTTCTGTGCTCCTGTCTTGGACATATTGTGGTGGGTGGGCCGAGTCTGGTCCCATATCATTCTCTTGCGATGCGATGATGTCTGCCTTGTTTGTTGTAGTGTTGGCACAGTATGGGCCAAAGGAGCTTGTCCCATCCAAGTGACCTTTTCGATCCCTGGACCGGTTTCGGATTTTACACCGGATGTCTGAAGATTATCGTTTTACGTTTGACTGCCACCTTCTAGGGGCTGCAGAGGAGATTGTAAACCATGGACCCCATTGATGTTTGAAAAGAGAACCGAGCCTGTGTCTTTCAAAAAGCTGAATTTGGAGTATGTTTTCGGTTGAAAGGGGGTGGTCCGGCATTTCTTGGCGTTAGCTTTTCCCTCTTCTGCAGTACTATTTTTTGTGTCCTCCTTATCGGGCTCGATTTCAATGAGCGGGGCATCTGGTTGTATTTGCGCGAGGGGTTGAATTGACTGCAGCTTCCTTTTGCGCTTTTTACCCTCTGTTTTTTGCCAGTGGGGACCCCGTATTCACCCGGACCTCATGCTGTGCTGATTGATTCCTGCCGATGTTGTCAAGTTGCCAAATTGCCGCCATTAATCCCTTCCTTGGCTCTAGGACTTGTTGTGGACATGGCCTTCCAGTGGACGGCACCGCTCACCCCCACCTGTTTGTTAAGCCTTGTCAGGGAGGGGGGCGTGCACAAGCACACTCGATCTGTGTGGGGAAAAAAACTGACCTTCTGAGGTTCGTGGTTTTGAGGGGGAACCTTTCTGTTGATCTTTCGCTTCTTGTTTGTTGGTTTTTGCCGTTTTTTGTTTGGCTTATTTGGTGGACGACGCCGCTCCCCCACCCGTAGAGGTGGAAGCTTAACATTTGGGGGGCACGAGCACGTACGTCCAGCAGAGGCAAATCCCCTACCTTTTGTATAGCTGTATTTATTTCGTTTTTGTTGTTCCGCACTAGTCACACTACCACAGTGCACTGTCCTTAAGTAGTTAAAGGATTGTCTATGCGCTGCCACACCCTGTCTGTATGGAGGGGGCACGAGCACGCGTCTAAGTGTTCCAGTTGGGCAGGGTTCTTTTAGAATCTGAGAAGAGCCGAGAAGGAGCAGGTGAGAGTTGGTAAAAGCAAGTTGGTGCAGATAAAAGTTGGTACAGAGCTGGCTGATGATGTGGTTAGGCTGTTTTGTTGTCCAGTTTGTGCTGCTGTGCTGTTGATATGCCTCCTTGTGCTTCTTTGTTCCTATATGAAGGTAAAGGAATAAAGTCCTGAATGACCACTTTCGTCCTCCGCTGCAGAGTAATGAGGACGCAGGATGTGGGTGAGTTATCCCACCGATGGGGCAAGCCACACTGACCTAACGCCAGCCGCTTCTGCCCCAGTGGAGGGTACTGCGGATCTTGCCTTACCCGCCTTTCTCCACAGTGCTACATAATGCTGCAAAATTCTGCCTTTCTACCCTCCAGCTCCTTCTACTCCTACTCTTGCTCCGGGCTTCCCCTCAGTCTGGTGCAAGGAGTCAGACTGGAGGTGAGAGATCAGAGGTCGCGGCGGTGAAGGTGGGTGGTGTGGCAGCTGAAGGTTAAAGGCAACTGGGGCTGCAGACGCAGCAAAGATTTTTCTGAATTGGGCACGGGTGCACTAATACCCGTTCCACAGCCAAGTGTCGGCTGTTAGCAGGCCCGGGCTCCACCCAGTGCTTAATTTGTAAAATATTAAGTGCCAGGGCTCTGACCAGGAGGCCACTGCAGCTTGCACCACCCATTGCCCCTGTCATTGCTGCCAAAACAACTAACCATCTCTATCGCATGCAAATGCGACAGTTCAGATTATTCCAGGTCCCCAAAGCTAAAGGAATGGCTAGGGAGGCAGGTAGCCATCATTTTTTAATGTATATTGTTTTCCTAAACAACTGTTATACTGCTCATCTCTAAATTATATGAGCAGCGCCACCTTGTGGCAGACTTCCCTAAGTGTGGTGTTGACAATTAGGTGCCGGTGCTCAGCACCAGAAACCAATTAAGTGCCGGTGCTCAGCACCGGAAAGCTCCGGCTCAAATTAAGCACTGGCTCCACCCAACTCACCGGCTTGCCGGCTTCAATGCCCGCCGCGAGCACAAGCCTCGAACGAGTGTCGGATGAACGGGGTAAGCAGGGAACAGGATTTGGAGTCAGGTGGGCCCAGGGCTGGACTGGGAAAACAAAGCAGCCCTGGCACATTTTGTCAGAGCAGCCCCGTATGGTACATTAATCACCGGAGTTATGTTCTCATTTTTTACTGTTGCCTGAAAACTTCTGGATATACAAAGAACTCTGCAGCGGGTGCTTTCAAAGCTGCTACACTGCTACCAAAAATGGCCCCCGGTAACAAAACCGGCCCTCCTCCCTTCCAGCCTCCCGGGGAAACGCCCAATATTTACCAAAATCGTTTTGTGTTTCCAATTCATCAGCATAGAATTTACAGAGGGTAGGTAATTTTAATGAACCACGAAAGTTGCGCCCAAAATTGCGCTGAAAGGTCGATGGCGTTTCGACCTGTATTCAATTCAGGTCATCTTCAGGACCAGGTTATGATTTAATGAGTGCTGCATGGAAAGAAGGAAAGGATAGTGTAAAGGTAGTGTCCAAGTCCGGCGAGGTCAAATTAAGGAGACAAAGAGGGGGGAGGGGAGTCCTTCACGAAGTCGAAGCTCTTAAAAAGGAATTTGAATTTGTACCATACAACCTGACCCTCGCAGAAAAACAGGCCCTCTTGAATCTTAAGGAAAACACCAATGTCACAATCAAACCGGCTGACAAAGGCGGTGGGATTGTTATCATGGACAAAGAGAAATATGATACAGAGATAATGAGACAGTTGTCCAATACTTCACACTATTGGGCTGTCACTGCTGACCCCCTACCAGACATTAGGTCCAAAATACAAACTGTTACTAATCTTGCTAGAGCACAAAGCATTATAACAGAAAAGAGCGGGTCTTCCTAAACAACCCAAGCACTCCTGTCATTTATGTACTCCCCAAAATACATAAGGACGCCATCAACCCCCGGGTTGACCAATAGTCTCAGGCTGTGGCTCTGTTCTCGAACCACTCGGTAAATATATCAATGCTGTGATCAAGGAATTTGTCCCTATTACTGACACCTTTGTTCGGGACAGCATGGACCTTATCAATTTCATTGAAGATAGACCATTCAACACTGAGACCGATTTAATGGTTGGTCTTGATATTGAATCTCTTTACACTAACATCCCTCATGACGAAGGTTTACTGATTCTAAAGAGTTTACTTGATACCAGACCCCAACCCACGTGCATCCCCACTGAATTTATTATGGATTTACGTCAAATTGCCGTCAGCAATAACTACTTCCTGTACAAGGATACATTTTATTTACAAATCAAAGGTGTATCTATGGGAGCATGTTTTGCCCCTAATTTCGCCATCCTATACGTACATAATCTTTAAAAAACTCACATCTTGATACCCACCAATCCTTTTTTTGAGCAAATAGAATTTTGGCAGTGATATATTGATGACATCCTCCTACTATGGCATGGTTATAGCGACACATTACAATCCTTCTTGGAATGGCTCAACAATTGCCAACCACACCTTAAGTTAACTTCGCACCCCAAAGAAAATGATCTCCCATTCTTGGACCTTACCCTCCATGTGGAAGAAGGCAAGAATGGGACCTCACTATACCGCAAACCCACCAAGTAGAATACCCTCTTACTCTACTCCGGCTTTCTCCACCGCTGCCTTCGAGGTGGCCTTCCATATGGACAGTTCCTCCTCACCGGACTTGGACACTACCTTTGCACTATCCTTTCCTTCTTTCCATGCAGCACTCATTAAATCGTGACCTGGTCCTGAAGATGACCTGAACTGAATACAGCTCGAAACGCCATTGACCTTTCAGTGTAATTTTGGGCGCAACTTTCGTGGTTCATCAAAATTACATACCCTCTGTAAATCCTTTGCTAATGAATTGAAATCACAAAAAAGTTTTTTGTATATATTGACAATTCTGTTCCCTTTGCACCATTTTTTCGCTGTTTTCACTTGTCACTTGCGCCGTTCACCTTGTTTTTCACAAGCACAAATGTGCACAATATTGTACATTTTACACATACATTCAATGTAATAGAGTGCTATCATTGCTTTCTCTCTACCTTGTCTAAATACAGACCACTCTTTGCATTTGTTGCTACAACCATTAATGCCTCCCTGTCTCCTTCTTTTGCAATTAACGTGCATGCCTCCCGAAACTGTCTTTAAATATTACCTGTTTAGACATTGTGGTTTGCTAACAAAAGTGCTTAGCACCAGTGCTTAATTTGAGCCCGTAGTTTCCGGCGCTCGGCACCGGCACTTAATTGCCGACATCGGCACTTCGTTGCTGGAACCTGCACTTATGACAGCTGCCACATGGTGCAATTTATAGATGAGCAGAAAAAACTGTTGTTTGTTAATTCAGTATACATTAAAAACAACTAATACCTGCCAACCAAGCTATTCTTAAAGCTTTGTCGGCCTCGAACAGTCTGAATTGTCCCACTTGAAGCAGCGTGATGGCTAGTGGTTGTCTTAGTACAGTGGCAATGTGTGGTGCAAACAGCGGTGGCCTCCTGACGAGGGCCCCGGCACTTATTATATTATTTTTGATTTAAAATTGCACAAGCGTCACAGTACATGTTGTCCCACAGGATCACGAAGCAATGAAGAAAGAATCACATGTCACCTTACATTTCAGGTTGTTAGTACAGGATATCACAGCGGCCTCAATGTTTGCCCATGTACTCGGCTCCTAAGCGCCATTGCTAGGCATACATCTACATATAAAACACACAGGACAAATCCCATAAGAGTGAGTTATGCGCAGAAAGCAGAAATAACAATTAAAAACAATAAATTAGGCAGCGACAGGCAGTCGGGCGGTTTTCCCGAAGAAATCCTCGAACAGAGGGCAGGAATCAATTATACACGAATGTGAAACCCCCCTGTCTCCCGGGGCAGTTCAGCATCCCACCTGGGCAGGGGGGCATGCGGGATTCATACGTGACCGGGCACTTCTTTTTTTTTTTTTTTTTTTTTTACAAATTAAGCACTGCTTGGCACCCTGATGCAAGGAATGCCTATCATTAGCCAAGGATCATCAATGTTAGGTCATGGCCAACATTTTACCAGGGGTGGACACCATCATGCCATGGGCACCCACAATATGTCAAGAATTGCCACCATTATTCCAGCTCGTATGTTACACCATGTGGTGAGCATAGCAGAACAGCACACTAATGTGTGCAAACACACATTGGTACTCGCCTGGGTGAGTAGCACTGGCAGCGAGTACTCGCCACACACCATAAAACAATACAGAAGGACAGAACACACCAAAAGGAAAAAGCCTTTCATAATCATATCAACAAGGTTAAGTTGTAATAATAATGTGATAATTCCCGTCTGATTACATCCTCTCGACAGGGCAGCTACTGAAATGGACGCCTCATTTAAACCCACTTATGTAAATTGTCACCTGGTTGCTGTCATTTTTTAAGAACTCAAAAATGCTCAACATAATTATGAAAGTTGGTGCTTTCTGATCAGCCCCAGGGATTTCTGAAGTGTGTACATTGGATCATAATGCAGGTCTCCATAAACAGGCGGCGCTGGAGGTGTCTCTACGGTGTCTGCAGTGGCGCCAGTCAGGGCCACCTTTCTTCAGCTGCTTGCATAATCTGTGCTTAAGTTTACGGAACTGTGTTGATTTTTCTTGGGTCGTTTGTTTTTGTCACAGTGTCACAACCCGCTTCTCATTCTTAGCATCGATCAGACCTAGAAGGGTTTCTTGCACAAGTGACTTGTGTCAATAGCCTTTTGGCAAGTTCCTCACATGACCTTGGTATGTTGATAGGGGCAGTGTGGGGTCCACCTTAAGTGGTACTCCTTTTAACAAAGGTGCAACCATTTTCAAGGTGAGGCTGCACCACTACTAACAGTTAGTGGCTGCTGATTATTGCAGTGATGTAAACCTTTTTTCTTTTAACCCCAGTGGTAAAAGTGCTTGCTGGCTCTCACAGTGTAATGTGTTTAGTAGAGAGCCCCCTGGTGAGTATGGATCTCCAGTGCTGTAGGGCACTGCTTGGGGTTAGTGTTAGTCATAGTTTGCTGGCTCCCCTCTCCCTGCTTGCCACTCTTCCTCTCAGTTCTGCCCTCCCCCTGGCATGTTTTTAAAGCCAAGTGCAGCTGTCTGCTTCCAGTGCCCACCGTGCAAGGAAGAGAGGGCTGTTTCTTGTTCCCTGGGCCTAGCTACGCCAGTTTCTGCATGCCACTCAGAGGCCTGGCTTTGGCAACACCTACACCAGACAATGACTCCATGGCAAGCCAGGCACCCTTGGAGCCATCAGCACTCAGACTTAGGTGAGGACAAGAGAGAACTTTTGACTGTTTCCTTCAGAAATTAGGAAGAAATGGCGCTGCTTCCGCTGAAGGGCCAATGAGGTGGAATGCCCAGCAAGTAACACAGCAGCCCTGTTAACAAAAGCCTTTGACCAGTGTTCAGCAGCTTGCAGTAAGCACTGTGCCTGCCAAGACTGGGAGCATTCAACGGTGTGGTGCCGATGACTCTGCGAGGCCCATGTGCCTGCAGCAATTACCAAGTAAGGCTTCAGATGACTGGACTCCTCATCGCTTCTTGTCTTTGAATCAGATGCACATGCAGGTTGCTTGCACAAAGCGGTCGCAAACTGCTCACCAACGTTTTGTGATGAGTGCTTTATTTTGCAAACCAATCTATGTACTAATAGCAGTGTTTAGTTTGTAAAAAAATAAGTGCCAGGGCTCTTGTCAGGAGGCCACTGAAACTTGCACCACACATTGCCCCTACCATGCTGCCAATGATAGTAACAACACAACTTCTAAGCATCAGACTCCTCTTGTTATATTCCATACAGGTACCCTATATGGGCGCAGGTAACATTTCAACCTTTCACCTATATTCTTCCCTACATTACATACATAACGGTTCTTAGGGACTGACCTTTTACCTAGATACGACACTGCATTCAGAACGCGGGTTTTTCCCTGGTTCGATTCTCATACATTATGCATGAGGCTTCTTGGAAGCACAGCAGGACTAACAGTAGGATCACCATCTCCTGTATAATATCTCTGTATAAAGTTCAGGCCCGACGTCATCCTTAGGCCGACACAGTAACACAGCAAGGTAGGACCCCTGGGGAGACCTAAGGGTATATATACATCACATCTTGCTTAGAAAGACAGAGGAGACCGAGACTTCCCGGCTGACACACTGACCAGAGACGCTGAGGTTCCTGCATGCAGACACTCCAGCTCGCAGTGGTCTAACATCCCTCGCGGGGTGTCCAACTCGAGACCAGGACGGGATCCCATATTCTCTCATTCTCAGGTAATGGGGTTGACTAGATCCTAGAGGGATTCTTGGCATAACACCTACACAGAGGCTAGGTACATTTAGGTACATTTAGGTACATCTAGTTAGGAAGGCATTGTAGGAGTTCGCACTTTTTATCATGTGTTTTATGTACTTGTATATATTCAGGATTTCTGCAAGATTGTAGAACTTTACCATCCCTTTACTTTCGAAGTACTTCTAATCATATATCTCTGCTACTGTCTAATGGTTGTTGCAGCTCATCTATTCTACACTAGAATAACAACTGTTCAATAAATACTTATTGAAAACGCCCAGCCTGTTTATTCTGTGTAACTCTCTGAGACAAACTAAGTAAGCACGAGTGACTGAGCGAAAGGTAGTATATTGTTTCCACGATTCTGAGGGATCAGGGTTGTCATGTTCTGAGGTTGCCAGAATCTATTCTCTCCTTGGTAAGAGGAGATTATAGTGGCACTGTGAGCTAGCTGATACAGACAGGCTAACGTATCCGGTGGGGGTGCACGGAATCAGTCCGCCACCAATCCCACAGTTTGTTATCCAAACGCGCAGATCCTGCATAGGTTATATAGGAACTACACGACATGGCACCGCCAACGTTGGTTGGGTACTTATTTAACAGTAGAATCTGAGTAGTTCAGTCGTGCTATTCTCAGAGACCCCTACTCACAAAACACCAGAGACGTCTGGAGTGGGTGGGAACAAACTCCGCCACAGCTGAGTAGGCTAAAAAACCCTATTTATTGGCTGTTGGTTAATCAAGCTTGAAGGACACAGTGTTCCTAAAATTGTGCAAAACACCTTATCTTAGTTTCCTTGAAATTCTTCTTCCTCTAAAAAATGACTGAAAGCGTGGAAAACACGGAGGGAGTTGTGCATAGTTTGCACCTCTCAGACGATGAGGTTGATGCAGATGCAATTCGATTGCAGAAAATCTTAGAAATACAGTCACCCTGAAACTACTTGCGCATGGTGTAACAGCCAGGGGTGGCATAGTAGCTTTCCTGATTGAGGCACACGAAGCATATAGAACAGAGGCATTTTATTCGTGGGTTACATTCCCAGCAGCAAATGCAAGAACAAAAACATTTCACTCCTACACAGAAGGAGATGCACCAGAGGTATATTGCCCGTTTGAGGACATTGAGGTTCCGCTCACATACCAGGAACACTTATACTGGTTTAAAGGCGCCCTACTACATATAAGAAGAAGAGTGAGACTCGGCCCGCTCGGAAGAAAAGGGGCAACATGGCCAATATTAGCGGCCTACACACCACATCCCGACATTGAAACAATGCCACCAGGAGAGTTACTCACACAACACAAAGAATTAATAAAAATTTACAGAAACCTGACGCAATTCGTCATGAGGACACTTACAGTCCAACCAGCAATAGTTGCAACAAACGGAACTCAAGCTCAGAGTACAGCAACTAAAATACCACCACAAACATTACACGCGGTGATGGGTAATATGCCCACAAAACGTGAACAAATGCCATTCTGGGTATCTCAGAAAATAACACAGCTAGAGGCAGTATACCCAAATACTACCCCGTATGAAAAACACAGAATGCTAACAATCTGCTTGCCCATGGGGATAACACCACAAATAGAGGATTGTACCACTTGGGGTACAGTCTTTGCTGCCATTTATACCAGAACTCATGGTATCCCGTCATTAGCAGTAGTACCAGAAGTATTGAGACAGATACAAAACGAGTACGGAGCAGAACCTGCTCTGAACTTAGGGATGAAGTTACTAGGTAACTATGCCCAGGTATCAGCCATAATATTGGCTAATATTAAAGGGGAAGCAGCTTCAGTGGCTATCCGCCAACGCCTAAGGGAGTTCAGTCCTTTAGAACAAGAACATGAACTACCAAAAATAATTGAAACTGCATATGCAGAATTAGGCAGAGACAGTTTGGGTGGGAAAGCTTTAAAACCACAACTGATGGGCAGTCCTGAAAAGGACACTTCTAAGCAGATAGCTGCTTCAACAAAGAAGAAGTGGGACAATAAAAAACAACAAAACTTTAAAGGAAACAGATCTTAATCCAGAGGTAGATCTCCTCCACAGGAGCCCTCCGAAAAGAGGTATAACCTTAGGAATAGGGATAATATTAGGAAACCTGACAGGTATCAGGATACTGATACACGTTCCTCTCGTTCCTTTCAGGGTTCATCGAAAAACTCTGAGAGGGAAGGACGGTCAGACAGACAAGAAGAGCGTACAAAGCCCAGAGACAAGCAGCACGCTCAAGATTACACTTCTAAAAAAGAAGAGAAACCAAAGCAAAAGCCACAGTTCAAAAAGAAGAAGGTTGCAAGTCTAAAGATCAGATATGCCCAGAATTCTGAGGACTCGACTACTGAACGGGGAATGGACTCTGACGATGCTAGACAGCGCAGCAGAAGTAACAATAGCTCGCCAGAACCTGATGGAATTTCTGGTGACAGCGGACTTCAATGATTATATCACGGTAGAGACACCAGATACTAGGGTAAGTGTCCCACATAAGATACATGAAATAACACTCCAAATGGAGGGGGACAAATGTAGGACAGTTAGAGGTCTCTTTTGGGAGAATCTATCATTTGGCTTTGACATTTTGTTAGCTGAACAAGATTGGCCGCCAGCATTCGTCATGGATTGCCCTAAAGGAGAAACGGTAATTTTACCGGCATTCTCAGACCATATTACCGAGCACCTAAAACACACATTTTTTTATTATTTTTATTTTTTTATTTTATATATTTCTTTATTGAGTTATTGCTCCAAATCAGCAGCTCGCATGTAAAATAGTTACACAGTTTGTCCACCTCAGCCGAGGCGGTGTACGTTACATTGGTAATACATGGCAAAAATTAGATCTGCGTTGACATCCTTGGAGATTCCTCTATCTTCCTTGTTTTCTTCGTTTTGTGTTCTTTACATGCTTAAACATAACTTCAACTGTGTTAAACTCCCCCCGCCTCCCCCAACCCCCCTCCCGGTGCCCTCCCCCTCTGCCGGGCCTATGTAACTGATGGTCTATGCAGCTTAGTGTTCATGCGGGGACACCCTGTGTTTCCCCTCGTCGTCCTGTGGCCACCCCCTCTGCGAAAGACACCTCGCCTGAACCTTCTGGTGTGAGTTGGGAGTTTTGTCCTGCTATCTCTTGCATCATCGCTCCCCATGCCAGTAGCACCTCGGGTAATTTGTCATCTCTCCTGGTGTTCCGTATGTGCCCCTCCTCTGCTAATGCCCACTCCCTTAGATCTGTCCTCCACTTCGCCAATAGCGGTCCCTGCTGGGTTAACCAATGAATCGCTATACGCCGTTTGGCTGTAACCAGGCCCAAGACCAGGAACCGCCTACTTGTCTTCCGCTTAGGATCCCGAGGGATCAAGCCCAGGAGACAAGCCCTTGGATCCAGGGCTATTGTCCACCCTGTTATCCTAGTCAGATCCTCGAGGACCGCCACCCAGTATGTCTGGATCGTTCGGCAGATCCATACCATGTGCAGAAAGTCTGCCTGATCAGAGCGACATCGAGGGCAGCGTGAATCCCTGGAACCATCAATGGCCTGAAGCCTCCTAGGTGAGAGGTAGGTCATATGTATTATATTGTACTGAATTTGTTTGAAGCGGTTGCTCACCGACACCTTCCGCACACTCTCGTGTATTTTTTCCCAGTCTGGTGCTGTGACCTCCTGCGGACACACCTGCTGCCATTTTTCTTCTATTTTGAGGGGGCCAATCTGTTTATCATCTCTTAGCGCCCTATAGAGGTGTGTAACAAACCTCCTCCCCCCAGCCATGGTGATCATAGTAACCAGGGTTTGGGAGTGCCCCGGAGCCTCGGGGAACGTGGGCCATAATTGTCGTGCCGTTGCCGCTATTTTAGCGTATTGCAGAAACTGCCCTGCTCCCAGCTCAAAGGTGGTCACCGCCTCCTGGTAGGTGATAAATTTATTGTCCGGATAAAGGTCAGACAACATTAGGCAGCCCCCAGTCTTCCAGGCCTCCGTGGACATTACCTGGTCTATTTGCGCAAAGGGCGGCATCTGCCAAAAGTCCGCCTCCGGGGCGAACGGCCGCTCCCGGATTTCTCTGCGTATCACCCGATTCCATATTGCTGCCCCAAGCCGCACCAATGGAGGACCGTGTTCCTTGTGCCCCCCGGCCCGCCACAGAAGCGCTCCTAGCTGTCGGTCCCCGTATGTACCTGCCAGCAGGGACCTCTCCCAAGAGGGATCCGTGTCCACCCAGGCTATGGCATGTTGCAATTGGGATGCAAAATAATATAGTTCGAGATCGGGGATCTCTAAACCCCCTTTGCCCCATCTACGTTTCATGAGCTCTAGACTTACCCTACATCGCTTCCCATTCCATAACAATAGGACCAGCAGGGCATCCAGCTCCTTAAATACCCAGTGTGGAAGTTCAAAGAAGGAGCCTTGCATGGTATAGAGGCAGCGAGGTAAGACCACCATCTTAATTAAGGCAATCTTCCCCATTAGGGAGAGTTTAAGCGTGTTCCAAAAGGCAATACTGCCCTGAAGACCCCTGATTATCCTCCCCATATTGTGCTGGTAAAAAACTGCCTCATTCCTACCAATCCATATCCCCAGGTAGCGGATAGCGTCCTCTGCCCATGGAAGCTCCATTACTGGGTGCTGTGACCCCTCCCAGTTGCACTCCGGGCCAATCGCGTACAGTTGCGATTTTGACTTGTTGATGGAAAGTCCGGAGGCAGCAGCAAACTGCGAGAGCGCAGTCATCAGTGTTGGCAATGACCGGGTCGGCTGTCTTAGGTATATCAGTGCATCATCGGCGTATAACGATACGACATGTTCCGAACCCCCTACCCGTATGCCATGTCCGTTGAGCACCTCACGCAGATGGCAAGCCAATGGCTCCATTGCCAGGGCAAATAGCAAGGGGGAGAGCGGACAACCCTGCCGCGTCCCCCCCCTATAGAAATCGCCTCTGACAAGTATCGCCCCGTGCGAACTCTTGCCGTTGGTCGAGTATAGAGTAATTTAATCCAATTTACAAACCCCTCCCCCAGACCCATTTTTAAAAGTACCCGCCATAGGTAGTCCCAACCGATCGAGTCGAACGCTTGTTCGACATCTAGGAACACCAAGGCGCTCTGTTGGGCCCGTCCCTCTAAAGAGTGCATAACATGCGCGAGGCGGCGGATATTACGCAACGTATTCCGGCCCGGTATAAACCCGGATTGGTCCTCATGGACCAGCCGCCGGAGATAGGGGAGGAGCCGACACGCCAACACCTGACTGATAATTTTAAGGTCTACGTTCAACATTGAGATGGGCCGATATGAGCCGGGAGGAGGGGATCCTTCCCCGGTTTGGGGATCATCACAATCAGCGCTTCCCGCATGGAATCTGGGAGCATACCGTGTTCCTCGGCCTCGCCCAGGATGTCTAATAGCCTGGGGATCAGGACTCCTCCGCTCTCTTTATAGAGTTTGGCGGTTATGCCGTCCAACCCAGGGGACTTCGCAGTCTTCAGGAGGGCGATCGCCGCCCGAATTTCTTCCCCACTAAAGGGGCCCCCTAAGGCCTCCTGACTGTCCGTGTCTATGCTAGGTAGGTCCACCTCTGCAAGATAGGTCTCCATAACCGCGAGGGTCGCTGGAGATTGGGGCTCGGAGTATATTTTACGTAGATGGGTCAGGAATACGTTATTGATCGCATGTTGAGTATATACCACCTGTCCTGAGTCATTTTTGAGGGCCATAATCGGGTGGGGCTGAGTCTCCGTCCTGATCAGGCGCGCCAATAGCCGCCCCGCCTTATCCCCTTCTGTATACCAGCGACGCCTACTTTCAGTTCTATTAAATCTGCCTAGCGAGTCCCATATGTCCCCTATCTGTCGTCGCACGGCGGCCCATTCAGTCGACCTCCCACCGTTCGTGGGCATTTCTTTCTCCAATGTCGCCAAGCGCTCCTCCTGCCGACGCAGATCGCGCTCCAGCACTCTTTTAACCCCCACCTCTGTGGACATGCAAATACACCCGTATTACCACCTTCATCGCGTCCCATTCAGTCGCCCTGGTGCCGGCTGAACCCCAGTTGAGTTCCGAATAATCATCCAACCCTTTCGCTATAGCGTCGTTATAGATCGGATCACCGAAAGCTTCGATGTTAAGCCTCCATAGCGGTACTTTAGATCTCGGTCGGTCCAGCGAGTAGGTAATTAATAACGGGGAATGGTCAGACAGATAGCGGGCCAGATATAGTGTCTCCATTATCCGATGCACCGCCGCCTTTTGAATGAAAAAGTAATCAAGCCTACTATGGGTATTGGCAGCAGGTGTGTGGCACGAGTACACTCGACGACCAGGATTATGGTGTCGCCATATATCCAACAGGCCATGATTGTGAAGCATCTGGCCCATCGCTTCCCTGATTCTAGGTTTGGCATCCAGCTTTGGGGGGTGCCTGTCGAGCTCCCCATCAAGGGCGCAGTTAAAGTCTTCCGCCACAATCAATTCTGTGTCTGGATCGAGATCGAGTTGCCCCATCACTCGGCTCAAAAAACCCCCGTCGTCGGTATTCGGGGCATATATATTTACCAGGCATATGCTGCGGCCATCCAGCGTCCCCTCCACCATCACAAATCTCCCTTCAGGATCCCGTATAGTGTGTAAAGCCTTAAAGGGGACCCCCGGTGCCACCCAGACAAGCGCTCCCCTAGCAAACCCCGAGTAGGATGTAGCGAAAAACTGACCCCTCCATCTGCGTTGAACATATTTAAGACAATCTCCCCACAAGTGATTCTCCTGGAGCAGGGCTATGCTTACTTCATACCGTCTGAGGTATGATGCTACCCGGATTCGCATGACCATATTGTTGAGCCCACGAACATTCCATGTGATCAATTTGTATGTCTGTGAATCACCTGGCATAAGTGAGCTGTTGTTGGCATCGCTGCCCCCGACTGTTATGTGGGGCCCCCCAGGAGAAATATAGCGTGGCCCCTCTAAGGGTAGACTACTTCGATCTCTTGTATTGTGACCTAGACCAGACCCGACAGCACCCCAAACAAACCCATAACGTGAAACCCCAACTCCCCCCACCCACAGGCGGTAGCCCTTCATTCTCGTAACCCGGTCCGGGTCCGAGGACTCTGGCGCTTTGGGGCGGGGTTCACCCACCCCTTAGAGCACCCCCCTCAACTTGAAATAGCAATTACAAATAGGCGTGCCCTCCCCACTCCGCAACCCCCCCCTTCCTAAACTCTGTAAATCAGCCGACTGACTGGCACCGTGCAGCCCCGCCCGACCAAAGGTCTAGCCAGGCCACCTCAGCACTCTACAGCCGGCAAGTCTAAACAGCAGATAGGCAAAATAGTGTACCCTCCTCCAATTTTTATCAATTTTATCAAACCCTCCCCCCCCCTCAATGCCACTGGGCGCCATGTCCTCGCACACGAGTCTCTCGAGAAAGTCAAGCGCCCCACGGGCCAAAACAGGTACTCACAGTGTCTGTGCCCCAGAACCTCCCGGTCTCAGCGCCAGGTCCATCACTCACTCATTACCGGAGCCCTCTACAACCGGGCCGGCGGCGCTGCCCGCCTCCGATTGTGTTTCCTGTACCAAACAGAGCGGAGAAAACTGGTTCTGCGTTGGGATCGCCTCCCGATCTGCCAGGAAAGTGCCATCTGGTCCCACCACGATACGTCCTCCATCTGTCAAATCTCGGCCTCGTCGGTGCTGCCCCTCTTCTCGACGTTGCTGGGTCCGCTGTCGGGTACTCCGGCGTCTCTGCTCCCGCCAGCCCTGGTTTTGGTCAGTGCCGGCCAAGCCCAATGCGTCCATCCATTCAGCTGCCTCTGATGAGTTACCAAAGAAGTGCACCTTGTCGGCATGTTGTACTCGGAGCCGGGCCGGGAACAGTAGGCTGTACTTGATGTCGTGGCTCCGCATCCGGCGTTTTACGCTCAAGAAGTCATTCCGCAGTTCCTGTACCTTTTTGGTATAGTCTGGGTATATATGGATGTCTTGGTTCTCAAATTTAGGTGGGCCATTGGTGCGAATATGTTGCAGGATCATGTCCCGGTCCCTAAAATTGAACAGTCGGGCAATCAAGGCTCTGGGCGGGGCTCCCGGCCTCGGCGGCGGCCCAAGAGATCTATGCGCCCTTTCCACTGCAAACAGGTTGGAGAGCCTAAGGCTCGGGAACGATGTGCCAATCCACTCTTCCAGAAATAGGTCCGCCGCCGGCTCCTCCGCCTTTTCTGGAAATCCCAAAAAGCGGAGATTGTTCCTTCTGGACCGCCCTTCAGCATCTTCCGCCCTTTCTTCCAGCCGGGCCGTATGGTCCTGGAGCGCACAGTCACCCTCTCCCGCAGTTGGCTGACCTCCGTCTGTAAAGTATTCAGGTCCCCTTCCGTGGTGGTCACCCTGTCTGCCACCTTCCGGAGATCCAGGCAGATGGTTAATGTCCATGGCCATACCGTCCATTTTGGTTTCTAACGCCACCCTGGAATCCCGAATCTCTGCCAAGATGTCGGCCTTGTCGCTGGCTGCCGCGTCGGGGTGGGCCCCCCGCTCCGTATCTGTTCCAAGGCGGTCCGCCGCCGTCGGCCCCGGGACCGTATATTGCATAATTTTATTTGTTTGGGCGCCTCTTAGGGGTCGGTCCTTCCCCATAGTCAGTCTGGCCGTCCTAGTGTGCTGTCTGGTGGCCCCCTCCGTCCGGGGCAAATGAGTACCTCAGGCCGTTCAGGTGGATCCCCCCCGGTTGACCGTCGCACCCTGTGGCCTTTGTGTCGACTATATCAGGCAGGCCTCCCCTTCCGTTGGCCGGGGCAGTTCTCTGGCACCACCTGCCCCCAGTTCGCCGCACCGCTCCGTCCCGTGGCTGTACACACGTGGGTCCGGTTCTCCACCGAACCGTGGAGCCCCAGGCCCACTTCCTTGCCGTGGCTCGTTGGCCGCAGGGGGGGTGCTCTTTACCGCATCTATTGAACTGCAGCCCCAGACACTGCCCCTAAGCTGTCTTCGTGGCCCGTTTCAGCCCTGCCAGCCGGAGTGTCGGTAGGCCGCTTCTCACCTCGCCGGCCACACTGAGGCCTAATCTCCTAGCCTCCGGCTTCGTTTTCGTGGGGAGAGCCTCCCAGCTACTGGGCAATTTTCGCTGATCTTCAGCGGTGTAAGCTGACTCCTTGGCGGCCAGACTGCCCCCGCGTCCGACTCAGGACCCACCGGGGCGGAGGCCGGCCCCACCGCCTCGGCCTCACTTAGGACCCACCTCAGCTCCGGGGTTCATTATGGCATGCGGGGTCTGTGCACCCCCGCCACTCAGCTCCAAGTTCAGGCCCCCGGCAACACACCGGGCCGCTCCGGTCCCCAAGCGGCTCCCGCGCCGCGTCCAGGCCCCTCCGGTCGGAACACTGGTAGGCCGCACCGCCACGGTCTCGCGTAGATTCTGCTCCCAGTCGTCGGAGCCCGGCCAGCCCGGCCGCATACAGATGGTATGCTTTGGGACAAGGTTGATTTCGATATATTTGGTCCGACCGAACTTTTGAGAATTCCTCGTTTATTTAAAATATCGTTGAGTGATATCATTATCTCAAGTACATTTTCTGATGATTGGGATTTTGAGACTGTAAATAACATGTTGTCTGAGTTGGAAAAATCTGCTGCATTTTCTAATAGTGAAAACATTGGAAAGCACATCAGATTTCGAAACAATGTATTGTTATCAACACTATGGTCATCACTTTCTGCATAAATCTGCAAATCCTAGAAATGTGTTCACTTACCACTAGTGGGAACATTGTCCAACACCGCCGAAAGGCAGTTCAAAAACATTTACACAAAAGTTTCCATATTTTTCATGGTTTAATATGTCTGACCCAGCATCATATTATTATAAGGTTGCACCAACATCAGCACAGAAAAATATATTAACAAACACCAAACAGATCTACTCTTCTTCCTTTATTGCCCAGTTGTCTGAACAAGGTTTCGACTTATGGAAAGACACCATAGACTTAAATTCAGTCTGGGGTACTAGCGAATGGCAAGTTCAGGGAACAGAAGCTTTGTTTAGAGCATGCCTTATCCCTCAACAAATCATGTTTTTGAACGAGACAGTGCAACAGACGTCTTGGACTAGCCAAGAACAAAGACTTGAACACACCTCGGCTGCCAAATCCATCACACACCGAGGGCAACATAACATCACAGAAAGAGATTACGTTGAATGACATTACACAATACAACAGATCAGACCCCGATTGGAAGAAATGTTGATTTGGCCCACAGACACGAATAGTTGTCAGGCGAGATTCATGGGTAAAACCGAAGGTTTCGCTATCCATAGGCCAGATCCACGTTATGTACAGAGAGAACATCCAGGGGTAGTGATAATGAAATATGGAAGATATCCCAACAGGAGGCCGCAGAGAGGTTACGTGAAATAGACCGTATAAATCTAGAAAAATCTCTAGCAGTGGTAGACAATGGGTTAACTACATTGACCTCCAGGATATATTCCTTAGGCAACATTCTGCGATAGACATACTGAAACAAGATTTGGCCATATTACAACACGGGCAATCTCAATTACGTTCTATTATGTTATTAAGCTGGACGCTGCAATCTTTGTGTGCAGGCTATGTGCCTTGGCGTTATATCAACAGTACGTCTCTGTTTTCTGCATACAATCTAACAGATAGAAATGGCACAAAGGGGAGCAAAATATACAATGCTGCGTATCGAAAAACTGGATAGGTTAGCATTTACAGTGGCAGAATTACTGTCCACAGAATGGCTAATCCATGCCCACATAACTCTACCGGTCACTACTTTTCAGTTTCAATATTGCCTTGAACAAAAGCAGGCAGGCAGATATGAAGAGATGGGTAAGGAATACATTAAGGAATCATAGGTACTACCACACAGATTTCGATGCCGGAGTGGGGATCGAGAAGTGTTTCTAAGCGGTACAAACTGTGAGAATACTTTAAGTGGATCACTCATATGCCAGGATAAAATGCTGCACGGGGCTTGTAATGGTTCTGTAGCAACCCTGTCCTGCCATTTGAGGGGTGCCCCAGCTGCAGCGATTACTCCAGCATTCAGGCTACTTTCAAATGGGAGTTACTTGATGCTGAACAGTCAAGGCTGCTGCGGAATGCTCCTGGGCATCGTATATCTGGTAACCGTGAGCTCCAGGATTACTTGTTGTATGCAAGTATTGTTTCCACCACCACATACAGTCAGGGAGACGCCGTTATGGCCTTCACTGAATGTTTCTTTAATACGGTATGATACTCTAAGCAGAATGAAAGTCATGCTTTTACAAAAGTCTGGGCCCTTAACCTCCGCTCGAGAGACTTTTGATCTCCAGATCGCAAGGTCTTCGGCAGAGATACAGGCGCTTATTCATGCCAACTGCCCTTTCCATTTCGCAGAAATGGTAAATCGTATCTTTAACATGTCTGATACGACAGGCATAGTGCACCTATTTAAGACCATAGGTTCTGGACTTCTGAGCACCTTTTAGACAGTACTTGGAGTTATACCCGACTGACCCCATGAAGCCGGAACATCTGAGGAGATTACTATCTGTTCTACTTACACCGCTGGGCCAGGTCATTAACCTGTCTCTGGCCAGGGCCATTGTCCCTAGGTCATGGAAGCAGGCCGTTGTTATGCCGCTTCTAAAGAAGCCCACGTTAGACCCGACTAAACTGGAGAACTTCCGCCCTATCTCCTTGTTGCCTTGGATTTCTAAAATCACCGAAGCACATGTCAATTCGATCCTGTCTAACTATCTGGAGGAAAATCACATTCTGGACTCCTCTCAGTGTGGCTTCCGCCGCGGCCTTAGTACTGAATCAGCCCTCCTAGCTGTATCTGAACATCTGAGAGCAGCTCTGGATGAGGGACGGACCTCGGCACTGATCCTATTGGACCTCAGTGCCGCTTTTGATACGGTCTCGCACCAGATCCAGATTCAAAGACTGAAGGAGGCCGGCATTGCGGGCGCTGCCCTGACCTGGCTCACCTCTTTCCTCTCAGACAGGTCTTTCCAAGTTTCGGCTCCCCTTTTCATCTAGGATGTATCCCATCAAACAGGGGGTCCCACAGGGCTCTGCGCTAAGCCCTACACTTTTAACTTGTATGTCCAGCCGCTGGCCACACTAGCCAAAAGGAGAGGGTTGACGATCGTGTCATATGCAGATGACACCCAACTTGTAGTCGCCCTCTCCAATGACTGCCAAAATGATGCGGCCAAGTTTCAAAGTGGCTTGGCGGATGTAGCAGAGTGGCTGACTGCCCATTGCCTACAGCTCAACGCCAGCAAGACGGAGGTCCTGCTGGTCGGGAAGGATCATGAGCTGTGGAGCGGGCATTGGTGGCCCTCCTCCCTGGGACCCCCCCACTCCAAAAAAGGTGGTGAAAAATCTGGGCGTATGGGTTGACTCGGCGCTGAGCTTCCAAGCTCAAACTAAGAGGGTGGCGGCGACATGTCTTGGCATTCTGCGCAGTCTTAGACCCATGCTGGGTTTCTTTGACCCTTCCATCCGGCAGACCATTGTGCAAGCATCTGTTCTATCTAGACTGGACTACGCCAGCGTGCTCTATCTTGGGGTCAATAAGACCGAGATCTCAAGACTTCAGAGGGTCCAGAATGTCGCCGCCAGAACTCTTCTTGCCATGCCCAGTCGCTGCCCCACCTCTAGCACCATTCGGCGGTTACACTGGCTGCCAATGGAGAGGCGGGTGGAGTTTAAATCTCTCTGCTTTGCTTTTAAGATCTTGAAATCCCCCACCTCTGGTATAATATCTGGCCTGCTCTCGACCTACACTCCCTCGCGTCATCTGCGCTCTGCAGGCAAACATTTGGTCTCTATACCACGTGTGAAGAGGGCCCGTGCTGGTGGTCGGTCGTTCCGCGTTCTGGCTGCCAAGCTCTGGAATGATCTTCCGTCTCACATCCGGAGCATGGACAACTACCTGACCTTCCGAAAAGCGTTAAAGACTCATCTGTTCCCTCATTAGGTCCCCCTTCTTTTGACCCACTTGCCTTCCCTGGCCCTTCCTGTCTTCTCTCAGGAGGGATACTCGCTGTTTAGTCTCTATTCTGCTCAGCGCCGGGACGCCCCGTTGCTGGGGCAGCTGCGCGCTCTACAAGTCATCTTAACATAACATACCAAACTTCATACACTCCATATTCAGAAGCATCTTTGGAGGATTTCCGCTCATCCTGTTTCTAGTAGCAGGTATCCTGATTGTTTTATATTTTCTATACAATGGACGTCCCAGTCACCAAGGAGATGGAAAGAGCACTCCTGGAGCATAAATACCGTGACCGCATGGTACAACATCTAGGCACGCCTCGCCTAAGGGAACTAAGTGCATCTTGGTTCTTGTCATTTCGACCAGTCTGGATGGACTGCATCTTACCTGTCCTCCGATGCCTGTTTTGCGGAGAAGAATGCTTGTTAGACCTTTGTTTGACACTCCCATCATGTGCGCAACCGGACGTGAATGCTTTACTGGACCCGATAACGGCTCATGTTCTGCAGTGTCCTCAGCGTATTCCGATATTGATGGCGGCATTCCTTGAGCCCCCACAGGTAGTAACAGCACCTGTTGGTATGGACACCGGCTCCTCCTCTGACACCCAGGCTTTGGACGGCGCACAGGCTGCCCCAGCACCGGCTGCGGACAGTGTGGAACAGCATCTGTGCTCGATTGACGTACTCTGCGAGGTGCTACAGGGGCCGTCTACTGTGGAAGTAAGCTACGAAAATATTGCGTCTACCAGCCAGGACACATAAACATTTGACTCATTTGGCTCGTCGTGTGTTGGAAGAAATTCGTTTTTTTTTTTTAAAACAGCTCAAATTTGGAACTCAAAACAAAAATTGACATTCCTTTCATTTATTGGGCATACATGGCTTTCTAATGCTTATAGTGCTTCGGACTATAACTCAGACACTTTAGAGCTATGACTTGAAAAGTTTTTTTTAGACAGGTTTAAGTATTTTTAGATTTTTTTAAAGAAATTTTAAACATTTTTAGCTAAACAAATGTTTTCAAACTTTGTGCGTACCAATATCTAGTTAGGCTAGTAGTACGGTAATAAGTTACATATGTCGTCCAGTCGGAAGAGGAGTGGGTGTTATATTCCATATAGGTACCCTATATAGGCGCAGGTAACATTGCAACCTTTCACCTATATTCTTCCCTACATTACATACATAACGGTTCTTAGGGACTGACCTTTTACCTAGATACGACACTGCATTCAGTAAGCGGGTTTCCCCCTAGTTCGAATCTCATACATTATGCATGAGGCTTCTTGGAAGCACAGCAGGACTAACATCTCCTGTATAATATCTCTGTATAAAGTTCAGGCCCGACGTCATCCTTTAGGCCGACACAGTAACACAGCAAGGTAGGACCCCTGGGGAGACCTAAGGGTATATATACATCACATCTTGCTTAGAAAGACAGAGGAGACCGAGACTTCGCGGCTGACACACTGACCAGAGATGCTGAGGTTCCTGCATGCAGACACTCCAGCTCGCAGTTGTCTAACATCCCTCCCGGGGTGTCCAACTCGAGACCAGGACGGGATCCCATATTCTCTCATTCTCAGGTAATGGGATTGACTAGATCCTAGAGGGATTCTTGGCATAACACCTACACAGATGCTAGGTACATTTAGGTACATTTAAGTACATCTAGTTAGGAAGGCATTGTAGGAGGACGCACCTTTTATCATGTGTTTTATGTACTTGTATATATTCATGATTTCGGCAAGATGGTAGAACTTTACCATCCCTTTACTTTCGTAGTACTTCTAATCATATATGTAATGTAATGTAACTGGGTATTTGTAAAGCGCGCGGCTACTCCACAGAGTGTCCCGGCGCTGAAAGACCGCTAAACAGGCAGAGTGTGCTCAGAGAACTGACTTGTACTACTGTTGGAATAGCCAGGTTTTTAGTTTCCTCCTAAAGACAAGGAGGTCTGGTGTCTGTCTAAGAGAAGGTGGCAGACTGTTCCATAATCGGGATGCCACCACTTGAAAAGAGCGGCCACCCATGCGGGAGCGGGAAAACTTAGGGATGGTCGACAGGTACTGAGTAGAGGACCTTAGGGTCCGTTTAGGGGCATAGTGCAGAATCCTTTTCCTGATATAAGGAGCCCCTGAGTCGTGTAGGGCCTTAAAGGCCAAGACAAGAGCTTTAAACTGGATCCTCTTACGTACCGGAAGCCAATGCAGAGATCTTAAGTGGGGGGTCATATGTGCCCTGGGGCTCACCGTACGAATAGCTCTGGCCGCCGAATTCTGGATCACCTGCAGGCGACCTAGTAGATATTCCGGTAAGCCTAAGTATAGGACATTTGCGTAGTCCAGCCTTGATACAATCAGGGCCTGGACTACCGTCTTCCTGAGGGGGACCGAGAGCAGGGGGAGGAAATTCTTAAGCATTTTTAGTAGCCCAAAACAGGTGCCGGCCACAGTTTGAATTTGAGTCTTCATGGACATGTCCATATCCAGCTTAACCCCGAGGTTTTTTACGGTAGTTACTGAAGACATCGGGGGGGACATGTCCTGTGGCCACCACTGGCGACACGCCTCGCACGGATTGGAACCGAAGAAAATAATCTCCGACTTTTCGGGATTACACTTTAGTTGGTTCCCTCTAAGCCAAGAGAACACCTCTGTTAGGCAGGCGTTTATCTCGCTGCCTCTGAACAAGGTGCCCTTCTTGCAGGTGAACAGAAGTTGCGTGTCGTTGGCGTAACATACTATTTTTGCGCCATATTCCTCCGCTAGAAGCGCAAGGGGGGCCATATACACATTAAAAAGGGACGGGCTCAGAATTGAGCCCTGGGGGACTCCAACTTTCATGGGGGTGATGGGGGCCGAGAAGAGGGGGGACCATACTGTTTGCTGACGGCCACTTAAAAAGGAGGAGTACCATTTGAGTACCGTCCCACCAATACCGCAGTCCTGAAGTCTTTTCAGGAGTCGGTCATGGGGCACGGTATCAAAGGCCACGGTCTGCTACTGTCTAATGGTTGTTGCAGCTCATCTATTCTACACTAGAATAACAACTGTTCAATAAATACTTATTGAAAACGCCCAGCCTGTTTATTCTGTGTAACTCTCTGAGACAAAGCACGAATGACTGAGCGAAAGGTAGTATATTTTTTCCACGATTCTGAGGGATTAGGGTTGTCATGTTCTGAGGTTGCCAGAATCTATTCTCTCCTTCGTAAGAGGAGATTATAGTGGCACTGTGAGCTAGCTGATACAGACAGGCTAACGTATCTGGTGGGGGTGCACGGAATCAGTCCGCCACCAATCCCACAGTTTATGTTATCCAAACGCGCAGATCCTGTATAGGTTATATAGGAACTACACAACACTCTTGCCTCCCGGCCAACTCCGCCCTCCTTCCAGGACTACATATTGAGGCCGCTGTGCAGCCGCACAGATAGCACACCAAAGGCAAACCCGTCTGTGCTCGTCCGCACCTGGACCCCGCCCAACGGCAGGAACCCTGGACCTCTGGACGCCCATCGCTACTTCTGGTCAGACCACTTCATCGTACACCTCACTGTCGTGGGACACACCGCTGCTCCCCCTCCCCCCACAAAGGACGCAACACCCCCTTTCGCAGCTGGCCCAAGGTCACCCAGCAGCAATGGACCGATGCCCGCAGCACCACACAGCCCAAAGACACCACCAACCTGAACCAGGCTGTTCACAGCTTCAACAACTGGATCACCAACGCTGCAGACCACGTTGCCCCCACCAAACCAGCCAAAACACACAGACCGTCCAAACAAACCAGCTGGTACACCCCGGAACTACGGACATCAAAACGCAGATGCAAACAGCTGGAAAGAATATGGCGCACAAGAAAGAACAAGGCAGATAGAGCCTCCTTCAAAGAAGCACTTACGATTACCACCGACAGATCAAAGCCACAAAAAAAGAGGCCCTCACCCGCAGAATCAACACCAGCTCCAACGAGCCAAGGAACTCTTCACCACCGTCAGAGAATTTGCCTGCCCATCAGCCACCGAAAACACCATCGCAGCATCAGAGGAACTCTGCGACGCCCTGGCAAACCATTTCCATAATAAGATAGCAGCCATCTACATAAACTTCGGCCCCCAGCCCACCAGCCCCATCTGCCAGCAGTCAACCACAACCACCGAACACCAGATCACCGAATGGAAACAACTCAGCACATCGGACACAACCAAGCTGATGAACACAATCCACTCAGGAACACCCACTGAACCCTGCCCCACACCGACTTTTCAACCTCAGAAGAGAGGAAATCAGCAGACAACTCACCCCCATCCTAAAAGCCTCGCTAACGACTACCACTTTACCCGATATCTGGAAACATGCCGAGGTCAGACCACCCCTCAAGAAACCCTCGGCAGACCCCAGTGATCACCAGAACTACCGACCCATCTCCCTACTCCCCTTCCCCAGCTAAAGTCCTGGAGAAGGCCATCAACCTCCAACTCACCGAGCACCTGGAAAAAACAACCTTCTCGACCCCTCACTATCGGGCTTCAGAAACAACCATAGCACTGAGACAGCTCTGATCGCCGCCACAGACGACATTTGCACCCTACTAGACAGAGGAGAATCAGCCGTCCTGGTCCTGCTTGACCTCTTTGAAGCCTTCAACACTGTCTTCCACCACACTCTCATCAATCACCTTCAGCACATTGGCATCACAGACAACGTCCTCAAATGGATGTCATCCTTTCTCATGGGACGCACCCAAAAAGACAGGATCCCCTGTTTCACGTCACAGGCCAAACACAACATTTGTGGTGTACCATCAGCACAACCCTCTTCAACATCTACATGACACCACTCACGGACATCATCAGATCACACAACATAAACATAATTTCCTATTCTGACGACACCCAGCTCATCCTATTGCTCTCAGCGGATCCCACCTCAACTAAAACCAACTTCCACAACTGTATGAAGAATGTCTCAGCCTGGATGAGGGACAACTGCCTCAAGCTCAACACGGACAAGACGGAAGTCATCATCCCTGGTGTGGCAAGCACACCACCCTGTGGAACTACTCCTGGTGGCCGGCCGAACTCGGTCCCACCCCCCACTGCAAAAGTCCACGCCTGCAACCTCGGCATCATCCTTGACAGCGAACTTTCCATGAAACGCCCAGTCACTGCCGTCTCCTCAGCCTGCTTCCACACACTCCACATGTTCCAAAAGATTTTTACGTGGCTCCCCACCAACACGAGGAAAATGTTATCACAGGCACTTGTCACCAGCTGACTGGACTTCGGCAACGCACTCTAAGCCGGCACCACCACCAAACTCATGCAGACAACAGCTGATACAGAGCGCAGCGGCCAGACTGATCCTCAACCTGCCCAAGAGATCCCACATTACCCAGCACCTGAAGGACCTCCACTGGCTCTCTGTCCAGAAGAGATGCCTTTTCAAGACCCTGACCCATGTCTACAAAACCCTCCATAACCAAGGACCCACCTACAAGAACCACTAATAGTCAGTTCACAAAAAAAGGAATAGCTGGGGTCGGAGAATGAACTGATTAAATAATATTCATTAGGACCACTTATGATTGGCTACAATAACAGGGTTGGTGGTCTGCCAGTGACAGACCACCATCCCTGTAATTGTATCCCAAAACAGAAAACTATTTTTTTCATTCCAAAAAAGAAAAAAACAACCTGAGTTCCTTTAAGAAGCCAGGGCTTCTTTAAAAAAACAAAAAGATTTCCATTTTGGTATTTTCAGTGAGAGGAGATGGTGATCTCCTGGAACACAGTCTATTCCTCCCTAAAGTTGCTACCCTGATTCCCAAAGGGGAAAGGGTCCAAAGATGACCCCTTCCCTTTTGCAAATCAGTTACCAACCAAACAGATCAATGGCTTGCAACCGGAATTACAGTCACAAACCATTGCTACGTACTATCCTGACTCACAATTTGAAAGGAACACTCATTAAATGCCCCTTCCAAATTGTGATTCGTTAGGAGTTGCAGAATCTTTTTTAGGAGTTGGAAGAAGTTTCCTGACTCACAAAATGGTTTGCGTACATATGAATACGTGATTTAGTGGTAGCAAAGCCTGGCGCTTACCAAATTGCTTGGTGCTAAATCACTTAGTACATCTGGCTGTTGGTCGTTACATTGCTTTCTTTGCCTCTAAATTTCCCACCACTATTTCTAACAGGATAAGGTCCCTCCTATAGATCAGGGCTGTAATAGTCGCTGGCATACATTCTGTTATGGAATGTGGGCCATTCCTGTGTTCTGGGAGGAGATGTGGTCTACTGACCTTGGAAGCTGGAGACCAGTTTTCTAATCCCAGCTTCGGCACTTAGCCCAAAATCATGTGATTATGTGACTTTCACTTCTTCTGCTGGCTACAACTGTAAACACATTTAATTAAAATAAAAACTAGCAAGTATTCTATTTTGTTCAGTTATAATGACATATTTTAACCCTTACCCAGGGTCCGACTGGCCTATAGGTGAATCAGGCAATTCCCTATAGGCTGGTTTTGCAGATCAGTGTAGTGGGGCGTTTTTTTTAGCAGTTTGTGGGCCTGTTTTATGGCAAGGTGGGCGTTTTTTTCGGTTGATGACCCTGATATTGCCACAAGCATAGCCTGCAGCAAACACAAAAGCATGCAGTCTCCCATACCTTGCAAAATGCCGAGACAGGTTCAAAACTGGTCTGATTTGCAAATGTGGGCCACTTTTTTGGCTATTTTGTTCGCAAATGTGGGTCACTTTCATTTTGATGCCCGGGCCTATTTTATTCTCAGCCCAACCCTGTCCCTACCACTCTATATCCTGGTTCTGCAATCCTTTTTCTGCGAGACCCCTACACACTGCACTCTTCTGTGTGCAGACCTTTGTGTTCGAGATGCAACTGCTGCACTAAAATGCTCTCAGTAAAGCGCTCTGCAGCTCAGTGGAGCTAGGTCAATGCTTTATCAAATACCTGAAAAAAAGGATCCCAAGAATTGAGAGTGCAATCAGTCTCCATCACTTGCTCTTCTGCAAGTCCAGGAGCTATCTCCAGGGTCTGCATGAAACGCTCTACTTCCCCATTGGCCTGAAGCCAGCAGGACATGGTCAGGAATGTAAAATGCCCATGGTGCCCAGATACTTACAGAAGTCCCATCTCTGAGTGGGTGGCCCATTGGTTGACCTGATCTACCTAAGGAAACCATACCTGGCCAGAATGTTTCATAGAATCTACAGAACTGCTTCTGTTGTTTGTACCACATCGACCACTGAATACATTGAACACAACCGCACCATAAGTGTCTGCCTTCCATCTGGAAATCTGCACTCACATGCCCAGGTTTTGTGCTGTTTGCATTCATGATCACTGCTAGGCTTTTTCTGTGGCGCCATAACAGCCCGCAGTTACTTGGCAGTTGTTTACCACAGCTTCAGGTCCTCCTACACTCCTATTGGAGAATATAGTTACCCCCTGGGTGCACTTGGTTCTCCAAGAGTAGCAAAGCTGGTTTAGAAGGCATATACTGTAAAGCACAAGGAAATACTTAAAATAAGCTCAGAGACTCATTTACAAGAGGCCTGTACCATCGAGCATCACTTTTTATGAACATTCGGTGATGCAAGCCTCTCAATCATATCTATGAGGCGAAGTTAAGCCACCCTGCCTGGCTTTGCAGGGACTCATAGCTGTGGAGTAAGGCAAGGAAGCTCAAGGTGCTGCGGTGCCTTACTCTACGTCAAGGAGGCATTCCATGGGCGCTGCTGTGGGTTTTCCCATGCAACTCCCATGGGTTATGACACATTGTCAGATTTACAAGAATCTGTAAACCTGGGAATGCGTCAACACTGTACGCCTCCACAAGGGAAGCGGAACAAGGAGAAATAACTTAATTTCCCCTCGTTTTTCCTCTTTGGATGTGTGCTGCATGCAGCACACAACGAAAGAGGAAAACACCTCCATTGATTTTGTGCAGGAATGTGCCTTTTGCTTGCACCCGCAATCGGATACAGCATAGGTCATTGTGAATAATGGTGATTTTCCTTATCACGTGCACATCTGCCTAAAATAAAGTGCATTTCAGTGTCAGGGCTGGTGGGACAATAGTTTGCCAATGCTTTTTTCTCTCCATTCTTTATCATTTTTAGGTCTCACCTAAGACAAAGCATGAGCTATCTCTTGCAAGACCTATTGTTACCTTACAGGAGGCTAAGAGGCCACCCATTTGCCTAGAGTGGCTTCATTGTCACTCTCATGTCTTTGCTTTCTATTCATCAGCTTCCGACAGGCTTCTTTCCTCTTTGTGTGTTTGTCCATCCCCTAGAGCATGGACGCACTACTGTGTCCTTCAATTGCTCATTTTTTTCAGGTGCTACTTTTTGTTTAAGCACTCTACAAGACTGCTGGTCTTTTTCAGCTGTTTTCCCCAACTACTTCTCCCCCCTCTGTGTTGCTCCCCTAGTCCCTAACTGCTGTCTGTGTGCTTGCCCCAGCCCCTCCCACCCACTCTCCGTTCTCTGTGTGCTTGCATCAAGCTCCTTCCCTTTCACTGTCTCATGTTTCCCTCTCCTGCACTTCTTCTGCTTTTCCTGTTTCCCTTACTTCCACAACCCCACTACACCTGTTCCTCCTCTTTTATGTCAGTTCTGTTCCCTCACTTCAGCTTTCTCTTTCTCTCTGCTCCCCCATTTTCCTCTTCCCTTATAGATGACAAGCTAGTATGTTGCAGGTGTAAATAGCCCGCTCACTCCTTTTGACTTTGCGCTCCTGTGCTAGAAATGAAAACTACAAGGAGCAGAATGCTGTGGAAAACAAGGGCTGGATAAACTACTCACTACAGGACACCAGAATATGATGCCTTCCTCCCTGTCCTGCATCTTTTCTGTTTCATGCTTTACCCCCTTGTCATACCTCCAAATCCAGGCACCCACCTCCCTACTCTTTCCTCTATATAGTTCCCAGCCCTGCCAAGTTTCCCAGGACAATGAGTTCTGTGCTGTTCCAGTCCAGGTTATTTCTTTGGATTCTGGGACTTGCGGTTTTGTTTATTCCATTATAAAACAGGACTACAAGTCCCAGAATTCAAAAGAAACAAGCACTTGCAATGCAATAGGTCTCGCATTACTGAAAGTTTAACCTGTTGGCGTTGCAATATTAGTGCAACACCAATAGCTCAAACTTTCAGCAAATGGATCATGGCACTCGCGCTTTAGCTTTACCTCTCTCATTCTCTTCAGTCATTCCCCCTTTCTCCACTCCCTGTCAGGTTCGGATTGGTAAGGCGGGCACTCGGGGAATGGGCGATGGGCCGGTATCGGAGATCCCCATTTGCCACTTTTTTGGCCAACTTGATGGCTGATATGGGCTGTGTCTGTGCAGTTCAGATTCTGCCACCAGCCCATTTGGGGCCTGAGCGCCTTTCCAGAGGCTTATGGGCCTCTATTACCTCCCTTCTACCAACAGGGCGATGGTGTTATTCCCGGTCTCTCGCTGGGCTGGCCTATTAATGTATGCAGATTGAGCAGGGGCTGAGGGCCTGAGCAGAAGTGGCCTCACTTATATTCAGGTGTGGGTTACCATTGTGAACTATTCCGTAAAAAAAGAAACCAGGCAACATTTGCATTTTTTTTATCTTAGTGAAGTTAAGAATACATGCCTCTTTTCTAGAAACACCCCTCCTTTTTATAACACTTAAAACACTGAAGCAGTGTTTGGAAAAAAGATGCAACCTGCAAATCTAGGCCACTTTTTTTTAAGGGTGCCCGGGCCAATTTCTGATCCCATCCGACCCTGCTCCCTGTCCCTCTCGTCCAACTACCCTGAGCCCTTTGGTATTATGGGGGGAAAGCACCTGCATAAGGTTATCATTTGACTCCATCTCACCAAGGACGCAGTGCTCCCGGTCTGTGTTTTTATTTACCAACCTAACGCATTCTGGGAGTTGTAGTTTTGATTCACTTCCGTTGGTCCAATGGATCGAATGTCTGAAAACAACAACTTGTAAAAGAAAAACCAAGGACTGGAGCACAGAGCCCTTTGTGACAAGTAGTCATCTGGCAACTTTACTCGTAGCTGCAAAGTTACCCAGGTCCATGGGTGGAAGCTAGCTGGGCCAGACCGGGGTTTTCATGCATTCTAGGACTTACAGTATTGGTTTTATAATGAGACACATCAGCCTACAAGCCACAGAATGTAAAGAAAAAAACCTGGACTGGAGCAGCTAGTTATGCATGGACCTGGGAAACTTGGCTAGGCTGCTTTCTACTGAAGTAACTGACACTTCCGTGTTTTGAATTGGCACAGGAGGGGCGAAATGCAAATTGCAAATGCAAGGGCCAGAACAGGCACTGTCAGCACAGGCTAGAGTCAGCAAGGACTCAGGGGAACTCCAACTAATGACTTTCAGAGACCCCCTCACACCCTCCCCCACCACCGGGGCTACCAATTGCCAGATAAATACCAGGGCTGTCTAGTCATGATTTCACCTCGTTCCTCTTTCTTCCACCAACCTATATCTCCTGTATTTTTATCTCAGTCGCGGGTTCTTTTTCATCCCTGATTTCTCCTTCTTTCTGCCTTTTCTGCCTTTCACTATTTCTAGGTTATCATGAAAAATAAGTTCTGCTCCCCAAAAAACGATTGGCACCTATCACCTGCAGCCACCGGCACAAATTAAGCTCTGGAGCGGCATAAAAATACCCCTAATATAATGTTTAATTTTAAGGACTGTCACATTCACTCTGCGCCTTATTTGTTTTAATGGTTGGTTTAAATTTTGCATGCAAATGTCCACGCAGACCGACTCTCACATAACAATGTGTTAAAAGGTTCCAGCAAAGTAACGTTTGCAGGTCGGGACTGAGGTATGTTCACTCTCTCCGTGTGCATGCTTCCCTCCCTCTCCCTGCACTTCCCAGAGCGCTGTGGGAGAATCTTCATTCCTCAGACACTCCTGCTTGGCAGTGGGTGACCCTCACCCTTCTTGTGTTGGCAGCGTGATGCTGTGCCAAGACCAAGCCGCAGCCCTGAGATCAGCTGAGCTCGGTGCCCGGCGGCGATCTCTGCCCCCCTCCTCCTCCTGCTGTACACAGCTCAGGAACCAGAAATAGCCTCCGAGACTTGGCACCGGCCCCTGGCAGAGCGTCAGGAAGGCACACGCGAGGACTGCGCCATGTGTCAACAGAGGGTTCGCGGCAGGACCGCGAACGCGGAGCAGAGAACGGCGGCGACAGCAGGGACAGTCCCCACAGGGAGGTTGAGGTGCCCGGACGGTACTGAGTGCAAGGGGGCGGTCTGTGAGTGTAATCGCTGCAGGAGTGCGATCCCCGAGTAGAGAAGGAGGCAGCTGGGCCAGTCCCACAGGGAGGTGCCCTGTCTGCACTGAGTTCAAGAGGACGGTCTGTGAACTGGTGTCTGGTCTGTACTAAGTGCAAGAGAACGGTCTGTGAGTGTAATCGCTGCAGGACTGCGATCCCCAAGCAGAGAAGGAGGCAGCTGGGCCAGTCCCACAGTGAAGTGCCCGGTCCGTACTGAGTGCAAGAGGGCGGTCTGTGAGTGTATTCGCTGCAGGACTGTGACCCCCGAGCAGAGGAAGACGGCAGCAGGGCAAGTCCCACAGGGAGGTGCCCGGTCTGTTTTGAGTGCAAGAGGAGGGTCTGTGAGTGTAATCGCTGCAGGAATGCAATCCCCAAGCAGAGAACCTAAAGAGCTGGGCTAGTCCCACAGGGAGGTGCGCGGACTGCACTGAGCGCAAGAGGACGGTCTGTGAGTGTAATCGCTGCAGGATGGTGATCCCCAAGCAGAGAACGTTAAGAGCTGGGCCAGTCCCACATTGAGGTGCCCCGAGTTCAAGAGGACGGTCTGTGAGTGTAATCGCTGCAGGATGGTGATCCCCAAGCAGAGAATGTAAAGAGCTGGGCAAGTCCCACAGTGAGGTGCCCGGTCTGTACTGAGTGCAAGAGGGTGGTCAGTGAGTGTAATCGCTGCAGGAGTGCAATCCCCGAGCAGAGAAGGAGGCAGCTGGCCCAGTCCCACAGGGAGGTGCCCTGTCTGCACTGAGTTCAAGAGGACGGTATGTGAACTGGTGTCTGGTCTGTACTAAGTGCAAGAGAACGGTCTGTGAGTGTAATCTCTGCAGGACTGTGACCCCCCAAGCAGAGGTCGACGGCAGCAGGGCAAGTCCCACAGGGAGGTGCCCGGTCTGTTTTGAGTGCAAGAGGAGGGTCTGTGAGTGTAATCGCTGCAGGAATGCGATCCCCAAGCAGAGAACGTAAAGAGCTAGGCTAGTTCCACAGGGAGGTGCGCGGACTGCACTGAGTGCAAGAGGACGGTCAGTGAGTGTAATTGCAGCAGGACGGCGATCCCCAAGCAGAGAACGTAAAGAGCTGGGCTAGTCCCACAGGGAGGTGCGCGGACTGCACTGAGTGCAAGAGGACGGTCAGTGAGTGTAATCGCTGCAGGAGTGCGATCCCCGAGCAGAGAAGGAGGCAGCTGGCCCAGTCCCACAGTGAGGTGCCCGGTCTGCACTGAGTGCAAGAGGGCGGTCAGTGAGTGTAATCGCTGCAGGAATGCGATCTCCAAGCAGAGAACGTAAAGAGCTGGGCTAGTCCCACAGTGAGGTGCCCGGTCTGCACTGAGTGCAAGAGGGCGGTCAGTGAGTGTAATCGCTGCAGGACGGCGATCCCCGAGCAGTGCGTGGAGACAGATGGGCATCAAAGAGTGCCCAGTCTGTATTGTGAGCTAGAAGGCGTGGACCTTCGCAGCAGGATTATGATCCCAAGCGTTGAACGGGGGCAGTTAGTTCGGTCTGTGTCGAGAGAAGCCTAGTCTTACATCCAGTAAGAGTCTGTACGTGTCATCGCAGCAGGATCCCGATCTGTGAGCACTGAAAAGAGGGGCACTATGTCAATTTGCATCAAAGGTAACTTTGGTTAGAGGATCAGGGTGGTCTGTAAGTGTAATCACAGTAGACCTCCCATCCCCTGAACACTGAACTGAGGATCCTGGTATCTACGCAGAGGAACAATTGGTCTGTGTGTACAATTGCTGCAGGATTGCGATCCCCAAGCATTAATTGAGGGCAGCTCGGCCAGAATGTATCGAGAAGGGTTCGGTCTGTACTGAGAGCAACAGGACAGTGTGTGTGTGTGAAACTGCAGCATTGTCATCATCCCAGTGCATTAAATGCAGGGTATGTGGGCCAGTCTATATTGTGAGGTGGCTGGTCCCTGAGCGGTCTGTATGTGTAATCGAAGCGGGATTACAATCCCCAAACAGCAAGTGGAGGGCAACTGAACGGTCTGTACGGAGCGGTGCCGAGTCTCTTGAGAGGACTGGGAGGTCTGTGCTGCATCACTCGAACAGGAACCCAACCTCCGGGCATTAACCGTAGTGCAACGGGATGGTCTGCGCAGAGGTTCCCCCCCACACTCAATGGAATGGGACGTTCTGAATATGAAACATCGCAGCAGGATGGCGATCCCCAAGCAGTGAACAGAGGGCAGCGGGCCAACTTCTACGCAGCAGCCTGGAGGCACCTCGCGGAGGGGAGGCGGTGCATAAAACGAGCATGGTTATGTTATGTGTATTTGTAAAGCACACTATCACCCACGAGGCTATTCTGCCGCTGGTCTGGTCCGGCTGTGCTAGATGTGTCTCTGCATCCGTATGACCATCCCCGCTAATCCAGGGAGCTCACGGCCAGGATGGACCATACTGGGCAGCACCGGTGCTTACCGGAGCTATCGAATGAGTGAACAGGAAGAGGTGGATTTTCCAGTTTTAGGGTTATTTAGTTAATTTGAGACTTCTGCACATTACAAGTCACAGAGAGCTGACTTCCAAGACTGCCACCCAATGTTCCCTGGTGCAGCATCTAGGGCATCAATGAGAGCTGACGCTGGAATTATAGCCTGACCCTGTGGTGATCCTGAAGTTGTGTAGTGCACGGACATTTGTGGTGAGCCTGTTGTTGTGGCACTGACTTGAAGGGGGGGGGGGCAGTCAAGGTGACCCAATTTAGGTTAGCAGGGCCTTGACCGTGGATTTTGATGGCTTAAAATTGAAGTTAATGGACAAGGCCTCACAGGACTATGACGCACTGAATTTACTCCTTGCACTGCCCCTCGACCAGGGAAGACCTGAGCTCAGAAAAGGAAGAGCACACAGTGAACCGCACTATCTATCACTCGACTGCCTCACAAGGACGCCCTAACGCGGCTGTGTTTCTCCTGGACTGACGAGGCATATTCCAGCGCCAAGAAGGCCTCTCGATCCAAGTGGCGCTATCCCGTCCCTCTGCCATGGGTAAATCGGAGCGCTCTCGGGATGGCAGGGGGCGCCGCTGGCACCGGCTCTTGCGTGGGGTCTTCTGCTGCAGCTGCATCTGGAAGAGGCGAACCCCCACGGGGGTTTCCTCGGGCCCCGAAGAGAAGAGTGCCCGGACAGCTTTCTCCAGCGTCGACAAGGTAAGGCTCCCCGTTTTCGCTCTTCCCCGACAAGAAGGTCTGTGCGCAGCTTGAATTTGAGGGTGCTGGCACGGTGGGGGAGGGGGGTGAATACAGTGGGGTAGCAAGGATGGCATGGTGCAGGCAAGGAACGTGGCCCTTTTAACTGCTGTTGGGGTAGTAAATGCAGCAATTATCAGGGGTCACGGGCACCGGTGCTAATGCACCTGCTGCAACAAAGGGAGCTACGCCCCTGCTTGAATAAAGGTGCATTTGATTATGTAGCGGGCGTGGCTCTCAGTGAAGGGTTCAGAGAGCTGAAGGCATTTGCAGCCCTACCAAGTTACCCAGTTCCATTTGTGATGTGCTGCCCCAGTCCAGGTTTTTGTCTTTGAACTCTGGGACTTATAGTCTTGTTTACTCCATTATCAAACAGGACTAAAAGTACCAGAATTAAAAGAAAAAAAACCCTAGATTGGAGCAGCGGTTTGGAATTGGGAAACTTGGCAGCTATGCATCGATTTAGGGTTATTGGCGGTGACTCCCCTCATTTCCGGTTAGGAAGTAAAAGACGGCCATAGCTGGGGTGCAGTGTGCCTTGGCACGTTTTTATGCTTACGTGTAGGTATTACCACAGTGTGTATTAGCTGCTTGTAAAGGGTCCGTCCGTGTTTTACTCTCTAATGGGCAATGTTTGTGACATCACCTGCTCATATTTGGGTCTGTGTTTTACCCTCTCTGGGGTAAGGGGGGCTCATATCACCTGCTCGTGTCTGGATCTATATTGTACTCTTTCTGGGAAAGTGCAGGGGAGGTCACTCGTGGATCAATCAATCAATCAATCATGTCATTTATAAAGCGCACTACATACCCGCGAGGGTCTCAAGGCGCTGGGGGAAGAGGGGGTGGTGCTGCTACTGATCGAAGAGCCAGGTCTTGAGGAGTCTTCTGAAGGCCAGTAGGTCTTGGGTCTGTCGGAGGTTGGTGGGGAGGGTGTTCCAGGTCTTGGCGGCGAGGTGGGAGAAGGATCTGCCGCCGGCGGTCGTTTTCCGGATGCGGGGCACTGTGGCGAGGGCGAGGCTGGTCGAGCGGAGCTGGCGGGTGGGGGTGTAGAAGCTGAGTCGTCTGTTGAGGTAGGCTGGTCCGGAGTTGTGGAGTGCTTTGTGTGCGTGGGTGAGGAGCTTGAAGGTTATCCTCTTGTTGACAGGGAGCCAGTGCAGTTCTCTCAGGTGGGGTGTGATGTGGCTGCGTCGGGGGATGTCGAGGATAAGACATCTACCCTCTGTGTTTTCTCTCTGTCGTTCTGCTCCTCTCGCTTTCTCATACAGGGTCTGAGTTTATGTTTTACCCTCTCTTAAGGGGGGGCTAACTTCATCTGCTCATACAGGCTCTGTATTTACCTTCTTGGGGGAGGGGCTACTTTACCTGTTCATGCTGTGTTTTACTTTCTCTTAAGGGGGGCTAACATCATCTGCTCAAACAGGTTCAGTGTTTTACCATGTTGGGGGGAGGGGCTCACGTTATCTGTTCGTGCTGTGTTTTACCCTCTCAAGGGGGTGCTTACATCATCTGCTCACACAGGCTCTGTGTTTTACCCTCTTGGGGAGGGGGGCTCACAATACCTGTTCATGCTGTGTTTTACCCAGGGCACAAGTCCTAAACAAGCATTGGCATAGCCAATAGGTCTCGCCTTTGGGACTTTATCAGTGTTAAGTCATGCAGTCACGGTATCCCATTTATAGATTGGCACACATGCAGTAATGGTGCCCTGTTGCATAGATTGGCACAATTTGTGTGATGATGCCCACTGTATAGATTGGCACACGTGCAGTGATGGTACACCATTGTTATGCGTGAGTGGTGGATGGAGGCCCACGTGCACATTAGTCTACACACAAAAAAAGACAAAGATGCCAGAAACTGTCGAGCTTCCCCCCCACCTGGAAAGCGTCCATCGGTATGGTGTGATCCCTGGCCACGAGTGAAGAATAACCCATGCGTGCCGCACCTGCCGGAAGGGACGCCACACCTGACACCTACCACAGAGGGTGGACAGCATGAAAAAGTATTTCTAGCTGCACAGTAATTAGTGTGGGCAGAGGTAGAACACGCGGAAATTATGCTGTAGAGTGCTCTGCAATGAGGACGGGATAGGCAACTGGTGCGGGTGGGTGCAGCTAGAGTGAGCCGGAGACAGCAAGAGGGGAGTAGGTGTTTTTAGCAAGATGGAGAGGGCAGGAAAGTGGATAGCTTAGTGGCGTAATGAAACTTGAGGGGCCCCCCAGCAAGGTACGTGGAGGGGCCCCCTGCGGACTTAATGAGGGGCTCTCTGGCCAAAGTATTGTGCTGAGGGGGCCCCCTGCAGCTTGGGGTGCCCCCCGCATTGTGGGTGCTGCGGGGGGGGGCCTGTGTTACGCCACTGGGATAGCTGTGAATGCAAATAAATATGTAGTGGTGGTGAGAAAAAGATGGATGTAAAAGGGGAAGGGATTTTAGCGAGTTGGTGATAGCACGGAAAAGGCCAGGGAGAACGTATAAGGGGAGAGCAGAATAAAAGAGGTGAAGCTGGCGAAGATAAGGCGGGAGAGGGGTGGTGAAGGAGAATCGGGGGTGCGAATGAAATGAGAAACTTCAGAGCGGGAGTATGCAGAAAAGAAGTGATGTTGGAGTGAAAGGGGGTTAAAAGTAAACCGAAGTAACTAAACAAGCAGCAACCGGAGGGAGGCGGTGGGGGGGCAGGGATGGCACGGGGGAGATTGAGTGAATTGACACTTACCAAAGACCTGTGCAGCTGGAAGAAGCGACATGCGAAGCTGAACAAATGCCACGCAGTGTACTCTTGCAGAGTCTGATTAGCTGGCTGGCTGTTTCCGTCCTCGGCTGCCCCCACGGCGGGCCCGGCACTGCTGATTCACCCGTTGCAGAGGGAAGATGGTGGGCATGCGTAAACTGTAAGTGTTGCGGCCGCCAGGGAAATGCAGGCTGCAGAGTTGATGGCCTGACGTGGGATGAAAAGTGCTGAAACAACCGCTGATGGCCGCGCAGGACATATTGTTAAGCCAGAGCCGACGCAGCGCCGGGTCCTTGGGGAAGGTGTAGAAGTGCAACTCCATGTCGCGGTGCGAGTTGCTGTAGCATCCAGGCACACAGCACGTGAAACCAGGCTATACAAGAAAAAATAGTGGTACTTCAATTATTTCAACGCCTCCTCAGGGGAAGTAAGCTCTATATAAATGCAATTTGCTTTGTGTAAATACTGGGAAAGACCAACACATCTAACATTCTTACAGTGCATGCATATCTCCTAAACAGGGACTGGTCAAAGTGAAAAGCTGCCTCTCTTAAGTATGTGTGAAGTGCTAGCAAGGTGTGAGCCTTTGTTTCCCCTCCGCTTCATTTGCATCAGGTGTGAGGCTCCTGACTGCTCCCAGCCAAGAGACCCCAACAAAAGGAGGCCTGATGACCCCTCAAATTCGGCCTTTGTTATGGGCCCAGCAGGAGTCTAAAATAAGAAAGCCCCGTCCTCGCCTGCATGTTGTTGCTTGTTGCAGATGGAAAGCAGACAAAGTGCAGGCGCTGCTGAAAGTGTCCCGGTGTTTGGAAATTACACCGGGATGAATTCAGCACATTATTCAGTGGGGCCCAAATTCTTGGCAGGGTGGACGGCGTTCACCCTGTGAAAATAGTGGGTGGACACCGTCCACCCGTGTGTACCCCCGACTCGTGCCCTGGTTTTAATCCCTCTTAAGGGGGGCTAACATCATCTGCTCATACAGGCTCTGTATTTTCCCCTCTTGGGGGAAGGGGCTCACATTACCTGTTCATGCTGTGTTTTACCCCCTCTTAAGGGGGGCTAACATCATCTGCTCATACAGGCTCTGTATTTTCCCCTCTTGGGGGAAGGGGCTCACATTACCTGTTCATGCTGTGTTTTACCCTATCTTAAGGGGGTGATTACATCATCTGCTCATACAAGCTGTTTTACCCTCTTGGGGGGAGGGGCTCATGTTACCTGTTCATGCAGTGTTTTACTCCTTCTTCGGGGACTCTCACACACCTTCTCATACGTAGATCTGTGTTTTAGCTCACAGGAAGGTGGGTCGGTGGAGGGGGGGTGATGTCGGCTGCAGGAGCATGGGAAGTGCTGTTCTGGTCAGCACTCCCTGGAACCTCTCTTTCTCAATGTACACCCACCAGCAAGGGGACCCCCACTGGTTCCCATAGAATATAATCCATGTTTAATATATAATAATACTTCCTTTCAGACCTGTGCCATCACACCTGGAGGACATCACCCACCCTGATGCTCACGCAAGAGCGCTGGTGATGCTCTCCAGCAGGGGCATAGCTATGAATAGTGCAGCGGGTTCAGCGGTACCGGGACACTGAGTTCTGAGTGTCCCACTAAGCCAATTTATGGCTGCCTTTTACTACCCATCACGGTGTTAGAGAGGCCCATTTTCCTTGCTGGCATTAGGCCTGTGTTTGTGCTGGACTGTTCCCATGGGGAGCAGGGTCAAGACTGATTTGTATATGGCTGGGTCCAAGCTGGGGTGGCATGGTGAGCAGAAAAACTATGGATTAAACTCAGATCTGTGACTGGGGGGCTGAATATCTGATTTGAACAGCATTCCACCCATCATCAGCTCTTTTTGCTTTTGTCGCCCTAAGTGGGACTGGTATGCCCAGACTTGGTTCCTGGGCTCACTGTGCCACTGAATTCAAGCTAGCCTGGCTGATGAGGGGTGAAACCCCGAAACCGGCCTAGGATGCTTGTTTGCAGTCCAGGAAGGACCTGGCTAGGCAGTTGGGGCTGGACTGTTCCCATGGGGAGCAGAGTCAAGACTGATTTTTATATGGCTGGGTCCAAGCTGGGGTGGCATGTTGAGCAGACAAACAATGGATTAAACCTAGATATGTGACTGGGGGTGGATGTTTAATTTGTTCAGCATACCATCCACACTGAGGGACATCGTGGGAGGAAAGAGGGTCCTGTCAAAATCTGAATATTCACCTCAGATGACAAGACATTTACAGGCTTTCCAACAACCTGTCAGTGTCTCATCCCACAATCCTGGGGTCAAACCAAGGATCCACCCATAGACTGCGCTCACCACTAGCCAGTGCTTTCCCAAAAAACAACTTCATAAATAAAGTACTGACCTTCCCAGTGCAGTCTCTTGGCCTTGACATGTCTGAGGTAGGGGTGCCCCCCCAGTAGCCATTTTGCTCCACACTATAACTGCGCCTGATAAGAGCTTGTGTCTGTAGGCAGGATTCCCAGAACCGGAGGAAAAAAACTCAAAGTCAGAGAAATCCTCCAAGAGTTGAGAATTTGTACATTGGGTCCAGGTCTGAAGAATTCCAGGCATTGTCAGCAGTGCAGGAAATTAGGAGAAATAAAGTGAAGAGTTAGGGCACAAACAGCACTGACTGAGAGAGACAGGGCTGACGGTACCGACAAACTGAAGCAAGAGACAAACGGCAAAAAATATGGACAAAAATAGAAGTTGAAAAAATATGCTTCAAGTTGGTAGAGCTCAGATCTTACATTTTGTACAGCCAAATAGGAAACAGGAAACCTGACCCAGGTGATTCAGCGGCCATGTTGGATTGGGTTATTGCAGTGTAGATACCAAAAGGGGACAGTCATCTTGGAAAGGACATTTATGGAAATGTCAGGCCCAAGATAGTGAGGGGCATTGATACACGTACATAGGAACTGTTTGGTTCTCTGCTCCTGAAAATAAACTCATTGCTGGAAGCTTGTGATGCCCCTCCACTCCCATGAGAAAAAGCCTGCTATATGGAGGCGGGGCTGTGGCGAGTGTGGGTCAGAGGGAAAACCTGCCTGATTCTGAGTGTCGCAGGGAAACTCTAAGGACCACATCTGTAGGTAAGGAAACAAAATGAATTAACTGGACAACCCATATCCGCGGACCCATGCCATGCAACAACTGGATTCCTTCTCCATCCTGAGGGTATGAGCATGGCTCTTCTCTGATTCACTGTTCCCCTCTGCCTGATAGGCACAACAACCCAACTCTTAGCATTGCTACCCTTACTCATTGCTACTCTGGTTAACTGTGTTAGAAGCTGTACAGTGGTTAATTTGTAAAAAAAGCATAAGTGCCGGGGCTCTTGTCAGGAGGCAGCTTGCACCAGCCTATTTCTCCTGTTAGTGCCGCCTAAAACCGAACAAACTACTGACCATAAAAGTGGGGAGAAGATGTGGTGTAATGGCCAGAGCAGCTGACTTCGGAGCTGGGGAACCGGGTTCGAGTCTCAGCATTGACTCAACATCCTGTGATTCTCAGCAAATCACTTAATCTCCCGTAAATGAATGTGTCCTTAACTGGTGCTCATGAAAAGCACTGGTGTTGATGTTTAAGTGCCGGTACTGAGCACCGGAAACCACCGGCTCAAATTAAGCACTGAAGCTGTATAGTAAGTGCACACATTAAAGATGGCATCTGTTGCAACCTTAATAAAACAGGTTTGGATTAACAAGTGATCCCCAGATAGGGAACGATTTGATTTTAAGCCGAGTACCATCCAAGTAAATAAAATAATCCAGGATATGTAATAGGGTTCCATTTTCTTTGGCTCTAACCCACCTCTGTAAGCCACCTTTTGGGCGGAATGGTCCTGTACTAGACAAGCTGGTACTAGGCCACCACTCCCAAGAAATATCGGGTGCCATCTCTTCCAGCTTGAGTCCCCAGCATAGAGGCTTTTAAGGTATAACCAGGGTCTGTGACGTAGTGGAGGACCAAATTATGTGACAGGTTTGACTAAATTATGCAGCAAGACAAATTATATGGTATAAAACTACACATTCTGTGGCAGTATTATTTTGGTTGTTTTCACTTTTTAACACACATTAATGCAGTCTAGGCAAAATATTTAGCTCATTAGGACCAGCTGAAAAACCTGAATACAGCAATCAGCGTATGGAAAACGCGACCAGTTAACCCTTAAAAGGCTCTGCCAAAAGGTTGCACTCCATGCACAGCTGTTTTAGTTCATTTTGATCTGTTTGAGCTGGATTTTTTGTTGTTGAAAACTGCAAATTATGCGAAAGATGTTGGATTATATGGTGTGTGCAGTAAATCCACAATGTAGCAGCTGGAAACTCGCATAATTCCAATGGCCCTGGGATAACCACTTCACCCCCTGGAAGGTACTTGTCTGGTTCTTTACAGCTCCATGGTGCCTTAGGATTGTCTTGTAATTCTTTCAGGCCACACTGCACATATGTAAACACAAGTACATAAAATGTAAGACACAACAGTAATTTATTTATTTTTGGAACCTCAAGAAACAGCATGTTTGGATTCTTTTGGCCCAGAGTAATCTTAAGGATTTTGGGTGCCCCGGCAAGACATAGTTTGGGGTGCCTGTGTGGAACACATTTTTAATTTTATTTCCCATTTCCCGCTAACTCAAGCTCACATGATGTCAAACGATGCTAAATTATATGTTAAACTTTAACAGGGTCACACAAAAACCGTGAAATATGTCTTCCCTAGAACCCCAACGATCCTTAAGATGACCTGGGGTAGAGAGTCAGAGGTAGAGCTTGGCAGAGAGGGTGAGAGGATTAGAAAGAGAAACAGAACTGACAGATACAATATAGAGAAGGTTTACTTTACCAAGGGCCCCCCTTAGAAGGTGGGGGACCTTGGAAATTGCCCACATTGCCCATGCCTTAAAATGTCCTGGCCCTCACAAAAAGTCCAGTTCTTCCTTTTTTCAGTCCCTTGACAAACAGACCCTGCGCACTCGTGATGATGAAAAAATACATACTTTCCCCAATCCCTTCTAAATCATTTTAAATGTATTTTGCAGAGGTTACGAAGAAGAAATTATATTCTAGGAGTAACCTTTTTAAAATTTATATAGACCAAAATTAGTTTTCTCTGTTTTTGCAGTTTGTGCTATGTCGCTTGGCTCTTTGCGCAGCTTTACACGTGGAAACTTTGAGTGGTCGGGGCAGTGCTTAATTTGAGCCGGTGGTTTCCGGTGCTCGGCACCCGCACTTAATTGTCAGCACTGGTACTAATGCCAGTGCACCACATTGTAGTGCTGTCTGTCTAATATTCAGATGAGCACAACAACAGTGTTTAATGCCTCAATATATATTAAAAAAGAATAATACTTGCTGCCCAAGCCATTATTATAGCTTTGGGTGGTTTCGAATAGTCTGAACTCTGAAACTTGTAGGAGTGTGAGGGTTTCTCGTTGTGTAGGTACTGTCATCGGCAGGGCTGGTGGGGGCAATGGGTGGTGCAAGCTGCAGTGGCCTCCTGTGAAGGGCCCTGGCACTTACTTTTTCACAATTTAAGTACTGGGTCGGGGATGGCACAAGCAGAGTGCTGCATTAGCTGCTCTGATATGTAACTCACATAACTGCCAAGCTCTCAGGTCCATGGGTGATGTGCTGCTCCAATCCAAGCTTTTTCTTTGAATTCTGGGACTTGCAGTCTTGTATTTTACATTATAAACCAGCATCTAGGAAACTGGGCAACTATGAAGTCAGTGGGCAAATGCACGCATTGTGGAGATCTGTGGGTAATTTGAAGTTCACAAGTTCAACTGCCAGTGGTCCATTCAGCTTTTCATCCTTTTGAGGTTCATTACAATGAGTACCCATTAACAGGGTAAGAGATGAGACAAACATGCATGCCAAAAGACCCGATTAAGATGGGATACTCCCTATTTGTAAAGCCAAAATTGGCTTCAATATAAGAGAATGGGGAAAATACACCCCACCCCCCGATTTGTGTTCAAAATATCCCACTTTCCTATTTTAAAATGTTGGCATGTATAGACAAAGTGTAAAATGTGCTCCATAAGCCTACAAATTATTTTCATGGCCTTAATTTTGCATAGCAGCACAATGCAGGTAAGACAAAAACGACAAAGAAGTTCGGCGTCGTTGGACAGCTAGACCAACTTTTGCCCCTCGTTGCTAGTGGCTGACATTGAAGACATTACCAAGAACATTTGCAGGGAATGGCTTAACAGGAGCACTGGAGAGAAATCACCAATTTACAGGGAAGACAGACAGAAGGCACACTCCTCACTTAACAGAAGCGGTCTGTGTCCAAGTGCCTCCGGGGCACTGAGTATAGAATATTGTAGGTATTCCCCTTACACGAAAGTCATTTCCAAAGTCCAGCCCCCATCTCTTGTTATCCTACTTTATTTCTGACCCTTCTCTTGATATCATCTCTCACTTTCTACACTTGTATCTTCTCTCCTTCGCCTTCGGTTCTCCCTATCTCTCCAGCATCTACAAACCCTTTGCAGTGCCTGAAAACCAGTTGAGGGTGCTCGAAAAATTCTAAAAATAAATAAATACTGTTTCAGGGCTTTAAGTGGAATCAATACAAGTGGCGGATCTCTAAAAGGGGTATGGCCTACGTAATTAGGGGCGTGGCTTAAACATCAAAATTAATTTTCTGCAATTCCCATAGTGCGGCCCCCAAATTTTATTTTGGTTCCTCCTGAGCTTTCTGTTATTGCATCCAGATATATAACTCAACTGACCCACACAAAAACCAGCCATGACTATTGGCTTTGGCAATGGTTGTGAGCTGTTTAAGATAAATGAGTAGCAACGATTGTGTTGCCATACTTAGTATTCAGAATGTTTCAAGTCTGAAATTGTGAGACTGTGGATTAAACATTACTGAGACCTGTGGAAGGGGCAGTGGTCTTCAGAGTTTGCAGTGTCCACCCTTCTTCTGTCCACCTCCATATCTCTGAATGCACATCTACGCATTTCCTTCTCTTCACCACCCCCAAACACACTATACACTTACTCCCCTGTAAGTACCCCATTTTCTTTTACTTTCGGCCTGTCAATATTTTGACTGCTGTGTATGTGTGCCTCCTTCATACACATTTGCACAGAATCACAGTTGCATCTGGAATACGTAGGCCAATAATTGGAGGACCATGAATTCTGAACACCTTTTTGGGTCACTGAAAGGTACAGTGAGAAACTCACACTGCCTTCAGCCTCCGCTCCAAAGCTGTTATTCATGTCCCGTTATAAACACCTGGAGGCAGTGGGGTAGTGTGGGGAGGCAACAGGGGCGGATGCCCCGGGCGCAAAATTCTTAGGGGGCGCAAAATGTTTAAAGAAAAAAAAATCATACTACAATTTTATTTCTTTAAAAATGTTGCACCAGGAAGTGCTAATGGTCCATGGGTTAGGGGGCGCAATATTTGCCTTGCCCCGGGTGCTGGCAAACGACGCTACGCCGCTGCCTGGGGGTGACTCAGTTCAAAGTATGCACTATACAAGAGGGATATGCTGCACTAAAAACATACAGAAACACAACATCCTGGAAATAGCTAACACTCTTAGAGAATGCAAGATTAAGTTAACGTGAAATATAAACCGGAACTAAATCACTGAAATTACCTTACCGTTTTAACTTTCATTGTTCAGTATTTGATCAGTGTTTTTGCCATTACAACTAAGGACATAAATAGAGGGCCCGATGGGGACCTGTTTTATTGTCTGTTTTTATTTACTACCGGTTCTTAACCCGGAGGGACCTGGCCCACTCAGAGTCCTCCTCTGTATGCATAGGGGGTTCGCCACCCTGCCCATTCCACTTTAACCATCTTTAACCCCAATTCTCCTGCTCACTGCCTCTTCCTTGAGCCTCTGTCTCCTGTGTTTTGGAAACACCCTGAAAGTGGGAAAAATGTGTCATGCTGTCACAAGAGTCATGGTCACTGAAATTAGGCGATTGTATGGCTGTGGCGATTTTCGCATAATTATACATTTGTCGCATATGCCACATAATCAATCATCTGCTGCATAATCTGCAGATGGTAATAAAAAAAAATGTATTCTAGCTCAAACGGTTCAAAAGTTACTAAAACACAGAGGCACATGTTGTCGTGCAGTAAAGGCCCTTTGCAAGGTTGACTAGTCACCTTGCTGTAGCTTATTGCTGCGTTTGGGTGTTAAACTGGTACTAATGATTTGCAACTAATACCCAGTGTTAGAAATGGGGGTCTCTAGTTGGCAATAGTTTGCACCTTTGTCCCAAAAGGAACCCTTCTTTCTAGTCAGGATAAGGGGAATAAACTACTGAAATAACCCCTGCTCACCCACTTGGTATCTTGGCACGAGCAGTCAGGCTTATCTCAGAGGCAGTGTGTGCAAGCATTTACACTTAACATACAGTAATACAGCGAAAACACTACAGAAGGACACCAGATCAATTTTAGAAAAATAACCAATATTTATCTGTGTGAACAAGACGAAAACGATAAAAGACCAACATACTGTAATCCAAAATATGCACTTTGCAAGAATACTTTAAAATGCAGTTCCTTGAAACCGGTAGCTTCGTCTGGGGCTACTGCGGTGCTGAAAACAATAGAATCCAACAGTTTCGGCCGACTGCTTCGGTGCGGACCGGCGTTAGTGTCAGCAGACTCATACACAGTACCTTTGGTTCCGGGCGACCGCGTCGGTGCGGGCCGGTTGTGGCAACTGTCGCGGTTGCGATGAGAAACGTAGTAGTGCAGCGTGCGGTGCCCTCAAGTTGCGGTGCAGGCAGTGGCTCTGGGACGATTGTCCAGCGGCATCTGTGAGACCAGGATTGCAGTGTGGAGTGAGGCGATGCTCGTGGTGGTTTTGACAGGTCACAGTGCAAGCAACAGTGCTGGTTGATGGGAGCTGGCGTCGGTCAGCCCAGACTGCGGTGCGGGACAGGGCGGTGCGTCCTGTGACTTACGAGAGGTGCCCCCAATCCACGGTGCGGTCACGGGTGTCGAGGTCAGCATCGTCGGTGAGACCTGGGCAGCGGAGTGAAGAGTGGAGGTGCAGAGTGCGGTGCCCACTGGTCGCGGTGCAAGCAGCGGCTATGTGGCAGTGGCGGTCATCGTCGTCGGTGAGACCAGGGTTGCGGTGCTGCGGTGCCCTCTGTGGTGCCTTCAGGACACGGAATCCGCAGCTTTGTCGGTGACAGTGTCGGCTGCTTTCCCCCTCTGTGGCAACTGAAACCCACGGTTCCAGACGCGGTACACAGAGGTGATTTCTTTGCTGTCCCTGAGACTTTGTGAACAGAAGGCAAGATACTCAGCAACAAGTGAAGAAAGTTCAGTCCAGTCCCTTCTCTGCCCAAGGCAGAAGCAGCAACTGCAGGCCAACCCAGCAAAGCAACAACACAGCAAAGGGGCAGTACTCCTCCTGGCAGTTCAGGCATACTAAACTCCATTTCTCTATCTTGTCTCAATGGGAAGATATACTCGTAAAATGTTACTAAGTATTCCCCATTCTATCCTTTTGGACAGATAGCCTTTCAATAGTGAAAAACGAATTACGCTGTATTTCACTATCAGGACATGTCACACACACCAGTACATGTCCTACCTTTCAAATACACTGCACCCTGCCCATAGGGGTACCTTGGGCCTACCTTAGGGGTTACTCAGAGGTAATAAAAGGGAAGGTTAGGGCTTGGCAAGTGGGTGCACTTGCCAAGTCGACATGGCAGTAAAAACTGCGTGGAGACACTGAAGTGGCAGGTCTGAGAACCCTTTGAAAGGCTGCTCGTGTGGGTGGCACAATCAGTGCTGCAGGCCCACTAGCAGCATTTGATTTACAGGCCCTCTCAGACTCAGTGCACTTTACTAGGGACTTACCAGTAAATCAAATATGCCAAACATGGAAACACCAATCCATAATCCATAATCCATAATCCAATTTACAATAGGAGCACTTGCAGTTTAACACTGAACAGCAGTGAGAAAAAGCACAGAGACATTAAACCAGCAAAAACAGAGTCAAAACCAGGAGGTCAGAAAGCAAAAAGACAGGGGAAACCCACCAAAAGATGCCAGGTCTAACACCCAGACAGTCTTAACAAATTTAACAATGATAAAAAAACTGAGCAATACTATTCCCAAATGTGTTACATAATACTGTATAATTTGCCTTTTCTTTGCCGCATAATTTACTCAACCCTACCGCATAATTTGGCCCATCCTGCTGCATAATTTCAGTGGCCCTGGCTATATTACACATATAGAACACGGGAGAGAGGATGTGGCTAAAACTATAGACCTGCTGACTTTGGAACTAGGGAGCCAGGTTCAAGTCTCGACGTCGGCTGAACATCCTGTGATTCTGGGCAAATCACTTAATCTCCCCATGCTAAAAAAATGAATGTCATCTTGTGTAAAGTAACTGGTTCCAACACCTATTGGTCGAGTTTGCCTTATATATAAAGAAAAACACCAAAAAGAAGTGACTAAATATACTAATGTATGAAATGGAAATAAAATACAATCTGAGAGAAAATATGCTAGTCTACCATAACAACTCAGGAAATCAGAAACAGGGGCAGCTGTTCATGCAGCAGAAATGTGAAACTAGAAACAGGCAGTAACCAGCTGGAAGAGGAGAGAGGCGGAAGCAGCCAAAACCTCCCTTTGTGTTAGTAGAGACAGGCAATACCCAGCTGCATACATGCCAACATTTTAAAACTGGAAAGTGGAGAGATCTTTTTTTAATAATAATCTGGGGAATTTATTTTCCCCATTGACTTGTATTGAAGCAGAAGCAATTTTAGGTGGGAAGCAGCTAAAATAAAGCCATTTGTGGCTTCAAGAAATCAGGACTCTCCCACCCGAATCGGGCCTGTTGGCATAAATGCAGCTGGAACAGGATCCAGGCAAAGCCCTGTTGCTAAAGGAAACAACAGATGCAGGCAGTGCCCAGCTGGCAAAGAAAACGGACTGGAAGCCATCCAGTTCGACCTATTGTCGCAGGAATTCTAGGAATTAGCTTGTCGCAGGAATTCTAGGAATTTGTTAGAAAGTATGCCAGAAACAGGGAATAAAGGCTAAGAAAGGTCTGGAACTCGGAATTGCTCATCACAAAGAAAGTGTGTGGCTATAAATGAGAGAAACTCAGTGAAAGAGAAGCAGACCTTTGGAGCACCAGGCCTGTGCCCGGCTGTGATGGGAGTGACAGCCTAGCCCTGTGACCAACGCCATGGCTGTGTTAGGATTGGGCAGGGAGTGGCCCCAGGGTGTGGGGAGGAGACTGTGGCACCACTTGGCTACACGTGTTTTTATTTCAGCACCAGCAAGAGAGAAGGTGAGATCCTTACATGTATGTGTGTGGTTTTGTATGTATGTGTGTAGTTTTTAAGTAGTGTGCATCTTGCTGAAAGGCAGCGGTGCCCCGCATGGGGTTAAAGGCAAATATATAGCCAATTAGTGATTGAAAGGGGAGCTGGGCTCTGAAAGTGGGATTGGATCGTTGCTGCATCATAATATAGTGCTTTTTAAAGGGGTATGGTTTCAGCTCTTACCTAAATTGGAAAAAGAACAATTCATGGACGGAATGCTGAAACAATGTCAAACACTCACCCCCAGTACAGAGATCTGGGCCTAAATCCATCGTTTTTTTGCTCACCACACCGTTCCAGTTTAGACCCAGTCATATGCAAATCAGTCTTGACCCTGCTGCCATGGGAACAGTCCAGCCTGAACTGCTAGGCTAGGTCCTCCCTGAACCAGAAAAAAGCATCCTCGGACCGGTTTAAGGGTATCACCCCTCATCCGCCTGGCTAGCTTGACTACAGTGCCAGTGGCATGGTGAGCACCGGACCCACGTCTGGGCTCACTTAAATTAGAGCAGCGTTGGACTGGCCCTTATGGATACAGGGATGCCATTCCAGATCCTGACTGCATAGATGGCAAAGTCCTGTTGCCTTGTTTTTAGGTCTGGCTTGACAGCATAGCTGTAACATATGATCCCCAGAAAAAAGAGCTTAAGGAAGCACTACCAGGAGAGAGGCTTTGGCTCAACCCAAATGTGAAACCTTGAGTGCAGCATATGATTGGGCTAAACTGGTATGCTTGCATCGAAAAATTGTGCTTGTTAGAATAAATAAATGCTCCATCTATCACAGTGTTCAGTGTCTGTGTCTAGTCCTTGCGCACATGCAACAGCTCTGCAGCCTACAGTCCTGTTAGAGCCACAAGTGCTCTACACATAGATGTGCACACATCTTCCTTCCGCTGGGCACAGCTCCATGAACTTCCATTTGAAATGCACAGAACTGAATTAAAATTTTGGAGCGTGTGATGTCGTAGTTTTTCACAAGATGAGCACCATTTCTGTTCAGTCATAGCGCTTTTTTAGTTATGACAGGTGGGGGCAAGACAACATGGACAACGGAAGGAGGGTTGGAGGGGTAAGCAACTTGACAGCGGGAGGAAGGCGAGAGTGGGCAACAAACAAGATGGACAGCAAGAGGGGGCAAGCAACAAGATGTATAGTGGGAGGAGACAGGGCAAGCAACAAGACAGACAGTGGGAGAAAGGCGAGTAGGAGCAAGCAACAAGACGTACATCAAGAGGAGGGAGGGGCAAGCTACAAGACAGACAGCGAGAGAGGGCAAGCAACAAGACGAACAGTGAGAAGACGGCAGAAGTGGGCAACCAACAAGAATGACAAAGGGATGCGGCAAGTACCAATACAAAGGATGTACTAGAGGGCTGCAACAATACCCGCGACAGAAGGGGGCAAGCAATAACGCTGTGTGTGGAAGGGGTAAGCAACAACACTGGCAGCAGGAGGATGGTGGGGGGCAAGCAGCAAGGCAGACAGCGAGAGGAGGGTGGGAAGGCACAAGCAATAAGACAGACTGGAGGATGGGGTGAGTAACATGATGCACAGTGGGAAGAAGGCAGGACAAGCAACATGACGGACAGCATGAGGAGGGCGTGAGGGGGCAAGCAATAACACACAGGATGTGATGGAGCAAGCAATAACACGGAGTGTGGGAGGGGACAAACAACAACACTGACAGCAAGTGAGGACAAGCAACAACATGGAGGGGTAAGTAACAACACTGGGTTGGGGCAAGCAACAATATGGACAGTGGGTGGGGGCAAGCAACAACATGGATGAAAGCACACAGCTAAGAAAGAGTGACACGGTGCAGGGTGGAGAGAAGCACATGTGGCAGACAGCCTGCAAACACATGCACTCATATGGAGTGCTTGTACAAAAAGAAAAGAGTTGGTCTGAAAGTGTGCGCTGTGGCAGGACACAAGTACTTGGGCTGTGCTCCAGGGTAGGGCCAAACACAAGAAGAGGAAGGAAAGTTGGCACGTGCTGACCAAAGAGAAGCAAGCAAAAATAAGAATGACATTGACGCCAACCAATGGTATGCAATGGGTGGGCTCTAAGCACACTGTAAACAAACAAAATGTCTTGCAAGCGACAGATCATGCACTGTCTCAGGCGAGACCCCCAAAAATATTTTCCAGGAATCTAAAAATGGGGGAACGAGGAGAGTAAGAGGGGAATGGTAAAATGGGGTGAATCGTATTTTACCTAGGGTTTGTCAGTTACTTAATGTGTTTACAAATGTGCCTGCTACTAAAATCAGAATGCAATATCCTGTCATAGGTTTGAATTATCATAAAATAGAATAGAGGATTAATATGCCTGCCAGAAATCATTCCATGTCACAGGCTTCTACTCTATATAAGAGAACACTTTGTTATAATGCAATGCGTTTTGCTGCAAAACTCATTGTTAAATGTAGGTATACGTTCTAATCTTGATAAAATAGTTTGGGGGCTATGCACTTGTTGTGGACAGTTGAAGGTAAGCTTCAAGACATGAATTTAAGTGCTTGCATGTTTTAACTAATTATATGTTTTTCTGTAGTTGATAAAATGGTTGCCATTTAGTTATGTAGTAGTTGTAAACAGTTTCAGTTCCATAAAGAAATTGCTGTATTATTGGGTGCAGTTTGTGCAAAACATGTGATTATATAACAGTTGTTAAACATGTGGCCGATTTTACAATTACTTTGAAGATGCACATTTGAGCGTGTCTGTGCTGACATAAGTAAGCACAGCTTTGCCAATGCTTGTTTCTGTTTGTGCACTTCTTCGTCTCCAGTCGATGGTGTCCTGGCTGCGGGTGTGCTTGTCAGCCAGATAGGCAGAAGTGCTGGTCATGATGGCTTTTTTGTAGACGATGCTGCTGTTTTTGAAGATGGTGCAGAAGGGCACAAAGAGCCAGTGGAGTTCCATCAGAATGGGGGTGATGTGGTCCTATTTCTACTGGCCCTTAAAGAGGCAGGCTGCAGTGCAGGTCAGTGTGGGCTCTGGGATGTGGTGAGCAGGGTGTTACCGCCATCCAGATGTGAGCATATAAGGAGGATATTCAATAGTTTGTTCGATGTGTTCCTTGAGGTTGGTGTCCAGGGTAAATCCTAGTGATTTGGCGCTGGATGACAGTTTGGGTTAAAAGCCTCCAGATTCTTGTTGTTAAGCCAGGTGTGGACCAGTTGTTTCTTTTTGTGGTGGGGTTGAGATGCAGGTGGGCGCTGGACATCCTGCTGAGGTGCGTGGTTGGATATCTGGGGTGACCAAAACCAGCCGGGGGTCCTGTTAACTCTGCCCCTGAACACTTGGCATAGATGTCTTCTGCCCCACTGACCTCTGCAGGGTTCATCTGACAGTCTGATTCTCAATAAGAAAGCTAGGCCTGTAAGTCCCATATAGACCTGCCTGGGGTTTGAAATGTGGATGCCAGCCCTCAATTCCAGCCCAGCTTCTGCCCCTGAACACTTGGCATAGATGTCTTCTGCCCCACTGACCTCTGCAGGGTTCATCTGACAGTCTGATTCTCAATAAGAAAGCTAGGCCTGTAAGTCCCATATAGACCTGCCTGGGGTTTGAAATGTGGATGCCAGCCCTCAATTCCAGCCCAGCTTCTGCCCCTGAACACTTGGCATAGATGTCTTCTGCCCCACTGACCTCTGCAGGGTTCATCTGACACTCTGATTCTCAATAAGAAAGCTAGGCCTGGAAGTCCCATATAGACCTGCCTGGGGTTTGAAATGTGGATGCCAGCCCTCTCTTCCAGCCCAGCTCCTGCCCCTGAACACTTGGCATAGATGTCTTCTGCCCCACTGACCTCTGCAGGGTTCATCTGACACTCTGATTCTCAATAAGAAAGCGAGGCCTGTAAGTCCCATATAGACCTGCCTGGGGTTTGAAATGTGGACGCCAGCCCTCTCTTCCAGCCCAGCTTCTGCCCCTGAACACTTGGCATAGATGTCTTCTGCCCCACTGACCTCTGCAGGGTTCATCTGACACTCTGATTCTCAATAAGAAAGCGAGGCCTGTAAGTCCCATATAGACCTGCCTGGGGTTTGAAATGTGGACGCTCAGCCCTCTCTTCCAGCCCAGTTTCTGCCCCTGAACACTTGGCATAGATGTCTTCTGCCCCACTGACCTCTGCAGGGTTCATCTGACACTCTGATTCTCAATAAGAAAGCGAGGCCTGTAAGTCCCATATAGACCTGCCTGGGGTTTGAAATGTGGATGCCAGCCCTCTCTTCCAGCCCAGCTTCTGCCCCTGAACACTTGGCATAGATGTCTTCTGCCCCACTGACCTCTGCAGGGTTCATCTGACACTCTGATTCTCACTGAATCAGCGAGGCCTGTAAGTCCCATATAGACCTGCCTGGGGTTTGAAATGTGGACGCCAGCCCTCTCTTCCAGCCCAGCTTCTGCCCCTGAACACTTGGCATAGATGTCTTCTGCCCCACTGACCTCTGCAGGGTTCATCTGACACTCTGATTCTCAATAAGAAAGCTAGGCCTGTAAGTCCCATATAGACCTGCCTGGGGTTTGAAATGTGGACGCCAGCCCTCTCTTCCAGCCCAGCTTCTGCCCCTGAAAACTTGGCATAGATGTCTTCTGCCCCACTGACCTCTGCAGGGTTCATCTGACACTCTGATTCTCACTGAATCAGCGAGGTTTGTAAGTCCCATATAGACCTGCCTGGGGTTTGAAATGTGGACGCCAGCCCTCTCTTCCAGCCCAGCTTCTGCCCCTGAACACTTGGCATAGATGTCTTCTGCCCCACTGACCTCTGCAGGGCTCATCTGACACTCTGATTCTCAATAAGAAAGCGAGGCCTGTAAGTCCCATATAGACCTGCCTGGGGTTTGAAATGTGGACGCCAGCCCTCTCTTCCAGCCCAGCTTCTGCCCCTGAACACTTGGCATAGATGTCTTCTGCCCCACTGACCTCTGCAGGGTTCATCTGACAGTCTGATTCTCAATAAGAAAGCTAGGCCTGTAAGTCCCATATAGACCTGCCTGGGGTTTGAAATGTGGACGCCAGCCCTCTCTTCCAGCCCAGCTTCTGCCCCTGAACACTTGGCATAGATGTCTTCTGCCCCACTGACCTCTGCAGGGCTCATCTGACACTCTGATTCTCACTGAATCAGCGAGGCCTGTAAGTCCCATATAGACCTGCCTGGGGTTTGAAATGTGGACGCCAGCCCTCTCTTCCAGCCCAGCTTCTGCCCCTGAACACTTGGCATAGATGTCTTCTGCCCCACTGACCTCTGCAGGGTTCATCTGACACTCTGATTCTCACGGAATCAGCGAGGCCTGTAAGTCCCATATAGACCTGCCTGGGGTTTGAAATGTGGACGCCAGCCCTCTCTTCCAGCCCAGCTTCTGCCCCTGAACACTTGGCATAGATGTCTTCTGCCCCACTGACCTCTGCAGGGCTCATCTGACACTCTGATTCTCACTGAATCAGCGAGGCCTGTAAGTCCCATATAGACCTGCCTGGGGTTTGAAATGTGGACGCCAGCCCTCTCTTCCAGCCCAGCTTCTGCCCCTGAACACTTGGCATAGATGTCTTCTGCCCCACTAACCTCTGCAGGGTTCATCTGACACTCTGATTCTCAATAAGAAAGCGAGGCCTGTAAGTCCCATATAGACCTGCCTGGGGTTTGAAATGTGGACGCCAGCCCTCTCTTCCAGCCCAGCTTCTGCCCCTGAACACTTGGCATAGATGTCTTCTGCCCCACTGACCTCTGCAGGGCTCATCTGACACTCTGATTCTCACTGAATCAGCGAGGCCTGTAAGTCCCATATAGACCTGCCTGGGGTTTGGAAATGTGGACGCCAGCCCTCTCTTCCAGCCCAGCTCCTGCCCCTGAACACTTGGCATAGATGTCTTCTGCCCCACTGACCTCTGCAGGGTTCATCTGACACTCTGATTCTCAATAAGAAAGCGAGGACTGTAAGTCCCATATAGACCTGCCTGGGGTTTGAAATGTGGACGCCAGCCCTCTATTCCAGCCCGGCTTCTGCCCCTGAACACTTGGCATAGATGTCTTCTGCCCCACTGACCTCTGCAGGGTTCATCTGACACTCTGATTCTCACTGAATCAGCGAGAGCCTGTAAGTCCCATATAGACCTGCCTGGGGTTTGAAATGTGGACGCCAGCCCTCTCTTCCAGCCCAGCTTCTGCCCCTGAACACTTGGCATAGATGTCTTCTGCCCCACTGACCTCTGCAGGGTTCATCTGACACTCTGATTCTCAATAAGAAAGCGAGGCCTGTAAGTCCAATATAGACCTGCCTGGGGTTTGAAATGTGGATGCCAGCCCTCTCTTCCAGGCCAGCTTCTGCCCCTGAACACTTGGCATAGATGTCTTCTGCCCCACTGACCTCTGCAGGGTTCATCTGACACTCTGATTCTCAATAAGAAAGCTAGGCCTGTAAGTCCCATATAGACCTGCCTGGGGTTTGAAATGTGGACGCCAGCCCTCTCTTCCAGCCCAGCTTCTGCCCCCGAACACTTGGCATAGATGTCTTCTGCCCCACTGACCTCTGCAGGGTTCATCTGACACTCTGATTCTCAATAAGAAAGCGAGGCCTGTAAGTCCCATATAGACCTGCCTGGGGTTTGAAATGTGGACGCCAGCCCTCTCTTCCAGCCCAGCTTCTGCCCCTGAACACTTGGCATAGATGTCTTCTGCCCCACTGACCTCTGCAGGGTTCATCTGACACTCTGATTCTCAATAAGAAAGCGAGGCCTGTAAGTCCCATATAGACCTGCCTGGGGTTTGAAATGTGGACGCCAGCCCTCTCTTCCAGCCCAGCTTCTGCCCCTGAACACTTGGCATAGATGTCTTCTGCCCCACTGACCTCTGCAGGGCTCATCTGACACTCTGATTCTCACTGAATCAGCGAGGCCTGTAAGTCCCATATAGACCTGCCTGGGGTTTGAAATGTGGACGCCAGCCTCTCTTCCAGCCCAGCTTCTGCCCCTGAACACTTGGCATAGATGTCTTCTGCCCCACTGACCTCTGCAGGGTTCATCTGACACTCTGATTCTCACTGAATCAGCGAGGCCTGTAAGTCCCATATAGACCTGCCTGGGGTTTGAAATGTGGACGCCAGCCCTCTCTTCCAGCCCAGCTTCTGCCCCTGAACACTTGGCATAGATGTCTTCTGCCCCACTGACCTCTGCAGGGCTCATCTGACACTCTGATTCTCACTGAATCAGCGAGGCCTGTAAGTCCCATATAGACCTGCCTGGGGTTTGAAATGTGGACGCCAGCCCTCTCTTCCAGCCCAGCTTCTGCCCCTGAACACTTGGCATAGATGTCTTCTGCCCCACTGACCTCTGCAGGGTTCATCTGACACTCTGATTCTCACTGAATCAGCGAGGCCTGTATGTCCCATATAGACCTGCCTGGGGTTTGAAATGTGGACGCCAGCCCTCTCTTCCAGCCCAGCTTCTGCCCCTGAACACTTGGCATAGATGTCTTCTGCCCCACTGACCTCTGCAGGGCTCATCTGACACTCTGATTCTCACTGAATCAGCGAGGCCTGTAAGTCCCATATAGACCTGCCTGGGGTTTGAAATGTGGACGCCAGCCCTCTCTTCCAGCCCAGCTTCTGCCCCTGAACACTTGGCATAGATGTCTTCTGCCCCACTGACCTCTGCATGGTTCATCTGACACTCTGATTCTCAATAAGAAAGCGAGGCCTGTAAGTCCCATATAGACCTGCCTGGGGTTTGAAATGTGGACGCCAGCCCTCAATTCCAGCCCAGCTTCTGCCCCTGAACACTTGGCATAGATGTCTTCTGCCCCACTGACCTCTGCAGGGTTCATCTGACACTCTGATTCTCAATAAGAAAGCGAGGCCTGTAAGTCCCATATAGACCTGCCTGGGGTTTGAAATGTGGACGCCAGCCCTCTCTTCCAGCCCAGCTCCTGCCCCTGAACACTTGGCATAGATGTCTTCTGCCCCACTGACCTCTGCAGGGTTCATCTGACACTCTGATTCTCAATAAGAAAGCGAGGCCTGTAAGTCCCATATAGACCTGCCTGGGGTTTGAAATGTGGACGCCAGCCCTCTATTCCAGCCCGGCTTCTGCCCCTGAACACTTGGCATAGATGTCTTCTGCCCCACTGACCTCTGCAGGGTTCATCTGACACTCTGATTCTCAATAAGAAAGCGAGGCCTGTAAGTCCCATATAGACCTGCCTGGGGTTTGAAATGTGGACGCCAGCCCTCTCTTCCAGCCCAGCTTCTGCCCCTGAACACTTGGCATAGATGTCTTCTGCCCCACTGACCTCTGCAGGGTTCATCTGACACTCTGATTCTCAATAAGAAAGCGAGGCCTGTAAGTCCAATATAGACCTGCCTGGGGTTTGAAATGTGGATGCCAGCCCTCTCTTCCAGCCCAGCTTCTGCCCCTGAACACTTGGCATAGATGTCTTCTGCCCACTGACCTCTGCAGGGTTCATCTGACACTCTGATTCTCAATAAGAAAGCTAGGCCTGTAAGTCCCATATAGACCTGCCTGGGGTTTGAAATGTGGACGCCAGCCCTCTCTTCCAGCCCAGCTTCTGCCCCTGAACACTTGGCATAGATGTCTTCTGCCCCACTGACCTCTGCAGGGCTCATCTGACACTCTGATTCTCACTGAATCAGCGAGGCCTGTAAGTCCCATATAGACCTGCCTGGGGTTTGAAATGTGGACGCCAGCCCTCTCTTCCAGCCCAGCTTCTGCCCCTGAAATGCCCTTCCTTTGTCCTTTGAAGTCCGGGTCCAGATTTTGCATTCCTTCCACAGTGACAGTCGGTGGTCCTCTCAAGGGACTTCTAGGGCCCTTGGAAGCCCTCTTTTCCGGGATGCAATGTGTTACCTTGGGCTTTAAAATGCCGGTAAAGCACAGGTATCAGCTGGGAGGTAGAAAGGGCCTCTCAGCTCGAAATAAAACTGGAATAAAAAGGATGTGTGGCCTCTCAGCTATAAGCAGAGACGGAATCGAAATGATGGATTGACTCTCAGTTGACAATAGAAAATGGAATGGAATTGGTGCAGGGCCTCTCAGCTGAAGGATGATTCATTAGCGCTGCGGGGCCTCTTAGCTGAGAGTGAAATTGCAATGAGGTGATACATGGCTTGTCAGTGAGGTACAGCCGGAGTCGAAGTATTTCAGGGCCTCTTGGGTGACCATAGAGCTCGAATGGGAAGTAAAGCAGGGCCTCTCAGCTGGCGATAAATCTGGAATGGAAGTGTTGCACGGCCTCTCAGCTGATCGGGAAGCAATGCAGAGCCTTTCAGTAGGAGGACGACCTGGAATGGGAAGTGGTGCAGGGCCTCTCAGCTTGAAGTAGCACTGCATTTGGGAGTGGTGCAAGGCCTTTCAGCTGGAGTAGTGCTGCAATGAGGAATGGATGCATGGCCTCTCGAGTGGAGTAACTCTACATCTGGGAGTCATGTACGGCCTCTCAGCTGGAGCAGTGCTGCAATGAGGTGTGATGCACGGCCTATCGAGTGGAGTAGTGCTACATTTGGGGGGGGGGTGGGTGCAGGGCCTCTCAGCTGGAGCACTGCCTCAATGAGGAGTGATGCGCTGGACGGAATGCTGAACAAATCAAACATTCACCCCCCAGTCAAGAGATCTTCCCACTTAGGGCAACTATACCAATACTAAAAGATGATGGACGATACATTGTCAAACATTCACCCATAGTCACAGATCTGGGTTAAATACATCATTTTTTGCTCCCCATGCCACCCTAGTTTGGACCCAGCCATATGCAAATCAGTCTTGACCCTGCTCCTTAGGGGAACAGTCCAGCCCGAACTGCCAAGCCAGGTCCTCGTTGGACCAGAAACATATATCCTGTGACCGGTTTCAGGGTATCACCCTTTATCAGCCAGGTGAATGTGGTGAATGTGTGATTTGTTCAGCCTTCCGTCCATCATTTGTTCTTTTTGCCGCCCTAAGTGGGATGGGTATGCTCAGACGGGGGTCCCATGCTCAAAGTGCCACTGGTTTCAAGCTAGCCTGGCTGAAGAGGGGTGATACTCCAAAAGTGGTCCCATGATGGTTGTTTCTGGTCCAGGGAGGACCTGGCCTGGCAGTTCGGGCTGGACTGTTCCCATGAGGAGCAGGGTCAAGACTGATGTGCATGTGGCTGGGTTCAAACTGGAAAGGCATGGGGAGCAAAAAACGATGGATGTAACCCAGATCTGTGACTAGGGGGGAATGTTTGACAATGTTCAGATATGGTGCATCATCTTTTAGTGTTGCTATAGTCGCCCTAAGTGGGAAGGGTATGCCCAGTGCTCCAGTCACCAGAGGCCAGTTTGGGCTGGGCCATTCCCATGGGGAGCAGGGTCAAAACTGTTTTGCATGTGGCTGGGTTCAAACTAGGGTGGCGTGGTGGGCAAAAAAACAACGGATTAAACCCAGATCTGTGACTGGGGGTGAATGTTTGATTTGTTCAGCATTCCGTCCATCATTTGTTCTTTTTGCAATGAGAAGTGATGCACAGCCTCTCGAGTGGAGCAGCGCTATATTTGGGAGACATGTAAGGCCTCTCAGCCGGAGTTGCGTTCGGATGGGAATTGATGCAGGGCCTCTCAACTGGAGGTGCGTTCGGATGGGCATTGATGCAGGGCCTCTCAGCTGGAGGTGCGTTCGGATGGGCATTGATGCAGGGCCTCTCAGCCGGAGTTGCGTTCGGATGGGCATTGATGCAGGGCCTCTCAGCCGGAGGTGCGTTCGGATGGGCATTGATGCAGGGCCTCTCAGCCGGAGTTGCGTTCAGATGGGCATTGATGCAGGGCCTCTCAGCCGGAGTTGCGTTCGGATGGGCATTGATGCAGGGCCTCTCAGCCGGAGGTGCGTTCGGATGGGCATTGATGCAGGGCCTCTCAGCTGGAGGTGCGTTCGGATGGGCATTGATGCAGGGCCTCTCAGCTGGAGGTGCGTTCGGATGGGCATTGATGTAGGGCCTCTCAGCTGGATTGCCTAATAGGACGCCGTGCCCAAAGGCCCGTCTGTACCTGTGAGTGGCGCGAGGCATTTGAAGGTGCTTTACTGAGACAGACACATTAATCAGATCAGGTGACCTCCATGATCGCCCCTATCCGCGCCAGAAACAAAACAAAATACTTGCCAAGCAGAGACAGAGAGGTCCTTTCCAGGAACCCTTCAGACGCCAGCCTACTCGTGAGAGGGATTAATAAAGCCCTTTCGGTAAACGCCCTGTAGATGCCTCCTGCTTTGACAATTATTACCAGGGTACTGTTGGAATTACTGCTTCTCTAGTGCTCTGCACCAGACTTTCCAACTCTATTCCTGACCAGGTTGCACTTTTCTATGTGTGAGAGGAATCTCTCCGCCTTCGCAGCCACCCATGAGATGAAACTGCGCTGCGGCTTCACGCCGGAAGCTGCATGTTTGACACTGAAATCTTTCTGTAGAGGCCTGTCTCAGGTGGATTAGACCAGCAAAGGTCGAGGCACTGACCCCGATGCATGGCCACCTGCTGAGCGACAGCAACTGGCTCAGGTCTATGACAGCAGCGCACCGGGCTCAGGGTGTGTGACAGCAGCGCACCTGGCTCAGAGCGTGTGACAGCAGCGCACCTGGCTCAGAGCGTGTGACAGCAGCGCACCTGGCTCAGAGCGTGTGACAGCAGCCCACCTGACTCAGAGCGTGTGACAGCAGCCCACCTGACTCAGAGCGTGTGACAGCAGCGCACCTGGCTCAGAGCGTGTGACAGCAGCGCACCTGGCTCAGGGCGTGTGACATGAGCGCACCTGGCTCAGAGCGTGTGACAGCAGCGCACCTGGCCCAGGGCATGTGACAGCAGGGCACCTGGCTCAGAGCGCGTGACAGCAGCGCACCTGGCTCAGAGCGTGTGACAGCAGCGCACCTGGCTCAGAGCGTGTGACAGCAGCGCACCTGGCTCAGAGCGTGTGACAGCAGCGCACCTGGCTCAGAGCGTGTGACAGCAGCACACCTGGCTCAGAGCGTGTGACAGCAGCCCACCTGACTCAGAGCGTGTGACAGCAGCGCACCTGGCTCAGAGCGTGACAGCAGCGCACCTGGCTCAGGGCGTGTGACATGAGCGCACCTGGCTCAGAGCGTATGACAGCAGCGCACCTGGCCCAGGGCATGTGACATCAGTGCACCTGGCCCAGGGCGTGTGACAACAGTGCACCTGGCTCAGGGCATGTGACTGCAGTGCACCTGGCTCAGAGCGTGTGACAGCAGCGCACCTGGCTCCGAGCATGTGACAGCAGTGCACCTGGCCCAGGGTGTGTGACAGCAGTGCACCTGGCCCAGGGTGTGTGACAGCAGTGCACCTGGCCCAGGGCGTGTGACTGCAGTGCACCTGGCCCAGGGCGTGTGACGACAGGGCACCTGTCTCAGGGCGTGTGACGACAGGGCACCTGTCTCAGGGCGTGTGACTGCAGTGCACCTGGCCCAGGGCTTGTGACTGCAGTGCACCTGCCTCAGGACATGATACAGCAGTGCATCTGGCTTAGGGCAGGTGACGGCAGTGACCCTGGCTCAGGGCGTGTGACAGCAGTGACCCTGGCTCAGGGCATGTGACAGCAGTGCATGTGCCTCAGGACGTGTGACAGCAGGGCACCTGGCCCATGGCGTGTGACAGCAGGGCACCTTGCCCAGGGCGTGCAACAGCAGGGCACCTGGCCCAGGGAATGTGACAGCAATAGACTAGACCCAGGGCGTGTGACAGCAGTGCGCCTGACTCAGATGCACTACAGTGACTGGTGTGGCAACAATGGATCAGGTTCAGGTAGTGTGACAGCAGTGCACCTGGCTCAGGGTGTGCGACTGCAGTGCACCTGCCTCAAGGAGTGTGACAAATGCAAAAGAAACAATTGATGGACGGAATGCTGGACAATGCAAACATTCACCCCCAGTCACAAGGATCTGGGTTAAATCCATCATTCTTTTGCTCACCACACCACCCCAGTTTGGACCCAGCCATATGCAAATCAGTCTTGACCCTGTTCCTTGTGGGAACAGTCCAGCCCGAACTGCCAAGCCAGGTCCTCCCTGGACCGGAAACAAGCATCCTGGGACCGGTTTCAGGGCATCACCCTTCTTCAGCCAGGATAGCTTGAATCCAGTGGTGTAGTGAGCACGGGACCCACGTCTGGGCATACCCTTCCCACTTAGGGCGACAAATGCAAAAGAAACAATTGATGGACGGAATGCTGGACAATGCAAACATTCACCCACAGTCACAAGGATCTGGGTTAAATCCATCATTCTTTTGCTCACCACACCACCCCAGTTTGGATCCAGCCATATGCAAATCAGTCTTGACCCTGTTCCTTGTGGGAACAGTCCAGCCCGAACTGCCAAGCCAGGTCCTCCCTGGACCGGAAACAAGCATCCTGGGACCGGTTTCAGGGCATCACCCTTCTTCAGCCAGGATAGCTTGAATCCAGTATTGTAGTGAGCACGGGACCCACGTCTGGGCATACCCTTCCCACTTAGGGCGACAAATGCAAAAGAAACAATTGATGGACGGAATGCTGGACAAACTGGAATGGCATGGTGAGCAAAAAAACGATGGATTTAGGCCCAGATCTCTGTACTGGGGTGAATGTATGACATTGTTCTGCATTCTGTCCATCAACTGTTGTTTTTGCATTTGTCACCCCGAGTGGGACGGGTATGCCCAGACGTGGGTCCCGTGCTCTCCATGCCACTGGAATCAAGCTATCCTGGCTGAAGAGGGGTGAAACCCCGAAACCGGTCCTAGGATGTTTGTCTCCAGTCCAGGGAGGACCTGGCTTGGCAGTTCGGGCTGGACTGTTCCCATGAGGCACAGGGTCAAGAATGATTTGCATATGGCTGGGTTCAAACTGGAATGGCATGGTGAGCAAAAAACGATGGATTTAGGCCCAGATCTCTGTACTGGGGTGAATGTATGACCTTGTTCTGCATTCTGTCCATCAACTGTTGTTTTTGCATTTGTCACCCCGAGTGGGACGGGTATGCCCAGACGTGGGTCCCGTGCTCTCCATGCCACTGGAATCAAGCTATCCTGGCTGAAGAGGGTGAAACCCCGAAACCGGTCCTAGGATGCTTGTTTCCAGTCCAGGGAGGACCTGGCTTGGCAGTTCGGGCTGGACTGTTCCCATGAGGCACAGGGTCAAGACTGATTTGCATATGGCTGGGTTCAAACTGGAATGGCATAGTGAGCAAAAACGATGGATTTAGGCCCAGATCTCTGTACTGGGGTGAATGTATGACATTGTTCTGCATTCTGTCCATCAACTGTTGTTTTTGCATTTGTCACCCCGAGTGGGACGGGTATGCCCAGACGTGGGTCCCGTGCTCTCCATGCCACTGGAATCAAGCTATCCTGGCTGAAGAGGGGTGAAACCCCGAAACCGGTCCTAGGATGCCTGTTTCCAGTCCAGGGAGGACCTGGCTTGGCAGTTCGGGCTGGACTGTTCCCATGAGGCACAGGGTCAAGACTGATTTGCATATGGCTGGGTTCAAACTGGAATGGCATGGTGAGCAAAAACGATGGATTTAGGCCCAGATCTCTGTACTGGGGTGAATGTATGACATTGTTCTGCATTCTGTCCATCAACTGTTGTTTTTGCATTTGTCACCCCGAGTGGGACGGGTATGCCCAGACGTGGGTCCCGTGCTCTCCATGCCACTGGAATCAAGCTATCCTGGCTGAAGAGGGTGAAACCCCGAAACCGGTCCTAGGATGCTTGTTTCCAGTCCAGGAGGACCTGGCTTGGCAGTTCGGGCTGGACTGTTCCCATGAGGCACAGGGTCAAGACTGATTTGCATATGGCTGGGTTCAAACTGGAATGGCATGGTGAGCAAAAAAACGATTGATTTAGGCCCAGATCTCTGTACTGGGGTGAATGTATGACATTGTTCTGCATTCTGTCCATCAACTGTTGTTTTTGCATTTGTCACCCCGAGTGGGAAGGGTATGCCCAGACGTGGGTCCCGTGCTCTCCATGCCACTGGAATCAAGCTATCCTGGCTGAAGAGGGGTGAAACCCCGAAACCGGTCCTAGGATGCTTGTTTCCAGTCCAGGGAGGACCTGGCTTGGCAGTTCGGGCTGGACTGTTCCCATGAGGCACAGGGTCAAGACTGATTTGCATATGGCTGGGTTCAAACTGGAATGGCATGGTGAGCAAAAAACGATGGATTTAGGCCCAGATCTCTGTACTGGGGTGAATGTATGACATTGTTCTGCATTCTGTCCATCAACTGTTGTTTTTGCATTTGTCACCCCGAGTGGGACGGGTATGCCCAGACGTGGGTCCCGTGTCTCTCCATGCCACTGGAATCAAGCTATCCTGGCTGAAGAGGGGTGAAACCCCGAAACCGGTCCTAGGATGCTTGTTTCCAGTCCAGGGAGGACCTGGCTTGGCAGTTCGGGCTGGACTGTTCCCATGAGGCACAGGGTCAAGACTGATTTGCATATGGCTGGGTTCAAACTGGAATGGCATGGTGAGCAAAAAACGATGGATTTAGGCCCAGATCTCTGTACTGGGGTGAATGTATGACATTGGTCTGCATTCTGTCCATCAACTGTTGTTTTTGCATTTGTTACCCCGAGTGGGACGGGTATGCCCAGACGTGGGTCCCGTGCTCTCCATGCCACTGGAATCAAGCTATCCTGGCTGAAAAGGGGTGAAACCCCGAAACCGGTCCTAGGATGCTTGTTTCCAGTCCAGGGAGGACCTGGCTTGGCAGTTCGGGCTGGACTGTTCCCATGAGGCACAGGGTAAAGACTGATTTGCATATGGCTGGGTTCAAACTGGAATGGCATGGTGAGCAAAAAAATGATGGATTTAGGCCCAGATCTCTGTACTGGGGTGAATGTATGACATTGTTATGCATTCTGTCCATCAACTGTTGTTTTTGCATTTGTCACCCCGAGTGGGACGGGTATGCCCAGACGTGGGTCCCGTGCTCTCCATGCCACTGGAATCAAGCTATCCTGGCTGAAGAGGGTGAAACCCCGAAACCGGTCCTAGGATGCTTGTTTCCAGTCCAGGGAGGACCTGGCTTGGCAGTTCGGGCAGGACTGTTCCCATGAGGCACAGGGTCAAGACTGATTTGCATATGGCTGGGTTCAAACTGGAATGGCATGGTGAGCAAAAAACGATGGATTTAGGCCCAGATCTCTGTACTGGGGTGAATGTATGACATTGTTCTGCATTCTGTCCATCAACTGTTGTTTTTGCATTTGTCACCCCGAGTGGGACGGGTATGCCCAGACGTGGGTCCCGTGCTCTCCATGCCACTGGAATCAAGCTATCCTGGCTGAAGAGGGGTGAAACCCCGAAACCGGTCCTAGGATGCTTGTTTCCAGTCCAGGGAGGACCTGGCTTGGCAGTTCGGGCTGGACTGTTCCCATGAGGCACAGGGTCAAGACTGATTTGCATATGGCTGGGTTCAAACTGGAATGGCATGGTGAGCAAAAAACGATGGATTTAGGCCCAGATCTCTGTACTGGGGTGAATGTATGACATTGTTCTGCATTCTGTCCATCAACTGTTGTTTTTGCATTTGTCACCCCGAGTGGGACGGGTATGCCCAGACGTGGGTCCCGTGCTCTCCATGCCACTGGAATCAAGCTATCCTGGCTGAAGAGGGGTGAAACCCCGAAACCGGTCCTAGGATGCTTGTTTCCAGTCCAGGGAGGACCTGGCTTGGCAGTTCGGGCTGGACTGTTCCCATGAGGCACAGGGTCAAGACTGATTTGCATATGGCTGGGTTCAAACTGGAATGGCATGGTGAGCAAAAAACGATGGATTTAGGCCCAGATCTCTGTACTGGGGTGAATGTATGACATTGTTCTGCATTCTGTCCATCAACTGTTGTTTTTGCATTTGTCACCCCGAGTGGGACGGGTATGCCAAGACGTGGGTCCCGTGCTCTCCATGCCACTGGAATCAAGCTATCCTGGCTGAAGAGGGGTGAAACCCCGAAACCGGTCCTAGGATGCTTGTTTCCAGTCCAGGGAGGACCTGGCTTGGCAGTTCGGGCTGGACTGTTCCCATGAGGCACAGGGTCAAGACTGATTTGCATATGGCTGGGTTCAAACTGGAATGGCATGGTGAGCAAAAAACGATGGATTTAGGCCCAGATCTCTGTACTGGGGTGAATGTATGACATTGTTCTGCATTCTGTCCATCAACTGTTGTTTTTGCATTTGTCACCCCGAGTGGGACGGGTATGCCCAGACGTGGGTCCCGTGCTCTCCATGCCACTGGAATCAAGCTATCCTGGCTGAAAAGGGGTGAAACCCCGAAACCGGTCCTAGGATGCTTGTTTCCAGTCCAGGGAGGACCTGGCTTGGCAGTTCGGGCTGGACTGTTCCCATGAGGCACAGGGTCAAGACTGATTTGCATATGGCTGGGTTCAAACTGGAATGGCATGGTGAGCAAAAAAACGATGGATTTAGGCCCAGATCTCTGTACTGGGGTGAATGTATGACATTGTTCTGCATTCTGTCCATCAACTGTTGTTTTTGCATTTGTCACCCCGAGTGGGACGGGTATGCCCAGACGTGGGTCCCGTGCTCTCCATGCCACTGGAATCAAGCTATCCTGGCTGAAGAGGGGTGAAACCCCGAAACCGGTCCTAGGATGCTTGTTTCCAGTCCAGGGAGGACCTGGCTTGGCAGTTCGGCAGGACTGTTCCCATGAGGCACAGGGTCAAGACTGATTTGCATATGGCTGGGTTCAAACTGGAATGGCATGGTGAGCAAAAAAACGATGGATTTAGGCCCAGATCTCTGTACTGGGGTGAATGTATGACATTGTTCTGCATTCTGTCCATCAACTTTTGTTTTTGCATTTGTCACCCCGAGTGGGACGGGTATGCCCAGACGTGGGTCCCGTGCTCTCCATGCCACTGGAATCAAGCTATCCTGGCTGAAGAGGGGTGAAACCCCGAAACCGGTCCTAGGATGCTTGTTTCCAGTCCAGGGAGGACCTGGCTTGGCAGTTCGGGCTGGACTGTTCCCATGAGGCACAGGGTCAAGACTGATTTGCATATGGCTGGGTTCAAACTGGAATGGCATGGTGAGCAAAAAACGATGGATTTAGGCCCAGATCTCTGTACTGGGGTGAATGTATGACATTGTTCTGCATTCTGTCCATCAACTGTTGTTTTTGCATTTGTCACCCCGAGTGGGACGGGTATGCCCAGACGTGGGTCCCGTGCTCTCCATGCCACTGGAATCAAGCTATCCTGGCTGAAGAGGGTGAAACCCCGAAACCGGTCCTAGGATGCTTGTTTCCAGTCCAGGGAGGACCTGGCTTGGCAGTTCGGGCTGGACTGTTCCCATGAGGCACAGGGTCAAGACTGATTTGCATATGGCTGGGTTCAAACTGGAATGGCATGGTGAGCAAAAAACGATTGATTTAGGCCCAGATCTCTGTACTGGGGTGAATGTATGACATTGTTCTGCATTCTGTCCATCAACTGTTGTTTTTGCATTTGTCACCCCGAGTGGGAAGGGTATGCCCAGACGTAGGTCCCGTGCTCTCCATGCCACTGGAATCAAGCTATCCTGGCTGAAGAGGGGTGAAACCCCGAAACCGGTCCTAGGATGCTTGTTTCCAGTCCAGGGAGGACCTGGCTTGGCAGTTCGGGCTGGACTGTTCCCATGAGGCACAGGGTCAAGACTGATTTGCATATGGCTGGGTTCAAACTGGAATGGCATGGTGAGCAAAAAACGATGGATTTAGGCCCAGATCTCTGTACTGGGGTGAATGTATGACATTGTTCTGCATTCTGTCCATCAACTGTTGTTTTTGCATTTGTCACCCCGAGTGGGACGGGTATGCCCAGACGTGGGTCCCGTGCTCTCCATGCCACTGGAATCAAGCTATCCTGGCTGAAGAGGGTGAAACCCCGAAACCGGTCCTAGGATGCTTGTTTCCAGTCCAGGGAGGACCTGGCTTGGCAGTTCAGGCTGGACTGTTCCCATGAGGCACAGGGTCAAGACTGATTTGCATATGGCTGGGTTCAAACTGGAATGGCATGGTGAGCAAAAACGATGGATTTAGGCCCAGATCTCTGTACTGGGGTGAATGTATGACATTGTTCTGCATTCTGTCCATCAACTGTTGTTTTTGCATTTGTCACCCCGAGTGGGACGGGTATGCCCAGACGTGGGTCCCGTGCTCTCCATGCCACTGGAATCAAGCTATCCTGGCTGAAGAGGGGTGAAACCCCGAAACCGGTCCTAGGATGCTTGTTTCCAGTCCAGGGAGGACCTGGCTTGGCAGTTCGGGCTGGACTGTTCCCATGAGGCACAGGGTCAAGACTGATTTGCATATGGCTGGGTTCAAACTGGAATGGCATGGTGAGCAAAAAACGATGGATTTAGGCCCAGATCTCTGTACTGGGGTGAATGTATGACATTGTTCTGCATTCTGTCCATCAACTGTTGTTTTTGCATTTGTCACCCCGAGTGGGACGGGTATGCCCAGACGTGAGGACTTGTGACAGCAGTGCACCTGGATCAGGGTGTGTGAGCAGCAGCAGTGCACCTGGCCCAGGGCGTGTGACAGCAGTGCTCCTGGCTCAGGGCGAGTGACAGCACCAGCGCTAGGCCACCTGGCTTAGGGCGTGTGACAGCAATAGCGTCATGCCGCCTGGCTCAGGGGGTGGGACAGCATTGTACCTAGGTCAGGGCGTGTGACAGCATTGCACCTGGCTCTCAGTGTGTTACAGCAGTGCACCTGGCTCAGAACGTGTGACTGCAGTGCACCTGGATCAGGGTGTGTGAGCGGCAGCAGTGCACCTGGCCCAGGGCGTGTGACTGCAGTGCACCTGGATCAGGGTGTGTGAGCGGCAGCAGTGCACTGGCCCAGGACGTGTGACTACAGTGCACCTGGCCCAGGGCGTGTGACAGCAGTGCACCTGGGTCAGGGCGTGTGACAGCAGTGCACCTGGGTCAGGGCATGTGACAGCAGTGTACCTGGCTCAGGGCATGTGACAGCAGTGCACCTGGCTCAGGGTGAGTGACAGCACCAGCGTCAGGCCACCTGGCTTAGGGTGTGTGACAGCAGTGCACCTGGCTCAAGGCGTGTGACATCAATGCACCTGGCTCAGGGCGTGTGACAGCAGTGCACCTGGCTCAGGGCGTGTGACAACACCAGCGTCATGCCGCCTGGCTCAGGGGGTGGGACAGCATTGCACCTAGGTCGGTTCGTGTGACAGCAGTGCACCAATCTCGAGTTGTGCAACAGCGTCATGCCGAGGGCGCGTGGCCAACAGCAGCAGGATAAGGTTGTGACAACACCAGGCTGTGGTTGTATATCTTGGATGGTCAATCTGGGGGCGTTAGAGCGGAAACCAGAGCTCCTTCCTCGGGCTCGTGGTTCGGCCCATCTCACCTCTTTATCGTCCAGTCTTAGACCTGGCAGCTGTGGGGCGTCAGCGGTTTGTGATTTACAGCCTCTGGGACTCGCGGTTCCTAGAAAGCGGGATTGATTCCTGGTACAGCCAAAGTAGCTTAAAGCCAGCTTGCCTCGCCACGTGGAGGAGAGGAGCAGGCGGGGCGCAGGGTGAAGGGACAGGCCCAGGAAGAAGAAACGAGCACAGGCCGACAAAGAGCAGGGGATCATGGGAAGCAAGGCCGGACAGGCCTTTAAGTTCACCGGGCATTTCCTTGGTGGGCTGGAGCCCTTGGAGGCCGGGTTTGACAGTCCAGGGCCACTCCTGGCGCAAGAGGCTTCTGAAGAGAGAAAAGAGGAGGGAGGGAAAGGTACTCAACATTCTGTGATTCCTGGCAAATCAATTTATCTCCCAGTCCCAGGGCTGTAAGTGGGCCGGGTCTCACCGGTGCTGAGCACCGGCAGTTTTTTAAAGGGGGCCTCGAAACGGGTCTTTATCGGGCTCTGTTTTGTGCCCTGGCACTTTTTTCCGGATTGCAGTGACATCAGTCTGCTGTCACTACAGGAAAAAAACGGACCGCCTCTGTCAGGGCACAAACAGAGCCCGATAGAGACCCGTTTCGAGACATCAGGCACATCATGTGCGCTGCTCACAATGCTCACTTCTCAGGAGTGGAGAAGTTACGGCATGACGTCATGCCCGGTCGGCGTTGTAGGGGAAGGGAAATCCTTTAAAGAGAGTCATTTTGTCTCTGGATTTCCCTTCTCTTGTTGAAACTCAGGAGCAGCAACATTGTTGTGGTGTCACCAGGGCTTTAAGTGGAAGCTTTTTCAATATTATAGACAAGCCATAGTTGCTGCTTTTTATCTTATGCAACTAACAACCATTGACAAAACCAATTGTCCTGACTTCTTGTAGGTGTAATGTTACTTGTTGTATCATATATCTGGATGCAATGACAGAAACAGCAAAATACAAGTCGGGCGCCACACTATGCTAACCACAGATTTCTAGCATACATGTTTTTAAGCCACGCCCTTAATTACATTGGTCACGCCCCTTTGAGAGACACCCCAGTTTTTTCATCTCACTTAAAGCCATGCCCAGTCCCCTCAACAAACAAGCTTTTGCAATGCAATAGGTCTCGCATTTTAGAAACTTTGACCTGTTGGTATTTATCTGTTTAAAATAACCTGCAATAATAAAAGGCATTGTCATTTACAATGCCAATAGCTCAAAATCTCGTAATTGCGAGACCTATTGCATTGCAAATGCTTGTTTTGTTCTGTTTTTAAATAAACGGTATTGAAGCATTCCTTCCCCTATAGACATCACTTGGTCAAAGTGCACCCGGATAACTATTTATTCTGTATTGCCTTTACACTTCACCCCTCTGCTCCTTGTTCTGATTGTCAAGCAGTAAATGTGAAACTTAAAGTTCGGACTTTAAGGACTGTAACATTTCCAATCAGAATTCCCTTTCGAGATACAAATACATAAAAAACACACAGACGCCCCTTTTTTTTTTAACAACTTAAAACTGGAGTATTCTCTTGGATGGGACACCGTGTGTGCCTTATAAATTAGGCATTTCTAAGGCTCCTACGTAATTAACTGACAGACTGACAAGTTAGAGGCAAGAAAAACAACCCCTTCCTCACCAAATGAAGAAATCCATTTTGTTCTCAGTTGGGAGAAATCCAGCTCTATCGGGAGAAACAAGCATGGCATAGAAACATGCAAGGCGCTCAGGAGACTGTCCCGAGCTGCGTACCCATGTGTCAAATTATGTTATTTACGTGTATGCTGTTTGTTACGTTCTTTTTTTCAAAAATATTTTGCCAATCATTACAATAAAGAAGCTTCAGAGAAAAGGGAAAACATTTCCACCTTTCACTCACTACGCTACTTCCAGCATTATGTATTTAATGGATCGCGAAGGACTTGAAAAGGGTTTGGAACAAGAAACCACAATAAATTTTACCATATAGAGAACAAAATATGAATGTGCTGAATGTTACATGAATGCAAAAAGAACAATTGATGGACAGAATGCAGAACAATGTCATACATTCACCCCAGTACAGAGATCTGGGCCTAAATCCATCATTTTTTCGCTCACCATGCCATTCCAGTTTGAACCCAGCCATATGCAAATCAGTCTTCACCCTGCGCCCAATGGGAACAGTCCAGCCCGAACTGCCAGGCCAGGTCCTCCCTGGACTGGAAACAACCATCCTCGGACGGGTTTCGGGGTTTCACCCCTCATCAGCCAGGATAGCTTGACTCCAGTGGCATAGAGAGCACGGGACCCACGTATGGGCATACCCGTCCCACTCGGGGTGACAAATGCAAAAAGAACAATTGATGGACAGAATGCAGAACAATGTCATACATTCACCCTAGTACAGAGATCTGGGCCTAAATCCATCATTTTTTTGCTCACCATGCCATTCTAGTTTGAACCCAGCCATATGCAAATCAGTGTTGACCCTGCGCCCAATGGGAACAGTCCAGCCCGAACTGCCAGGCCAGGTCCTCCCTGGACTGGAAACAAGCATCCTAGGACCGGTTTCGGGGTTTCACCCCTCATCAGCCAGGATAGCTTGACCCCAGTGGCATGGAGAGCACGGGACCCACGTCTGGGCATACCCTTCCCACTTAGGGCAACATATGCAAAAGAAACAATTGAAGTACGGAATGCTGGACATTGCAAACATTCACCCCCAGTCACAAGGATCTGGGTTAAATACATCATTCTTTTGCTCACCACACCACCCCAGTTTGGACCAAGCCATATGCAAAAGAATATGGATTTAACCCAGATCCTTGTGACTGGGGTTGAATGTTTGCATTGTCCAGCATTCCATCCATCAATTGTTTCTTTTGTATATGTTGCCCTAAGTGGGAAGGGTATGCCCAGACGTGGGTCCCGTGCTCACCACACCACTGGATTCAAGCTAGCCTGGCTGATGAAGGGTGATGCCCTGAAACCGGTCCCAGGATGCTTGTTGCCGGTCCAGGAAGGACCTGGCTTGGCAGTTCAGGCTGGACTGTTCCCACAAGGAGTAGGGTCCAGACTGATTTGCATATGGCTGGGTCCAAACTGGTGCTGTGGTGAGCAAAAGAATGATGGATTTAACTGAGATCCTTGTGACTGGGGGTGAATGTTTGCATCGTCCAGCATTCCGTCCATCAATTGTTTCTTTTGCAAATGTTACATGAAAGCATGTAGTGCCTGCATTAGGAGAAATGCATTAAAGAAAATAGTGCTTACAGACTAAATAAGACATACCGCGTAACAACCAAAGTAAATGGGCCAGTCCTCATGGGAGGTTACAAATGAAGACAAGGCGGTACTAAGGAGGGACTAACAAGCCTATTAACGAATCAGAAGTTAGCATTTATGAAGGACAATCACACAAGCCAATGACAAATATGGGCGGGGAGAGGGCGGGGCTTCAAGTCCATACTCCAATACAGCATGCCTCGCAGAACAGCGCATGCGCTGCCAAAGCTCGACCTAAAAATGAATGTGTCCTTGTGTAACTTAACTGGTGACCATGTAAAGCCCTCTGATACCTTCGGTCGAGTTCCCGCTATATAAAAATGCAAAAAAAAAAAAAGCAATCAGGGAGAGGAGAGACTAGAGGAGGAAAGAGAGAGAACAGATGGATGGGAAGAGAAAGACTGAGAGAGGAGGGAAGCGGGGTTGGTTTGAGTATTTTGCTGGGGCTGCTGTTGGTCCCCCAGTCCGGCCTGCATGGGGAAGGAAGGACGCTTGGGAGGAAGATGAAGTGCTGGGAGGGAGAGATAGAGTGAAGGAGGAATGGAAGGCTAAGAGGAAGAGATGAGCAGAACCAAAAGAAAGGCCAATTAGAAGGGCCTCGAGAGACATCTGGGAGTAAGAGGAAGTTGAGGGAGAAGATGAAGGAGGAGAGAGGGAGCGAGAGGAAGTGAGAGGAGGAATAGGAAATCCCTGGACGGGAAGGGAGAGAGGATCAGAGGTAGAAGAAAAGGAAAGGCACGGGAGGAAGCTGGAGACAAAAAGAACAGGGTAAGGTAGGGAAGATGAAGAACTCGCAGAAAGAGTAGATGGGGGAGAAAGAAGCTGGGAGGAAGCAAATGGAAAAGGAAAACAAAATGAAGGAGACAGAAGAGAGTGAGAGAGGGACAGGAACAGGAGAGGAAAAGTGGAGCAGAAAACGAAGAGGAAGGCAGGAGAGGGAGGAGAAGAGTAGAGGTGTGCGAGGTTGAGAAGAAATTATCTTGCAAAAATGACTTACTGTGGTTCACAATGGTGTTTTCATATGGGTTTTCACATTAACAACTATTACTTTCGTGCTATTTTTAAGTTGTTTTGAGAAATAAATATCGCTAAAATCCATACAGTTTTAAAGTGGTAAGAAAAACGGTTTTAAAGGTAACTTGTGAGAAAACAGCGCATTCATTTTCAGCACCGGCTGGCATCACAAGGAAATATAGCCAGTTCCTGTGGAAAGACTAACAAGTAACAGACATAAGTAAAGGAGGAAACACTGCAGACTATGGGTAAAACATAGCTGAAATCCACAAATATTGAACCCTTTGCACACCTCTAGAGAGGGAAGGCTGACAGAGTTGGGGAGTCTAAAAAGAAGAAGAAAAAAGAAGAAACCTGCAGAGATGGGAGGATGAAGAAAGCCACAGCAGGGAATTATGTGATGTCGCTGTGTTTTTCACATTGATGGATTTGCTGCATCTGCCACATAATCCATCTCCTGCTGCAAAATTTGCAGATTTTATCTGAAAGCATTTTTTTCTAGCTCAGACCAATCATAAGTTGATAAAAGCGCTGCCACATGTCAGCGCTAAATTTGTACCAGTGTTTGCTGGTGCTTGGCACCAGTACTTATTTCTCAATACTTGTACTCATTATACTAGCAGTCCACCTCATGGTGGTGCTGTCGGTCTATCTTTGAACAGGGCACATCTGCAGAGTGTTTTAAAATTCAATGCACTTTAAAATTAAAATATTAATCCCTTGTCCAGGCTATTCTTACAACTTTTAAAAGGAGTAGGGAGCACATTTCCTGGCATACCAGCACACAATTAGCCCAGATGCATGGTAGTAAATGCAGTTCGTGATAGCAGTGAATGTTCACCATTCCTGGGGCAGTCTGTACTGTGTGTGTGTGTGTGTGTAGACATGTCTTTCAGGATTGTTGCCCTTCAGTAGGGAGTAACAATTGAAAATTGGGGATGCTGGCAATGCTGCTGACAGTGTTCTCCGGTTAATGTACCACATTCAGAGCGCAGGCGCATCCCAGAACTTGTCGGCCCTGCAACTCAACAAAGAGCAAACACCAAAAGGGGTAAGGAGGACACCACCTGGCTTTCCGACACACATTGAGCCCAGATACATTGTGGTAAATGCAGTGCATGGTAACTCTCACTTTGGTTGGAAACAGTGGCGGCTCCTCCCCAATGGTGGACGAGCGTCGCCCCACTGCCTGGCTCAGAGCCAGCAAATGTAAATTAAAACTATGTTCTTGCATCATTTTATTTTTAATTTTCCAGCTCTTAGCCAGCGGTATTGGGAGGGGCAGGACCGAGGCATGGGAGGAGGAGTGCTAGTGCACTCCACTCTCTAAGTGCTCATGTGTGTTTGGAAGGCCTTCTCAGGCCGACCAAAACACACATGCGCACTTAGGTTTTCTCCAGCCCAGCTGCATTGAGCCGCCGGGCTGGAGAAACCCCACAGACTCCCTGGTCTGAGCAGGGCATCTTTCCTGCCTGCTCAGACCAATCCCCGCACTGCAGTGCGGGGACAGAGCAGCGTGGGGATTGAACAGAGAGTCTGTCCCAGGGGCTGCTGGGACCAGGCAGGAAGAGGAGAGGCGATGAGACGCGACGCTGGAGGCGGCCAATGGCAAAAGGGAAGTTTTAAAAAAAAAAAATATTCGCCCCCACGCTGCCGCCGCTGGTTGGAAGTCTTTAGTATTTTCCATAGTTGGTGCAGCCAGTGCTGTGTATCTCTAGACACATGTTTCAGGATTTGTGGGAGGGCGGGCCGGATAAACAGACGCGGAGGCTGAATGTACTTTCCAAATGTGTGAGTTTTAGTATCAGGATGTAGGGTTTTAGAAATCGCTGCAGGTGTTCCTCCTTCCTCTTCTCCCTGGTCCGTCCTCGCGGTTCTCGGGCTGGGGTTTGACGACACTCGGTCTGGCTCTTCGCTCTCGTTGGTGTTACCCCGGAGGCTCATAAAGAAGGGAGAAAAGGAGGCCGTCAGTTACCGTGTGACAGTGGGGTGGGGAATTAGTCGCTACCCGTCACCACACCAGAAGGGTGTTGCCCGGACTTTCAAAGGAAAACAAAGCCTCAAAAAAAAAAAGAAAACACAATGGGGAGAAATAAAACTGAACGAATCAACGGACGTGTGGTCTATCTTCACCAGAGATCAGAGAAGTTCCTTGTGCACAGACGGCAATGATAAGAATAGTGGAAAAAAGGGGGGGGTTTCTTCGGGGTCGTAGTGCAAAACTAAACGTGCAGTAAGTGCTGGTCGGGATTTTCTCTTTTTAACCCGTGCCCGCTGTCTCCGCAATCCTCCCGCCACCCTCGTACCCTCTCCCGCCTTCCCCAGTGTTGCAATCACTCACCGGCCCCACCGCAACTCTCCGGCCGCTCTCCAGCCTCCTCCGGTGGACACCATCACTCCTCGCTCCACCGCTCGTCTGTCTCTTCGTCAGTCGCTCCCCTACGGTCCCCGTCTTCACTCTCCAGACTCTCCACGCTCTCCTCGTTGTTCACCTCCACTCCGCTCCTGGTCGAACACCATCCCTCTTGGTGTTGGTCCCTTTTCAGTGGCCGTGGGGAACTTCTTCCGGGGTCAGCTCCTCCCGCTTCCGCCCTCTGGCCTCGCACTCGCTGTAGGGAAACACGACAGGTGGGTGTGGCTAATCTCCTGGACCCAGCATCCCGGAAACCGACCCTCGGAGTCCGGTCCCTAATCGAGGAAGTGTTTTGACGTTGTTGGTCTACAAGAGCAGGTAAGAACGGTGTCCCCGCGCTTGCTGCCTCACATCTCCTTTCCCTTGCTGTCCTTCTACTAGGGTTTTGTTCTTGGGGGTATCTCGACAAATAGTCCACATTCACTTGCTCCATCCCTTTTCGGTGCTTTGTATTAAACCTGTACGGCTGTAAGGACAGGAACCATCTTAAAACCCTTTCATTGTTGCCCTTGTTCCGGGCTAACCACTCTAAGGGGGCGTGGTCCGTGTATAAGGTAAACTCCCTCCCTTCAAGATAATAACGTAGAGTGTCTATGGCCCATTTGATTGCAAGGGCTTCTTTCTCCAGAACAGCATAGTTCCGCTCCCGAGGGAACAGTTTCCGGCTAATATACAGTATGGGCTTCCCCTCTCCCTGGTCCGTTATCTGAGACAGTACTGCCCCTAGCCCCTGCTCTGACGCATCGGTCTGTAGAATGAATGGAAGGGAGTAATCAGGGCTGGCTAAGACAGTATCGGAAGTGAGGGATGTTTTTAGGGTCTCACAGGCCTGTATGACGTCGGGAGAAGGGTGTTTTAACAGAGCCTCGGTTTTTACGGTTTTCTGAAGCAGATTTGTTAGGGGGGCTGCCATGTGTGAAAAATTGGGGATAAATCGTCGGTAATAACCGAGTAAACCTAAAAAAACTCGGAGGTCCCGCTTTGTTTTGGGCAATGGGATCTGGGAGATGGCTGCAAGGTTGGTGCTTTGGGGTTTGATAACCCCTTCCCCCAACATGTATCCCAGGTATCGAACTGTCTGAGCTGCCAGGTGGCTTTTGGCAGGATTTATCTTGAGACCATGTTGTCCTAAAGCCTGTATCACCTGGGACAGATGTGTCAGATGTTGTTCCCAGGTGTCACTGTAGATAATGATATCGTCAATGTATGCCCCAGCATAGTTTTCATGGGGTCGTAGAATCAAATTCATGGCTCTTTGAAAGGTGGCCGGGGCCCCGTGTAACCCAAAGGGTAGCACTTTGAATTGATATAACCCATCAGGGGTGGAAAACGCGTTTTTTTCCTTGTCTTGTTCTCTTAATGGGATTTGCCAGTACTCTTTACAGAGATCAAGGGTACTGATATATTTGGCTCTACTGATTCTCTCAACCATTTCATCCACCCTGGGGAGGGGATACGTGTCAAACTCAGATATTTTATTCACTTCTCTAAAATCGATACAAAAGCGTACCGAGCCGTCTGGCTTCGGCACGAGAACGATAGGCGAACTCCATTCGCTTATGGATGGCTCGATGATGTCCATCCGTAGCATCTGCTGTACCTCTTCTCTAATGGTAAGCCGGCGTGCCTCGGGTATACGGTACGGTCTGAGACGCACACGTTTCCCGGGAGGGGTTTTAATGGCATGTTCCAACAGGGAAGTTCTACCCGGAGATAAGGAGAAGTTGTCCTGGAGGGGAAAGAGGACATCCGCTAGTTCCTGCTTCAAATTAGAAGGAAGAACAGGGTCTATACATTGACCAAATAAAGGGGTCTATGCTCCCGCCATGCTCACAAGCGCCGGTAAGGGCCCCTCCCATTTCTTCAGCAAATTAATGTGATAGATCTGGGAGGTACCCCTAGCCGTGTCCGTTTCGATGCGGTAGGTCACAGGCGTCACCTTCTCGATCACTGCATAAGGTCCCTGCCATTGTCCCAATAATTTGTGGTCAGAGGAAGCCATCATTAGCAACACTGAATCTCCTACATTGAAGGACCTTTCTTTCGTTTTTTTATCATACTGACCCTTTTGGGCTGTCTGTGCTTCTTCCAGGTTGTTCCGGACTATGGTTCTGATTTGTCCCAAGTGTGTTTTTAAATCAGACACATAATCCACCAGTGGTTTAGAATCATTCTGCTCTTTTTCCCATTCCTCTTGAGCCATTTCCAACAGTGTGCGTGGCTGATGGCCGTATAACAATTCAAATGGGGAGTAACCAGTGCTTTTTTGTACTTTACATCGAATAGCGAACAATGCCAAGGGTAACATATCCTCCCATTTTCTGGTCTCTAGGGCCAGGAGTTTCTTGAGGGTGGTTTTAATGGTGGCATTGTACCGCTCGACTAGTCCATCCGTCTGGGGATGGTACGCCGCGGTCCGTATCTGCTTAATCCCTAGCTGGGCACACACCTGTTTCATTACTCTGGACACAAACGGAGTCCCTTGATCTGTTAAGATCTCCTTTGGGAACCCTACCAGTGAAAAGACCGTCACCATGGCTTTGGCGATGTTGGTGGCATCCGGACGACGTAAGGCCATAGCTTCCGGGAAACGGGTGGCATAGTCGACAATAACAAGAACGTAACGACACCCGCTTCGGGAAGGCAACAAAGGACCTATAACGTCCATCCCTACTCTGCAGAAGGGCTCATTAATAATAGGGAGAGGATGAAGAGGTGCACGGGGAGGCCGGTACCGACTGTTTTTCTGGCATATGGGACATTCACGACAGTATTTTTTTACTTGTTGGTATATGCCAGGCCAGTAGAAACGTTCTGTGATCTGCTTTTCTGTTTTTTCGTTCCCGAAGTGTCCCCCTAACAGGTGGCTATGGGCCAGATATAAGACCTTTTCTCGGAATGGCCCCGGGACCAGTAATTGGGGTTTTTGAGTGGGACTTCCTTTTCTGTACAACAACCCATTTTTAATAAAGAAGTAGGGACCTACATGAAGAGGATCTTCATTCGCTAGGGCTGTATCCCAGGTTTCTCGTAGGACAGGGTCCTCCCTTTGAGTGGCGTGAAAGTTTCTATCGGCTTCCCAGGGATTGTCATCCCGCAAAACAGGCAATACAGCTGTGCTCTTCCCTTTTTCCGCCCTTCTTTGTTTTTTGCTTTTTCGGATTTTGGTGGGTGGCCAATCATGGCCCTCCTCTCTGGAAAAGGGCGCCGTGGTCCACCACTCTTCGTCTTTTGTTGGGGTGTCCTTTATCATTTGCGATAAGTTCGGGTAATCGTTCCCAAGAATGACTTGTTCGGGTAAACGGGGAATTAGTCCCACCTTCAGAGAGGTCCCAGGGTCGTTTTGGTGTTGTATCTGCACCCGGGTGGTGGGATACTGCTTTGTATCCCCGTGAACACATTGTATGGTCACGGTCCCGTCAATAGGTCCAATCCCCTGTTCCAGGTCCTGGGGTCTTACAACACTCTGGAGGCAGCCCGTGTCTGCCAACGCCGTGACAGGCTGTCCATTCATGGTCACTCTGCAGTGATATTGGGGTGGTCGTTTCCTGGAGGGAGAGCAGTAGTAGTTTCGGGCCATCCCTACCTCCATTGGCTCTTCCTTTTGGGGGCAGAACCTGGCTATATGCCCCAACCCTCCACAGTTAAAGCATTGGGGTCCAACAGAAGGGGGTCGTAACACCGGGGTTCCGGGGATGATGGTGACAGGTTCGGGTTTCTTCACAACAGGAGGTCGGGGTGGTCGGTGGACCCCAACTCCCCCAGGTCTCCAGGATGGGTCTTCCTGCCCCTTTTGGATTTCTTGGGCCCGACTGTAGGCACTGGCTATTTCTACTGCCGTTTCCAGAGTGAGATGGGCATGTTGTCGGACCCACCTCTGTATGGGGGATGGAGGGAGGACAGATATTGTTCCAGGTATATTTTAGCCATGATCCTGTCTTTGTCGGTAGTGGCAGGCTTCAGCCAGCGGTCGGCTATGTCCTTTACCCAGAAGTACAGGGCTCTAGGTGTTTCTTGGGGCCCCTCCTTTATTTGACGCAACTTCATCCGGTACGTCTCATCATCCACTCCCAATCGCTCCATGATACATCGCTTGATGTCGGCATACGGGACTACTCCTTGTGTGGTTGCAGCTTGATAGGCCGCTTGTAGGTCACCGGACAGAAGGGGGCCCAGGTATTGTCCCCATTTGTCTGCTGGCCAGGCGGCCACGGTGGTCATTCGCTCGAAGTTATTAAAAAAATAATCCGGGTCCTCGCCGCTCACATACCGTTGTAGGACTACTGAAGGAAGTATAGTAGGCCCCCTCTGATGCCCAAGGGCCTCAGTGATCTTATCCATAGCAGCCCCATGTGATTGGCCCTGTCCCGTGAGCACTTGCTGCAGTTTGCCCCGGTCTTCTTCCACTACAGTGAGAAAGCGCTCCATTACTTTTTCCAGGTGTTCTTGGTTTTCCGCCATCTTGGCGAGTGCATATTCCATGACTCCGGCAGATCCTACTTCTGACACCACCCGTGGGAGGGCGGGCCGGATAAACAGACGCGGAGGCTGAATCTACTTTCCAAAGGTGTGAGTTTTATTATCAGGATGTAGGGTTTTAGAAATCGCTTCGGGTGTTCCTCCTTCCTCTTCTCCCTGGTCCGTCTTCGCGGTTCTCGGGCTGGAGTTTGACGACACTCGGTCTGGCTCTTCGCTCTCGTTGGTGTTACCCCGGAGGCTCATAAAGAAGGGAGAAAAGGAGGCTGTCAGTTACCGTGTGACAGTGGGGTGTGGAATTAGTCGCTACCCGTCACCACACCAGAAGGGTGTTGCCCGGACTTTCAAAGGAAAACAAAGCCTAAAAAAAAAAAAGAAAACACAATGGAGAGAAATAAAATGGAACGAATCAACTGACGTGTGGTCTATCTTCACCAGAGATCAGAGAAGTTCCTTGTGCACAGACGGCAATGATAAGAATAGTGGAAAAAAGGGGGGGGTTCTTCGGGGTCGTAGTGCAAAACTAAACGTGCAGTAAGTGCGGGTCAGGATTTTCTCTTTTTAACCCGTGCCCGCTGTCTCCGCAATCCTCCCGCCACCCTCGTACCCTGTCCCGCCTTCCCCGGTGTTGCAATCACTCACCGGCCCCGCCGCAACTCTCCTGAGTTGCGGCCGCTCCCCAGCCTCCTCCGGTGGACACCACCACTCCTCGCTCCACCGCTCGTCTGTCTCTTCGTCAGTCGCTCCGCTACGGTCCCCGTCTTCACTCGCCGGACTCTCCATGCTCTGCTCGTTGTTCGCCTCCACTCCGCTCCTGGTCGAACACCATCCCTCTTGGTGTTGGTCCCTTTTCAGTGGCCGTGGGGAACTATTTCCGGGGTCAGCTCCTCCCGCTTCTGCCCTCTGGCCTCGCTCTCGCTGTAGGGAAACACGACAGGTGGGTGTGGCTAATCTCCTGGACCCAGCATCCTGGAAACCGACCCTCGGAGTCCGGTCCCTAATCGAGGAAGTGTTTTGACGTTGTCGGTCTACAAGAGCAGGTGAGAACGTTGTCCCCGCGCTTGCTGCCTCACTGGATTGTTCTTACAACTTTGATGACAGGGAATAATTTAAATTGTCACATTTATTGGTGTGCTATAGCTAGTAAATAACAGTAGCACTGGCATTTTCAGCACAGGTAGGATGTGCAAGCTGCTGGGGCCTCCTGTGAAATACCTGGGGCCTGGCACTTATTTGTATACAAATTAAGCACTGACCCATGTTCTGCTCAATGGGGACTGGACTGTTCCTACTGGAGAAGTGCTATGACTGATTTGCATAGGTTGGTCTCTGTTTGTTGTGGCAAAGATATCTGAAAAGTAATGGGCTTGGCAGCGCAGCTGTTCCAGACAATTAAGTGAGCATCACTCGAAAGGGGCCTTGGCTCCACCCACATTTTGGGAGCCAAAAGTACATGCTTTGATTGGGCAGAAGTTGTGGGCTTCCAAAAAAGTGCTTGCCTTCACACAGCTGGGATTATTTTGTTTAATAATCCAGCTGCTTGAGGTTGAACCTTCAGGGGCACACACATGATACTGGAATGCTATTAAATTGCCTTAGATAGCTCGATAATTTATTGTGTTTTTCACTGGCAGCAGCACAGATCAGAGGAGGGCAGTCATTAACTTGCATGGATTTTTTAGTCTGGCTTGAAAGTACATTCATAAACCAGACCTATTGGCATTGCCAATGCTTGTTTCTATTTTGGTCTGAGAGTCTGTGGGGGAGTTGAGTCCCCCAAAGAGACTGAAACATATTGGTCACCCCTAGCCTCTCTTAGCTACTTTGAGCTCTTACTATGGTCGGAAAATAAAAGACAGAGCCTGACTTTATACAAATGATTCCCCCAAGACCAGTAGAGTTTTCCATGCAGGTTCCATTGGCCAGCTCAGCTACTGTGGTTTTTTTGACCAAAGAAAAGCACTTCCTTCTCAGGCCACCCCCGGTCATACCAGTGGTGATGAGGAGCAAGTGGTGAAAGTCAAGGTTGCTTGTTTATACTTTCATATCCAGAAGATGGCTTGCATCAGGTATGGTGTGGGCTACGAGGTGATTCCTCTAGTAGAGTTGAGGTGTGGAGAAAAAAGGCCCTGCATACGGAGAAAGCCTAACTGATCGTTGTTTTAGCTGAACATGTTTGCTCTGAACAAAAGTACCTTGATCTGGGCTGCATCGACGTCAGAGTTGTGGGGTGCAGCCGAAGCAATGCGTCACTATCGATCCATGCAACAGGGGCGATCCGCCGGTCCTGATGCGTGCAGCAGTGACGATGCGTCAGCTCGGATGAGAAAAAAAACTCCTTTCTCCATTAGAAGAAATAAATTACCCATGTTAACTGGGCGGGAGAAAATGACCAGGGATCAAGTTTTCCAATGTCAGCTGGAATGACCAATCAGGAAGAGGCTTTGTGGGCTCCAGACAATCAGTGAAGATCCTGAAAACATCATGCGCTAACCCATGACCAGCACAAGCATCAAGGTACCCATAATCCATGACGTGTCTAGAAGTCTGCGAGGGCTAACAAGGCTATCAATATACTTAAAAGTGCCACTACCACTTACTGAGAGGAGTCACTGTTGCTTTCAAATGTGGGTTGCTTGGTGGTTATTGAGTGAGAGATCCTCTGTTGGAGGGCTCTGTTTTTGTAATTTCAGCATCTTTCCCCACCTCCCAGCCCAGCCAACAAGCGAAGGAATGGATCCCCTCGAGACCTTTGTCCTGAAGAACAAGGCCTTTGTAAACACTGCCCTTTATTGATTTTTCTGGAAAGAGCTAACTTTGCTTTTCTCAGTGAACTTTCCTGCCTCCCAAATTAGTGAGATATATTATTTCTCTCCTGTTCATATATATAGAGAGCTTTTGTCAAGATTAAGGCAGTTAGAGTCCAGTTTTATACGGGGATTGGGATCCCCAGTTCCGAGGTCAGCACTTTGACCAGATGTCCCTTTGAATAGTTCTTAAGGTTCCTTGGTTAAGCCTTAATCCACTGGTACTTGGCATTGAAGAGCTTGGGGCCCTGGACTTCCCTTGAATGTCTATCATTTCTTCATGTGTGTGCAAGAACCTTGTAGGCTAAAGTGTAGTGTGACGGATTGGAGTGTAATGGGGGCGCTGACTCGATATATGGGATATGTATTCCAGCTAGCCTCATGCACAACGCATAGACTTATAAACCCGGCCCTTAGGTTCACTTGATCAAGTTTCTCAAACTTCAAGCTCTTCTCTGCAGACTGCCTTTGATATCTCTTCAGCCTGCATGTGAGCCGCTTGGATTAGCCCATGTCTAAAACATGACAGTAGTCCAGGCATGCCATCAAAGCTTCCAGTCAGCAGGAGTGGTAGCTTGCCTGGAGCATGGATATTTGCATGTTTGACGTCGGAGATCAGGCTGTTCATTAGGGGCATGAATGAGAAGAGGTCATCAAAGACGCTTTCCAGATTTCTGATCTTCTGGGAGGTGCTCGGTGAAGTTGCCCGGCTTGCGAAACAGCTGAATGGCAATGTGGTGTGTGATGTCCCCAGTACTAAAACACTCAGCTTTCCCTCAGGTTAGGCAGAGGAGAACTTCTCTTATGCAATGATGGCTGGATGCAATCCAGAAATCTGGTGATGTTCACCTGATCGCTCTCAAGTCGAATGTGAATTTAGTTAAAGTCTAGTTAGTGTGGCATCCATCTGGAATCACGTCTGATGTTGCACCAGAACAGGTGGAAAGGGGTACAAACAGCCACTGAACAACAAGAGGGAGAGTTAGGACCCTGGTGGCAGCTCGCACAGCATCATCTGGGTTGAGGAGTCCATATGTGTCATACCAAGTTGTCCACTCTTTTAGTCTAGACAACAGAATATGTTCGTCCACTGGCGTTCTCCACAAACCTCCAGTAATTACAGCAAATACTGCGACTATGTCCTTTAGTTTGTCAATCCTTTTGCATGCTCGATTTCCTGTTAAAATCAGGACTTTTGAGCTACCTTTAAGTTATTTTGAGAAAAAAATTATCTACCTACATCCAAGGGCAAGGTCGGAAAGAACATGGTTTTAAAGTTAATTTGTAAAAAGGGCACATCTATTTTCAGCGCCAACCAGTGCTCACAAAGGAATATTTTAAGTTTGCGTAGAAAAACTATGCCAGGTCATAGACGTGAGAAAAGCTGGAAACCCTGCGAACGATGCATAGGCAAATGATCAGGATTGATGGGAACATTTGGCTGCATAATAAAGCTTTAGAAATCCCTGGTTGTAAGCAGCTGAATTGTTAAGAATAACCAGGGCTGCCTGTTGGCCTTCATAGGGGTGACGAGGATTTCCTTTGTGATCTATGCCACCTCGTCCACCACAACGTCACACATGTCGCTTGCATTTTTTGAGCCGAATGTTGTGTTCATTCGGTCAGGTTTTAAGATGGGATTAGCTTCTGATTGGGGATGAGTCCTGTTAGGAGGGAGTGGTTTGGATAGAGATTGTTGTTGTTGTGCATCCCATGTGACAATGAGGTTGATGTTGTGTGGTATGGGGTGGTCTGCTGCGGTTGGACAAAGTAAACTCCTAATATGGGAATTAGCTGTTCTAGAGATTCACGACGGGCGGGCTCAGGTGTTGTGTCTTCGGTTGACCAGTTGACTGGCAAAGGGATCAGTTGCATAGCTCCGGCATGGTGTGGGAGCCGAGGCCTGAAGTGTGGGTCTCTTGCTCTGCGACCATGACAGATTGGGTGAGTACAGATGCATGTGGTGGAAGGTGACGCCTCTCAGATGTGGTGATACAATGAGCTTCTGCTGTTCTGTGTGTTGGATGAAGAGAACCTTGTTATGGTCCTGTGTTTAGAACAGGCCCCACGGACATGGGAAAAGGAAAGAAGTCTGGTTTTGAAATGCCAGATTTTAGGTAGACATCTTCAGCGAGACAATCCAGGAATAGTCTTAGGAACCTTCTAGCAACACCATTGAAAGTGATCGGGCCGGATAAAAAATGGAGAAGTCATGTGTTCCATATGGTCCCAGGATCAAGGGTCTCTCAACACGACGTGTGCCGGTGGAGGTGCGCATGCTGCACTTATCTGATGGGGCTGGGTTTTGCTGGTAGTAAGTAGTGGCCAGTGGCTCCTGGTTTGAGTTGTCCTACTGGTTGACATGGTTGTACGGCGCAGTGAGGCTGCGGCAAATAGCATTAAAGTCAGGCTTGTGTGGTTGGTGCTTTTGAGTGCTGGGGAGGTAGGTTGTGATCCTCACCCTCAGAATGATAAAAGGCGGAGTGGACCCACCGGTTCGAACCTGTGACCATGGGGCCAAATAGACACTGAAATGGATGTATTGGGCTGCTGAGCTGCTACAAACTCGTGTCTCCTGGTGCACACTCGCCCATCTGATCCCAATGCAGGATGGGCAGGGGGCGGAGGCAGACCGCAGTCTGCCTGCTCTCGAGGAGTGAGTGGGAAGAAGAGCAGTGGTGCCAAGGCCGGAACTTCAACAGATAGCAAAGAATGTTCCTTGTCTTGTCCGAAGACTCCGGGATAATTATAACCGCAGGAGCCTGGCAGGCGGCCATTGACAGCAGGGTGTTCCAGAGGACGGCAGCAGGGCAGATCCCCGCTCCAGGAGGAGTCTGCCCCAGGAGAGAGTGTGTGCCCAGGGGGGGGCCCTCAGAGGTGGGTCCTTTACAACAGGAGGGAGGAGCCTTCACTAGAAGGGGTGAGCCTGGACTAGAAGGGGTGCGCCTGCACTAAGAGCGGTGCGCCTGCACTAGAAGGGGTGAGCCTGCACTAGGAGGGGCGAGCCTGCACTAGAAGGGGTGAGCCTTCACTAGAAGGGGTGCGCCTGCACTAAGAGGGGTGCGCCTGCACTAGGAGGGGTGAGCCTGCACTAGGAGGGGTGAGCCTGCACTAGGAGGGGTGAGCCTGCACTAGAATGGGTGAGCCTGCACTAGAAGGGGTGCGCCTGCACTAAGAGCGGTGCGCCTGCACTAGAAGGGGTGAGCCTGCACTAGAAGGGGTGAGCCTGCACTAGGAGGGGCGAGCCTGCACTAGAAGGGGTGAGCCTTCACTAGCAGGGGTGCGCCTGCACTAAGAGGGGTGCGCCTGCACTAGGAGGGGTGAGCCTGCACTAGGAGGGGTGAGCCTGCACTAGAATGGGTGAGCCTGCACTAGAAGGGGTGAGCCTGGACTAGAAGGGGTGCGCCTGCACTAAGAGCGGTGCGCCTGCACTAGAAGGGGTGAGCCTGCACTAGGAGGGGCGAGCCTGCACTAGAAGGGGTGAGCCTTCACTAGAAGGGGTGCGCCTGCACTAAGAGGGGTGCGCCTGCACTATGAGGGGTGCGCCTGCACTAGGAGGGGTGAGCCTGCACTAGAATGGGTGAGCCTGCACTAGAAGGGTTGAGCCTGGACTAGAAGGGGTGCGCCTGCACTAAGAGCGGTGCGCCTGCACTAGAAGGGGTGAGCCTGCACTAGAAGGGGTGAGCCTGCACTAGGAGGGGCGAGCCTGCACTAGAAGGGGTGATCCTTCACTAGAAGGGGTGCGCCTGCACTAAGAGGGGTGCGCCTGCACTAGGAGGGGTGAGCCTGCACTAGGAGGGGTGAGCCTGCACTAGAATGGGTGAGCCTGCACTAGAAGGGGTGAGCCTGGACTAGAAGGGGTGCGCCTGCACTAAGAGCGGTGCGCCTGCACTAGAAGGGGTGAGCCTGCACTAGGAGGGGCGAGCCTGCACTAGAAGGGGTGAGCCTTCACTAGAAGGGGTGCGCCTGCACTAAGAGGGGTGCGCCTGCACTAGGAGGGGTGCGCCTGCACTAGGAGGGGTGAGCCTGCACTAGGAGGGGTGAGCCTGCACTAGAATGGGTGAGCCTGCACTAGAAGGGGTGCGCCTGCACTAGAAGGGGTGCGCCTGCACTAGAAGGGGTGCACCTGCACTAGAAGGGGTGAGTCTGCACTTGGAGGGGTGAGTCTGCCTTAGGAGAGAGTGTGTGCCCAGGGAGGGGCCCTCAGAGGTGGGTTCTTTACAGCAGGAGAGAGCAGCCTGGACAAGAAAGGGGGGAGCCAGCACTGGGAGGGGTGAATCTACAGCAGGGGAAAGGAGCCTGCACTAGGAGGGGCGAGTCTGCACTAGGAGAGGTGAATCTACTGCAGGAGAGAGGAGCCTGCACTAGAAAGGGTGAGCCTGCACTAGGAGGGGTGAGCCTGCACTAGGAGGGGTGGGTCTGCACTAGGAGGGGTGAATCTACAACAGGAGCGAGAAGCCTGCACTAGGAGAGGTTAATCTACTGCAGGAGAGAGGAGCCTTCACTAGAAGGGGTGAGCCTGCACTAGAAGGGGTGAGTCTGCCCTAGGGGGGTGGGGGTTGCGAATCTACAGCAGGAGATAGGATTCTGGACTAGAAGGGGTGAACCTGGACTAGAAGGGTTGAGTCTGCACTAGGGGGGTGGGGGGTTGCGAATCTACAGCAGGAGATAGGAGCCTGGACTAGAAGGGGTGAGTCTGCACTAGGAGGGGTGAATCTACAGCAGGAGAGAGAAGCCTGCACTAGAAGGGGTGAGCCTTCACTAGAAGGGGTGAGCCTGCACTAGAAGGGTTGAGTCTGCACCTGGGGGGTGGGGGTTGCAAATCTACAGAAGGAGATAGGAGTCTGGACTAGAAGGGGTGAGCCTGGACTAGAAGGGTTGAGTCTGCACTAGGGGGGTGGGGGGTTGCGAATCTACAGCAGGAGATAGGAGCCTGGACTAGAAGGGGTGAGTCTGCACTAGGGGGGGTGAATGTATAGCAGGAGAGAGGAGCCTGCACTAGAAGGGGTGAGCCTGCACTAGCAGGGGCGAGTCTGCACTAGGAGGGGTGAATGTACAGCAGGAGAGAGGAGCCTAAACTAGGAGGGGTGAATCTACAGCAGGAGAGGAGCCTGGACTAGAAGGGGTGAGCCTGCACTAGGAGAGGTGAATCTACTGCTGGAGAGAGGAGCCTGCACTAGGAGGGGCGAGTCTGCACTAGGAGGGGCGAATGTACAGCAGGAGAGTGGAGCCTGCACTAGAAGGGGTGAGTCTGCACTAGGAGGGGTGAATCTACAGCAGGAGAGAGAAGCCTGCACTAGAAGGGGTGAGTCTGCACTAGAAGGGGTGAGTCTGCACTAGGAGGGGTGAGTCTGCACTAGAAGGGGTGAATCTACTGCAGGAGAGAGGAGCCTGCACTAGAAGGGGTGAGTCTGCACCAGAAAGGGTGAGTCTTCACTAGGAGGGGTGAGTCTGCACTAGGAGAGGTGAATCTACTGCAGTAGAGAGGAGCCTGCACTAGAAGGGGTGAGCCTGGACTAGGGGGGGAGGTTGCGAATCTACAGCAGGAGATAGGAGCCTGGACTAGAAGGGGTGAGTCTGCACTAGGAGGGGTAAATGTGTAGCAGGAGAGAGGGCCTGCACTAGAAGGGGTGAGTCTGCACTAGAAGGGGTGAGTCTGCACTAGGAGGGGTGAGTCTGCACTAGAAGGGGTGAGTCTGCACTAGGAGGGGTGAGTCTACAGCAGGAGAGAGATGCCTGCACTAGGAGGGGTGAGTCTGCACTAGGAGGGGTAAATGTGTAGCAGGGGAGAGGAGCCTGCACTAGAAGGGGTGAGTCTGCACTAGAAGGGGTGAGTCTGCACTAGGAGGGGTGAGTCTGCACTAGAAGGGGTGAGTCTGCACTAGGAGGGGTGAGTCTACAGCAGGAGAGAGATGCCTGCACTAGGAGGGGTGAGTCTGCACTAGGAGGGGTGAGTCTGCACTAGGAGGGGTGAGTCTGCACTAGAAGGGGTGAGTCTGCACTAGAAGGGGTGAGCCTGGACTAGGGGGGGAGGTTGCGAATCTACAGCAGGAGATAGGAGCCTGGACTAGAAGGGGTGAGTCTGCACTAGGAGGGGTGAATGTGTAGCAGGAGAGAGGAGCCTGCACTAGCAGGGCCGAGTCGGCACTAGGAGGGGTGAATGTACAGCAGGACAGAGGAGCCCGAACTAGGAGGGGTGAATTTACAGCAGGGGAGGAGCCTGGACTAGAAGGGGTGAATCTACAGAAGGAGATGAGCCTGGACTAGAAGGGGTGAGTCTGCACTAGGAGGGGTGAATCTACAGCAGGAGAGAGAAGCCTGCACTAGAAGGGGTGAGTCTGCACTAGGAGGGGTGAGTCTGCACTAGGAGGGGTGAATGTGTAGCAGGAGAGAGGAGCCTGCACTAGAAGGGGTAAGCCTGCACTAGCAGGGGTCGAGTCTGCACTAGGAGGGGTGAATGTACAGCAGCACAGAGGAGCCCGAACTAGGAGGGGTGAATTTACAGTAGGAGAGGAGCCTGGACTAGAAGGGGTGAATCTACAGCAGGAGAGGAGCCTGCACTAGCAGGGGAGAGTCTGCACTAAGAGGGGTGAATGTACAGCAGGACAGAGGAGCCCGAACTAGGAGGGGTGAATTTACAGCAGGAGAGGAGCCTGGACTAGAAGGGGTGAATCTACAGCAGGAGAGGAGCCTGGACTAGAAGGGGTGAATCTACAGCCGGAGAGGAGCCTGGACTAGAAGGGGTGAGTCTGCACTAGAAGGGGTGAGTCTGCACTAGGAGGGGTGAGTCTGCACTAGAAGGGGTGAATCTACAGCAGGAAAGATGAGCCTGCACTAGAAGGGGTGAGTCTGGACTAGAAGGGGTGAGCCTGCACTAGGAGGGGTGAGTCTGCACTAGAAGGGGTGAATCTACAGCAGTAGAGAGAAGCCTGCACTAGAAGAGGTGAGCCTGGACTAGAAGGGGTGAGCCTGCACTAGAAGGGCTAGTCTGCACTAGGAGGGGTGAATGAACAGCAGGAGAGAGGAGCCTGAACTAGGAGGGGTGAATCTACAGCAGGAGAGATGAGCATGCACTAGGAGAGGTGAATCTACTGCAGGAGAGAGGAGTCTGAACTAGGAGGGTAAGTCTGCGTTAGGAGGTGTGCGTCTGCCCTAGGAGAGAGTGTGTGCCCATGGAGGGGCCCTTGGAGGTGGGTCCTTTACAACAGGAGAGAGGAGCCTTCACTAGAAGGGGTGAACCTGCTCTAGGAGGGGTGAGTATGGACTAGAAGGGGTGAGTCTGCACTAAGAGGGGTGAATCTACAGCAGAGAGAGGAGCCTGAACTAGAAAGGGTGAGCCTGGACAAGAAGGGGTGAGTCTGCATTAGGAGGGGTGAGTCTGCCCTAGGAGAAGGTGTGTGCCCAGGGAGGGGCCCGCAGAGGTGGGTCCTTTACAGCAGGGGAGAGGAGCCTGCACTAGAAGGGGTGAGCCTGCATTAGAACGGGTGAGCCTGCATTAGAAGGGGTGAGCCTGGATTAGAAGGGGTGAGTCTGCACTAGGGTGGGGGGGGGGGGTGAATCTACAGCAGGCGATAGAAGTCTGCACTAGAAGGGGTGAGCCTGCACTAGGAGGGGTGAATCTACAGCAGGAGAGATGAGCCTGCACTAAACGGGGTGGGTTTGCACAAGGAGGGGGGCCAGCTTGTGCCAAGTGAGATACGCCTGCACTAGTAGGGGTGAGTGTGCACCAGGAGAGACGAGTGTACACTAATTGCGGGGTCAGTCTGCAGCAAAAGAGATGAGCCTGCACTAGTATGGGTGAGTGGGCACCAGGAGAGACGAGTGGGCACTAGAAAGGGGTAGTCTTCTGCAAAAGAGATGAGTCTGCACTAGGATGGGTGAGTGTGCACCAGGAGAGACGAGTGGGCACTAGAAAGGGGTAGTCTTCTGCAAAAGAGATGACCTGCACTATTAGGATTGAGTGTGCACCAGGAGAGTCAAGTGTACACTAGAAGCGGGGTCGGTCTGCAGCAGAAGAGATGAATTTGCACAAGGATGGATGAGTCTGCACTAGGATGGGTGAATCTACAGCAGGAGACAGGAGCCTGCACTAGGAGGGGTGAATCTACAGCAGGAGAAAGGAGCCTGCACTAGGTGTGAATCTACAGCAGGAGACAGACGCCTGCACTAGAAGGGGTGAGTCTGGACTAGGAGGGGGTGAATCTACAGCAGGAGAGGGAAGCCTGCACTAGAAGGGGTGAGTCTGCACTAGGAGGGGTGAATCTACAGTAGGAGAGAGGAGCCTGCAGTAGTGGGGGTGGGTCTGCACAAGGAGGGGGTCAGTGTGTGCCAAGACAGTTGAGCCTGCACGAGTAGGGGTGAGTGTGTGCTAGGTGGGTCGAGGCTGAACTAGCAGGGATGACTCTGCTGTAACTGGGGGGTTGGTCGGCAGCAGGAAAGATGAGCCTGCAGCTAGCAGGAGTAAGATGATAGGAGGGGAAATCAGCCTGCATGAATAGGTGTGCACTAGGAGTCTAGTCAGCACAAGGAGTCTACTCTGCACTAGAGACGGTGAGTCTGTAGCAGGAGAGATACATCTGCACTAAGAAGGGTGAGTCTGCACTGGGAAGGGGTAAGTGTGCACCAGGAGGGTCAAGTCTGCACATGGAAGGTGCGAGTCTGTACTTGGAGGGGCTACGTCTGCAGCAGGAGGGACACACCTGAACTAGGAGGGCGAGTCTGAGCTAGAAGAGGGCGAGTCTGCACTAGGAGGGGTGAATCTATAGCAGGAGAGATGAGCCTGCACTAAACGGGATGGGTTTGCACAAGGAGGGAGGCCAGCTTGTGCCAAGAGAGATACGCCTGCACTAGTAGGGGTGAGTGTGCACCAGGAGAGACGAGTGTACACTAATAGCGGGGTCAGTCTGCAGCAAAAGAGATGAACCTGCACTAGTATGGGTGAGTGTGCACCAGGAGAGACGAGTGGGCACTAGAAAGGGGTAGTCTTCTGCAAAAGAGATGAGTCTGCACTAGGATGGGTGAGTGTGCACCAGGAGAGACGAGTGGGTACTAGAAAGGGGAAGTCTTCTGCAAAAGAGATGAGCCTGCACTATTAGGATTGAGTGTGCACCAGGAGAGTCGAGTGTACACTAGAAGCGGGGTCGGTCTGCAGCAGAAGAGATGAATTTGCACAAGGATGGGTGAGTCTGCACTAGGAGGGGTGAATCTACAACAGGAGACAGGAGTATGCACTAGGAGGGGTGAATCTACAGCAGGAGAAAGGAGCCTGCACTAGGAGGTGTGAATCTACAGCAGGAGACAGACGTCTGCACTAGAAGGGGTGAGTCTGGACTAGGAGGTGTGAATCTACAGCAGGAGACAGACGCCTGCACTAGAAGGGGTGAGTCTGCACTAGGAGGGGTGAATCTACCGTAGGAGAGAGGAGCCTGCACTAGTGGGGGTGGGTCTGCACAAGGAGGGGGTCAGTGTGTGCCAAGACAGTTGAGTCTGCACGAGTTGGGGTGAGTGTGCGCTAGGTGGGTCGAGGCTGAACTAGCAGGGATGACTCTGCTCTAACCGGAGGGTTGGTCGGCAGCAGGAAAGATAAGCCTGCAACTAACAGGAGTAAGTTGATAACAGGGGAAATGAGCCTGCATGAATAGGTGTGCACTAGGAGAGTCTAGTCAGCACAAGGAGTCTACTCTGCACTACAGACGGTGAGTCTGTAGCAGGAGAGATACATCTGCACTAAGAAGGGTGAGTCTGCACTGGGAAGGGGTAAGTGTGCACCAGGAGGGTCAAGTCTGCACATGGAAGGTGCGAGTCTGTACTTGGAGGGGCTACGTCTGCAGCAGGAGGGACACACCTGAACTAGGAGGGCGAGTCTGAGCTAGAAGAGGGCGAGTCTGCACTAGGAGGGGTGAATCTACAGCAAGAGAGATGAGCCTGCACTAAATGGGGTGGGTTTGCACAAGGAGTGGGGCCAGCTTGTGCCAAGAGAGATACGCCTGCACTAGTAGGAGTGAGTGTGCACCAGGAGAGACAAGTGTATACCAATAGCGGGGTCAGTCTGCAGCAAAAGAGATGAGCCTGCACTAGTATGGGTGAGTGTGCACCAGGAGAGATGAGTGGGCACTAGAAAGGGGTAGTCTTCTGCAAAAGAGATGAGTCTGCACTAGGATGGGTGAGTGTGCACCAGGAGAGACGAGTGGGCACTAGAAAGGGGTAGTCTTCTGCAAAAGAGATGAGCCTGCACTATTAGGATTGAGTGTGCACCAGGAGAGTCGAGTGTACACTAGAAGCGGGGTCGGTCTGCAGCAGAAGAGATGAATCTGCACTAGGATGGGTGAGTCTGCACTAGGAGGGGTGAATCTACAGCAGGAGACAGGAGCCTGCACTAGGAGGGGTGAATCTACAGCAGGAGAAAGGAGCCTGCACTAGGAGGTGTGAATCTACAGCAGGAGACAGACGCCTGCACTAGAATGGGTGGGTCTGGACTAGGAGGGGGTGAATCTACAGCAGGAGAGGGAAGCCTGCACAAGAAGGGGGGAGTCTGTACTAGGAGGGGTGAATCTACAGTAGGAGAGAGGAGCCTGCACTAGTGGGGGTGGGTCTGCACAAGGAGGGGGTCAGTGTGTGCCAAAACAGTTGAGCATGCACGAGTAGGGTTGAGTGTGCGCTAGGTGGGTCGAGGCTGAACTAGCAGGGATGACTCTGCTCTAACCGGGGGGGAGGGGGGGTTGGTCGGCAGCAGGAAAGATGAGCCTGCAACTAGCAGGAGTAAGTTGATAGCAGGGGAAATGAGCCTGCATGAATAGGTGTGCACTAGGAGAGTCTAGTCAGCACAAGGAGTCTACTCTGCACTACAGACGGTGAGTCTGTAGCAGGAGAGATACATCTGCACTAAGAAGGGTGAGTCTGCACTGGGAAGGGGTAAGTGTGCACCAGGAGGGTCAAGTCTGCACATGGAAGGTGCGAGTCTGTACTTGGAGGGGCTACGTCTGCAGCAGGAGGGACACACCTGAACTAGGAGGGCGAGTCTGAGCTAGAAGAGGGCGAGTCTGCAATAGGAGGGGTGAATCTACAGCAGGAGAGATGAGCCTGCACTAGAAGGGGTGAGTCTGGACTAGGAGGGGGTGAATATACAGCAGGAGGGACACACCTGAACTAGGAGGGTGAGTCTGAGCTAGAAGAGGGCGAGTCTGCAGCAGTTGGTGGGAGAGAGTCTGCACTAGTTGTGTGGCTGATCAATGGGGTAATCTCTGGTGCCAGGCTCCTAGTAGGGAGGGGCTTGTGTGACGTAGACGTGGGTGTTGGGGGTTCTGAGAACGTAGTCCTGAAGTGAAAACATCTATACTGACCACGCCTGGCCTTCACAGCCCTAAGAAAATACTATACATACTATACATACCCTATGCAATCCTACTGGTGATGCCCTTTGAAAATTCCGTGCAAAGAGCAGTAATGCCCATCAGGGCTTTAAGTGGAATGAAAAACTATTCTCTCAAAGGGACATGGCCTATGTAATTAAGGGTGTGACTTAACTATGCAAATTAAAACTCTGTGTTTACCATAGCGTGCTACAGGATTGGTTATGTTGCTGTCTCCTTTTGTTATTGCATCCAGATATACAATACAACAACTGATATTACACCTAAAACAAGCCAGGACTATTGGCTTTGTCAGTGGTCGTTAGCTACATAAGATAAATAAGTAATAGCAATGACATTGTCATAAATGACATTTAAAGTGCTTTAATTATGCAATGCTGAGACTGTAAAATAACTATAATGAGTCTTACATCAAAGGCCAATGAAGCGTGGTACTGCTGCTGAGTTAAGATTTTTTTTCCACTCTGAGGGTGAGGACAAAAATGGAGAGCCAGAAAGGGACCCATCTCAGCACCTTGGCTTTTTTTTAGAACTGCTGGTGCTGAGCACCGGCAGGACCCGGCCCACTTAAAGTCCTGCCCATGCACAGTGCTCCCAGGGACAAAATGCAATTACAATACACACAGTAGACCATTGCGCTGTAACCGTCACCAGAAACCCCGTCACAGACTTTCCCGTGCCCTGTTGGAACCCAGGACTCAACCCTACTTCCGACAACTCACTGTACCAGCAGCGTTGCATGGGTTGCCAGCGCCTGGGGCAAGGCAAGTATCCTTCCACTTTTCTTTTAAAATATTGCGTCCCTTTTAAAATTTTGCACCCCTAAAAATGCCCTTAAGAATTTTGAGCCCATAGCAACCGCACATGTGGCCCCTCCCATGCTGCGCCACTGCACTGTGCTGCTGTCTGTGCAGCCCTTTGAGTTTACATACTGCCCTCTGCTGTCCAAACCATGGGAGCGGCTCACACTATAGTAAACACTGTAAGTAAACGTACAACTTGGAAGGGTGTTGGGCTCTTGATGGAGGCAGTATGGTTGGGCCTTGGCGACAGCTCTGTACACCATAACTGGCATCAAAACAAGGACAACACCTTGCAACCACACACCCTAGAGCCCCACATAGGCTATTCAATGAATCACCTTATTTGTGATGCATACAGTCTTAAGTGTAGAGGGACGGTCCCTGGGCAGGGCCAGACTGGCCATAGCGGGCACCGGACATTTTACCGGTGTGCTGGAAGGGTGGGGGCCGGTTTTGGACCGGTGGGGTTGTTTTTGTTACTGGAGGCCAGTTTTTGTTTCCCAACAGCACAGCCTCCCCCCCCACTCCCAGTTGCCCCTCCCTCTCCTCAGGCCAGTGCAATGTAATTTCCAGGGCCAGTTTGCGTTCCCAGTCCGGCCCTGTCCGTAGGAAGTCACCCTAATGGGGAAAGGACCGCTGTGATGTGTTAGGATCTTTCTGAATTCGAGACTATACGGGCTGCCAGGTGGAGGACTGCTTGGAGGGGAGCTAGGCGCCTTGTCGGCAGCCCTGGCAAAAACGCATTTCCATAGTCGATAAGCAAGATGACTAGGGCTTGAACTGTCATTTTACGGTTTGTCTTGGGAGGAAGGGCTTGAGGCTACAGAGAAGCACTAGTTGTAACCTGGCGTTCTTGGCCATGTTTTTGTTGTGTAGCTCAAGGTAGAGTCGCTTGTTGAGCTCAATACCATAAGACCTAGCTGAGTTGATAGTCTTTGGTGTGAGGCCAAGTCCATCATTGGTCTGACCATTGTACAGGAAGTTCCTTTTCTTTGGAGAGAGAAGGAGAAATTTATCAATTTGAGATTTTAACTTTCATTCCATGTTTAACATCCAGTTCTGTATATCCAACGGAGAGGAGGTAATGGCTTGACGCTGCTGCAGCATTCAATTATCATCTGTAAAGAGATACAGGGCCAGATTTACCAACATTTTGCCCTGCGTTTGCCAGCACAAAATAATTGTTTTGACATTTACTTTCCAACACAAAACGTTTATTTTGTGCAGGAAATTGCCTAAAAGTAGCGCCTAAAAGTAACACCAAAAAGTAACGCAAAGCAGCTTTGCGTTATTTAGCATCAAGGGAATGTTACATGGGCCTTCCCATGCAGCCACCCATGCTTTTTGATGCAAAACCCTATCTACCAAAAATTTGAGACAGGGTTTTGAGTAAAAAATTAACACCATTTCAAAGCAGGCATTAAAAGGAGAAATGGGTCAGTTTTTCCTTTCTTTTCTGACTTTGCGTGTGTGCTGCACTGTACAGCACACATACAAACTGCCCTGCGAAGTACCACGCATCAGAGGTTAGACTAATCCTCAATAAAGACAGAAAAATACAACGAGGAGGGGGCGTCGCAATCATCCATAAGAGCAACATCTCCATATCGGAAATTGACTCCCTCAATTACAACTCATTTGAATGTCTAACTGCCTCCATTAAGATGAGCGGCAACAAACCACTATTTTGCCATCTCCTCTACCATCCCCCTGGGAAAGTCACCGCTTTCGGAGAACACCTCTCCGACTTGATAACCCACTGTGCACTTCAGGACTCTAACAATATGATTCTAGGTGACCTCAACTTACACTGGAACGAGGTGAACAACTCGATGATACAAACCTTGAACGATCTTCTACACAACAATAACCTAATCCAACACTGCACAGAACAAACCCACAACAAAGGATCAATACTGGATGCCATTATTGCCCAAGTAGACACTGTCTCTATCGATCGTATCCTGCCTGTAGACTGGTCCGACCACCACATCATCCTCTTCCACATAAACCTAATGACTCGTTACCGGCCCCACACACAGGACCACACCCACCGGGTGAGAAATCTAAATCAAATCCCCCTTATTGACCTGGAAAAAGAGGTAAGCATACTCCTCCCCATCGATACTGACATTCTCTCCACAACCGAACTCACCTCCCATTACAACACTACTATGACTGCCATCTTAGACCAACTAGCCCCGTGCAAACAAAAAGGGTAAGGAACACCCCATCTAGATCATGGTTCAATACAAGCATAAACTCTGAAAGAAGAGAACTAAGAGCTAATGAAAGACTCTGGCTGAAAAACCCGTCCACAATGCACCTCAATCGACTCAAATCAGTACGCAGAAAATACAATAAACACATCAAGGATGGAAAAAAGGCCTTCTTCTGCAGTGCTCTTGACAACGCAAAAAACAGGCCGAGAGAACTCTACAATCTAATCAGACAACAAACCTCCAAGCCCCCTGCTTCATCATTCCAGGTCTCCAAAGACCTTTGTGACAACTTTGCCATTTTCTTCAAGGACAAAATCACAAAGATTGAGCTCTCTCTGGGTGACTACCCCCCCTGCAGCAGCTCGCTCGCTGAGATAGAAGGCACTACACACAAGCTCCACCCAAATAACTGGAAATCCTTTAACCCCATCTCTGTGGCTGAGATCGAAAAATTGATTTCCTGCTCCACCCCCTCCTCTCATATCTTGGACCCCATTCCAGGCAAACTGGTCAAAAAACTTAAAGGCACCCTAGCCCCGATCTGGACCACGATTATAAATAGCTCCCTGAGAACTGGAGTCATGCCGGATTGTCTCAAAATCGGCCAAGTCACACCACTATTAAAAAAACCGGGATCGGACACCAATGATCTTAACAACTTCAGACCTGTCTCCAATCACCCCCTCCTAGCTAAAACCCTGGAAAGATGCGTCCTCCTTCAACTTACCGAGCACATGGACTGCAACAACCTTCTCGACTCTCACCAATCGGGCTTCAGAAAAGGTTGCAGCAAAGAGACAGCGATCTTGAATGTCATAGACGACATCCACAAGTCCCTTGATAGGGATCAATGCTGTCTGCTCGTACTCTTGGACCTATCGGCAGCCTTCGACACGGTGGACCACAATCTACTCGTTAAGGCATTGCAAGAAAGAGTAGGAGCGGACGAGATGGTCCTAAAATGGTTCACCTCGTTTCTACAGAATCGCACCCAAAGAATAAAAATCAATAACTTCTTGTCCGACTCACACTCCATCAGCAGGGGAGTTCCGCAAGGATCAGTTCTCTCTCCGCAACTCTTTAACATCTATATGGAACCCCTCACCTCCATCCTCAAAAAAACAAACATCCCCTTCCACCTATACACGGACGACACCCAGATCTATCTCGAAACCTCCTCTATGGAAGACATTCATAGACTAAACCACACTCTAAGGGAAGTACAGCACTGGCTAACACTCAACCACTTGAAACTGAACCAGGACAAGACAGAAATCCTGCTCAGTTCCAATAAGGCTAAAAAGGAGTTAGGCCCAAATGGACAAGGAACAGGTAGGGCCATTAATATAGTGAAAAAAGAAGGAATGACCTGAACCTAATGTCGATTATCAGCACCTAAATATTTGGCTGTAGTGATCAAAAGCACTTATTTCTTTTTGATCAGGTTTTTATTAACCCTTATTATTTTTAGACAAATTATTTGATTTTCAAACAATACATTCCAGTATGAAAAAGACACATTATCATATTAAGAAGATTCTGTACATTAACAAACATTCAATAGACTTATTCATATAATGAAAAAAATAAATTATAAACACAACACTACAAAAATCACAACAAAACAACAATTATTTTAACAAAAAATTCAGAAGTTGTGCATATTATCAATGTTAATCAAAGGGAACAGCATTTTATATAAGAGAAAGAGGGAAAACAAATCAAAACCCTTTATCCTCGGACCAAACTCAATCAAAGAGTTCCTCAATGAATAAATAATGCCATGAATGGACAATGCCGACGCGTTTCTGATCCTAGTCTGTCAAGTACTAGGACTCTCATCAGGGCTTCTGAATTTCAAACTGTGCACTATGCTTCACTCCTATGAGCAGTGGTGTATATCTAAAATAATCAAACAAACATTACTTGTATTAGTGCTCCTTTTTATCACTGATTTACTAAAGTTTTCATGACTTTCAATTAAAGTCATAAGATTTTATGATCTCTCAAGCTCCATAAAAAAGCAAGTGGGCATAAAATGAGTTGGAAATTAAATTCGTACCTACAATGGTACTTTCTATTCGTAGCTGAACGGCTGGCACCGCATCAAGTCAAAACTCTGTTATTTTTCTATAGAGAATAAAATAAGATGAAAAGCACCCGTTTTAAACATGGGGGGTTTCAGTTACTTTCTATTCAAAACACTGAAGTCAAATAACCACTTTCTTAACGCATATGCGTACCTGAAAAACAAGCTCCTGCTCGTGATTTATGCAGGCTTCTTCCTTACAAAGTGGGATTCCTCGTAATTTATTCTAAAGTCAAAAACATGAAATCATCATTTCATGGAACAGCCCAGATAATTACAAAGGCTGAACAGAGGCCTTTTACTTTGCTGGAGCTTACCTCACAGCATAGCTCTGCCATTCAAGTGATTTCCCTCTAGCTTCTTGGAAACGACGTGCAAATTGTATCCGTCATGTGTTGCTGGAAGCAGAAATGTTTAATAAATTAATCTGCTGCCCAGCAAACCATGTGCAAACATGAACTGTTCAAAAAAGCTGTTCAAAAAAGCGGGGGCTCACCTTTTATTTACAACAGCCTCTCACAATAAAACACCCTGCTTGCTAGCCGGCTCTGAGTGACTGGCAGTTAACATTTGAAACGAGGTTTTTAATTTGTTGATTTGTCTTTCCTATATAGATTTTAGGACAGGGACACACAATCGCATAGACCACATTCTTGGTTTTACAGTTCGTAAAAGCTGTATGTTTCCACTTAATGGAATTATGTACAAACTCTGTACCTTCCATAGTCGTATTGCAGGCAGCACAATTGCCACATTTCTTATGGCCCTCAATAGCCTTCATTTGCCACTGTGTGCGTAAATCATTTTTAGCTTTTGTTGGAGAGATGTCCGCTCTAACAACTTGTTGCCCTATACTTTGGTTTCTCTTCATGGCAAACAGTGGTCTTTGATTAATACAGTCAATACTTTGCAACAGATGCCAATTCTTTAAGATTATCTGTTTAAACATATTTGTGGCTGGACCAAATGTTGAAACACAAACTAATCTCTCAAGGGGAGGTTTCTCCTTAGTTTGTAACAGGACTTCCCGAGGTGTGTTCCACGCTCTTTTTGTAGAATGTCTGAGCAATTTTTTCGGGTAGCCTCTTTCTGACATTTCCTTACAAAAGATGGAGGCATTAATCTCAAAGTCTAATCTACTAGAGCAGTTTCTTCTTATCCTAAGTAACTCTTGATTTGTTACCTGTTTTTTACCCTCTGCTAGATACATATTTCTGGGCCAGATTACCACCGCCCCACCCTTATCGGCCTGCTTTATTACCACTGATGTATCCTTTTTAAGGTCTTCCAATGCCTTCTGCTGATTACTATACCTCGTTAGAATCGCGTCGAGCACTGTCCACTTACCAGGGTCGTTCAAAAAATCGTTTCTTGTCCTTCTCGGAGACTTCATCCTCTGAGTCATCGGGTGATTCGGACCCCAGAGAAGGTACATCAAAAAAACAGGTGTCTTTTTTAGACAAGGGCCCACAAAAACCAAGAGGCAGATTCAAACCAACATGGGAAATGAGGACCAGAAATCGCTCGTACAAGTCGTAAAACCAACTTCCATAGTCAATCTGTCTATGAAACAGTTGACAAAGGAGGAGGAAGAAGTGCTTAACCTGGGTTTGAAGTTCGTACCAAATAGATCTACAGATTTCACTAAACTTAAGTTGGAAGCAATCGAGTTTTGTCGGAAAATTCGTTTAAAGACTTTTTTTGCAGGTAAGGAAATCACTAGTGTCGGTGAAGTGACAGGCTTAAGAAATAAGTCAAGTTTTGTTCCGCCAATAAATGGTGTCCCCAAAGAAGTCAATGCCTACGAACAGATTGTTCTGTCATCAATTAGTCAGCTTGAAAAAAAAGAATACATTTTGCAAAAGAAATCTATCGCAGAACCAGCAGAAGGCATTGGAAGACCTTAAAAAGGATACATCAGTGGTAATAAAGCAGGCCGATAAGGGTGGGGCGGTGGTAATCTGGCCCAGAAATATGTATCTAGCAGAGGGTAAAAAACAGGTAACAAATCAAGAGGGGTATCGCCAGTTAAAAGATGATCCCACAGAGGCAGTGCAAGAAAAGATTGGCGAAATATTAAAATCTGGCCTCGAAGAAGGACTTTTGGGAACTAAAGAGTTTGATTTTTTGATGAAAAGATTTCCTAGGACCCCGGTCCTATATTTTCTCCCAAAAATCCATAAGCGACTTAATGATCCCCCAGGGAGACCAATTGTTTCAGGGTGTGATTCCCTTCTCGAGCCCATCTCGAAATATGTTGACTTTTTTCTGAAACCATTCATGATTGACGTTCCGTCATACCTACGGGACACGACTGACTTTATCACTAAAGTAGAAGGGACACAATTTGATGATGCAACTCAACTGATGGTGTCTTTTGACGTGATCTCCCTTTACACCCAGATTCCCCAGGAAGAAGCACTGCAGGTAATTGAGTTATATCTCGAGAGTAGACAAAAACCACATAGAGTCCCCACTGCATTCATTTTAAAGCTAGCGGAAGTTGCTCTAACGAAAAATTATTTCAAATTTGACGACCTGTTCTACATCCAGGTGAAGGGGACCGCCATGGGCTGTCCCTTTGCGCCGGAGATGGCGGTCCTCTTCATGGCACAGTTTGAAGAGAAATTTGTTTATAAAAATAATCCTTTTCGGAATAATGTGTAGCAGTGGCTGCGTTACATTGATGACATCTGGTGCCTGTGGCAGGGGTCACTAGATGAGCTAACAATGTTCCATGAGTGGCTCAATATGAGGCATGAGGATATCAAATTCTCTATATCATATAGTCAAACAGCGCTCACTTTTCTAGATGTGGAAGTATGTTCAAATGATAATAAGCTGTTTATGTCCCTCCACCGGAAAAGTACAGACAGAAATACCATTCTACACCATAAGAGTGCACACCCGAGGAGTCTTAAAGAAAATCTCCCTTATGGTCAGCTACTTAGGATAAGAAGAAACTGCTCTAGTAGATTAGACTTTGAGATTAACGCCTCCATCTTTTGTAAGGAAATGTCAGAAAGAGGCTACCCGAAAAAATTGCTCAGACCACTGTTTGCCATGAAGAGAAACCAAAGTATAGGGCAACAAGTTGTTAGAGCGGACATCTCGCCAACAAAAGCTAAAAATGATTTACGCACACAGTGGCAAATGAAGGCTATTGAGGGCCATAAGAAATGTGGCAATTGTGCTGCCTGCAATACGACTATGGAAGGTACAGAGTTTGTACATAATTCCATTAAGTGGAAACATACAGCTTTTACGAACTGTAAAACCAAGAATGTGGTCTATGCGATCGTGTGTCCCTGTCCAAAAATCTATATAGGAAAGACAAATCAACAAATTAATCAGAGGATTACCCAACATCGTTCACGTATTAAAAAAGGTGGTAACCGCTCCTATGGTTGACCACTTTATTGCAAACTCACATGCTGAGAATGATTTTAAATGGACAGTGCTCTTCTCTTTCAACGCATCTAAACGAATGATGGATATCGACAGCTTCTTACTTCAGAAAGAAGCATATTTGATTTTGAAATATAATAGTGCTTCAACAGGATTAAATACAATGACTGAGCTAACGAAAATGTGAATTAACATGTACCTCCTCGGAAGTATGCAAAACATTGCTCTTATCCCGTGAGCCAACTGTGAATAAGCACTGGGACTATGACTCCCATAATGCACTACCGTGGCAATTGTGTGTTCCATGCAGCGATTGGTCCATTTTTTAGGGACTACATTTCCCAAGCACTTCAGAGTGTGCTAAAATGTAATGGGACCTCGTTTCAAATGTTAACTGCCAGTCACTCAGAGCCGGCTAGCAAGCAGGGTGTTTTATTGCGAGAGGCTGTTGTAAATAAACAGTTCATGTTTGCACATGGTTTGCTGGGCAGCAGATTAATTTATTAAACATTTCTGCTTCCAGCAACACATGACGGATACAATTTGCACGTCGTTTCCAAGAAGCTAGAGGGAAATCACTTGAATGGCAGAGCTATGCTGTGAGGTAAGCTCCAGCAAAGTAAAAGGCCTCTGTTCAGCCTTTGTAATTATCTGGGCTGTTCCATGAAATGATGATTTCATGTTTTTGACTTTAGAATAAATTACGAGGAATCCCACTTTGTAAGGAAGAAGCCTGCATAAATCACGAGCAGGAGCTTGTTTTTCAGGTACGCATATGCGTTAAGAAAGTGGTTATTTGACTTCAGTGTTTTGAATAGAAAGTAACTGAAACCCCCATGTTTAAAACGGGTGCTTTTCATCTTATTTTATTCTCTATAGAAAAATAACAGAGTTTTGACTTGATGCGGTGCCAGCCGTTCAGCTACGAATAGAAAGTACCATTGTAGGTACGAATTTAATTTCCAACTCATTTTTGCCCACTTGCTTTTTATGGAGCTTGAGAGATCATAAAATCTTATGACTTTAATTGAAAGTCATGAAAACTTTAGTAAATCAGTGATAAAAAGGAGCACTAATACAAGTAATGTTTGTTTGATTATTTTAGATATACACCACTGCTCATAGGAGTGAAGCATAGTGCACAGTTTGAAATTCAGAAGCCCTGATGAGAGTCCTAGTACTTGACAGACTAGGATCAGAAACGCGTCGGCATTGTCCATTCATGGCATTATTTATTCATTGAGGAACTCTTTGATTGAGTTTGGTCCGAGGATAAAGGGTTTTGATTTGTTTTCCCTCTTTCTCTTATATAAAATGCTGTTCCCTTTGATTAACATTGATAATATGCACAACTTCTGAATTTTTTGTTAAAATAATTTTTGTTTTGTTGTGATTTTTGTAGTGTTGTGTTTATAATTTATTTTTTTCATTATATGAATAAGTCTATTGAATGTTTGTTAATGTACAGAATCTTCTTAATATGATAATGTGTCTTTTTCATACTGGAATGTATTGTTTAAAAATCAAATAATTTGTCTAAAAATAATAAGGGTTAATAAAAACCTGATCAAAAAGAAATAAGTGCTTTTGATCACTTCAGCCAAATATTTAGGTGCTGATAATCGACATTAGGTTCAGGTCATTCCTTCTTTTTTCACTACATTTCCAATAAGGAGCACAACCCCCAAGTCACAGAATGGATAAAAGCAATCGATGCCCTCAACTGCAACCTCACCCTGACCGACTCAGTCAAATCACTGGGAATCACTCTGGATCCAAAATTGAACATGACCAAACACATTAAGAACTCCGCCAAGAGCGAATTCCTCAACCTTAAACTGCTCAACAAAATAAAACCATTCATCCCTCCCAGCGATCTCAAACAAGCCACTCAGTCCCTGGTGCTTTCCAGACTGGACTATGGGAATGCAACCCTCACAGGAACAGCAAAATCCCACTTAGCCCCTCTGAGAGCAACTCTAAATGCAGCAGCCAGAATGGTCACCGGAGTGAAGAAATTTGAACACATTTCACCGGCACTCAGAGATTTAAAATGGCTCCCAATTGAAATGAGTGCCAACTTCAGAACTGCCTGCCTCACGCACAAAGCCCTGCACACTGGGAAGCCCGCCTACCTGGCCGCCAAACTCAAGAAAGCCGGCCAGGCAAGGACCCTCAGAAGCTCAAACACCTTACTCCTCATCCCCCCGAAAACGAGCAAACAAAAAGCCTCTTCTCGATCCTTCTCTGGAAATGCTCCAAGAATCTGGAACTCCATCCTAGTCCATGTCAGGACTAACCCCTCCTTTGTAAAATTCAAAAGGCAGCTCAAAGACCTCTTCCTCAATCGCTCCCTGCCGAATGGATAGCTGCCGCTTGAATGCTGACTCTTGCCCACCACACCATCCAGTCACCCTAAGTTTAAGAACTCTACCTCACCCACCTACCAACTTAGTCCTGCCTCACCCCTGTGTATATCACCCTTTTATTTTGTAACTTTTTGGATATTAAGGCTGCATTCTGTCCTGAGACTCTCGACTCGTAGCGAATCAATATGTATACCATTGTTACGTTCTGTATTGATTTTCCCATCACCTTTGTTGTAAAGCGCTCCGATACCCTCGGGTCTGGCTAGCGCTATATAAAACTCCTAAATAAATAAACTAATGCATTTTAATGTGGTGGTCGTATCACCGCACTAAAATGCATAGCCACGCATTAGTACCCCTTCCCCACCTCCTGCTTGCGTCGTGTGAGGCTCAATGGACGATACGCGTGAGAGCCAGAGGAGCGCATAGCAACGCAGTGACTCGTAGTGTGGTTAACCTGATAGCCTCGCGGCTCATGAAAAGCAGCCTGCCTCACACTGCTAGTCATTTTAAAGCAGCTGCCTGCTAGCTCTAAGCTGAGACCTGGCACATTACGTCCTGATCATATGAATTCTCGTGCACCGTCCTATTGCATCATCCAGGAGTCAGACTCAGTGCAGTAGCATCGGCGACAGTGCCCTAAGTAATCCGGGGGGCTGCGCCACCCCACTAGTATGCTAGTGTTGAGCATTCTATGCTGGCCTGCTTTGTGTGTAGTCTGTGCAAGCTGCTCTGGCACCCCATGTGGGCAGCCTGGGGCAGAGACGCATAACAGCCCCATCTTGTTGCCCTGCACCCTCATTATACCCCATCTCTTCTCCCCAGTTACTTGTTGTCAGGTTACTTTATACTGGACCTTTACAGGCTTCTCAGAAGTTTATTATCTCACTATTGTGGAGTTAAAGCTGGAGCCCAACGCCCTACTTCTTCTCTTTCCTGAAGATGCACAGGATTCATGCAGCCTTCGGTGGAAGGATCGCGGTCAGCGGGAAGGTTCCCGGACGCACTTCTAAGCAGCCTCACTTGGAAACGAGTCCGTGCACTAATCCTAATCCTGTGCACCTTCCACAATACTCTGACCAACCAGGCGCTGCACGCTTGGCATCCTATTCTCTTTACTAACAATCTGCAGTCCCACTTTCTCGTCACTCTCTCAATGTCCAATTTTAATCTATTTGGGCATCTTTTTTTGCCATCAGAATATATAGCACTGCTGCGACAGGGACTGGGCTCCCTCCCCCTTTAGGAACTGTAGTACTGCAATTGGTGCTCATGTATAGGCTTTTTTTTGCGTCTCAGGCTTATTCATTTAAGTCCTGATGATGATCCCCATATTGTTAAGAGGGATCGAAACGTCATCCACAAATAGTACCATGACTACTGCAAATGTTATTAAAATATGATAGTATTGGTACTCTGAACTGCCATGTGACATAACCTTTTTATTATTTATACAGTCACTAGGGAATGTCTGAGCTTTGAAAATTTTTGTTTCTTGTTACTCCGCACTTTTATTTTTTCTGTGTGTGTTATGTGATTGAATAAATACACATATATATCCATTTGGATTTTCTGACATAGAATTCATTATTCTTCTGTGGTTTATGCTTAGTGAGATTCCGCAGTAAGGGGCCCCTTGTTCCTCTATAGATTCTCTTTTAGTGGCCTTAGGGCTCTGGGCACTCTCCCACTGTAAATGCAGTGTGAAAGTGCACACGCCCTTCCTACACATGTTAGGAAGTGGTGCTTACCTGATGTTTTTGAACATGTCTCAAGCCTTCCATTGCAGGCCTGTGTGTGCGCAAATGCACTTATGCTCAGGTTGGCCTTTCTAAACCTCTGGCCAATCCTGACGGGACCTTTCACTACCCCTAGAGCACCCCTAGGATACGTCTTGAGGGGAGAAGCAAGTGGTAGGTGAAAGGCAGGGCAGGTACCCATGTGTGTTGAGTGAAATTATGCTGATTGGAATTATATGGCATGGTGTGGAGTGTATTTATGTGGATTATTACTATGTGGCATAGAGTGTTTTTTGTGCATTGTATTTATGTGGTATTGAGTAGTGTGTAATTATATGGAGTGGAATCATGTTGGGTGGTGTTAATTTGTGTGGTGTGGAATTGTGTGGTGTTGTGTGTCACGCAATTTAAAAGGCTTCTCTGCACCTCATAAGAGCTATTGCAGTCCTTTGTTTATTTTTGGCCTGTTTTCTGTGAGAGGGAAGATGAGGGGTAGGTGTATACAAGCTCTGGCAAGTTTCATGGTGTGTGTGTGTGTGCTATGAGGGCTCATAATCTGAGTGGAAACCTAACCGGAGACACTGCTAGGCCAACTGTAGGCCCCTGGACACAACTACACAGATTTGTTAGGGGGGTGTGACACCCCAAACACCCCCCACCCCTGGAGCTACGCACCTGCTTTTATTATGCATATGGGTAGCCATGGATCCGAAAGATAAAGCATGCACTTGGAGTATCTTTGTAAAGAAAGGGTAAAAAAATATATACACAAAGGCCATGTGTAGCTGTAATCCTGCAGAAATGAACTTTGGAAAGCAACACACAGGAAGAACACGTAAAATTCTCATGTTGCGTCCTCCATAGTACCACTTGCCAGATTTGCATACAAGAATCCTTGATAAAATGTCACATCCCCATACGTTTCACTCGCGTTTGTAACCACCTGTGAATATCGATACATTAAATTTGCTTTTAGATTATTTCTAATTCCTTTTCTGAGAGTTTACTTGTGGTCGGACTGAACTATAACTCCTAGAGCAAAATACATAACACGACAATTTTATTACACTTTAAAATTAATGTGTTACCACATTTGATCATGCATTCCTTTAGTTCTAGGTTTGCACTTTAATGTTCGACTTGTGTATTACAAACATAAAGGAAGTTTGTTATGCAAAAGTACGCTGTCTATTTTCTATAGGTGTCAACGGTGTGTTTCAACATAAGACACTGCAACATATGCAGAAGACACATGCAAGTAAACGTAGAACTGTGTAATGTGAGACAGTTATATGTAGTACTCCATCAAAAAGATGGGTTAACATGAATGAAAAAAATTGCTTGGCAGTTCCCATCTATCTCACCCGTTCCCCTGTCGGACTACATAAATACAGCTGCTACTTTCAGACTACAGGCAATTAAAATATAAATCTTTCAGGAGAATCCAGAGAACATTCTGCAATTGTGCAATGAATCAGAATACAAGGAAGCCTCCGCCCTTCCAAGAAGTTAGTCCTGGCATTTAAAAACAAGCCTAGTTTCATTGGTTTCCAACCGAAAGAAACTTTGCTTCTGGATTTTAACGTTGTGACATCATACTAGTCGCAAGCGTTAGGAGGTGCTGTTTGAAGAGAGAAATTTCACGGCCATCTTGTAAAGTTTTGCATTGGCTTTTTGATCGTCTCAGCTCATGCAAAATTTACCATAAAATAAAGTAATACTTAAGTAGAACATATTTAATAAAGAACTTTTGAAAAATTGTGAATACTGTAGTGTTTGATTATACCAAATTAGCTGTTAACGTGTGAAGAAGAAATGTTTTATTCTTATTAATTGAGTGCCAGCCGATGAGTTACTATTTATTTTGGGATACTTTTACTTAATGCCAATTTTGAAATCCTTGCGACTGAACGGTATTATATTTTTCTCCACGTAGGCGGATCCTTAGAACTTTACAGGAACCGTTATCAAGATGACGCCTCTGTTAAAAGCAGTTTCCTCGAGCACGAAATATTGACTCTTGAGAAAAACATAATTTTTATTAATCTGATAAATGTGTAAAATAAACACATTTAAATAAGTTTTTTTCAAGGTGATAGAAAATATTAATTGATATTTCCGGATATACTTTGTAGGCGGTACAGGACCTGAGGTTTCTCCAAGATGGCAACCTTATTGACTGGCACGGTAGCTCCTAAAGTAGAAATGCATAATTTAATTGTAAAATAATTTTAGTAATGAACTATTCAGTTTAAACCCTGTTTGGGGATATGAACAGCATGTATTATCAAAATCACCTATATTAATTACACTTCTATGGTTAATGTTAACCTGGTCAGCGGCGTAGCAAGGATGAAGTGCTCTTAACTAGATGAACAAGCATCTATGAGGGAGGGGCAAGGACACTGAACAGGCACCCTCTGAAAACAGCGCCTGACATCTGTTCTCTGTCTTTGAACGCTCTGCAAATGTGACAAGATAAGATTAAGATTTTCTGGCATGTTTATAAAAGAGCTAGGAGCAAATATGCTCTGCAAATGAAAAGGGAAATTTGCCAAACACGAGCAGAAAACTAAGAAAAGAATAGTGACCCAAAACGAACAGATAAGCACCAAAGTGAAAGGATACAGTAGTTAAATGCTGCTCCGTGGGGGGAACAAATGACAACCACTAGGAAGCAAGACTTTTTGAAGGACAATCGAAGTAACAAAAAAAAGACAATGGGCGGGCTGCAAGTCCACAAAGTGTATACAACATGTCTTAAAGAGACAACGCAAGTGCTGCCTATGCTCAACCTAAAAAAAAGTGGGGGACTCACCAAGTTAGGTAGTATGCGAGTTACATCATGGCACATGACATGCTGCATGAACTCACAGGAAATGGCATCACAACCCATGACCTCAAAGAAAATGACATCAGAAGAAGTGACATTAGATCTTAACACCTCATACATATGTTTAGCAGGTCTATCATGAGTATATTTGAGCACATTATGAGATTTAATAAATTAGATTTTTCATCGGGGTTGTATCAAAAAAGTGATGGCTCAACTTATACGTTTAGGGCCAGATGTATCATAGTATTGCGTTGTCCTTACGTCACATGGTATCACAGGAGCAACGCAATATTCATGTCAGATTTACCAAGCAACGTAAGGCCGGCTTTCGGGGCCTTGCGTTGCTTGATGAAGCTGGAGTAATGCAAAGCAGCGCGCGTCATTGGTTTGCGTTACTCTGCCGTGGGTGTTCCCACGCATCCACCCATGGATTTTGGTGCATTCCCAGATTTACCAAGACTGGTAAACCTTGGAAGGCGGCAAAATGCTATGTCTTTCCAAGGTAGGTACAACGAGGAGAAATATCTTTATTTCTTCTCGTTATTTCCTCTTTCTAAGTGTGCTGCAGTCTGAAGCACACTTAGAAAGAGGAACAAGCCTCAGCTGATTGTTTTTGCGCAAGAAGGTGTTCTTTCCAGCACAAAAACAATCCTGCCTGCAGCGCAGGCACCCTTGCACCATGGCGCAAGGTGCATGCGTTGACGATAGGCAGCAGATAGTGTGCAAGCAGAGAACTGAAATTTACCACATGTTGGTAAATATGGTACATTCCTGCCCTCTTTTCTTTCACGCAGCACATCAAGTTGTCTCGTGTTGCATGAAAAATTGATAAATCTGGCCATTATGTTTTTTTAAACTCTGCCATAAAGAAATTGGCAACGTGGAGAAACGTGGCAGTAAATGTGTTGTGCTTAATTGGTTGCAAAGTCTGCCTTTTAAAATATCCTATAGGGTTAAGGCACCTGCTGCAGAGATCTTTGTGTACCCAATAAACCTCAGGTAATAATAATAATGGTAAGATAACTCTGGAGGTTAACACATTTGCTGGAGAGAACTGTGTTTTATCTAGTCCGAGTTTTGAATCAAAGTAGCATAAACAATTATTGTGTCTCCTGTAAAGCACATTATATAAGATGCCAGATTTTTATTTTATGTTGCATTGTAAGGGGGTTACTGCTTTTAACACAGAGACCCTCTTGTTGCCTGCAGTTCTTAAATTATAATACTTCTACTGTAGCACAGTGCGCTATGAAGGACGTGATTCCAACACCTTGTAACCCTCACTGCCGGGTGGGGTGGTTTAGTGGACTAATGCGTCTCCTGTAGGGGCCTGTGTTTGACCTCAGGGTCACAGGTTCAAATCCGGGTGAGTCCACTCAGCCTTGCATCCTTCAGAGGTCGATAAAATGAGTAACAATAAATATCTGTTATTCAGCACCAATATGCCCTTCTGGTTGAACGTGCACTTTACAAATACACATGTTATGTCTTATGTAACACATTCTGTACATTGATTTACACACTTATATGATTTATTGTCAATGTGTACGTGTGATAGAAAGCACTCTGACAACCTGCATTAAGATGAGCACCTCTATAAAGAAAAAAAAAGAAAATAGTGGTATTTAAATTGTTATTTATGTAAATACTGGGCCAGACCAACACATCCGACAATCTTACAGTGCATGCATATCTCTTATATACAGGGACTGGACAAAGTGAAAACCATGCCTTTCTCAAGTATTTCCCCTCCATTGTATTTGCATGTGGGTGTGCGGCTCCAGGCAGCTCCCACCCAGGATACTACAACAAAAGGAGGCCTAATGGCCCTTTAACTTCAGCCTTTGTTATGGGCCCAGCTGGAGTCTGATAAGCCCGCTCATCACCTGAACAGTTGTTGCTTGGACCCAAGCAGACAACATGCAGGCGCTGCTGAATGTGTCCCGGTGTCTCAACATTACACCGGGACGAGATCAGCATATCTCAGCGGGGCCCAACTTCTTGGCAGGGGGGACAGCGTCCACTCTGTGAAAATAGTGGGTAGACCCATCTTACACGGGTGTGCCCCCCCACTTGTCCTCTGTTCTAAGTTCATTAAGGTAAACGCATTGCCCAGACCTCTGACAGTTCACTACAAAGCAACTTTCCCAGCAGAGACCTCGGTGGGCAGTGCCTGCGTACTGGGTTCTCCTGGGAGGCAGGCACTTCCCCAGCCCCAACGCGCCCCTGCTGGAGAGAGTTTACTTGCCAGCCATTTAATTAACTCAATATGATTACCGCTAAGTTAATTAAAGTGGCCATGGGGGGGAAGGTGGGGGCAGTCAGCCTAGCAGCACACAAATTCCTCGTTATTTGCATTCCTCAATGCCCGAAACTAGGGGCGCTTGTTTTGCAGCGCACTTCTCCTGCGTTCCTCCCGTTTTCCGATCTGCTGCTGCTGGGTGCGGAAACAGCAACATTTCCCACAGTTTTGCTCCTGCTTACCTTGGACAGAAAACAGGAAATTTCTCCCAGGCCTACTGAGGAGGGGAGTGATGGGTTCGGAGAGACAAGAGTTATCAGACGTAGGGTTGGCTTGCAGAGGCTCGGGAACAGGACTCAGTAGGAGATGACAGATCCTCAGTGGGGCCCTGGTATCTATTGCTGCTGGGTAGTAGGCTGAGAGTGGGGAGGAGGAAGGGCAGTGCTTAATTTGAGCCTGAGGTTTCGGGTGCTCAGCACTGGCACTTAAACATCAACACCATCGCTTTTCATGAGCACCAGTTAAGGACACATTCATTTACGGAAATATTAAGTGATTTGCCCAGAATCACAGGATGTTGAGCCGACTCTCAGACTCCCCAGCTCCGAAGTCGGCATCTCTGGCCATTATGCCACATCCGCTCCCCACTTTCATGGATAGTAGTTTGTTCTGTTTTAGGCAGCGCTAACAGGAGAATTGGGCTGATGCAAGCTACCTCCTGACGAGAGCCCCGGCGCTTATTTTTTTTACAAATAAACCACTGGGGAAGGGGATGATGCTCAGGACTCAGCGGGAGATGTAGAGGTATCTGTCAGTGATGGACGGAAGCGGGTGGAGAAGGAGATACTAAGCTCCCACTAGGGCGGAAGTATGTCTCAGTGCTGGGTGAGGCCATGGGACACTTTTCTCTGGGGGCCGGGCATCTGTCAGTGCTGGAGGAAGCCAGTGGTAGGAGGGGGCAGGACTCAGTGAGAGATTGTAGAACCGTATCCACTCTCACTGGGGCCAGGACATCTCTCAATGTTGAGGGGTTGGCAGGGTCGGATTAGGATCATAATTCAGCGCGGGGTCCCCCCAAAAAGTGGCCCACATTCCCGGATCATACCAGTTTATGAAACAGCATTCGGCTAATTTTTAGTGAGTATTTGATAAATTATGTATTATAAAGTTCATAGAGCTAGAAATATTGGTGAAAACTAGAAGCACTAAATTTGGCTGAGCGAGTGAGGTGAAAAAAAGTGACCCAAAGGCCACAACTCCTGATGTAGCTATGCTAGCCACCTGGTTGTTTTTTAACCGCCATTACTGGTATTTTAATGTCCTGGCTGGTAGGAAAAGGAAGAAAATCACTTAAAGCTGGTATTTCCTCCTCTGATTAATATATATATTAAACAATAAACATAAGGTGAACACAGTTTGAAATGTGGTCTAAAGCTGCTTTAATGATCTGTGACAGATAGCTAAAAACTAAACAAAGGCAGTAAAACCATGTTAAGAAGGAATATGGACGTTTTTATTATTGTGTAAAGAATCCTCATTTATTATTAAATTACAGTCTTTGCAGACTTGTAAAACATGAGCAAACAGAAGATAATTTTTTATGTCGTTTTAGCGCGAACTCGGCCCAAGGGCAGAGATTATATGAGCACCAGTCACATTACAGAAGATAAAATTCATTTTTATTTTAGTCCTTGGGCAATTAAGTCATTTTGCCCAGAATCACAGGATGTTGAGCTGAGGCTGGGACTCAAACCTATTTCTAAATTCGGCAGCTCTGACCCTAACACATTACATCCTCTCAATTTTCCTCTCTGGAAAAGTTGTGTCACAGCCTAGGCCGAGGCAAACATACACCCCCTCTACCAAGACCTGCAAGACTCTGGAGCTAAGTTGCCAACAAGAGGCCCTCACAGTGGCGTAGCTAGCCCTCTGGCCACCCTGCATTTGCAGCCCTGACACAGTGATGAGCGGGGGGGGGAGGGGTTGTTGGCAAGATTTCTCTGTTTGACGGGGGGGGGAGGGGATGCTTGCTATTGCCGCCCCGAGACGGCGGCAGGCAAGAGCGGGGGGGAGGTCGCCGCCCCCAAAACTCATGCCCTCCCCTAGCTACGCCACTGGGCCCTCAGCAAGCCCACTCCACTTACTCTTCCTCCTCCCCAGTCAACTATAGACACACAGCGATGGCCTGGCAGGGGAGCGGGCGAAGAAGCTGAGGTGATGACCACATAACCTGCTCCCAGCCAGACACCTCAGTTTAACAGCACAACATGGAGGTGAGACACTGCTTCTGAGTGTCTGCTCCAGCCCCACGGGGGCCAAGCTGAAGTCTGCAGTGGCCAGATTACTGACCTAGCGACGTAGCTGCAAGTCACCCCCTCCGAGCCTGCCTGCCCATGATGCTGGCCCCACATTTGTTTTTTTTTAGAAACTTATATAGCGCGCAGCTACCCCCAACGGGGGTGTCCCGGCGCTGCGAGCAGCAAGCATTTGTAAGTGTCTCTATGCAACTAAGGGTTGGTAAACAGCCAGGTTTTTAAATTGCGTCGAAATAAACATTCCGATTCTGTCAAACGGAAGGACAGCGGCAGGTTGTTCCAGGCTAGAGCCGTGATAACTGCGAATGCTCTACCCCCCATTCTAGAGCGGCGAAAACGGGGAGTACGTAAAAGGAAGAGATGATTTGATCTGAGAGAGCGGGTGGACTGGGCATGCTTCAGTCTGGCTCTCAGGTAGGCCGGCCCCTGACCCTGCATTGCTCTATATGCCAGGACCAGGGATTTAAACTGAATGCGGCTAGTCACAGGCAGCCAGTGTAATTTTTTAAGTGAGGAGAAATTGAGTGACGATATGGGATGTTACAGATCATTCTTGCCGCCGCATTCTGCACAATCTGCAGATGTTTGACCAGATAGGCCGGTTCTCCGGCATACAGGCTGTTTGCATAATCCAGATGAGATGTTATAAGAGCGTGGATAATGGTTCGGCGAGCATCCACAGGAAGAAAAGGAAGAATTTTCCGGATCATGCAGAGTTTACCAAAACAAGCAGAAGTGACCTTATTTATTTGGGCCTTACAGGATAGCTCATTATCAAATAAGAATCCCAGATTCCTGGCAGAAGCCACCGGAACAGGAGGAGGATTCAGTTCAGGAGGCCACCAAAGCAGGGGTGGGGGGGGATTTTTTTGATTAAAAAACAACACCTCAGTTTTGTCTGGGTTAAGCTTGAGAGTGTTGCGTGACATCCAGGCCGAGATGTTGCTGAGACAGCGCCTGAAGTTCAAAAAACTGGCGTCAGAGTGATCTCTAAATGAAAACACTAATTGTGTGTCATCAGCGTAAGAGATCACTCTGACCCCACAGATTCTGCCACTGAAGCCAGTGGTGAGACATAGACGTTAAAAACAGTGGGCTCAGGGCAGAGCCCTGAGGAACGCCACAACTGAGAGGTTTCTTCTCCGAGACAAAAGGTTGGAGGTAGACCTGTTGGGTACGATCACTTAAAAAAGATCTAATCCAAGCCAGAGGGATGCCATGAATCCCTAGACTATACAGTCTCTCAATCAATATAGCATGAGAGACCATATCGAATGCCGCGGACAGGTCGAGGAGCACTAACATTGCTGCCTCGCCTGCGTCCACGCATTCGCGGATAGTCTCTGATACCTCCAGAAGTGCAGTCTCGGTACTATAGCCGGATCTAAAACCGGACTGAGAATCGTCGAGAAGTTGACCGGACTCAATGTAGTTAGAGAGTTGTTCTTGCACAACTTTCTCCAGGATTTTTGTTGGTTTAGGTAAAAGGGAAATGGGCCTGTAATTGCTAAACACCGATGGGTCGGCTTCAGGTTTTTTTAGGATGGGAATAAGCAAGGCCTGTTTCCAAGACATGGGGAAATAACCAGTTTGTAGGGAGGTATTCCAGAGCAGGTTCAACGGAGAAGTGATAAGAGGTGCAAGAGTGCTGAACAATTTAGCCGGACAGGGTTCTAGAGGGAGCCAGATTTACAAGACAACATTTTTTGAGAAAAGGTATCAGTGGAAAAAGCCTTAAAGGAAGTGAAAGCCTCCTGTTTGGTTACCCTTAAGTCGAGAACTGGGGGGTCCAAGGATTGGTTGAAAGTAGAGAAAATATCTAGGATTTTATCATGAAAAAGTTGGATAAACCATCACAGAGTACTTGGCTAGGGAGATCGAACTAGATAGTGCGGCTAGTTTAGAAAACTCTTTCACTATTTTGAACAGCGTTTTAGAGGAGTTATTAGCGGAGCAGACTTTTTCAATATAATACTCTTTCATTATGGCCCGTTACAGTGGCCTGGCGGGGAAGAGACAGTAAGGTTCTGTGGGCTGGTGACCCTTAGGCACGGGCCCATCGCTCAATGCCTGACTGCCCAATCCGATGCTGGGCGGGTGCCCGGTGGCACTGGGCTCAGTGGGAGATGCTAGAACCATATCCACTCTCACTGGGGCCAGCACATTTCTCAGTATTGAGGGGGGCGGGGGGCACTGGGCACAGTGGGAGATGCTAGGCCTGAGTCCACTCTCACTGGGGCTAGGACATCCCTCAGTGTTGAGGGAGGCCGGGGGGGGCACTGATCTCTGTGGAAGATGATAGAGCGGTATCCACTCCCTCTGGGCCGGGCATCTGCCAGTGCTGGAAGGAAGCCAGTGGGTGGCAGAGTGGACAGGACGTAGTGAGGGATGGTAGAGTCTGTGGCCAGGGCATGTCTCAGTGCTGGGTGAAGGCCAGGCAAGGGAGTTGGGCTTAGCGGTTGATGCTAGACCTGTACCCACTCTCACTGCGGCCAGGATAGCTTTCAGTGCTGGGTGGCGGCAGCCAGCAGGACTCAGTGTGAGGTGTTACAGTACTTCTTTTTACTGGGGCTTGGGCTCCCCTCGGTGCTGGATGGAAGCCGGGAGGGCGAAGGGTCAGGACTCAGTGAGCAATGATATAACTATATGGGGCCAGAGTATCTCTCGCTGCTGGGTAAAAGCCAGGTTGATGGAGGGAGACACAGGACTCGGTGGGAGATGCTAAAGCTGTATCCATTGTCACTGAGACCAGGTACCTCTCACTGCTGGGTAGGGGCCAGGTTGGGGGGACACAGGTCTCACTGGGAGATGCTAGAATCGTATCTACTATCACTGAACCCAGGGTATCTCTCACTGCTGGGTAGAGGCCATGCTGTGGGGTGGGGTGGCAGAAGTCTCACTGGGAGATGCTGGGGTCGTATCCACTGTCACTGAACCCAGGGTACCTTTCACTGCTGAGTAGAGGCCAGGATGGGGGGTACAGGTCTCACTGGGAGAAACCACAGCTGTATTCACCATTGCTCGGGTCAGAGTACCTCTCAGTACTGCGAATAAGACAAGCTGGGTGGCACAGATCTCACTGGGAGATAGATTCTAGAGCTGTATCCACTGTTACTGAGCCCGGGGTATCTCCATGGCTGGGTAGAGGCCAGGCTGGGGGGGGGGGGGCACAGGTCTCACTGGGAGATGCTAGAGTCGTATCCACTGTCACTGAGCCCAGGGTATCTCTCACTGGTGGGTAGAGGCCAGGCTGGGGGGGGCCACAGGTCTCACTTGGAGATGCTAGAGCTGTATCCACTGTCACTGAGCCCAGGGTATCTCTCACTGGTGGGTAGAGGCCTGGCTGGGGGGGGCACAGGTCTCACTTGGAGATGCTAGAACTGTATCCACTGTCACTGAGCCCAGGATATCTCTAACTGGTGGGTAGAGGCCAGGAGGAGGGCTCAGCCACAGGTTTCACTTGGAGATGCAAGAGCTGTATCTACTGTCACTGAGCCCAGGGTGTCTATCACTGCTGGGTAGAGTCCTAGCTTGGAGGGGGGAGGGGGTGCACAGGTCTCACTGGGAGATGCTAGAGCTGTATCCACTGTCACTGAGCCCAGGGTGTCTCTCACTGTTGGGTAGAGGCCAGGATGAGGGGTGGGGCACAGGTCTCACTTGGAGATGCTAGAGCTGTATCCACTGTCACTGAGCCCAGGGTATCTCTCACTGGTGGGTAGAGGCCAGGCTGGGGGGGCACAGGTCTCACTGGGAGATGCTAGAGCTGTATCCACTGTCACTGAGCCCAGGGTATCTCTCACTGGTGGGTAGAGGCCAGGCTGGGGGGGCACAGGTCCCACTGGGAGATGCTAGAGCTGTATCCACTGTCACTGAGCCCAGGGTGTCTCTCACTGCTGGGTTTAGGCCAGTAAGAGAAGGCTGGGCTTTTCTTGTAATGCTGCTGGCGAGCTGCAGAGTGAAGTGTTCTGAAATCTGATCTCATCTTCCCTTTTTTCCAGGAGAATGAGGATAGGAGGTCTGGCTGCAGACTGCAGGACTGGATCCGAGGGAGGCAGCAGCGCCTGGTGGGTCCCAGCCTATGGAGAGGTAAGCACAGCTCTTGCCGCTAGGCGAGGATGAGTGACATGAGAGGTCGTTACTAAATTTTACTCAGTGGTAAGTGAATGCTACTAAACTTTACATAGTGAAGGTCAGTGATGGCCACTAAACTTACGACTGTGGATGTCACTAATGGGTACGAAATTTTACAGGATAGAAGTCAGTGAAGCTACTAAACTTTACATGGGTGTTAGTGATTGCTACTAAACTTTACACGGTGTAAGTCAAATATGCTAGCAAACTTTAGTAGGTGGACGTGAGTGATAGCTACTAAAGTTTACATGGCAGATTTCAATACTGGCCCTAAATTTTACATTGTGGATGTGAATGAGGACTATTATCCTTTATAATGCAGATGGTATTGATGAGTACTGGCCTTAAGAAAGGGTTGTCTGATAGAATATCGAAGCTAAGATTAACATGTGGAAAGAATATCGTGACAAAAATATTGAGGACCAACATATCGAGGAGGTAAGAGCAAATTGGTAAGTATAGATTTACTATTCTTAACTACACATCTATGTACCATATATATATATATATATATATATATATATATATATATCAGCTCCAACTTCGTATTGTTACCTCCAAACACAAAGAAAGCACTCACGGGGCGAGTCCAAAGTTTTATTAAAGGACTCACGGTAACCAGACGCGTTTCGGCAAACGCCTTTATCGATGGTAATATGGCGCGCAGAAACGGCCCTCTTTATGTCAATTACAAATACTAAACATTGAGAAAGGCAACTTCGGCCATATATGGCGGACATCTTGTAACGTGCAAAACATATTTTTAAACACATGATTTTTAAACACATGATTTCATCAATGCACAAATGCGCTTAAATAAATAAATATGTAATGCATAAAACATACATTTTCAAAACACTGTATATCAGCATTCAGAAAAAATTATTGCCCACAGATGGGCCCAAATCTATGTACTTGTTATTATGGCAATTCACACATTAAATAATTCCATCCTTCATCCTAACCATAATATTCGCATTACTTAGGTTCCAACACACACGAATGCTAAATACATCTGTCCATGCTTCCCACAATATAACCATCAATACATCTTCCTTCTTTTTATAGTCATAAGCAAACCCAAAAACATTTACTTAAGCCTCATGAAGTTCAAATTCAGTTACAAATACTACTATGTACTAATCATTGCTCCTCTACTCCCCCAAATGCACAGCAAGTTCCTCATTAGAATTCAGGCCGCCAGGTACTTTGGTCTGAAGATCAATAATGTACCTGGATTCCAGTCTCCTCAGACTGCTTACCCTGTCACCACCTCTCGGGTTAGACGGTACGTGATCAATTGCAAAAAAGGTTAAGAGAGACCTGTCGCCATTATGTATAGCCTTAAAATGGCGAACTACCGGGTACGTCATGTCACCATTTTTGATTGCCCTCGAGTGCTCCAAAATACGCATCTTAGTCTGGTGAATGGTGCTCCCAATATATTTGAGCCCACAAGGGCAAACAAGACAGTATACCGTGTACGGGGTGCTGCATGTAAGAAAATTACCAATATATTTGGGTTTCTTCACCCCTGGTATCTGATATGTCAGGACTCTCTTGCTCCCTGAGCATGCCTTGCATTTCCCACAGGGATAAAATCCCTTTAGGTCCCTATTGAGCATCTTAGAAGTATCCTTTCTCATGTAGCTGGTCGTTAGTGAATCTCGAAGTGCTTTTGCTTTCCGAAATGTCAGTAGGGGTCGTTTTGGAATATCCATTCCAATAATCGGATCCATTTTCAACAGATTCCAATGTCTGCGCAAAATGTTCCGCAATTTGTCTGAGTCCTGTGAGAACGTTGTTATCATACGAAAACCACAATCTTTACTGCTATCTTTTGATTGCTCTTCTAGCAGTTTACTTCTGGGGATAAAATTCACCCTCCTCAAAGCTCCATCCAATGTTTGATCACCATAACCCCGGGCTCTGAATCTCTCTATACATTCACCTGCAAACTTCTGGAAATCCACCTCCCTACTGTTATTCCTTTTAATTCGCAGTAATTCCCCATAGGGAATACTGTTAATTAACTTTGGAGGATGCCCACTGCGGGCATGCAATATTGAGTTACCCGATACAGTTTGGTGCAAATTTTGTTCTCAAGAACTGTAACCTCTAAATCTAAGAAGTTAACTGATCTATCGCTAATTTCAGCATTGAATATAAGGTTCAAATTGTTATTATTCAAAACTTGAACATACTCTTTAGCCGTTTCAGCTGACCCTCGCCACACCAGAAAAAGATCATCTATATATCTATACCAGGCCGCGACCCTTTTGGTCCAGACACTATTGGTCTCCGTCCAGGCCACCTGCTCCTCCCACCAGCCCACGAATAAATTTGCGTAGCTGGGGGCGAAGCAGGTGCCCATGGCCGTTCCGGATACTTGTTTATAGTACCGGTCCTGGTAAAGAAAAATATTATTGTGTAGACAAAAGTTAAGTAACTCTAAGAGCATCTCACTATGCTCAAAAAATGTCAATGCTCGATTCCTCAGAAAATAGCGAACTGCCTCCAAGCCGTGCTGATGCATAATGCAGGTGTATAGACTCGTGATATCCATCACGATCATCTGGTCCCCATCCTGCCATACAACATCCGTTATATGTCGTAAGAAATCTTTAGTATCTTTAATATAAGATTTCAATTGCACTACGAAACTAGATAGGAAATGATCTACATATATTGATATGTGCTCTAAAAGGCTGCCCTGCGACGAAACAATCGGCCTCCCTGGTGGTAATAGGGCATCCTTATGTACTTTGGGGAGATGATAAAAGCAGGGGTCACAGGATTTAAACGTCTCAAGAATAAATACTCCTCTGTTTCTATCTTCCCTTTTTCGTACCAACTTTTCAATAGCACATGACAATCCACAATGCTCCTATTGTACACAGCCTTATCCACTTTCTCATAAAATACATTATCACCAAGTTGGCGTAGGGCCTCCTTATTATATGCTTCCCATGTCTGTAACACAACATTTCCGCCCTTATCCGAGGGCTTACAGACAATGGACGCATCTTCCTTGAGTCTTTCAATCGCCAAATTTTGCTCATAAGTGAAATTACATTTTTTAGATTTTTTAGACACAACATGTTCACAATCTCGTAGATTCATTAGCTCTTTTACAACCTTATCCGAGAACGTGTCAATAATGTCATTTGGCATTTGTGGCAAAAAGGTTGAGGCTGGCTTGAAAGATGTTACTGCATTTCTCTGTTCAATACCACAAAACCCCACCGGATCATCTACCTGCGTGGGGCCTGCACTTTCATTGCCCAGATCTTCAAGAGCCTGTAATGCAGATGCATCGTGTCCCACTAGAATGTCTGTATCTAGCCGATGCTCGCTCTCTCCCTTCGTGTATGGCTTTTTGGGTCGTAGTTTAAAAAACTTGTGGAGCTTAAGTTTTCGCGTGAACTTAAATAAATCAATTCTCGTTTGCGTGTACTCTAGTTTCCTCTGAGGGCAGAATGTGAGACCAAGCTGCAATACTTCATTTTCGGTCTGTGTCAAAATCCGTGGTGTCAAATTAATGATGGTAAGATTGTTGGTTGATGGTAAATTTAGCGTCGCCTGTTGAATTTCTTTTTGCTCCTTGTTACCATGGGTGACCCGCGCCCTTTTGCGCCACTGGCCCCCTCGTCTTGTCGTTCTCCGCCCTTTCCTTCCGGGGGTTTGCCTCTTGTATTCCGCTGCCATGATTGTTGGATGACTTGAAATTCGTCGTGAAAAGATACTACCTTACTCCCAGATGCTTCGGAGGACCCACTCTCATCCTCAGACTGCTCCGGGGTAGTCACCTCCGACTCAGAGGTTTCTAATTGACTTATTGTTTGCAGCACCAATTTTGTTCGGAGAGCCCTCCGTGGTGCATCGAACCTCTTCGCAAAAGTCAAAATTCTGCCTGACGCATAATCCCGTTCATCACGCTCAAACTTCTCTTGTTTTCGCAATCTGATTTTCCCTTCATAAACCTTTAAACGCACGAGAGTGCACGGAGTACGTGAAACAAAGGAGCTGTGATATATATATACCTTCCTGTGTTGCTCACTTTTCACGATGGTGTGGAAAATAAAATAATTTTGAACAAATACCCTGCTGTGGTGTCGTGACTTTCGCTGGGGAGAAGACGCGAAGGAATTACAGAAATATATATATATATATATATATATATATATATATATATATATATATATATATATATATATATATATGTATATCAAAACACACTCCCTTATAGTATAAAGAAGTTGAGCACACTCTGGTTCACCAGGATAGCTGCTTGTCTATTTGGCTCTCAGCATGACACGTTTCGTCGTAAAATGACTTCCTCAGATGCCTGCCAAACAGTGAATGAGTTCTACGCCCACTTTTAAAAGACAGAGTGCCCCGCTACAATTGGTTGAGGCACCGCTGACAGGCCAGCGAGGGGGATGTCCCGAACTCGACGCTCCGAGTCCGTGCAGAGCAGGCACCTGAACGTAAGTACTCCCCCAGTGGGCGGTGTCTGCTCCTACCCCACGCCTGCCTGGATCTCATTGTGGGTTTACAAACAGCTTTCCGGGACCCTCATCCCACTGCCAAAGTCCCGTGTCGAACCCAGGACACCACTTCAGTAAGTAGTGATCCCCCGTGAAGTCACAGTCCAAATCAATGTTCGCAGGGCAATCTTGCGGGAATATATATATATATTGTCAAGGTACATATATGAGGAGTTAAGTATAGTGAAACTCTGCTTACCTATAGAAACTTATCTTCGTGATATTTTTGTCCTTGGTATTCTTGGCACAATATTTTGGAATCGATATCCTGTCCAAACACTTTAGAAGGAGCAGGACAGGAATGGCTGCTAAAGCATCTACGATTGAGGCCAAAACAAGCTACTAATCTTTTCTCAATGTTTTTCTGGTTGTCAAACTTTATAAGAGGGATTTCTGTGAGGACTGCTACACTTCACAAGGTGGAAGTCAAAGATGGTCACCAAGCTTTACATGGTGGGTGTTTGAGGCTCTACTAAACTTTGCAGGAGGGAAGTCAATCATGGCTGCTAAACATTACATGGCAGAAGTCAGTGGTGAATACTAATTTTACAAGGTAGGTGCTAATGATGGCTACTAACTTTACACAATGGATGCTAATAATAGGTACTAGCATTTACATGTTAGATGCCAATGATGATGACCACTAACACTGAGAAGAAGTCAGAGGCGGCTGGTGTCAGGGCAGGGTGGCGGGAGGATGACGGACAGTCAGGGCAGGGTGGCTGGAGGGGACGACTCTTCTCCGCCATAGCGGAGGAACTGCTGCTGGAAGAAGTAGGTCAGCAATTGCTGCTCTAGGTGACAAAGATGGAGTTCTGTAGGGGCTACTAACTTTCCAAAGGCGGAGTTTCGTTCTTCACTAGTAAAGGTTAAAAAGTGGAGGTTATTAATGACCCCCTAAACGTTAGTAGTTTACGAATCACTTTTTCCAAAGTCTGTAAGATGTATGTGTTGGGATCTGTTTTTTCTAATCCCTTAATAGCTTGCTGCTGCCCAGCCCGGAATGTTAGTTCTGTATGGAATGTTAGTGACATCCTCAGCTGAAGGAGGAAGGCCGAGTATGAAGCTGCCTACCACCTGCCGTGGCATCTAGACAGGGATTTATCATCTGTATTTTACTACTAGTTAAAGGAGCTACCTACATGAACCCCGCAGCGCAGCTCCTCTGTAATCTTTACATTGGTGGCAAGGATGGGCTGGGCTCCTGTGAGTCGCTTCTTGCTCAGACTTCCTCCTTCATTGATCTTCAAATCCAGGCATCCACAGGATGACATTCCTGGCATAACATATAGAACTAGCATTCCAGGCTGAGCAGCAGCAGACCATGAAGGGGCTTAGAACAGACAGACCCCAACACATCTACCTCCTTTACAGCAAACACATTAACTGAGCCATGTAGACATTATGGGCCCTGTTTATTATTTTTTCACGCAATGCAGCAAGACACCTTTCTGCGCTGCGTGAAAGGGAGAGGACAGGAATGCACCACATCTATCAAGATAGGGTGCATTCCTGCTATCGCTCTGCACTGGCGCACTTTTGGCTGTCTAGCACCAACACAGGCAGCCTTGCACCAGAGGCAGAAGTATTTTTGTGGAGGATGGGCACCTTCCTGCACAAAAACAATTATTTAAGACTTCTTCCTCTTTCTACCCTTGTTGCAGAATGCAGCACTCGTAGAAAGAGGAAAACAGAGGAAAAATAAAGATATTTCTCCTTGTTACGCCTCCCCTGGGAAGGGGTAGCATTATGACGCATTACCAGGTCTACCACTCATGGTACATCTGGGAATGCACAAAATCCATGGGTGGATGCGTGGGAACACCCACGCTCCACCCATGGAACACTTCCCTGGGGCAGAGTACTGCAACGCAGCTACTTTTTTTTTCCAATATATTTTTATTAGCATTTTCAACCTGAAACACAATACATTCTGCACAATATGTACATTGCATGTTATAAGACACAGTTTTGGAATCAGCATTTATACAAAAGCGCATGTCGGACCACAAGTAGCATTCTACTGGTATCCCCCAACGATATGCGTTCCCAGCAGTGGTGTTTGTAACAGTCCATAACGTCCAATAGAACAGTAGCCGAAATGAAACAATACCCAATAATCTCCCCCCCTCCCTTCCTTCCTTCCGATCCATACCATATAAGTCTTTGTTGTGACTACCATTAGTTCAGTAAGATGTATCAATTATTCAGGTGTTGGGGTGTGTCTGTCCTGGTTCCCGCCGGGGTTACCCCCATGAGTATCGTCCCTATCTTGAGAGTGTTGTGTAGGGTGACCCTGACCTTCCTGTAGGTCAGAAATCATAGATGCCCAAGCTAATCTGTCGTCCTCCGCTTTCTCGTCGTTTCTTACAAATCGCATCCGGACTAGCTCTGCCGTCGCCCCCTCATTTATATCCCGTACCCAGTCTGATTGCTTCGGAGGTCTTGGTTGCATCCAGGCAATTACCACCCGTCGTTTGGCTACCACTAGACCCAAGTTTACAAATCGCCTGCTCAGTTTTTTATGTTTAGGAGTTGGCAGTAGGCCCAGTAACACCGTCCTGATGTCCCGCGTGACAGTCCAGCCCGTGACTCTTCCCAGTCGCCCTAATACTTCCTCCCAATAAAACTGCAATGTGGGGCAAGTCCAGATTATATGGATGAATTCCGCCCCCTGAGTGTGACATCTAGGGCAGCAGTCCTCCCTAGCGGGGTATATTACATGTAACGTACATGGGGTTAAATATACCTGGTGTATGACATTGTAGTGGAGTAATTTAAAACGAGCATTCGTACTCACTTTACGAACCCCCCCATGTACCTTCCACCATTCTGCCTCCGTCAGGGGCTCCTCCAGTGCAGCATCCCATTTCTGCTGAAAACGCAGCGACTCTCTTGGAAAATCATCTCTTAGGGCTCTATATAGGAACGATATCAATCGCCCCCCCTGAACTATTTCTAGCATAGTTTTAAGGATACTAGTAACGGGTGGCTCATCCGGAAAAGTCTGCCAGAGCTCTCGGGCAACCCTCGATATTTTGGCATATTGTAAAAATTGGCCCGGACCTAGGTCAAATTCAGTTCGCGCTTCTTCCTGGGTCATGAAGCGGCCATTCGTATATAGATCCCCCCCATCAGTAGACAGCCCCCCTCCCGCCAGCGACTAACCGACATAGAATCCGCTATTGCCGCAAATGGACAAACCGCCCATAAAGGCATTTCTGGTGCATACGGGGCACGCCGTACTATCCTATGCAGCGCCTGTCACCAGACAGTTGCCACATGTCGTATTATATAGGGATACCTATCAGGGACCGAAGATCCCATCATTAATAATGCGGTCAGTGATTCCCCCCCATATGTTCGGCCAACAGATTTTTCTCCAAGTTATCTTCGTCATCGAACCAGTGAACCGTATATTGTAATTGAGACGCCATTTAGTACATGTCCAGCCGTGGGACTTCTAAGCCACCTCCCTCCCATGTCCTTTGTAATGTTGCTAGTCGGACTCGTCTTCGCTTTTTCCCCCACAAGAGTGTGCCAATGAGGGTGTCCAGGGTGATACCACTCAATATCTTGGCATCTATATTCAACAAGGAAATAGGCCTATAGGAACTCGGCAAGGCAGGGTCTTTGTCCTTTTTGGGAATCATAGCCACTAGTGCTTCACTCATAGTAGGCGGGCAGAAGCCCATCTGCAACGCCTCATTATAAACTGCAAGTAGTCTATCCACTAAGAGCGGCACAAAACTCTTATAAAACTCAGCCGAGTCTGTCCGATCCCGGACTCTTCGCCGGTTTAAGGCGCCCGATAGCCCCAAGAATTTCATCCTTAGTGATTGGAGAGCCCAGCGCCTCTTGCTCGTCTTTGGTGACAGAGGACAATTGTACCGTGTCTAAATAGTCTGTCAATTGGCTCAGCCCCAGGTCTACCCGGTTAGTATAGACGTTTTCTAAATGTGTTGCCAGAGTGTCTGCTATGATCCTCTGTGCGTAGTGTAGTGTTCCGTCCGCCGTACGTATCTGCAGTATGGGAGTGACTGGTGTCTCCTGTCTTACAAGGCGTGCTAGCAAGGCCCCAGTTTTATTCCCCTCCCTACCAGATAAGGCGTTATCGAAGGTAAGTAACTTGTCCATCCCTGTGTAGACAGAAGGTTGAGGTGCATCTAAAAGTTTATATTGCCAAGAGTCCTGGGATTTTATTATATGATTTCGAATATCTTAAAGAGTCAGATTTTCAAATATTGTCCTTGGTTGAAAGCATGGTTTGGAAGTACTTTTTGATGCTAAGGAGAAAGAGCTAGATGAAGCATTAAGACTAGAGCTAGTCATGGAGGGTATTTTGTATCGGGAATATGGACAGCTCATGCGTTTGGGGTAATACTTAAGTACATGTGATTCTACTTCCCAAGAACACCTTGTTTATGTCAATATATCATGGTAAGAGAGGAATCTGCTCTTTGTCTAACTGTAAAAAACGATGCAATTAATTTGGCACCTAACTGTGACTCGTTAAGTTATGACACAACTTTTAAACAATAGGTTAAAAGATGTATTAACGTTCAGAGGCACATTCATAATTGTATTCTTTGTATGAGAATTAAGAAGCTGAGTTTCCTCTCTAGGTTTGTAGTTTAATCTCCCGTTTTCAGCGGTTGGTCAAGCTGCATGTGGTGAGTGTTTGTCTGTGCATGTGTATGAGAATTAAACTATGGGGTTATGTTAATTCTTGCCAACCTGCAGCGTGCATTTTGATCTTAAAGCCAACTTAGATCTGCATGTTTGTCGTTTTTATTTAAATTTTTTAAAAACTGGAAACTTACACATCACCGATAACTTATGATAATCTTTCCTCTACTGTAGGAAGACATTGTACTCCGATTTAATGCATGTGTTTTTGTATGTCCTAGTTTGGCAACTGCACATCAGCAATGTATTTCACCAGTGTTGCTTAAACAGGGGCTACTAACATGGTCTGATGCAATTACATTATTTAAAGTGGCAGATTCTTTTAACATATGCTATCCTTTGTACATCTTTTTGAAATGTTTTATCGATATGTAAGATTATATTGTGAATTCCATTGAATATACAAGATTATAAATAAATAAAAAAATACATAGGAAACCTCACAGAGGCGGGATTGCCTGTAAACAGGCTCTTAATATCCCCACATAATGTACTTAGTGAGACACCTCGGGCAGAAGAGCAACCTTGAGTGATCACTGGGAAAATAAATATGTCCCTCTGGTGATAATCTCAAAGCACAGACAAACACTCACCAAATCCAGCTTGACCAACCGCTGAAAACGGAGATTAAACTACAAACCAAGAGAGGAAAATCGGCTTCTTATTATGTCAGATAGGTTTTGTAGAAATATTGGGTGCCCCACCACAGTATATTCTGCAGTCGGTCATTGGACAGGCAGAGTGAGCTTGACAGACTGGTCTTTCCTTCGGGATCCTTTGGGTAGTATGATGTGGACAGGCACAGATAACCAGAGGTGTTGTATTTAGCAGAGAGGCACCAGTGAGTTAGAAGCCCAGTGGATGACACCCTCTCTTTCACCTTTAGCCCCCCTGTGCACACGAGCAGAGTAGCCCTAGAAGGCTCAAGAGTGCGACTGTCACAGATTACACGAAGTAGCAGGCCTGAGGGTGTTTGCATCTCCATGGAGCTGCCCCTGCAGCAAGGCTGAGGGCAATTCTACCCCTATCCCCAGGACCGAGACAGAAAGGTGAAAATGTGATGACAGAAGGACCCTGGATGTGGCAGGGAAAAGGGCTGAATTAGGGTCATTTCAGTCCATGATAGGCAGAGCTCTCTTCCTTGTATGCTGCATTTGGGAGTAAGTCATCCAGTCTAGACCTTTTACTCTGTAGACTGGTACTTGTAGTTCGTTACCCTGTTATACATTTAGGACTACAGAACTGCAATGGACAGAAACAATCTAACTTGGATCAGTTAATCACACATGAAGCACGGGCATGTGAGTGCTCTGGACAGGCACACTCTTCTCCTGGAAGTCATCCACTGTGTCCATATATCATTGTGCACCTTTCCCTACACGTACCTGTTTCCGAAGCTTGTACTCCAGGTTTCTTGGTTGTGGTGGAACCTGGTGTTGAGGACCTTGCTCTGCTGATTGTGTCACAGGTATTATTGAGGGAGTGGAACGTCAAGATGATCCCATTGCAGTGCCCCCTACTTCTCCCATCTTTCAGTAAGTCAGATGAGCATGGAGCAGCTGTCTGGATCCCGAAGTGCACTTGGAGAGCAATGTGGGAGTTGTGGAAACACATCCAAGATCCACACCTCATTCCATCCATGGTCCCCACCCTCTTAGGCCAACCCCATATTTCCATTCTATGCATTAGGATACTAGCTATGTATGTATGTCTGGAAATCTCTTCGATACATGAAAACATCTGGGGCCCAAGACATGTTGAAAAACTCTGGATGCCATTTGGGGTCCTTATTTTGCGACTTTCAGATGAGATTCCACCGCTTGGAGGTGGTTACTGAATAGGACCCTAATTGCTCATTTCCTGAACATTTTCAGAACCCTACCTAATGGAATAAAAGTAATTTCCCTGAAATTAGCACTGGAAGATTTTTATAATAATATTAAAAATGTGCTTTCAGGATAGAGCCTCATTCCATTCTTCTGCTGTTTCTAAGCAATGCAAGTTACATTTGTTGCTATTAAATAATGTACTGGTTCTCAGTTTGCTCGCTAAGGAAGGAAGGCCGAGTTGGCCCTGCTGGGATTCGATGCCAGGACCTGCATAACACTGCAGGTGTTGCCTGCAAATGTATAACTCCGTGATCCTGTCTGGTCCTGCTCAGGAGGATGGAGTGAGACCTGCGTGTGTACATTAGCATGCAGTAAGGGTATGTCTCCCGGAAAAGGTAGATCCCCTTTATCAGGCTGGAGTGTAGGCACTGGTGATCTAAGCAGAGGTTGAAAAGTAGTAGCGCTCAGCAGATACCTCTGGGTGACCCTGATGCTTGTCTGCAGTTTTGCTGGCGCTGCTCATCAGCCAAACATTTTTGGTCTTATTCTGCAGGACAGACGGCTTCACGTTTGCAGATCAATGTGAGGGAAACCTCAGACACAGAAGCTGCAGAAGAAGGCGAAAAAGATAAAGAAGATGTAGAAGAATGAAGAAGATGCAGAAGAGTGAAGAAGAATGAAGCAGAAGAGTGAAGAAGAATGAAGAAGGATAGAGAAGATGAAGAAGAGGCAGAAGATGCCGAAGAATGAAGAAGATGCAGAAGAATGAAGAAGATGCAGAAGAATGACGATGCAGAAGAATGAAGAAGAGGCAGAAGAATGGAGAAGAGGCAGAAGAATGGAGAAGAGGCAGAAGAATGGAGAAGAGGCAGAAGAATGGAGAAGAGGCAGAAGAATGGAGAATATGCAGAAGAATGACGAAGAGGCAGAAGAATAGAGAAGATGCAGAAGGATACAGAAGATGCAGAAGAACAGATAAGATGCAGAAGAACAGATAAGAGGCAGAAGAATGAAGAAGAGGCAGAAGACTTCCTGTATATGGCTTGCCTGTCATACCACAAAAGTGTTGGGGGTTTCAGTAATGCCCCTTTGCAACCTCAAGAAGCGCTAACACTTTCCTTCTGAAACCACTCATCCTGAGCAAAAAGAGAACTTGTCACCGAGCCTTCTCTGGCGCGGCCCCAAAGATATGGAACTCTCTTCCACCGGAAGTACGCAGAATCTCCTCAACGACTGCTTTCAAACTGGAAGACAAAAGATTCCTAATGGACAAATTCCTACCTTAATCTGGGCTAGGTCCATTGGCTCGAAATCATTGATCCTACAACCACTGTTCCATCATGTGATGCTGATCTTCTTTACCGCATTGTGTGCCCCCCTCGTAGCCCGCTATATACCTGTTTTTTGTGTCACTCTCCTTTGTGTCATTTGTCTGTGAATCATACGTTTATTCATGTTGTGTATTCTTACTTGATGTAGATATTGGGTTTTTGACCTTCCTTCCACCCTTTTGTAAAGCGCTCTGATAACCTTCGGGTTCTTGTTCGCGCTATATAAAACGTTATAAATAAATAAATGTAGTCGTTGATGATAAGTTGTATAGACATATTTCTCCAGTCTGTGGAGGTCCATCATGATTGCTTCCTTAGTGTCAGTCCACTCTTTGCAACGCAGCTACTTGCACTGCCTTGTGCCACTTCAGTTTTACCAAGCACTGCAGGGACATGCAAGGTGGCTGTGCGTGGTGCAAGGGCGATGCAACACTGGGCTGCAAAACTCTATAAGGAGCCTGGTGGTGTTATACTGTGTGTTGGTAGTAGAATTTTAAGTCATTTATGGTTTCTAAACTATCCAAGATGTAATGTCAACAAGGGCTCTAAGATTGTAGAATATAGTGTGGTAGTGATGATTTACTGAATGTACAGTCAACAATGACTGCAGTTATTTGCAGACCATTGATTCAGCGATGGCTCTTAACTGGTGGGTGTGAATGTCAATGTAAGAAGTGAATGATGGCCGTGCAACTCTACACAGGGGACCAGTGCTTTCAAAAGGTGAGGAAAGGCAGCCTAAAGATCCTGGCTGGCGATTGTGAGAGACTACTATAATAAAAACCTGAAAAATAGCCTCTTTGGTCTATAGCTAGCTCTCCTCCAGCCCAAAACTATTTTGCTTGCATCACTGTACATACATGTACCATTCCTGACGTTACAAGATATCAGGGCATTCTTCTGAAGTGCCATCACGCTGATAATGACTCCTTGTGACCATAGACATAGGCTGTCCCTGAATTCCCCATCTTCTATTCGGGTCTTAAGACTTCTCAAGAGCACATTCATTGTTGTGGTGACTGAGACCTTGCTGCTGGTCCTCCCTTTCCTTCTTGTTTCCCAGCATCAACCTTCATCTTTTCCCAGCACCATCCTTCATCTTCTCCCAGCACCATCCTTCCTCTTTTCCCAGCACCATCCTTCATCTTTTCCCAGCACCATCCTTCATCTTCTCCCAGCACCATCCTTCATCTTCTCCCAGCACCATCCTTCCTCTTTTCCCAGCACCATCCTTCCTCTTTTCCCAGCATCATCATCCTTCATTTTTTCCCAGCATCATCATCTTTCATCTTTTCCCAGCACCATTGTTCTTCATTTTTTCCCTGCACCATCGTTCTTCATCTTTTCCCAGCACCATCCTTCATCTTCTCCCAGCACCATCCTTCATCTTCTCCCAGCACCATCCTTCATATTTTCCCAGCACCATCCTTCATCTTTTCCCAGCACCATCCCTCATCTTTTCCCAGCATCATCATCCTTCATCTTTTCCCAGCATCATCATCTTTCATCTTTTCCCAGCACCATTGTTCTTCATTTTTTCCCTGCACCATCGTTCTTCATCTTTTCTCAGCACCATCCTTCCTCTTTTCCCAGCAGCATCCTTCCTCTTTTCCCTGCACCATCGTTCTTCATCTTTTCTCAGCACCATCCTTCATCTTTTCCCAGCACCATATTCATCTTTTCCCGGCATCATCGTTCTTCATCTTTTCCCAGCATCATCATCCTTCATCTTTTCTCAGCACCAATATTCATCTTTTCCCTGCATCATCATCCTTCATCTTTTCCCGGCATCATCATCCTTCATCTTTTCCCAGCATCATCGTTCTTCATCTTTTCCCAGCATCATCATCTTTCATCTTTTCCCAGCACCATACTTCATCTTTTCCCAGCACTATCCTTCACCTTTTCTCACCATTATCCTTCATCTTTTCACAGCACCATCCTTCTTTTCCCAACACCATCCTTCATCTTTTACCAGCATCATTCTTCATCTTTTCCCATCACCATTGTTCTTCATCTTTTCCCAGCACCATCCTTCATCTTCTCTTAGCACCATCCTTCATCTTTTCACAGCATCATCCTTTATCTTTTCCCAGCATCATCCTCCTTCATCTTTTCCCAGCGTCATTGTTCTTCATCTTTTCCCAGCATCATCCTTCATCTTTTCCCAGCATCATCATCCTTCATCTTTTCCCAGCATCATCATCCTTCATCTTTTCCCAGCATCATCATCCTTCATCTTTTCCCAGCATCATCCTTCATATTTTCCCAGCATCATCCTTCATCTTTTCCCAGCACAATTTTATATATTTTCCCAACATCATCATCCTTCATCTTTTCTCAGCACCATCCTTCTTCTTTTCTCAGCACCATCCTTCATCTTTTCCCAGCATCATCATCCTTCATCTTTTCCCAGCATCATCCTTCATATTTTCCCAGCACCATCCTTCATATTTTCCCAGCACAATCTTATATATTTTCCCAGCATCATCATCCTTCTTCTTTTCTCAGCACCATCCTTCATATTTTCCCAGCATCATCATCCTTCATCTTTTCCCAGCATCATCATCCTTCATCTTTTCCCAGCATCATCCTTCATATTTTCCCAGCATCATCCTTCATCTTTTCCCAGCACAATTTTATATATTTTCCCAACATCATCATCCTTCATCTTTTCTCAGCACCATCCTTCTTCTTTTCTCAGCACCATCCTTCATCTTTTCCCAGCATCATCATCCTTCATCTTTTCCCAGCATCATCCTTCATATTTTCCCAGCACCATCCTTCATCTTTTCCCAGCACAATCTTATATATTTTCCCAGCATCATCATCCTTCTTCTTTTCTCAGCACCATCCTTCATCTTTTCCCAGCATCATCCTTCATCTTTCCCCAGCATCATCCTTCATCTTTTCCCAGCATCATCCTTCATCTTTTCCCAGCATCATCCTTCATCTTTTCCCAGCATCATCATCCTTCATCTTTTCCCTTCATCATCCTTCATCTTTTCCCAACATCATCATCCTTCATCTTTTCCCAACATCATCATCCTTCATCTTTTCCCAGCATCATCCTTCATCTTTCCCCAGGATCATCCTTCATCTTTTCCCAGCATCATCATCCTTCATCTTTTCCCAGCATCATCATCCTTCATCTTTTCCCAGCATCATCATCCTTCATCTTTTCCCCGCATTAGCCCTCATCTTTTCCCAGCATCATCCTTCATCTTTTCACAGCATCAGAGTTGTTTCCATTAAATGTTGGAAAATGTTGCAGCACGTTAGGTGAACAATGGCTATAAAAGCTTTGCAAGACTCAACAATGACTGCCAGGTTTGTAATCTGTGAAGCTGCCATTGGCTCTGAAACTCAATCAATAAATCAATCAGGGGTTTGTAAAGGTCTCAAGGAGCTGGGGGGGCTTGCTGATCCGTCTGGTGTGGAGGTTCAGTCGAAGAGCTAGGTCTTGAGGTCCTTCCTGAACTGGGTCAACAATGTGGATTGCCTGAGGTGGAGGAGTAGGGAGTTCCAGGTCTTGGTCTTGGCTGTGAGGTAGGGGAAGATCTTTCTCCGATTCTGGTCTTATGGATTTGTGGGACGGAGGCCAGGGCAAGTTGGGCGAGAGTGGCGGGTGTGCAGAAAGTGAGGCGGTGGTTCAGATAATGTGGTCCTGCGTCATGGAGGGCCTTGGAGGCATGTGTGAGGAGCTTGAAGTTGATTCTCTTGTTGAATAGGAGCCAGTGGAGTTGTTGGAGGTGCTGTGTCATGTGGCTGTGGTGGGCGATGTCGAGGACCAGTCTTACTGCAGTGTTTTGGATGTTGTGTAGTTTCCTGAGCTGTTTTAGGGTAACGCCGGCTTAGAGTGCGTTGCCATAGTCAAATCTACTATGATGAGGGCGTGGGTGACCATCTTTCTGGATTCTGTGGGGAGCCACCTGAAAGTCTTTCGAAGCAGGCGGAGCGTGTGGAAACAGGATGAGGATAGTGAGTTGATTTGGCGATTCATGGGGAGCGAGGAGTCCAGTAAGATGCTGAGATTGTGTGCATGATCCCTAGGGTTGGGAGAGGTTCCTAGTGGGGTGGGCCACCAGGAGTCGTCCCAGGCTGAGGGGGTGGGTCCCAGGATGAGTACTATGGTCGTGTCCGAGTTGGGCTTGAGGCAGCTGTCTTGCATCCAGGGGGCAACTGCCTTCATTCCATTCTGAAAGTTGATTCTGGCAGCTGTGGGTTCGTTGGTGAGGGAGATGATCAGCTGGGTGACGCCGGCCTAGGAGACGATGTTGAGTCCGTGGCTTCTGACGATGGCTGCGAGGGGAGTCATGTAGACGTTGAAGAGGGTGAGGCTTGGGGAGGAGCCCTGGGGCACTCAGCAGCCGATCTCTGTAGATTCTGAGAGGAACAGGGGTAGTCTGACTTGCTGTGTTTAGCCGGTCTGGAAGGAGAGGATCTAGTCCAGTGGCTTGTCGCAGATGTTGGTGCCGTGGAGTTTCGTGATTAGGGTGTAGTGGGAGACAGTGTCGAAGGCAGCCGAGAGGTCCAGTAGGATGAGTGCGGTCTCAGTGCTGTGTTTGCTTCGGAAGCTGGATTGGGAGGTATCCAGGACGTGGTCCTCTTCGATGAAATCTTCTTGATGACCTTGGCTGGGAAGGTGAGGAGGGAGATGGGTCTGAAGTTCTTGAGGTCTGTCGGGGGCGGCAGACGGTTTCTTCAGCAGGGAGTTGATCTCGGCTTGTTTTTAGTTGTCGGGGAAGGTGGCGGTTTTGATGGAGCAGTTGATGGTGCAGCGAAGTTGGAGAGTGATGGAGGCGGCTGCTCTGTGGAATATGAAGTATGGGCAAGGATCTGATGGGACTCCTGAGTGGATGCTCTTCATGGTCTTGAGTCTGTTGTCTGTGGTGAGCAGAGTCCAGTTGAGCACGATCTGATGGGGTGAGGCATTGTTGCGTGCGGTGGTGGTGGGCGTTATGGCGGGTTCTTGGGTGTCGAAGCTGTCATAGATCTGCCTGATCTTGTAGTGGAAGAAGGTACCGAGTTTGTTGCAGAGGTCTTGGGAGGGTGGACACCTGTAGTCTCGCTGTTGGGCCTGGCGAACTCCTTGACGATGGCGTAGAGTTCTTTGCTGTTGCGTGTGTTGACGTTTATTCTGTTTATTCTGTCCTGGAGGGTCATTTTCTTTGTGGTTTTGAGGAGAAGGTGGTCTGCGTTGACGGCGGATTTGAAGGTTGCGTGGGTTTCCGGGGTTTTGTTGCTCCACTATCTATTCTCGAGTCGTCGGCAGGAGCGTCTGGACTCGTGGAGGGTGGGAGTGAACCAGCTAGCTTTCTTGGAGTGTTGCTTGCCTGGTGTCTTCTTGAAGGGTGCCAGAGTGTCGGCACAGTTGGAGATCCATCGCTGCAGGTTGCTAGCTGTGGTGTTTGTGTCTGTTGGTGCTGGTGGAGTGGTTGTTCCGAGAAAGTCGACGAGACGTTCTTCGGTGGCCTTGTTCAAGCTGAGACGGGGGGGCGATGAGGGCGGTGGTGTGTGGTGGGCATGGTGAAGGCAAGATGTACGCTTTGGTGGTCGGTCTAGAGGAGTTTGGTGGTGTGGCTGTAGGTGATGTTCCCACTGGCGGAGAAAACGGGGTCGAGCGTGTGTCCAGTTGTGTGGGTCGGTGCTGTCTCTAGAGTCCGATGTTGGCGAGGTTCTCTAGTAGGGAAGCGGTGTTCTGGTCACTTGGTTTGTCCAGATGTAAGTTAAGGTTTCCGAGTAGGATGTATTTGTGTGGATGCAAGAGCCTGGGGAGCAATGAGGTCTACAATGGCGTCAGTGAAGGGCGGGCGGGGGCCGGGAGGCCTGTAGACCCGGGTGCCGCGGAGGGAGGTTTTGGGGTTGGTCTGGATCTGGAAGTAGAGGTGTTCCATGGTGTAGGAAGCTGGCTCTGTATATACTATACCAAAGTAAGGTATAGTGTGCTCAGAGTCCAGTGGAACCCCAAAGGTAGGCAGAGATAACAGTAGATAGCACCTTACTCTCTATTTGTGGTAGTGTGGGCGAACAGTAAGGCTTTATCAGTGGGTAGTGTTAAGCATTTATTGTACACACTCCGGCAAGAAATTATGTCACACACTCAAAGACTGAACTCAGACCAATTTTGTTTGTATAAAAATATTATTTAGTTATTTTATTTCTAGAACCAAGCCAGGCCTGGTGCAGGTAAGTGAAATAATACTTTGCAAGATTTATGCAGTAAATTACAGTTGAATGCAGGTTCAAATGAAGTTGGTTCATTTACAGGTAAGTCAATAATCAGAATTACTTTTCAGTTACTTCGTAGATTACAGTACACATTACTTATTGGATTACTTTTTAAGTTACTTTTGTTAACCAGTGTGATATGTCTAGATATCACACTGAGAGATCTCCTAGACAAAAGGTAAGTAATTCAATTTTTTCACATATGCAGTTTTTCAAGTTATTATACAAACCAACTCCACACTTAGAAGAATTTTCAAAGAAAAGCAGTCAGTGCAATCCTATGGGAGGAAATGGTGTTATCGGTTTAACCGTAAGTACTTAGGTTTTAGAGTTGGTATTCTGGGGTTAGAACCAGGGTTCCCCCAGGGTCGAACATGCACTCTCTAAGCACCCTCAGCGGCACTAGGGTGGCCGGGTGCAGAGTGCTGAGGCCCAGTGTTATCCAATGGGGTATAGGGGACCTCCGGTTGGTGGCTGCTCACTAGCAGGCCACAAGGTTGTGGGAGCAAAGCTCCTGGTGTTAGGCTCAGCGCAAATGGGGATCCGAGTTAGCACCCAAGGTGCACCCGCAGCGGCACAGGAGCGGCTGGGTGCAGGGTGCTGTTTTGGCACCGGGTGCCCTCTTGTTTTCAGTGGGAGTTGCCGGTTTAGGATTTTGGCTGCAGGCTCGGTCCAGGAAGACTTCCGGGAGGAACCAACAGCTGGGCAGGTAAGTTGGAGGGGTCGGGGACGTAGGTGCACCTCGGGTTCTTTTCTCCCGGGCGCAGGGTGGCTGGCTGCAGGGGTGTCTTTTGAGGTCGGATTTTACCTTACGGGCCACTTGCGGTTGGGGGAGTCTTTGTGCAGAAGCTGCAGGCGACATCGGGGAGTCCTGGAGGGGTCAACCCACAGTGGACTCGGACTCTGGAGCGCTGGGGGACCTCGCTGGGACCGGTGGGCCACTCAGATTCGGGCCATAGGCGTCGGGTGCAGTGGTGGTTCCAGGCGTCGGATTTCTTTGTCCTCTGCAGCCTCAGAGTCTGTCTTGGGAGTTTCTTTTGAACAGAGCTGCTGTTCACAGGAGATCCGGTCTTTGTTAAAGGCAGTCAATCCTCCCAGGGTTCTGGAAGTCGCTGGCTGTAGGGCAAGGCGACTTTTGGCGCAGGATCTCTGGAAACTGCAGACGGGCCAGTAGGGCTGGGGCCAAGTCAGTTCTTCTCTGCAGTCTCCCCTGCTGGGCGTTTTCTTTTGTCCTTCTTCGTAGGTTGCGGGAATCTGTCTTCTTGGTTCAGGGCTGCCCCTTAAATACTGTATTTAGGGGACGTTTTAGGGGTCTCAAGGTCAGTAGCCGATGGGATACTGACCTTAGGGTGACTACACCCTTGGTGTGCTCACCCCATGTGGGGGAGTGGGCACAATCCCTAATCCTGATTGGAGAGTACCTGCCATCTGCAAGATGGAGGGCACTGAAGAGTGGGCTTCACCTCGCCTCCCCCACCTGAGGGGTTGGGTTGGCAGAGGTGCGCACACCTTCTGGGTTGTGCTAATTTTTCCCGCCTGTCTTCCCTCCGAAAAGGAGGAGAGACAGGAAGGGGGCCTGCTCCTGATAGCAGGAGAGGCTGGGGGTCGCGTTACAAAGGCGGCAAGGCCTTTGAAGCTCCCCTGCCACAGATGGCTCTTCCTGGCCTGGAGAGGTATGACCACCTCTGCCCAGGAAAGGCTTTGTTTCTGGGCTCAGGGAGCGAAGGCTCCCACCCCAGGGGTCCAGAAACATGTCTTGTGGTGGCAGGCTGGTTTGTACCAGTCAGGGAACCCACCAGAGGCTGGTCATTTTTCAGGGGGCATTGTATAATAAATTCCACACTGGCATCAGTGTGGGTTTATTATGCTGAGAAGTTTGCTACCAAACTTCCTAGAATTCAGTAAAGCCATTATGGTGCTGTGGAGTTCGGAATGACAAACTCCCAGACCATATACTCTTTATGGCTTTACTGCACTTACAATGTCTAAGAATGAACTTAGACACTGTAGGGGTACAGTGCTCATGCAAGTGTACCCTCACCAGTGGCATAGTGCACCCAGCTAGAGGGGTGTCTTACTTATACCATAGGCAGTGGGTTGCAGGCATGGCATACAGGAATGTGCCATGTCGACTCTTCACTTTTCTCTGCACCAAAACACGCAGCCTGTTGAGAGGTGCCAATTGGGGGTACAAAGGTACAGTATTGGGAAAGAGCACAGGCCCTGGGAACCTGATTGGCAAGGACCCAGGGCACATCAGTCAAAGTGCATCAGAAATCTGGAAAAAGTGGGGGAGGTTACTGCAACAGAAACCCAGCTTCCTACACATGGTTGTCGTAGAGTCGTTTGAGTGCGTGGTCAGTCGGAGGGTTTCTTGTGGACAATGGAAATGCCTCCTCTTGGTCGGTCAGTGCGGTCCTTGCGGGTGATTTTGTAGCCATCGGGGATGGCGATGTCTGGTCCAGAACTGGGGTGGTCCAGGTTTCCGTGAAGAAGGCGATGTCAGGAGAGGCGGCATCGAGGAGGTCCCAGATTTCTGTGGTGTGCTTGTGGAGGGATTGCACGTTGAGGAGGATGCAGTTGAGCTGGTCGGGTGCGCTGTTGGTCGGCTGGGCGGCGAGAAGAGCTGGTGAGTTGGCATGGGTGAAGGTGTGCCTTCAGTTCTGGCAGGCAAAGGGTCGATGGGTCTCCTTCTGCGACGCTAGGTGGCAGGTGGTGTGGGGTCCTGAGTTAAGGGCGAGGAAGGTGCTTGCGTCATAGCGGTGGAAGGTACGAGAACCACGGTCCCTGGCGCTGGGCACGATCCAAGCGTGGACGGGCACTGGTGGGTTTTCCTTTGGCGCGCCAGCGGGGCAGCCGCGCAGCAGCCGCCATTAAGTAGTGCTGCGAGGGTGCTGGACATCTGGGAGGCGGGAAAACATGGGAGCGGGAAGGGTCACTAGAGGGGAGCAGGGCCGCAGGGGATCGCAGCAGCAGGGGCAACGAAGGAGCAAAACCAGAGACAAAAGGAAAGAAAAAACAAACAGGCAGAAGCAAATAGGCAGAGGCAGGAGGAAATAAAAAGAGAAAGAAAGAAACAGAAAGAGAGACAGAAGGACAGTCAAGCAGCAGAGCAGTGACCCTCTGTCACTAGACCACCAGGGAGGGCCTCGAACTCCTGACCGGGGTGAGCAGCAGCAACGGGGACAGCAGCAGCTACCAGACGGAGCTGCACTATGAAGGAGCAAGTCCACCAAAAGGCTGCTGACTGCGAAAGTTTACAGGGTGTCAAGGAAATGATGAATGAACAAAAGTACCGGAAGTTCACTCGGTGATATAACCTTCCCCAATATCCAAGGGGGAGAGAGGATATTAAAGAGCTACCATGGCCTGAACTCCCTATCAATATAGATTCTTCACTACTATGACCATTGTATTGTATTGTAAGTGTATTTATAAAGTGCTTACTATCCCTGACGAGGCGTCAAATCGCTTTTCATCGAGTAGCGCGCTAAGCCGGAACACCAAAAGCAATAGTGGTGGGTTAATATAGGGAAATATGTGTTAAATTGAGCAGTGAACATGTGAGTCTGTTAGTTGGATTGAATAGGATAATGGAGGGACAGAGGAGGGGGCAACTTTACTGCTTTAAAAGAAACACTGCTCGAAAGTGCAATTCATGTGTGTATACAACAAAAGATTGATGGTTAAGACGTTCAATTAAAAAACTATAAGACGGAGGTGAACGTAACAGTGCGAAAGGATGGAAGCTGAAACCATTATGCATCTATTTGTAGGTGTTCTACTTGCGTTATTAGGTTTGCTCTGTGCATTACAGTTTTTTTTTTTGCAGTTTTATTTAGCGCAAACTTGACCCGAAGGTATCAGAGCGCTTTCCGTGAGCACCATTTGCGTTACAGACGGACACATTCATTTTGTTAGGCACGCGGAGATTAAGTGATTTGCCCAGAATCACAGGACGTTGAGCATCCTGCCAGACTCAAACCCGGTTCCCCAGCTTCGAGGTCGACTGCTCTAGCCATTAGGCCACATCCTCTCCCCTCTTCATAACAAAACCTCTACATCAACTCTGGATACTTCAAAATCAGGCCAAACATGAACATTACTGCAGCATGCACTGTGAAACTTCGAGCCATCACTTGGAATATGGGACATCAATTTGAATCAAGTTCACATGACAAGTATTTCCACCTAGAGAATGTTTGCACGCCTCTAGGACTTCTTTCTTCTTGGCGTTGCCTTCAGAAGTGTAATGGAGTAGGAAACGAGCTATGTAACATTTTGGATAATGGCTGCAGTCAAGATCAGAACACATGCTTCTCTTTTCCTAGTTCCCTGCATTTCTGTTGGAATGAATCAGGGCACGAGTCGACAATAAATCATGCGTGTGTACACCAATGTACAGGATATGTTACATAAGACACAGGGCTGTTTCTACCACTAGGCAGGACTAGGCGGCTGCCTAGGGCGGCAAAAAGTGGAGGGCGGCCGTGGCAAAAGTTAAAAACATGAGTCTTTACTCTCTTTTGACTTCACTATTGAATGAATCCGAATCTGCCATGTCGCGTAGCGCGGGCGCGGCTCCTCTTCAATTAGACCGTCGACGTGACCAGGGTGACGTGACGTCACGTTCGGCGCCACGGCGGCCGCAGGGGCTGTGCCTGTGCGCGCGCGGCCGGCAAGAAGAGGCAGAGAGAGTTACCGCGGCCCGCCTGCAGGCCTATCAGGTACCCGGGGGGGGGAGGGGTTGGTCGGCTGGCAGGCAGGCAAAAATTAATTTAAAGCCCGTATCCCTTGAAGGTAAATTGAAATTGATGTTATGCCTAGTACATGTCCCCGCTCTCAGGGCCCATTACAACCTGATCTGTGTAATATGGTCTCGACTCCACGCACCATGGCCTTCAAGTTGAAGCACCTCCTGCTCCAATAAAAATGTTCACCATTAAGCGCTGCGCGGCGCTTCTGGAATTAGATCCGTGCTATACATAGTACGGCAAAAAAGAGTTCGTAACTTGCTTCCCAGGGTTGGCTTTTCAAGGATCTTTGGGTGCTGAGGACTGACACCACTGCCCATCACCCACTGCCTTAGGTGCTGCCAGCGCTGTTTGCAGCCCCATCCTCCCTGCAAGGGGGTGGGGGGGTGGCGACTGCCACCACTGTCCATATGTCACCTCTACATTGAGTGGCACTGCCACCCACAGCTGGCTACCCCAGGCACTGCCGCAGCTACTAACAACCTTCCCTCGCCCTGGGTGATTGCACTGCTCATTATGCCGAACATGTTCCCTGGGTGCAGACACCACTGCCCATCTTCTAGCCATTGCACATAATGCCATCAGCTGTCCCCGCTCTAACATCTGCCATGAGCGCTGCTATCGTTATATCCTACCCCTCACCTGGATACTATCCCCACTGCCCAGCTCCTGTCCAACAACCCCTGGGTGCGGTAAATCGCTGTGCATCACCTGCACCCTGCCTTGGGAGCTGCCATCCCTCCCCAACTCCCGCCCAGGCCCCAGCCCTCACCGAGTGCACAGCCTCCGCTTCGGCCTTTTGACCCTGCACTTCGCGCGTTTTCACTGCTACCTTGACTGCTGACGTCTGTACTTGCCCCTGCTGGCCAGTCCTTACCCCTGCCGTGGGGGCTGCCACTATTGCCCGTTGTCTACACCGGCCTTGGGTAGTCACATTAGCCATACTCCTAGCCCCTTTTTATCCCCGGGTCCAGCCTCCATTCCCCATCTCCCACCTGGGTGCCGCCACCCTTGCTCACCCCGTCCTCTCACCTCCCTACCCTGAGCGCATCCACCAGTGCCCGTCTTCTGACCCTGCTGTCAGGAACGTCCTGCTGCCGCCACTGCGCGCGTGCTGCCACCGCGTCCTGCCCTTGTCCGCCCCCCCCTCATATTTCCCCTCACGGAGGTACAAAAACCTATACCAGTTATTTGTATTTCAACGTACGAAACGTGCTTCCATGATTTCCTGTGAAGTCATACGGCGGTGAAAAAGTGTCCACGTTAGGAAAAATAACGCATTAATAAAGAAATTATGGTTACTGTTTTAGTTTTTGCGGCATCTGTGTAACTGCTGGAGGTTTGTCGTTTACTTTGGACTCAAATTCGATGGCAACTGGGATAAACAGCCATATCGTCCCTGCCAGATTAGAGCAAACATGCAACCTTAAAAAATATATCACAAATCTGCGTCGAGCCACTGATCAAACCTTCCATACCAGATAGGATAGGGTTGGTATCCAAGTAACAAAACCTATGTTACCCAGATCACACTTATTTCGTCAGCACGTTTACAGATTCTGGGTCGATTTTGGATGAGGTTTACAGGGAGATCTGGGGCAATTCGAATGTTGTTTTAATGTTTATTTACAGTGTAAGTTATAGCCAAACCACAGCTGTTTAGCCAATATTGATAAGTATGTTAGGAGCAGCAAATAGAATTTGGACCTACCTTTAATGACTACCTAAGTTGATGTTACAATTATTACTCGCATAGAGACGTAACTATATCCTATAGTATATAAAAGAATATGCAGGTAATACATAAACTTACGAAAGGGTCAAGTATCAAAGCAAGCAGCTACGGCAGAGGGATAAACATGGCTTGATGCAGCTCGAGGATACTTAAGAACAATCTTTGCATTGGGGAATCCCCATTGAGCTCCGCAAGACTCAGGTTCCCTGCATGCGGGCCGTTTCTACCATTAGGTAAGACTAGGCGGCCGCCTAGGGCGGCAAAAGGGGGAAAGAAAAATCAATTTGATGTTGAATGCAACTTCTTTTATATCTAATGCATTAATTCTTCTAGCATGGATGACAGGGGGAGAGAGTGATGGTAGTAAAAGGGAGGGGGCGGCATTTTTCAATTCTCGCCTAGGGCGGCAAAACACCTAGAAACGGCCCTGATAAGACAGTGAGGGTTACAAGGTGTAGGAGTCACATGTACTGCATAGCTCACTGTGCTATATTAGAAGGATTACAATTTATGAACTGCAAGTAGCAAAAGGATCTTGGTGTTAAAAGCAGAAACCCACTTACCCATATACATAAAATAAAAATCTGTCATCTGAATATTACATGATGTGCTTTGCAGGAGACACATCAACCCTCTATGCTACTTTGATTCAAAACTGGGGCTAGATAAAACGGAGATCTCTCCAGAAAATGCATTCACCTCCAGAGCAATCTTTGCATTCTTATTCTTCCCTGGCACACAAAGATCTCTACAGCAGGTGCCTTAGCCCTATAAGATATTTTGAAATGCAGACATTGAAACAATTGAGCAAAATAGATTTAATGTCACGTTCTACTTGTTGCCAATTTCTTTGTGGCAGAGTTTAAAAAAAAAAAAAAAATGTATAAGTTGAGGTCCAGATTCTGCGTCGGGGTAGCATTAATTTTTTGGCACAACCTTGACAAAATTTCATTTGTTAAATCTCGTAAAGCTCTCAAATATACTCTTGATAGATTTGCTAAACATGTGTGAGATCTTAAAATCTGAGGCCACTTCTTGTGATGTCACTTCCGGTGAGGTCATGGTTTGTGATTCCACTTCCTAGGATGTCACATCCTGCTAAGCCATGTGCGATGTCACGCACTGTGATGTCACGCGCCATGATGTCACTTGCGTACTGTCTAACTTGGTTAGTCCCCCCACTTCTGTTTTTTAGGACTTGTGTCCTGGAATGAATGCGTTCCATAATAACGAGGCGAGTCTCTTCCAGTGGCGGCTTCTGGCATTTGTTAGTGTTGGGGGGAGAGGGAATACACACAAAATGGAACATAATTAAAAGAAATAAAATTGCACTTACCTGCCGCTCCGACGGATGCCGCCTCGCTCCTCTCTGACTATCGTCCACTCCAGCTGCACACTGCGCAGGCTCCCAGATGCCAAACCCAGTGCTTCTCTCATGCTGGGAATACTATTGGTCTTAGAGGCCAGGTTTGCCGCTCAGACAGTAACTGGGAGTCTGTGGCGTTTCTCCAACCTGGCTGTACAACACAGGCGGGTTGGAGGAACCTAAGTGCACATGATGGTTTGGCCGGCCTAAGACGGCCGTCCAAACCGTCATGCGCACTTAAAGTGTCCACCGCTACTCCCCTTGACGTGCCTGTCACAGGGGATTGCCTGGCCCCGTCCTGCTGAAGACTCGTGTCGGCAGTGATCAGGCAGGCAAAAATAAAATGTTAATTAAATGCTTTTATTATCATTTTATTTTTCATTTTTAGCAGGGGAGCGGCGCTCCTCCGCCATTACGGAGGGGCCACCACTGCCTCTTCCATGGACAAATTTCCAGTTGCTAAATCAGTCCCCTTAAAACTAGCCTTGTTGTGACGGCCTGGTCACACAAATGTGCAAAGGTAACGGGGTGCTTTAGTAAGATATCTACAGGTACATTAAAATTGTCAGAATAACTAAAATAATTAAGAGACATCTATAAGTTTACACTGGTTAACTTTATCCATTCTTTATTTGTCACACTGGCAAACTTTAATTGTCTTTATCTCAAGAAAGGACACAACTCCTCACCCACACATGGTGGCCCAAATCCCAGAATGTAGGGTTTACGTGTTTCCCTATGTCACAGTCACCCGGTCTTTGTAACGATGAATGTGTAAAACCTTACAAGATATTGAAACAGTCACAAATGTCATACTTTACAAGATATTGACATTAATTATTCCCAGATTATATTAGATGTGGTGTAAATGGTGGTTGCTAAACTTTAATGAGCCCAGAGCAGGGCCCGTGGGCCCCTGAATCTGCCCATATACATCTCCTGCACTTCAGGAGACTCCACATGCCCACTGCCTTTTTCTTGCATTTGTGCACCTGTAGGGTTATGACGGTAAATTTCATTTGCTACCTGTGAACAACACAGAGTCAATGGATTCTCTCCTTCTAGTACACATCTCTTGGTAGCTCCAGCAGGCAACAGCCTGTGGAAAGAGACGTTCCAGTGCAAAGATTTTCAGAGCCTCGGGCAAGTTTACAGTTTGTGATGTGGGCGCTCCCACTCAGCAGGAAGGTCGTTTTTAAAGTAATTTCATGCAATCTGGTGCCCTCTTGTGGTGACGCCATAAGCTAGCAGTGGCTTAATGTAGCGCCAGACCTGTAAGCATGGTCAGGTGTCACTTAGTAGGAATGTGCAGGTGTTTTGTTTCAGTAGCTGTTAGTCACGTGACTTCTTATTAAGGCGGGAACGCCTGGTGCACACAGTGAAACATACAGTCAGCGAGCTGAAAATCTCGCTGAAGCAAAACAAACCTCTCCCCACCTGACAAAGGAGAGGTGGGACACCCGGGCATAGTGAGTGGTGCAGTCTGTTGTCAGGGCCTTCACCAGGATCCAGAAAACATTTCTACACTATGCTCCCGGCTAGGGTGCCAACTTAAGGGTCTCACGTAGGAATCCTGCGTACCACTGATAGTGAACGCAGCAAAACCCAGAGTTTTTCTAGCCTCTGGAAAGCAAAGGATTATTTGACAGGCCTGTGTCTCTAAAACACCAGGGGGGCTGGGGCAGGGTCTGACATGTCACTGGCTTTGCCCCAGACTTTCAGCAGAAACTCTCGTGCCCTAGAAGTGCAGAGTGCTGAAGAATATTGGTGTCATTTCTGTAGCAAGTCGATGTCAAGATACAAATACCTGCCTCTTTTTGCAGGCCTCAGAGCAGCAGTAAAAAGGCACGTCCCACAATCCTTTGCTTTGTCCTATTCGTACATTCACTCCCGCATTACAAGGTTGGGAAGGAGTAGAGAAGTATTGTAATGGCCTGAGGTTTAATAGTAAAGGTATGAGATAAGAGTTGGGCCTACCCTCCCAGCCCAAGAGCTGGGGAGCATACCACCAGTTTGAATGTTTTTAGGTCTGGCTTGAAAGTGCTGTTGTCTCTATCCTTATGTGATGAACCTAAAACAGAGATTTCAGGAGTACTAGAGAGAAGGGGCTTTGACTCGGACCAAATGTTTTCGTTGGGCAAAGGTTGTGTGCTTCCACAGAAAAAGTGTTTCCTTCCACGCAGCTGTGATAATTGTGTTGGCTTATCCAGCTGCCCAAACCAACAGCAGTATGGCTGCCTCTAGAGAAGGCTTGCTAATATGAATTAAGTATCAATTTCGGAGGCACACACGGTGCTGTAAACTGTCAAAGTGTTTTAGATAAGTAGATAATTTACAGATTTTGTAATTCTATCTCAGCAGCACTGATCCCCTTGCATTTCTATAATTAACTGTAGACTTCAGAGTGCAGTTGTGTGTTTGAGAGCAGTATGTAATGCCCAGGGCTACACTAATCTACAAGCATTTCTAAGTTTACCTCGACAGCACAGCTGTCGCTGGACCTTATATGATCAACGAAAAGGAGCTTTCCAAGTAACAGTGAGAGCAGGTCTTAGGCTCAACTCACATGCTGGATTCCATGAGTAGGGGATTTGATTGGGCCGAAGTTGTGTGCTTTCACTACAAAGAGTGCTTATATTGCACTTTTTGGCTTGTGGCAAAGCTTACGCTCAATACAGCAGGACCGAGCGTGTTATGGTGGCAAGCCAGTAATCACGGCTATAGACCTGATCTGTTTATTATTAAATGTTATGATAAAGGTAGATGGCCTAATGGTATTTATTGTGAAAAGCATATGTTAAAGTCTATAGCTATTTATGTGTGGATTGTTATTACGCTATATAAAAGCATTTGTTAAAGTCAACAGTCCTCCAACAGTGAATTGTTATCGCTGTATGTTACAGGGATGATGACAAGTATTTTGTTACATGGGATCTCACAGATTGCCATAGTAGGCAGGTGTAACCCCTGTGACAAAGCATGGGTATGGAAGATTTGCTAAGTAAGAATCCTTGGAAGACCCTCTAAAGAGAGATAGCATTATACTGAGCCAACTGTAATTCTGTATACCTTTTTAATTTTATGACCGTGTGCCTGAGGGTTACCTGGTGGAAAGGCTGACACTCAAAACAGTGGGCCTAAGTTGGTTATGGTGACAAACTAGGGGCCTGATTGGTGCACTAGGAAATGTTATGTCTGATAAAATAAATTGGAAAAAACGGGCCCCTGATAGAATCATGAGGAGTTGGGCAGGGAAAAATATAGCCAGAAAACAAACAACCCACCTCCTCAGTCGCTCAAAAGAGTCACTAAGTTGATACTCAAAGAAAGCTACTTATATAGCTAAAAGATTGTCCTTTATTAGAATACATCAACATCTTTATAAATACAATTTGAAAGAACAGTTCATTTGAATGGCCAAATTGGTTAAGCAATTAAACTCAGTTACTGTCTCGTTATTTATTGTGCTGCCATTCCCCATAAAAAGCCTTATTCACTCATGCTACATACACACCACTAACATCCACATCTAAAATCATTCTTCAAGTCCATTGTACATAAACACTGTCTTGTAAGTAAACATATATTAGTTTTCTATTTTGAGAATCATGGCCATATCATCATTTTTATCAAGAATTACACATCATCATAATTATTCTCCTGGATACATATGATATCTTCTTTTTTCTCATTATTTATCAAGGATATCTTATTTTATTTGAGAATCACATAAATCCTATAACCATGTTCTTGTTGTTCATCTGTCATGACTTCATGTTGATGTACTGGTGCTTGTTATGTGCCGACGAGCGTTTCAGTGTCAAACAGACTCGGCCGTACATCTTCTTCAGGGCACACAAAAATCAATATAAAATCCAGGGGATGGCAAAGGCGGTGATAAATGTCTTTACATCATGGTCCTTTACCAAATATACTGAGAAGGCATTTCAATCGCTAGGGTCTCCTGCACTCGCATAGAATTCCAAGATATATTGATGGCAGTCCCAAAAGGGCGTTCAGTGAAATACGAGCCTAGTCCATAAAGCGTCACGGAACTCTCTCAATTAAGATCACAATTTGAAAGGGGGACCCTCGGTGTCCTAAGGCAACTCGTTAATCCATGGGTGTCCTACCTTTAATGTCCTACTAAAATGGTGAAACAGTATCTCACGTATTCGGTGATGTACTCTTGAGACTGAATGCCGAATATCACAAAATACATGAGATTCTGGTTAAAGCTAGGACACCCAATATCTCAATGGGGTCTCTGCATTTGCTCTAGGGATTCCATATTTCCAAAATAATGAATCCTTCAAATGGCTCATTAGGTTTAGAAAAGTTATGTATATATAACTTTTTTGGGTGATAGTTGATTCAGGCGGGCCAGCCTATATCTGCAACTCCCAATCCTTTCAACATCAGTCGTAAGATTGAATTATCAAACACAGTGATCCGCGTTGATAATCAACGAAGATGAAGGAAAAAAAAGCCACATAATATTTGTGAAATCTGGAAGTCCACAGACATCCTCAGTCTTAGGCATTTGCAAAATTCTGAGTCTGACCCGATGAAGTTACTGGTTCCATATTAAAGATGAGATTACTTGATCTAATTAAAATTAAAAAAACTTCCCAATTTACAGTGGATTAAAAAAATTAGAGACAAAAATAAGGGTAAGATTGACATTTTAATTAATGCAATACGACCCACGAGTGACAGGGGCAAGCCTTTCTAAACTTCCAATGTCTTCATAGTTTTAGTCATCATAGGCTTAAAATTATTCTTAAACATTTCCATCGGTTCCTGTGAATAGTAGACCACTGGCGGCTGGTGACATTTGAAAGTGGTGAGGCGTAAAATTTGTGTTGGAGTGGACTGTGGCGAGCGAGCGAGCCTGAACAACCCAAGGAGGGTTCGGGGTGTCCCCCCCCCCGAGAAAATTTTGAAAAAAGAGTGGGCAAATGGTGCATTCTCAAGCAAATTTGAGAAAGCAAGAAGGTTAATAAAGCAATTGTGAAAGTGCAGTTATTACATTAAACATTACTAAACAACATTTCTCTGCAAAAGGTCTGTAATAGACTAGTCTCCCACATTAAAAGCAAATGTCAAGAAAACGGTATTAAAAAAATTCTGTTTATGAAGGTCATCAGGGCAAGACTGCAGAATAAAGCTGGCAAATCTCTGTGCACCTCTCTCTGAGAAGCATACACGCTGCGTGCCAGCAGGGCCTAGCTTCAGAAACATTTCTATCTACAAATGTTCAGTCTCTGAAGCTAGGCACTGCTGGCACGCAGCGTGTATGATTTTCAGAGTTGCGTGGCAGGGCCTAGCTTCAGAAACATAACATTTCTTATAGATAGAAATGTTTCTGAAGCTAGGCCCTGCTGGCATGCACCTTTAGGGGTGCGTGCCAGCAGAGCCTAGCTTCAGAAACATTTCTATCTACAAGAAATGTGTAGTCAACAAAACGCATGCCAGCTTTGTCATTACAAACTATGTTGTGGCATGAAAGATGCTGGCACGGCCACCCGCTGGACGATTTTACATTAACTGAAACTGAACCTGAGGTGGGAGGGCCAACACTAGCCTTAATGAGGAACAAATCTACCAAAGTCAGTGCACAAAAAGCTGGCAAAAATAAACATTTGTAATGCCACGTGTTATCCACCCCAAATACAAACTGTGTTTCTGCTACACATCACATTATGTCTGCAGGGCCCGTTTATGTGACCACCGAACTCAAACCTTTACAAATACTCCCTTTGTAATGAAAGTCAGACGTGAGGGAACACCCTACTCTAGAACACACACACAAAGGAATTATTTGTAAAGGTTTGAAATCCGAAATTAGTTCGGAGATGGATGGCGCCTTTTTATGAGATTAAAGGGTAAATAGCAAGACGATCAGTGGGTAAATAACAAGACGTGATCACTAGACAAACACAGGAAAAGAGAGGCAGAAAGTGTGGAGAGCTTGGAGGGTGTTAGAAAGAAAGAGATGGAAGAGAGACCAATTATGTCACCAATTCAGCGCCTGCGCCACCTGCTGGGTACCAAACATGCACATAAATAAACGTAATCATCTGAACTTTACATTTTTTAATAGTATTTCCTAGTTTATATTGTATAACAAAGTACAGTTAACAGTAAATAATTCTGAATGCGATGAAATTTACTTAAATTGTGAGGAAGTGAATCCAGTTTAACAAAACTGATAGTTACCCCGTGTTAGGTGAGATTGACCAGATCTTGTTGTCATGTTCGTCATCCCTGTGTTCTGAAGCAGTACGGACCGGCTGTCTGATACAATGCAGGGGGGGAGGCGCATGTACGCTCCCCCCCCCCCCTAACGCTGATAGCCAGTTGTATCATTGTGCGCGACAATGCTCTGGGCCAATTGTTAATTAAAGAGGCCCTCCATCTGTATGGGAAGGGCGTGCCTGCTTTGGGGGAAGTGCGTGAGTCTCACGAACTCTCGCAATGTTTTTCAAGGGAGTAAGAAATCAAAATGCAAAATCACATCTGTAACATCGTGGGAATTACACCGAGGCTAATTCAAGATTGCACCACAAAGATAATACTTTTACGTTGAATTGGGCTTTCTAGTTGACTGTAGCACACAACCACGAGCCCGCCAAAACATTTTAAACTGCACAATGCAATAAATAGATTACTCACCCGCCTTCTGTAACAACTACTGTGCAAACCCTGCTGTTCACTGCACACCCGATAATTACCGATGCCGCAGGGTGTGGTCAGTCGCGGCCGGCAAGGGGGGTGGGGGGTGGAAGCGGGACAGCAATTAAAATAAAATAAAACTCACCACGCACCGCCTCAGCTCCTGGCCCGTCCCGACTCCCGCGTTTTCCTGATGCTCTCGGCTCTCCTCAGGAAAGCCACCCACAGGCAGCCTCCCTCCCCTACGCCAATCACAACGCTGCAATGGCAGCGTTGTGATTGGTGCGGAGCAGGCGCACAGCGCCCCAGCCGGGCACCTAATGGGAGGCCCTTTTCTCTATGTAGGCTGCCCACATAGAGAAAAGGAGACTGCGCATGACTGCTTTGGTCGGCCCCAGGCCGATCCAAGCAGTCCGGGCCTACAACAGTGGGCAAGCCACTCCCCCTGCCCTCAAGCAGGACCGCCCACCCTCCCTCCCACAACCAGGCACTCCAGGCACTTCTGCTTTCTCGCAGTGCGAGAAGCAGAAACATAAAATGGTAGTTTTACCATTTTATGTTTCTGCTTCTCGCACTGCGATAAAGAAGTGGGGCGACGCCCCCACGCCCCTATGGAGCAGCCGCCACTGTAGTAGATCCCCAGATACTTTTTAGGCCTGGTCTATAATTTTCCCTCAAGGCAGGAGGCAGAATCTCTACAGAGGTATTAAATGGGGACACTTTGTTTTCTCTTCATTGATTTTTTAGCCCCTCCGTTGGAAACGGCACTTTCTGGTTGGTTGAGGCAGTACCCCAGCCAGGCAGAACCTGCCACTCCCGTCAGGGGCGGGTGATTACACACACTGTATAAACTGCGCTCACCCTTGGGGAGCTTGGCACTGAGCAGTCAGGCTTACCACAGAGGCAATGTGTAAAGCATTGGCACAGCACTTACTCATGATAAATACACTGAGCGTCACATCAGAGACTTCACACGTGATGTATGTAAATAACGTTTATATTCAGCACAAATAATAATCAACACAACATGAACTTCATGCATTTCTGGGCATAAATCACACTTGGAATTATTATTAGCACTACTAGGCCCGACCATGTTCGAATGACATCAGCAATATGCACACTTGGAAATGATCGTATTCTACACCTCACCTCCCCAGCACCCTTATGCGGTGCAACATGTTATCCACCCCGGGCCCACCCTAGCAGTTCAAATAATTCAATCCCACACAAATCGAGGGTGCACCCCGGGTCACAACGATATCAGAAATATGTACATGCACAAAATGATACCACTTTTCAGCAGCACTGCGGGCCGAGGCAGCACTGGGAAAAACCAATGCTCTTTTGACAAGAAATCAACATATCAGGCAAACCGCCGTCCAGTGTCGTGAATCACGGCCGGTTCCCCACTGTCACTCACACACACACCCTCACTCCGCACCGATATGCAGTGCAACGGATATCAGGCAAGTCCGCTCGCACACATATGCACTCAGTATACTAATGCAGGGCAACTGATAGCCAACAGGTCAATTGATTACACACTGCAGACCCCGTGGCCCCAAGCCTTCCTCCACCCTCCAACTCACCCCGACTATCCTACACCCATGGATTGGAGACACCACGTCCTCCTCCTGGGCACTAGGCCCCACGTGGCCGAAGTCACTCTTAGTCAGGGTCCCACAGAAGCAGGTGGGGGTAGGCAGCAAGGTCAATTAGGAGGCAGTCTGCAAAAAGGATTTGGCAGCCACTCGAGAAGTTCACCCACAAGATGCGGAGCAGAAACGCGCCGGGGTCAATAGTCGTTTACACCAAAGGGGGTCCACAAGGGCCTTCCAGCACCTGCCAAGTTCTGTGAACCACAGGGGGTCATGCAGTCTCTTGACCCGCTTCCGATCATTCTTGAAAGCGTTCCTTGAGCCCAGTCAGTCACTCTCCCCATCCAGGCCGGAGCTGGGCAATACTACCTGGGGACGCAGTGTCGTCGGGAAAGGCACGGTGAGGAGAGGGCTTGGCTAAAAGTCACTAAAAAGCGCTATGATGCGTCCAGCGCAGGCCACATCATAGAGCTTTTTTGTGTTAGGAGGGCAGGACAATAAACACAACATGGGGGCGAAGAGACTCGGGGTCGGCTCAGCATCCTGTGATCCTGGGCTTTCAGTAACTTTCAGCCATGTTGAACTGCAGAAATGCTGCTAGACAAAAAGACATTCACATTGACAAGGCCAATAGCTCGGGCACTGTGAGACAGACCTATTGGCTTTGCCAATCAGGGCCAGTCAGGGCCAGACTGGCAGTACCAGCCATCCCTGGGAGGCTGGAAGGGTGGGGGCCAGTTTTGCAGCGGTGGGGGCCAGTTTTGATACAGGGTGCGGGCTTTGCAGCGGTGCTGCAACATCGGCCCCCAATAACAAAAGCAGTTAACAAGCTTTTCCAGCCTCCCGGGTCAGGCAGTGCTTCCCCAGGGTTGGGCCGAGAACATTTCCAGGGCTGCTTTGGGTTCCCAGTCCGGCCTTCTTGCCAATGCTTGTTCTTTTTGGCTTCGTCGAGGGCGCTCTCTGAGCAAAGGCCAGCTCTGATAAAAGTTACTCAGAACTACACGCAAAACCGACTTTTGCTAGCTCTCTCTCTTGAGCGCTCAGAAGTAACTTTTACGTGACTGAAGCGCTACACACAACTCATAACAAAAGATTCCATATCATCTCTTAATGCGTGCTCCACGATAGAGCCAGTGACCTATGCTACTGTGTTTATCAAACTCTAAACACGCGCATAAAATTGCAGGGTAGCACAACGCCAGAAGAGTCCTAACTTGAAGTTCACTGCCGCCCTCCAGCAATACCAGGAAAAGCAGCCGGTTTGTGTCTGATGGCTGTGCGTGTCACTGCCAAGAACCGTAGGGACTCGTTCCAGCACTGCACTCTGTCCGGTTAACCCTTCGCGGTCTCTCAAGCCGGGGCGGTGAGGCTCAGTAGCAGGCGCGCAGTGCGGTCTGTGTTCATGAGCAGACACCCGCCCCTGCACCCACAAACTGTGCTTGTGCCCGGCTCGAAGGTGACCTGGGTACTGGGGTATCTCTACACCTCTCCGTCCTGCCCCCACTAGAACGTCTCGGAACCCGCTAAGGGCCGCACAATTTCTACCCTCTGGAGGCTCTCAAGCTATCCCCCCCCCTTCAATCATTTGGGAGCAAAAATGTGTGGTGGGGTGGGAAACTATTAAACTGTGCTGTAAAGAGGAAATGGCCCTGGTGCGCTATTCAGTTAATGGCCCTGCTGCACTCTTCAGTTAATGCCCTGCTAGGCTATGGAGTTAATGGCCCAGCTGCACTATTCAAGTAATGGCCTGCAGCACTATTCAGTTCATGGTCCTGCTGCACTGTTCAGTGGATGACCCTGCTGCACTATTTAGTGAATATCCATGCTGCACTATTCAGTGAATAGCCATGCTGCACTATTCAGTTAATGGCCCTGTTGCACTATTCGGTGAATGGCCATGCTACACTATTCACTGGATGACCTTGCTGCACTATTCAGTTAATGGCCCTGTTGCACTATTCGGTGAATGGCCATGCTGCACTATTCACTGGATGACCTTGCTGCACTATCCAGTTAATGGCCCTGTTGCACTATTCGGTGAATAGCCATACTGCACTATTCAATGGATGACCCTGCTGCACTATTCACTCAATGGCCCTGCTGCACTATTCACTCAATGACCCTGCTGCACTATTCAGTCAATGGCCCTGTTGCACTATTCAGTGAATGGCCCTGCTGCACTATTCAGTGAATGGCCCTGCTGCACTATTCAGTGAATGGCCCTGCTGTACTATTCAGTGAATGGCCCTGCTGTACTATTCAGTGAATGGCCCTGCTGCACTATTCAGTCGTTGGCCCTGCTGCATTATTCAGTCAATGAACCTGCTGCACTATTCATTTAATGGCCCTGCCGCTCTATTCAGTCAATGACCATGCTGCACTATTCAGGTAATGGCTCTGTTGCACTACTCAGTGGACTCACTATGCAGTGGATGACCCTGCTGAGCTATTCAGTCAATGGCTCTGCTGCACTATTCATTTAGTGGCCCTTCTGCACTATTCATTTAATGGCCCTGCTGCACTATTCATTTAATGGCCCTGCTGCACTATTCATTTACTGGCCCTGCTGCACTGTTCAGGCAGTGGCCATGCTGCACTATTCAGTAATGACCTCGAGGCTTTCTTCAGGCAGTGTTGTGATACCTGCCTTCTGTACAGCACGTGCCATGGATTTCAGTTCGCGTGGCATCTTGGCACTGTGAGGGGAATTCTGCGTGCGCGCACTTTTCCTTAAGATGGTCGGATTCTTCCGCAGCACCTGTGTCCGTGCGGCCAGATTCACAAGGAAGCACTGACTTGCATACTTGGACGGGAAGACACTGGCTCGCGCACTGGGACGGGGTGGCTGGGGCAGTGACAGTGAAACACGCAGCAGGATAAAGAGATACTGGCGCGCGCACTGGGACAGAGAACAGGGAAACATGCACCAGGACAGAGAGGTAGTGCCTCGTGCACTGGGACAGAGAGCTACTGACACGCAGGCTAGGACAGGGAACCGCGATACGCGCAGCAGGACAGAGAAATACTGGCTCGATCGCGTACTGGGACAGGTAGTTACTGACACATAGGCTCGGACAGGGAACAGTGAAACACGCAGCAGGATAGAGATATCCTGCTCGTGCACTGGGACATGGAGCTAATGGCACGCAGGCTGGGACAGGAAACAGTGAAACATGCAGCAGGACAGAGAGATACTGGCTCGTGCACTGGGACATGGAGCTAATGGCACGCAGGCTGGGACAGGGAACAGTGAAACATGCAGCAGGACAGTGAGATACTGACGCGCACGGGGACAGGGAGCTAATGGCATGCATGTGTGACTGGGAACAGTAAAACACGCAGCAGGACAGAGATCCTGCTGCCGCGCTGGGACAGGGAGCTACTGACACGCAGCCTGGGACAGGGAACAGTGAAACACGCAGCAGGACAGAGAGATACTGGCTCGTGCACTGGGACAGGGAGGTACTGACACGCAGGCTGGGACAGGAAACAGTGAAACATGCAGCAGGACAGAGAGATACTGGCTCGTGCACTGGAACAGGGAGCTACTGACACGCAGGCTGGGGCAGGTAACAGTGAAACACGCAGCAGGACAGAGAGATACTGGCTCGCGCACTAGGACAGGGAGCTAATGGCATGCATGTGTGACTGGGAACAGTAAAACACGCAGCAGGACAGAGATCCTGCTCCCGCGCTGGGACAGGGAGCTACTGATACGCAGCCTGGGACAGGGAACAGTGAAACACGCAGCAGGACAGAGAAATACTGACTCGTACGGGGACAGGGAGGTACTGACACGCAGGCTGGGAGGGTGAAAAGTGAAACAATCAGCAGGACAGATTGTGCAGTGCAGACTGGCTCGTGCACTGGGACAGGAAGACAACGACACGAGCGTAGCTACTTGTGGATAACGGTTTGGACACTGGGACAAGGGAGTCAATGACTCCTATACTGGGACAGGACAGGGAGACATCTGCAGGCACACTGGGACAGGTAGATGATGATTCCCACACTGGGACAGGCTGACAATGACATGCATTTTCGGACAGGGAGCACTGACACCCACACTAGGACAGCGAGTAACAGAACCAGCTCAGCAGTATTACGTCAAACAAACCTAAACGCAGAGACTGCAAATGACAAGATGATCATTGGCTAAAGTGGCAAGTATGTATGCGTGTATGTATATATGTATGTATGTGTGTGTGTGTGTGTATGAATGTATATGTAAGTAAGTGTATATGGAAGCATGTATGTATGTAAATATGTAAGTATGTATGCATGTATACATGTATGTATGCATGTGTATGCATGTATGTATGTAAGTATGTATGTATGTGGTATTTACGTAGCACAAACCAAGCCGAAAGGCACCCCAGAGCTGGACAGAGTCAGAGGCAGACACAGTCCCCGTGCGATGGGAGGGGCAGGAGGACAGTACCTGGAGTTTGCGTCTTCAGCGTTTTCTGACCTTGGAACAGGACTGGACTGGAGCGGTTCTGATGGACACTGGGACGTCGTTGCCGTTTCTGAGATGGACCAGGCCTGCTGCCTTGTATGTTCTTCTAAGCACTTGTCTCCAGTCGATGCCACGTGTTCAGATATTCCCGAAGTCTTGCCTCGCGTGCTTCTGTGCCAACGGACCACGCACGCAACCTGGGCTTCATCCTGGACTCCTCCCTCTCAATGACCAGACAAGTCAACGCCGTCTCCTCGTCTTGCTTCAACATCCTACGCATGCTGCGGAAGATCTTCCGGTGGATCCCCACCGAAACCAGGAAGACGGTCACCCAGGCCCTCGTCACCAGCCGACTGGACTACGGCAACTCCCTCTACGCCGGAACCACAGCCAAACTTCAGAAAAGACTCCAACGCATCCAGAACGCCTCAGCTCGACTCATCCTGGACATCCCCCGACACAGCCACATCGCCGGACACCTGAGAGACCTGCACTGGCTCCCCGTCAGCAAGAGAATCACGTTCCGACTCCTCACCCACGCACACAAAGCTCTCCACAACCAAGGCCCCAGATACCTCAACGACCGTCTGACCTTCTACACTCCCACCCGCCAGCTACGATCGACCAACCACGCCCTCGCCGCCGTCCCCCGCATCCGAAGAGCCACAACGGGAGGAAGATCCTTCTCCTACCTGGCTGCCAAGACGTGGAACTCCCTACCCATCCACCTCCGCCTGACCCAAGACCACCTCTCCTTCAGGAAGCAACTCAAGACCTGGCTGTTCGAACAGTAGCGGACCCCCCTCCCCCTAGCGCCTTGAGACCCTCCGGGTGAGTAGCGCGCTATACAAATGCTTGATTGATTGACTGTGCCGTGCGCCGCTGGAGAGCCGTTCACGCTTTCGCGGCAGCCCCTGAACAGGCTGTCCCACAAAGAGAACTGTCCTAGTTTTGGGAGATTTCAAGGTAGCCAAGATGGACTGAAAGTGAAGATCCTAGCGGGCTCTGCCATCTAAACTCAAATGCAGTATAAGGTCGGGCGCATTGCGAGATAATCCTATAACTTAACATGGCTTTCAAGAAGACACTGCTGCACACAGGGGCAGTGCAGAGCCCATGAGTGACACCGCTAGACCCCAAACCAAAAGCAGCTTTGGCGAAACCGTTCAAATCAGCCCCACACTGCAGGAGGCAGGAACTAGAACAGGGCCCTGTGGGCACGGTTGGGTCCTAGCAGCCCACCCTGCTCTGACAGTAGCCCCAGCCTGCAGCCCACTGGTGAAACGGCAGAGCAGCAGAATGGCCGGTCCGACCCTAATGATACTGCTCACACGATCATTTCGTAAAAAGCGAGTAGATGTGGAACACTGTGGATGTGGCTTAATGGCTAGGGCGGCCGCCTTTGAAGCTGGGGAACCATGTTCGAGTCTTGGTGGGAGGCTCAAGCATCCTGTGATTCTGGGCAAATCACTTAATCTCCCCATGCCTAAAAATGAATGTGTCCGTCTATGGGTCGAGTTCGTGCTATATAAACCTAAAAAAAAACCCATGGTAACCTCTATTAGCTGTAAAGCGTGGAGTGATTCAACTGGAACTGACAAAAGATGTTTCTGTTGTCAAGCCATGACTTGGTATTCACAGAAGGTACTTAATACTCCGCCTTAAAAAGAAGGCCCAGATGAAATTTCATTTCTGCCGTCGTAATCTTGCGTAATTTCCGCCATTACACATTACTCCATTATGTCAGATGCTGTATTTAAGCTTCCATTTTTTGTCCATGTTTTGTGTGCATTCCCAAACTTCCAAGTCTAGCCCTGCCTTGGAATGTCCACCTTCTCTCCCCTTCAATGGCATTTACTGGTGCGGAGAGCGCTGCCTGCAAGGAATCACTGTGAATTCCTTTCAAGTGTAAAAATGGTAAACACGGTTGTGCACTTGAATTTATGATTTAATCAGGATGGAGGGAAGGAGAAGCTATGGTCCATTCGGCTTCCATACGTCAGTACAAATAATCAAAAGGGGGGGATGGACCACTTGTCCTGTGTACCAGGGTCAAATTTGTTACTAATCCGTCTAAAAAACCCTCATTCACGTACACAAGATACGGGCGGTATATCTTGATTCTCCGCCTTTCTGTAACGTGACAGCATCATCATAGGGTTTAGTTTTTGAAAGCGCTGCCTGCAAGGAATCACTGTGAATTCCTTTCAAGTGTAAAAATGGTAAACACGGTTGTGCACTTGAATTTATGATTTAATCAGGATGGAGGGAAGGAGAAGCTATGGTCCATTCGGCTTCCATACGTCAGTACAAATAATCAAAAGGGGGGGATGGACCACTTGTCCTGTGTACCAGGGTCAAATTTGTTACTAATCCGTCTAAAAAACCCTCATTCACGTACACAAGATACAGGCGGTATATCTTGATTCTCCGCCTTTCTGTAACGTGACAGCATCATCATAGGGTTTAGTTTTTGAATATGCTGACCTCCACCCGGAGGTTGACCAACTGGTATTGCAGTAGCGTCCAGAGATAAAAAGAGGTAAGTGGTGTGCTGGTGTGAAGTGAGTCCCTACACCACCATATAGGCAGATGCTTTAATGGATTTGGTGGGGTGGGAAGGTGAAAACAAGGTGGTGCGTGCGTAGATTGAGTTACTGATCTACCGCACTATTTTGGTCTTGGTCGACATGTTTGTGCCTTTCTTTCACTTTCCTTTATTTCCAGCTACAGGTACCATTGACCTGACTGCACACAACGAAAGTGGTAAGTGTACCACTTTTAGTAGTCACCACAACGTGCTACTACAAACTAACCGGTCCTGAAGAAAGCCTATAGATCCTCTCGGACAATAAGGCTGAAACATGTCGACCAAGACCAAAATAGTGCGGTAGATCAGTAACTCAATCTACGCACGCACCACCTTGTTTTCACCTTCCCACCCCACCAAATCCATTAAAGCATCTGCCTATATGGTGGTGTAGGGACTTTTAACTCACTTCACACCAGCACACCACTTACCTCTTTTTATCTCTGGGCGCTACTGCAATACCAGTTGGTCAACCTCCGGGTGGAGGTCAGCATATTCAAAAACTAAACCCTATGATGATGGTGTCACGTTACAGAAAGGCGGGGAACCAAGATATACCGCCCGTATCTTGTGTACGTGAATGAGGGTTTTTTAGACGGATTAGTAACAAATTTGACCCTGGTACACAGGACAAGTGGTCCATTCCCCCCTTTTGATTATTTGCACTTGAGTTTATAACATAATTTACCTTTGTGAATAGGGATGTCTGCAGCTGCAGCCCATGCAGGTAAGAGCCGTGGGGCGGGGGACTTCGACATGATACGACTACGAGGGAGAATAAAAGAAAAAAAGAAAAACACTTACATTGTGCTCGCCGCATCACCGAGTCGGCGATGCAGCTAGTGCAAGGTAAGTGTTTTTTATTTTTTATTTTATTCTCCCTCGTCGTCGTATGTTGACCCCCCCACCCCATCCCACCGCTCTTACCTGCACGGGCCGCGACTGGCTTCTGTTCTAAATTTTGCATGTGACGCTCCAGCTGTGTTTTCGAGGGTCCCTGTCAAGTATCTCTGAGCCACCACCGGTGCCACAACGCCTGGTGTTCACACCTTGCCAGTTGGATGAGTTTTATAATTCTCTGGCACTCACTAATCTAGGACGGGTGAGCAGAATTCTTCTAGCCAGGTTTTTGTCAAGAGGTTGTTTTCTCTAATTTGACCAGCTGTCTCAGGCCTGACAGCCGATCTCTCATGACATAACAAAGTTTTTCTCATTTTAGTCCCAAATATTGAAGGCCTGTGTTAGACAGGGTAGCCCCGGATCTCTGACAGAATATCAATTCCAACAATATCGAGGGACGAAAATATAGAGTCAAATATATCAATTACAAAAATATCGTTTTTCTATACTTATAATGGTAAGTACAAAAAGAGAGGGGGAAAAAAATTCGAATTTTACACTAATATTGTTTAAAACCATACCAAAAAAAAAATACATACATATATATATATATATATACATATATATATATATATATATATATATAGTTTAAAATAGTAAATCTTAAATATTTTGATATAGAACATTAATATAATGTAAATTAAATAGATGTAGGCAACATTTAATTCTATACATAAACATATACTTATATGAACATACACATGTATATATGTGGGCATATATTTATATATACATATATATAATATAACACTATTTCAAAAAATATATTTTACATTATATTAGCTTTTGTATTTACTACTATAAAAAGCATATATATTATATATATTTATATATATTAACAAAACAAATGCAAAATGTTAAATGAATTACAAAATTAAATAAATATAATTTTTTTACTAAAAATATTTTTTAAAAAGTATACAAAATATATATATATATGTATATATATATATATATACACAAATATAAAATTAAACAAATAAACCAATAATAGTATTAGATATTTGTAAACAACATACACAAATATAAAAATCTGGAACTAATGCATATACTATACCCACTCCAGTCTTTGCAACAGTAGGGAAAGAGTTGGACTCCGGAGGGGTAAAATTTACTATTCCCACTCCAGTCTGTGCAACAGTAGGGAAAGCGTTTTTACTCCGGAGGGGTAAAATGTACTATTCCCACTCCAATCTGTGCAACACTAGGGAAATCGTTGGACTCTGGAGGGGTTAAAACTTACTACTCCCACTCTAGTCTGTGCAACAGTAGAGAAAGCATTGGACTCCGTAGGGGTAACATTTACCATTCCCACTTCAGCCAGTACAACAGTAGGGAAAGCATGGAATTTCAAAGGGTAACATTTACTATTCACATGTTAAATGAATTACAAAATTAAATAAATATAATTTTTTTACTAAAAATATTTTTTAAAAAGTATACAAAATATATATATATATGTATATATATATATATACACAAATATAAAATTAAACAAATAAACCAATAATAGTATTAGATATTTGTAAACAACATACACAAATATAAAAATCTGGAACTAATGCATATACTATACCCACTCCAGTCTTTGCAACAGTAGGGAAAGAGTTGGACTCCGGAGGGGTAAAATTTACTATTCCCACTCCAGTCTGTGCAACAGTATGGAAAGTGTTTTTACTCCGGAGGGGTAAAATGTACTATTCCCACTCCAATCTGTGCAACACTAGGGAAATCGTTGGACTCTGGAGGGGTTAAAACTTACTACTCCCACTCTAGTCTGTGCAACAGTAGAGAAAGCATTGGACTCCGTAGGGGTAACATTTACCATTCCCACTTCAGCCAGTACAACAGTAGGGAAAGCATGGAATTTCAAAGGGTAACATTTACTATTCACACTCTAGTCTCTGCAACAGTAGGGAAAGTACTGCACTTCAAACACATAACATATATGAAACATAACCAATTAATTATCAATTTAAACAATTGTCATTTATTTATTACCTAAATAAATTATCACAATATACCCCCACAAACCTACCAGCCTGCACTTAAAATATAACTAAAATAAATAAATGTAACACAATTTATAAGCAACTAAATATTAATTATTAATTAATTAATTAATAATTAACTTCCTGCCCTATACCACTACAAACCCAGCAGCCCACACCTAATATATAACTTTAAAATAAAATGATTACACAATGTACATATTTATTAATCAGTTAAATAATAATACATTTGTAATTCATTATTTATTAATCATTACTTAAAAACTACCCACCCTACACCCCTACAAACCCAACAGCCCACATCTAATATATAACTTAAAAAATATAATTATTACACAATTTACATATTTATTAATCAATTAAATAATGTATATTAAACAAGTTATAAATTGTTAATTAATTATTACTTAAGTAACTTCCCACCCTATACCCCTACAAATCCAGAAGCCCACACCTATTTCTTAAAAAGTGCCATTATTATACGTTTTACATAATTAATTAATTAATAATATATTTTTAATTGTTAATTACTTAATTAACTTCCCACCCCATACCTCTACAAACTGAGCAGCTCACACCGAATTTATAACGTAAACATTACAGTTATTACACAATTTACATAATTATTAATGAATTAATTAATAATTGTTATTAATTTATTGTTAATTATTACTTAATTAACTTCCCCTTTACCCTTGCAAATCCAGCAGCCTACACCTCATATAGAACTTAAAAAACTTCAATTATTACACAATTTACATAATTAATAATCAATTAAATAATTAATAATGAATTATGAATTAATTAATAGTGAATTATAATTAATTAACTTCCCAGCATACACCCCTACAAACCTAGCAACCCACTATGGCAATATAAATTATTATTAGCAATTAAAAAAAAACCTTATAAATCACTCAAAATTACAAACAATATTTAGAAATATTATTTTCAATTATACAAACAATAATAACACATAACATTAATATATGAACTTACACTCAAAGATAATTAAAAAACAATATTTTTAACTATATAATTGAAAACGATATTGACGACAACAATATTATTGAAAACGATATTACTTACCTGAAAAATCAATTTTTCTTGACAACGATATCTCTGCATCACAATATTTTTGTATCACGATACTTTTTCTCTGATATTTCTACAACTCAATATTTCTAATCCGACATTTTGACAAAACACCTTAGGCTCAGTTTTGGAATTAGGTGTTCTAAGTTTTTCACTGGTAGACTCTACTGAGAGCCAATATTTATGGCAATGGCTAAGACGTGTAATTTAAATGTGTTTTCTTTGGAAGTGTTCGATCAGGCATAGCTGAAACACCAAATGCAGCATGGTAGGCTTCCATGTGCGCATAGGCGCTGGCGGTCTTCCCTTAGTGCATCTTTGGCGAGCCAGTGGTGCACCCACTGTTCTCTTCTGCTGCGTGACTGCAGTACAACTGACTTAAAATAGATGTCTGTTGCCCAGGAAATCCACGAAAAGAGAAAAAAACTAGACTGCCAGCCGGTCTAAAATGGCCTCTAAAAACGGTGCATTTGAGCACTCACCCAATATGGTGACCCAAACAAACAGAGGAAAATCCCTCGGGGATCCCTTCCCCACAGGAGTCAAAACTAGCAAGAAAACTAATCAAAATGCACAGAATAGCTAAAGTGCAAAAATAAAAATGAATGAAAAGTCTAGAATGATCAAACAATCATGAGCTTGTAGGTTTCTCGATACATGCAAAATTACAGAAGTTAAAGAAATTAAAATGTACTAACCAGTTCCCACCAACAGAATTACATAAACATCGAGATAATGAGGCAAGGACACAAAATGCCCGATCACGGCCCTGGCGGTCTTTGAACCACCATCGCATTTTGGCGGACCGACCACCCGCCACCACCAACATGTCTGCTACCGCAGTGGCAGTGCCAGCGGTGGCCCATAGAGATGGTCCCAGTATTTCCACCGCCGGGCTGATCACGACCTGCCTTTCCACCAACCTTTTCATGGTGGAACACCGCCATGAAAAGGTCGGTGGAAAGGCAGGTTTTGGGGTGCAAACATGTCTCCAGGGCGAGTGTGCCCTTGAGACATGTTACTGGTACCAGCTGTGTTTGCCCCCATGCCTTCGACGCTGTTTTGCGCACTGTTTCTCCTGCAGACAGTGCTGCAGGGAAACAGTGAGCTCAACCGCCCGGGGGCAATGCAGCGTAGCTGGCATTGGCTGCTGGCTCTTTCTTAGAGCAATAGCATGCCACCGCCATGACTGTGCTGCCGACACACCGCTTCAAAAGGTGGTAGAATGCACACCATGTCTCAAACGTACTGTGTATTACTCACAGCTCAAAGGCTTGTGAATGTTGAGCGTGCGACCCTGAGGTGCGCTCCATCCATGCGCACTAGTAATATTATGATCAAATAGGAGCCTCGTCAGGTTCCATGCCAGGATGCACAGCTGCCAAGAAATTATGCTTTTCAACAATTTCATCCATAATTCGTCCATTTTATTAATAGATTCTGTTTTCACTTCGTATATTTCTTGTTCAAACAGTTCCAGTATTCAAACATTTTTAACCATTTTCAACAAACGCCTATCCAGGCTTTTAGGCACAACATAAGGGGGTTCCCCATTTCCTCATCGCGTGACGTTGCTTATGTGAGAAAAACCCAATGCATTTCGCCTTCCCCGCGGTAATGTCATAATGTGAAGCTTGGCGGCGTCTTCCCAACCACCACCGCGGCATGCTGGTGGTGTGTCCAGCAGGGTCGTAAATGGGCACATAGTGAAGGAGAACCACAGAAATGTTGGTGAAGGATGCAAAATGCAGCTTGCTTTTCGGGGTGTCTGCAATTGGAAAAACCAACAACCCAGCCATCAGTGACATGCTTGACAAGGTTGAACAACTGTTCCATTGAGCACTCAACTGGTTGTCACTGATCGACAATGAAGACTCAGACAGAAGATAAATTCAACACACTGAAAGCTATCACTGGGGGAATGGGGTGTTGTGAATTTGACAAGACCATGAATGCCATCCACAAGTTCAAGTTCTGTCTTAGTGCCCCAATATAATTAGAATAATATTTGTGTATCAACTCAGACAAAATCACTGTCTTCTATTGTGTATCAATAAAGCCATCTAAACATAAAATTACACATATTCGGTAAAAAATAAAAAAAGAATACCATGTTTCTTTTGCCACGTAGGTACAATTTCAGTTTCATTTAGGAAAGTTCCTTTCAGGCTACTTTATCTGTTTCACTCGAACCTCTGTTTCACCTCGTGCACAGCCTGTGTTTTTCTGTTTCGGCAGTGCCTGTGTCTTGTTGTAGTGTTCACCCCATGTCTGTCTTTGCAGAGCACAGCCGGTACCTGTCTCTTGTGACTTGTATTGTAAGAAGGGGCTTAAAAATCCCAGGCTGCAAAGTGACGATATAAAATAAAACCGAGAGGAGAAATCACAAGTAGGGCCTCTGTGGACCCCAGGGGCGCGCAAACACTGAACATGGCAAAGATTCACCCCAGGGCAGCACAATCTGCAGATCAGCACCGAGGCAGCTGAAATAGCTTTCAAATAACAGTGTGGGTACAGAAATATGGCAATTGAAAGAAAAAGCAGGTTCTAATTTAAAAAAAGTGAAATTCAAAAGCAGAACAGATGCATTAGGTACATGTTTTACTGTGAGCTAACAGCAGATATTGTGACCCCTCTCCCACAGGCGTGTTTTTAAACCAAGTCACATTTTAGCTATATTTCAGTAAAACCTTAAAAAATGCTTACAAATAAAAACAGAGCTAAAAATGTTTTTTTCCAAATGTATTAGTTATTGGCTGAACATTTGGAGGAACAGAATTATTCTGTGGTTTCCTGTTATGATTTACATCTCAAGCAATAAAGCTACGTAGAGATTCAAATTGAATGCAGAAATCCTCAAATTTGCTTGAAAATGCACCATTTGTCCACTCTTTTTTCAAAATTTTCTCGGGTGGAGAACCCCCCGAACCCTCCATAGGTTGTTCTGCACGCTCGCTCGCCACAGTGCAGTACAACATTAATTTTACGCCTCACCACTTTCAAATGTCACCAGCCGCCACTGGCGGTTCTCCTTCTATGCCCCTGCAAGACATCTGCGCTCTACGTCTCAACTTCTAGCCCAGGTTCCCCGCTTTAAATGTCAAAGGTTGGGGGGCAGCTCTCTTGCCCTGAAAGACGCCTTGGCCTGGAACGCACTGCCACTTGCGTTACACAACACCCAAAAACCCAGGGCTTTAAAAAAAATCTGAAAACTTTTCTCTTTGTTTAGTTCAACCTGTTTTACCCCTCTTGGCTTGCGCCGTGACACTCCACGGAGTAGCTGTGCGCGCTATAAAATAAAATAACATAACATGGCCAATGACTGTTCGGCTTTAGTACAAAGCTCTGCAGTGATTTGGCATTATCTGTCCTTTGCTCTCGTCCCTCTTCCTGCCCAGTGGCATTAACGGCATTGTGCACAAAGTAGTGGCAAGAGATATTCCCTCCTGATCTCGCCCTCCACGTAACTGTTGTCTTCCAGCCACTGTCAGCTTGTCGGTGGCTGGCCCACCGCCATCGGACCCTGCCTCACTGCCCGCCACATTTTGATGGCGGGCGGATGGTTGGCGGTCGGAGAGACCGCCCACCACGGATCCGACGGGCGACCGTTGGAGGGAACCGAAATCCCTACAATAGTGGTGGTGCCGAATACGATGTCCCTTCCCACCGGCTGTTTCATGGCGGTTTACCCGCCATGAAAAGGTAGGCGGAAAGGGATATTGGGGGCCCATAGCAGGCCCCCTTCCTTGCTGGCCCTCAGACATGGGACCTGGGGGCACCTATGGTGCCCCCCTACACATCCCCGCACCATGTGGCAGGCACTGCATAGTGCCTGCCACATAGAGCAGGGATATGCTAAACTTGTATTTTTTGTACTGCTGTGTGTGCTGCAGCGTGCAGCACACGCTGCAATACAAAAAATGCACTTTGCGACCGCCTTCAAGGCGGTCGCATTGTAATTACCATGGCGGGACCACCGACAGCAAGTCGGGTGGTCCCATTCCCGATATGATGGCAGTCGGACTAAAGTCCGACTGCCATTATAATGAGGCCCTGTGTTCTTCAGCGGTGGATAATAATGTCAGTCTTTGCATTGAGGTTATCTCCTTCTATATCACATACTTATGGTGCCAGTTTTGTTGATAAGGCACCTTGAACACAAGCATGGGGCGACTACTTCAGAAGCGTTATGACCCAGCACACACTTTTTGTAAATTCCAGAGTGGAATGAAGAGTGATTGTGACTGGGGCTGAATTGAATTCCCCTCCGAAGCCCCATATTATATTTGACGCAGATGACACGAAAGCGTTAACTGTCTGTGCATTGAAGGTCACAGATATGCTGTGTTCCATACACGAGGGCACTTTTTGTGATTGTGCACATAAAGGGGCATATTCTCAAGCCCATATCGCCACGGGAACATCACTTTTTTTGACGTTCCCGTGGCGATAGGGCCAGCGCCCTATTCTCAAGGCAGCGTTAACCCACTTAACGTGGCTTAAAGGCACGTTAAGTGGCTTAACGCTGCCTTGAGAATAGGGCCCCTTTCATGCTAAACTTAGCGTGAAAGGGGGCATGCAGTGGGTGTTTCGGTAGGCGTACCACCGCAACACCCATTGAATTCGACGCTGCCACCTATTATCAAGGGTGGCGATAATAGGTGGCAGCGCCGAACTTAAGACCAGAAAAATCCTGGTCTTAAGGTGGCGAAGCGAGGAGAAATGCTTAATTTCTCCTCGTTTTTGCTATTTCCATGTGTGCTGCCTTGTGCAGCACACATGGAAATAGCAAAAATGCCATGGTTTGTTTATGTACAGGAAGGTGTCCCTTCCTGTACATAAACAAACCTTGTAAAATGCTGTTTTGTAACTTACATGTGTGCTGCATGAAGCAGCACACATGTAAGTTACTAAACGGCATTTTAGGTTTGTTTATGTGCAGGAAGGGACACCTTCCTGTACATAAACAAACCTCCCTGCTCGCAGTGCAAGGGTGCCTGCGTTAAGTCGTGAGACTTAGCGCCGTCGCAGGGGGAAACGCCAGGCTGCACCACATTCTTGAGAATAGGGTGCAGCCTGGCGTTTCCGAAGTGGCGGTGAGAGGCGTTAAGCCAAGGAGGCTGATGCCTCTCACCGCCACTTCCTCGTGAATATGCCCCAATGTCTTTTTGTGTTTCGGCGTCTCCGGTTCTGCAGTTTAGGCACATGTTCTCCCATGCAAAAAATGAATTGTCCCTCCATGCACATTTAGGACTTCACAAACAACTGCTTATGTGAACCTTAAGGATACAACCAGAAATAGCACTCAGTTGCCTTTTCGTTTTCTTAAAAACCAGGGGGCATATTAGCAAGACCCACGTTAAAATTATCGCCGTTTTAGCGGCAGGAAACTGCCGCTAAAGCGGCGATAATGGGCTTGCTAATATGCGTTATGGAATTCAATAGAAGCCCAGGTTAGATGTGCAGGACATCTAACCTGGGCTTCTATTGAATTCTATAACGCATATTAGCAAGCCCATTATCGCCGTTTTAGCGGCAGTTTCCTGCCGCTAAAACGGCGATAATTTTAACGTGGGTCTTGCTAATATGCCCCCAGAATCCTTAACTGCATCAGAGTCGATAATACAAGTAATCTGGACACTAATAATGACGTCACAGCCCCTAGAGTGCTTCAGGGACCTGTTCAGCGACAGCGGCCCTTAAATGACTGTTTCTAAGCTGTGATTGTGAAAGAGCCAGGCCTGCTTTTCTTAGCATTTTCACCACAAGTCCCACTTTAATTTTCATTATTTAACTTAACCCTTTCCCCTTATCAGTTAATACTTTCCTATTCCTGTTCTGATTTGTTTATTGTTAATGCTTTTGTTACAATGTTTCTCCCAATTTTTTTGTCTCCCGAAATTTAATTTTCGATTTGATCATGTCAGAGTGACAGTGACTGACAAATGCCCAAAAAACTGTCTAACTCTCCGAATCCTTTTTGTTTGCCTTAGAGGTCCGTAAAAACTTGCTGCAGTGATGTAAACCGTTTGACACAAGTTGCTGATGATTGGCAGCGCCGTATCTCCTTTTTGAGGCTGTGTTTATACATTTTTTTAATTTGGCCCTCTTCAAGAAATCTTGCAATTTTAATTTTACAGCTGCTGACTTGCTAACCAGATCTGGCTTTCTTTGCCATTCATGTGGTGATAAGTGCTTCAGAGAGGGACAGGAGTTGTAAATGAAAATACTTTTCTCCTAATTCAGCCAGCTTCCTTGTTGTGGGTAGATTGTCACAGTGTGTAGAATAAAGAGTGTGTTTGTCAAGGTGGTGCTTTTGTAGCTTCTCCCTCTGGAAATACCCTTTCACCTGGGTCAGGACTGTGCTGCAAAACCCAGCCAGAGGGGAATTCTAATTATGCATTTATAATAATCCCACTAATTCACATCCTACTTGACTGTGTGTAATTCCAAGGGAGCTTTGATGGTGGTATTGGCAGTGGTGTCCCAAAGGAGGAAACAATGTTCTCCCCCAAGCCAACATCTTCAAATGTCTTGCAAACAGATCAGTTCACATCTACCTGTCGACCACCAAGTCCCTTACAAGATGGCCTGGGACTAACTGAATCATTTGCCACTCACTGACAGACTGAGACATGGAACACATTTAGTGCAAGACGAAAAGGGGCTGTTTTTAATGTGTTTTAAAAATGTAATGTGTTTAAATATTAAAAGACTACATATTTACGATTGCTTTATAAACTTTTTTTCTTTGTCAAATTTTCTTTAAAATGTACCATTTGCCACCCTTTAAAAAAATGTCTTGTGGGGAGAACCCCCTCACCCCCTCCTTTTGTCCATTGTGCTCGCTCGCTTTGCTTGAGACATAACACTCGACCCCAACATTTATACCCCACCACTCTCAAAACTCACCAGCCACCAGTGGGTGTAGACCTACATATCTCTACCCCCTTAAATCATGGGGTGGAGCCTCCTACAACAGGATTTGTAAGTGTAAAGTTAATATTAGTAAATTTGCAGAAGTAAGTGGAGATCTCTGCCACTGTGGCGGATCTCTCCGTACGGGAAAGTGTAGGGAAACTTATTAAAGTTTATTATACTTTAAAAAATAATTACAAAAAGATTAATATGAAATGAAGATGTAAATAAATGTTTCAAAGTCTATTTTTTAACCTAGGACTACTAAAGTAAAATGTTACAGCACAATAAATGAACATATTAAATGGTATTGAATAATGAATGACTTTCAATATATTAATTTATTTTACTAATAATAATGTTTAAACAATAACTTCAAAACAAAACAGCCTCGCTAACATTTTTATTCAATATGAAGTGATTTTTGTTAAAAAGCATGTGTTTAATTTAAACATTTTAAATGCAAATTTGAAAGTTTAATTAATTTTGTAATTGTTTAAAATAACAAAATAATGTTTTAATAATATAGATATATATGTATTTTTTAACATTATGGATATATATATATGCATATATATGTACATATATGTCTAATTATATCACCCCCCTCTCTCTCTCTGTATATATATATATATATATATATATATATATGTATATATATATATATATATATGTATATATATATATATATATATATATATATATATATATATATATATATATCCAAAAGACACCTGCTCTGCATTGAGGGCCTCACACGTCGTGTCATTCTTTTCCATTTATTGGCAGATAAAAGGTTTACAGACAATGTCCTTAAAAGCATTCTTTCAGCAAGCCTCGGGTTCCAAACATGTTTCGGGCATAGGATCGCCCTTGATCACTGGCGTAGGCAAGAGCAATTAGCAGCCAAAGTTTAAAGCGCTCCTGCGCCATCTTAAATACTCGCCCCACTGGGCTCGAGCACGCTGTGCATTCTGGTAGACATAGTTTCTACTCAATATTCCTTCTATAGTAGAAGCTGCCAATTGACTTTAACTGTTATTTTTACCACAGTGGGTTGCCTTACAGAACATTGCTGCTCACCTTCTTTTTAACATCCCACCAACTGGCAACACGACGTTCCATCAGCGCTTCTCCTTTTCGCGCTACGGATCTGCATTAGCAGCGGGGCTCTCGCGACCTGAGCCAGACCGCAATAAATCCAAAAGACACCTGCTCTGCATTGAGGGCCTCACACGTCGTGTCATTCTTTTCCATTTATTGGCAGATAAAGGGTTTACAGACAATGTCGGAGCTGTGTCGTGCTTTTGAATTATTTGGGAGAAAGCACTGGTTCATATGTTTGGCCAGCAAGCAGGCGCTGGCTTACGACACGCCCTCTCGGTAAGGAGCAGCGCGGAAGACCGGCAACAAGTTGGAAATTTGCATCAAACTGCAACGCGCGGCCCCCCCGCAGGGCCGGACTGGCCATAGCGGGCACCGGGCGTTTCCCCGGTAGGCCGCTAGGGTGGGGGCCAGTTTTGGGCCCCTGGGGGCCGTTTTTGTTACCGGGGGTCGGCAATATCGGCCCCCTGTAACAAAATCGGCCGAAACCGGCCCTCGCAAACTGCTCGGCTGCACACCCCCTCACCCAGGGGGGGCCGGCTGAGCAGTTTGCCAGGGCCGGTTTCTGTTCCTAATCCGGCCCTGCCCCCCCAGCAGTTTTATTACCATTTGGGACTCACCTTCTGCAATGGGGAGAGAGGAGGCAATACTCATTGCCTGAGAAATGGATTTGCAGGTGGCTTGGACTTCCTTCTGGGCACTCGAGCTCGTGTGAGGTCCCTAACCGATATTAATTGGGACATCACCTGATGTTTGGTTATTCCTATCACTGTATAGGCAGCCATGGGACTTCAACTACCAGCATGCAGCTGCCTGGCAGGGAGAGCGTGAGTTGGCTATACATCCTTTAATTGGAGGAGGGGCAAGATACCACCTGACAGGGAGCGGTCGAGATACATCCTCACTCTGTTTGACCCCCAGAGAGAATGAGCAGCCCGTGGAACCGGCACTGATGAAGGCCAAGTGAGGCTGAAACGCGTTTGCCAAAGCGTTTCATGGACTACCAGTACCACGCAAATGATATCAATAAAGCCATCTGCAGAACCCGGAGCTGTTTCGTGCTTTTGAATTATTTGGGAGAAAGCATTGATATATATATATATATATATATATCTCTCTACTACCCGGGGGCTTCTAGGCGCTTATGAAGGAAGTCCACAGAGCATCTGCGTGTGTAGGAGCCAGTGCAAACCCAGTTTACAGAGTGTAAAGCCACGTTTTCAGTCCTTTTCTAAAGGACAAGAGATCAGTGGAGTTTCTTAGATGAAGAGGTAGCTTGTTCCACCATCTAGAGGTGATATTGAAGAAGCTTTTGCCACCCCATCTTTGGAGGCGGGAGGATGGTACCCTCACCAGCTTCAGGGAGGCCGAACGGAGTACGCGGACTGGTGTATACCATTGGAAGCGTTTAATTAGATAAGTGGGACCTGAGTTCTGTAAGGCCTTAAATGCAATACACAATGCCTTGAACCTAATTCGCTTCTCAATCGGTAGCCAGTGCAATGTATTGAGGGCCTGTTTAGCAGATGAATATTTGGACAGACCGAAGAGCAGTCTAGCAGTGGAATTCTGAAGAACCTGTAGTTTTGTAATTACTGATTTGTTTGCTCCAACTAGTATTCCATTACAATAATCGAGTTTAGACAGCACTAAGGCTGCCACCACTGTTTTCTGCAATCCTGTTGGTATAAAGGGCAACATTTTCTTCAAGATTTTTAGGATGTAATAGATGGAAGCAGTGAGTTTGTTTACGTGGTAACAGAAGGAAAGGTTGGTGTCTATAATGACTCCGAGATTTTTTGCCTTAATAACTGGTGTTGGGAGGGTCCCCAGCTCTGCTGGCCACCATTCTGAGGACCAGAAGGAGGTGACTTTCCCAAAGAGAAGTACCTCAGTTTTATTTGAGTTCAATTTAAGACAATTCTTGGCCATCCATACGCTGACACATCTCATACACTCCTTAAAGTTCTGCGCTGTCTTAGGCTTGAGATTGATACAATAATCTGGCTGTCATCCGCGTATGATACCAATTCAAACCCATGGGATTTGATCATACGTGCCAGGGTAGCAACATATAAATTGAAAAGGGTGGGGCTCAATGATGAGCCCTGTGGCACCCCACAAGGAAGCCTGAAACATTTAGATTTGTAGCCTCCTATTTCGACAAATTGTTCTCGGTTGAGCAGAAAGGATCTGAGCAATGCTAGCGCTGAGTTTTCTACTCCAGCTTCCTGGAGCCGGTGTATTAGAATGCCGTGGTCCACCGTATCGAAGGCGGCTGATAAGTCTAATAGTATCAGGGCTGCCGATCCTCCGTTATCAACCGCCCATCTGACTTCCTCCGTTGCAGTGATCAAGGCTTGTTCAGTGCTGTGTCGGGCTCTAAAGCCATATTGAGTAGGATCCAAAATGTGATTATTCTCAATGAAAACCGCCAGTTCCTGATTCATATGTTTCTCTAGTACTTTCGCCGGTAAGGGTAACCGGGAAATAGGGCGATAGTTTCCTGCTTCTGTTTTATCCAGGTTTGATTTCTTTAACAAAGGTAAAATTGATGTTTTCTTCCACATTGTGGGAAAAGTCCCTGTTTCAATGGCCAAATTGAGGACCTCCGTAAGTGGCAAAGCAACCAACTCCACTAACAGGTGGGTTACTCGCGGAGGACAGGGATCGAGAGGGGAGCCGGATTTTATTGCTAACAGAAGCTTTGATGTTTGTTCTTGAGAAAGTGGTGTGAATTTAGAAAAGCAGGATTGGGTAAATTTGGTCGTCGAAATAGGCTGGGCTGAGGTCGAACATGTGGTAACAGATTGGACACCTTGGAGATTGACTGGTCTTAAGACAAAGGTGTCATAGATAGTGGAGACTTTATTGTGGAACGAGAAGGCCAGTGTGTCACAGAACGCTTGGTCTATTGTGCAGTTATTGTTCTCTTGTACTTGACTGAGATTCAACACTGTTGCAAAAACCTCCTTCGAGTTATTTTTTGCTCCTTCAATTTTTTCAGAAAAATAGCTGATTTTAGTTTTTTAATCAACTCTTTGTGATGTGCCAGTCTTGACTTGTATAATTCCTTTTCTTTAGGATCATAGTATTTGCGACAACGTCTTTCGTGACTGCGACACAGTCTTCTTGAGATCTTTAGTTCTACAGAGAACCAAGGTTCAGTTGGTGCTCTCCTGCTGGTTTTCCCTGTTCTTTGAGGGACAGTAGTGCTAGCTGCTACTGATATCCAGTGATGGTATTGTAATGAGGCCACCTCTGGGTCTTTTGTAAAACACGGTTTGTTTTTATTCAGCTGGGTGGAAAAATCGTTATTATCTAGAATATGCCATTGATAGCTTGATTCGCTGCTTACTGGGACGTGCTTGGAAACCGTAGGGGAAGGAGGAGTAAGAGTAAACATCACGGGACTCGCAATCAGAAGTGGTTACTCTGTCCTGTTGTTTTAACCTGCTGCTGCTATTTCTCCAGGTCTGGGCATCTTTTAAGTGTTTTTAGCAATTTGCTGCACTTTTAAAACATTTTTTATACTTGTGGTGTTATTACTGTATTGTATTGAATTTGAGGGGGGCATTTCATTGCTGGCACATTTACTAGTGGGAGGAGGATTCGAACCCTGTTCACTGAATTTTTTACCCTGACGCCGCCATATTGTAGGACGGACGCGGTCTAGTTGTTTCTCATGGGGATTATAAATCGGGTTGCTGCACGAGCGCGCAGCGGACTCGCAATCAGAAGTGGTTACTCTGTCCTGTTGTTTTAACCTGCTGCTGCTATTTCTCCAGGTCTGGGCATCTTTTAAGTGTTTTTAGCAATTCGCTGCACTTTTAAAACATTTTTATACTTGTGGTGTTATTACTGTATTGTATTGAATTTGAGGGGGCATTTCATTGCTGGCACATTTACTAGTGGGAGGAGGATTCGAACCCTGTTCACTGAATTTTTACCCTGACGCCGCCATATTGTAGGACGGACGCGGTCTAGTTGTTTCTCATGGGGATTATAAATCGGGTTGCTGCACGAGCGCGCAGCGGACGCGCGCAGCGGGCGCGCCGCTGGCGCGCCGAAGGCGCGCCTAAGGCAAGCCCGTCTGCGCCCGTCCGCGACCTTAACGCGGCCAGCGCCAGCCATACTGTTCAAAAAGGATCTGGGGTAAGAATTCATTGGTCTAGAAAACAGCTCTTGGATTGTAATGTGGGGCAATGTACCCATCCTACTTACCCTAACCTTTGCCTGACAAAACGGGACCAGGGTTTTCAATGCAATACCTGCTCCTTTGTTATGGGGGCATTGGAGGGGCCACAGGAGGCAGAGGCAGGCGGTGTCAAGTCTCCGACCACTGAGACGGACGCCAATAAGCCTACTATAAGAGCATGCCTGGTTAATTGCAGATCTCTCCCTAAGCATTCAGAGGACATCTGGCTTTCCCTTGAGCTCAATCGCTGGGACCTCATGTTTCTGACAGAAACCTGGCTTACAGACACCTCTTACCCAGATATCGCTCTGGCACTTCCCACTGGTTTTAAAATCTCCAAGGTGAATCGAGCAGATAGCAGGCGAGGAGGAGGTCTTGCGATTATTTGTAATGATAAATGGGATATCTGGTGTAAAAAATTGAGAATATTGGCACTATTGAGGCTATGTCCTTTTCTATTCAAACCTCTCTAGGACATACCTTTGCGGGCATGCTGGTTTATCGACCCCGAGTTCCGTAGTTGCCAACCTTTTAAAATTAGGGGACATTGTGGCGGATCTCTCATTAAGATATGCCAATTTTACGGTTTTGGGCGATTTCAATGTCCATATGGACAGACAGGATTGTGCTTTGGCGCTCCAAGTGACTGAGATGCTGGGTGGATTAAACTTGATTCAGCACGTTATGTCTGCCACACACTGTGCTGGTCATATGTTGGACCTTATCTTCTCTAACGACCCTACCATTAGAGTAGAGGTCCCTCTGCCTTTGACGTGGTCAGACCACTGGTTAGTCCCTTTTAGTTTGTCCAGGCACGGTGGGACATACCGGACGAGACCAGAGTCTGAAAAGAAGAGAAACTGGAGGAAAGTATCTATTGAGACCATGGGCCCGGTCTTGCATGATATCCCGCTCCAGCTCACAGGCAATCCCAGCTTAGATGCAACCTCATTTAATGAATGGGTTGCTTCCTCTCTGGACGCCATTGCCCCCATGAAAATGTCAAAATCGGCTAGGAAAAAGCCTTCCGCTCCTTGGTTCTCGTCAGAGCTCCAGTCTGAAAAAAGCATATGCAAAAAGCTGGAGCGTATTTGGCGGAAATCGTATAATTCGGATGCGAAGAGCACCTATAAAGCTGCACAAAAAATTCCATGCTCTTAAACGCTTGTCAATTAAGAATCATTTAGCCAAACAAATTAAAGACTCAGACAATTCTTCTAAAGAAATATTTAAGATTGTTCAAGATTTTATGAGACCTGAGGCCACTTTGAGTAAGATTGTGCCTTCAGCTGTTTTATGTAGGGATTTGTCCACTTTTTTCAAGGAAAAGATTCAATCTATATATTCCACATTTAAGGGGTCAGGAGAAAGGCCAATTACACCCTCGGCGTATGTTTCTCCCTGTCTTTGGACTGAATTTCAGCCTTTCTGCCCGTCTTTATCTTTGAAAGACCTTGTCAGAATTAAATCAGGCTCGCCCCTGGATCCCTGCCCAGCTAGATTTTTTAACTTACTGGCCCCTCTTTTTAACCCTCAGTTAAATACTATTTGGAACACCTCTCTCAGGTTGGGATGTTTCCCCTCAGTATGGAAAGAGGCCCTGGTCTTGCCAATTCTTAAAAGGAAGATGCAGACCCTAGTATACTCAAGAATTTCAGGCCCATTTCGCTTCTCCCGGCCCCTGCTAAAATCTTGGAGAAGGAGGTTCAAAGACAACTCTCTAATCACCTGGAGTCTAACAATCTCCTTCACGACTCCCAATCGGGCTTTAGGAAGGGTTACAGTACAGAGACGGCCCTGTTGGAAGTGGCGGAAACCATCCGAGAATCATTAGACCATGGTAGCTGTGCTATGCTTGTGCTGTTAGATTTATCTGCAGCCTTTGATACGGTCTCTCACTCGATTCTTTTAGACCGTCTGACACAGCTGGGTATCTCGGGTACCATCTTAAATTGGTTCCAATCCTTCCTGGAGGGCGATCCCAGCAGGTCTTCCTCCGTCCTTATGTCTCTTCCTCTTGCGCCATGGGCTGTGGAGTACCTCAGGGTTCTGCGTTAAGCCCGACCCTATTTAATATCTATTTGGCCCCTCTGGCTGCATTAGTTGAGCAGTGTGGCGTGCGTATAATTTCATACGCTGATGATACGCAGCTGGTGTTCTCATTTAAAGACTCCAAGATGGCCGCATTTGACAGCTTTAGGCAATGCCTAATTAAGATTGTTTCATGGATGACAGATAACTGTCTTAAATTGAATACCGATAAAACTGAGGTGATGTTCTTTAACCAACCATCACCTCCACCAGCTGATTTATGGTGGCCACTGCAGTTGAATCCCCCTCCTACCCCAGTTTTATCTGTTAGAAATCTGGGATTTAGATTTGACTCGGAATTGTTGGTGAAAGCCCAGATTGGCCGAGTTTCTAGAGCATGCTTTTGGAAGCTCAAAAGCTTACGTAGATTTCTTTATTTACTACCGATGAACTGTCGGGCCACCATAGTCCATGCTTTGGTTACGTCCCAGCTGGACTATGCCAATAGTTTGTATCTTGGCCTCCCTGCCTATCTTATTCAAAAGCTCCAGACAGTTCAAAATGCTGCTGCTAAGTTTCTTAGAAACGTGCTTCTCCGGCATCACATTTCCCCCCACTTGCGCAGTCTTCACTGGCTTCCAGTGAAGAGAAGAATCGAATTTAAGGCCTTATTACTTGCTTTTAGAGCTACTAGAGAAAGCGGACCGGATTATCTGAGGCTCAGACTTCGGAAATACCACCAAAATAGGACCTTGCGCTCGAACTCTCAGTTTCTTCTTTGCTCTCCTTCCTACCGCAAAGCCAGGATGGGAGGGCGCGCCTTTGCAGTTAGAACGGCCGCTCTTTGGAATGCGATGCCGCTCTACTTGCGCAAAGCAGAATCTGAAACCACTTTTAGGAGTGCTCTGAAAACCTGGCTTTTTGATCTCCCTTAGCCTGCCTTTCTTCTCTTTTTCATCTTCCTTTGTCTCTGTGTAGCGCCGGGACACCGCCGTTGGTGGTAGCCGAGCGCTTTATAAATGTCTTGGTATGGTATGGTATGGCATAATGATCAGTCCAGTGAAGTTGTAAGGTATTATTATATTTCAGCAATGGGCAGTCTATGAATATGGCGTCTAAAAGATGACCCGCTGTGTGGGTTGGACCGGTCACAATTTGCTCGAGTCCTGTGCTTGTCATTAAGTCAAGGAGGGCCTTAGAGTCATTATCGAGGGGGTTGTCTAAATGAAAATTAAAATCGCCCAATATGGTAAAATTCTGAGATGTTACTTTATGTTCCAAGAGTTGGCCCATAGTGTGTAAAAAGTTTGTTCTGGAACCTGGGGCCGATAAACTAGCATCCCATTGAATGAGTATACATGACTAGTCGATATCTTAAACAGAAGCACCTCAGCTTCCTTGTCTATTGTGGTATCTTTAAATGACGCTTTCAGATGGTTTCTGTAAATTATTGCCAGACCTCCTCCCTTTTTTACCAGGGCGATCCCTTCTGGTTATTGCGAACCCTTGTGGGACTGATATATATATATATATATATATATATATATATATATATATATATATATATATATATATATATATATATATATATATATATATACTTGAAGATGGAGGATCACAAGAAAACAACAGCCAGCCAGGGCAAAATTCTGGATCCCAAAGGATACAATGAGTCACAAAGAAATAAAATATCCAAGAAAGAAGTGACTCAAACAGATAGATTCACCAAATAGAATCTTCACTCATGATGCTTTTTGAAAATTCAGCTGTGTCATCTGTGCAGCCACTGAGCAAACCATCTTGTACTACCTGAGGAAGGCGGAAGCTGAAACGTTGTAGTTGAAATATATTTTTGTTCTTTGGTGAATCTATCTGTTTGAGTCACTTCTTTCTTGGATATATATATATATATATATATATATATATATATATATATATATATATATATATATATATGAGGGGTGATATATATATACATATATATATGTATATATATATATATATATATCATGTGGATTTCCAGCAGTTTAATTAACTTATTCTCCCTGTCTACTCAATTGTTGAGTTATATTTGGATTGGAGTGCCAATAGGAATCAACTCAGTCACAACTGGCCTATTATGGTTTCTGTGATTCAGCATTGTGTAAGTGTAATACCCAAATTCTGCACTGGTTGAGGTTTAATTTTGGAGATCCAATACTTGTTCTGTGTATTTTACTGGAGGTATTCAATGTTTTAAAATGTCGACCTGCAGTCACTGGACTAAGTGCATTTTTATGATGTTGTAATTGACAGAAAATAACAATGCATCCATCTAGACAAATCTGTAGATTCATTGTGCAATGATATTGGTAGTATTTTCTCTGTGCTTATGCATCACATGCATCTCGATATTGTTTAATGAGGATTTTATTTGGCGCTCTTTATGTTTGAGAAAGGTTGATCCCTACGGCTGAAACGCATCACATAGCAAAATGTTTTGTGCTACATTAGATCCTGTGCTGTGTCGGAGCCTGATCTTATTTAAAGCGGGTTGGTGAATGGATACATATATACCGAAACGCATCTGTCAGTAATCATGTTACTTGTGGCAAAATAAACATAAATTGCTAATAACCTTTCCCTGGAGTGCGCAGCATCTTTTCTGTTAGATGCACATCTATCTATCTATCTATCTATCTATCTATCTATCTGTCTGTCTGTCTGTCTGTCTGTCTGTCTGTCTATCTATCAAAAGAAAATTAATTAACCAGGTATTTGTAAAGCGCGAACTAATCACCCCTAAGGGTATCAAGGCGCTGGGGCATTCAAGAAAATTAAGCGAGCTATTGCCCAGAGTCACATGGTGCTGGGCTGGGCTGAGCTGCCGCCGGGTATCGAACCGTGAGCCCCGTGCTCTGGAGTCAGCCGCCTTTCGACCCCTCGGGTCTTTATATATATATATATATATATATATATATATATAGATAGATATATATATATAAACAGCACTTGGTTAAGCAAACGCTTGATGTGTGATCAAGGCAGCAATGCCGAAACGCGTAAAAGCGGAATAAAATCTTAGCGCAATTAAGATAACCAGTGTGGTGTCATACCTTGTGTGGGGATCAGATTCTCATCGAGAAATTGGAACTGGTATGGAGTATAGATCTAAAGATATATATAGATATATAGATATATCTCAACATACTTTCATTATATTAACATTAGTTCTTGTGGGGTATAATTTTTTCCCTGCCTCCATTTATTCGATGGGAGTGTATTACGGTACCTTTGAGTGGTCATCAGTGGTACTTGTGTTGCTCTAAGCAGTGCTTAGTTTGTAAAAAAATAAGTGACAAGCCCTCTCAGGAGGCCACTGCAGCTTGCACCACATATTCCCTTTGCTATGCTGCCAATGGCAGTACCAACGCAATTGCTAAGGATTGCACTCCTACAAGTGTGACAATTCAGCCTGTTCCAGGCCCCCAAAGCTATAAGAATGTCTTGGGCGGCAGTCATTGGCCATATTTAAATGTTGTTGTGCTCATTTTAAAATTGAACAGACAGTGCCACCATGTGGTAGACTACTACAAGCCCTGGTGTTGACAATTAAGTGCCGGTGCTGAGCACCTGAAACCACTGGCTCAAATTAAACACTGACTTTAAGGCTTGGTTAGAGTACCTTAACACATTTAAAATCTTTAGGGCTGTGGTAACTTTATAAGTGTATAAAATAATGGTAGCAAGTATTTCTGCCTGCTTAAAAACTCTTGAGACATAGTAGATCTGCTGTTACATCGCTCTTTGTTTAATAGAGACCAACCTCTGTAACTTGAACCTCTATTTATCGAATGTTGTGCGGTAAATACTACTGCTTCAAATCATTGAGTGAATATATGCTATTTTGATGTTGCGATAATATTGAGAAAATTATTTATTGTTAATCAAAAAGGAAAAAAATTAATTGTGAATACGCAAGTCAATTAGTTGAAATCATTTAATAACTACACAGGTCTACTTTGTGAGGTGCAAGTTGGAATAAATTATGAGTGTATTTCAATTTAGAAAGGATTTAAGGCAATTTCTTAAATAAATATAAGCAAAACACTTTATGTCCATGTGCCTGAAATTATAAATATGTGTAAATATACAAAGTAAATACGTCTAAACCAACTGTGCAGTGTGTTGTGTAGTACTCCCCTAATTACATTTTAGAACTCATACACTCATTCTTACTAACATTTTGCGGTTTCTGTGTTATGTATTGTCGGACGCCGTTCAGGGGGCCTTGGGACAGGCAAGGGCGCATGGGCATCAGCCATGGGGATTGAGTTCATTTACTTAATTTCCTGGGCTTGTCCTGCTATGGCTCTGCAAACTGGGCCAAGTGCAGCCACTTGACTCTCGGGGTAGCATGCAAGCAGATAGAGGCTTTTCTAGGGAGGCAGTGTGAGGATGCCCAAGCTCAGAGCTCAACAATCAACCCACAAACCCAATAAAGCAAATGTACAGTCCAGTGCTTATACTTTCAACAAATAAAGTACTTTAATCACACAGTTACACACCATACTACACACTACAATAGTCGGTGTTTCTCGGAGCTGTCTTTGACAGGCGCTGCACCCGGCGTTCCCTCTCTGTTCCCTCTCTCCCAATTTCTAGGCTTCTGCCCTGGATTCCCCCCTCTCTCTAAGGGCTGTAAGTGCACTGTGATTAAGGAAACAAATCACAAAGATGGGGACTGGGAGCATAAAAAAGAGAGGTCTAGTACCCATGCTCCCAAGAACACGCATGCAAAACACAAAAGGGTAACTGTTCCTAGGGAAGAAAAAATTTGCCTGCCTATTTGGGCTGCGGGTTTTGAAGGGGATAGAAAACGTGGTAGGTTATAGGACTGATGTGGCATAAGTGAGGGAAATATCCTCTATTTTGAAGAGTTGCCCTTGATCCAGCGCGGCTAATATAAATTCTTCTCCTTTGGACATAACATCCAGGTAAAGTTCATTCACAACAACTATACCATATGACGGTGGGGCCCATAACACCGCATAATCATACACTCTCTCAATTATTCCCTAAATCACATCTACATTCACTTTGGAGAAGAACGAAATTGCTGGAGGAACGGGATACCTTATTAAAATTAACAGGATATTACCTTAAGCATCATACATAATCAGTTTAATCCTGTCGGTTCTAAAAACATCAATGTATTCCTCTTTTTGGTCGATGGACCAACTAGTAGAATACGTTGATGGTGATTAAGACCAGCTCAATCACATTCAAAACCTGTTAAAACATTTCACTTATTATTGAGCTAAAGAACCACAAACTCGTTGTTTTAATTAGAATAAAGTTTTATCTATTTTCTTAATTGCATGAGTGAGATTCAAGTTTATTAATCATTTTAATACATTTCAATAGCATATAAGAAATAAGTTTTTTTTAGAAAGAATTTTATGCATACCCCTCTCAGATGGAGAATGAAAAGTTCACCAAAGCAGATAAATTGTAGATCACAGCATGGAACTCCCAAAACTGACTGTCTGTCCCGCTAAAGGCCTCCTCGATGGACCTCCCATACAGGTTTCCCGCATCGGTCTCGTTCCTTTTCCCAGTCAAGTTTAAAGTCCAAAATGAATATTTCTATAAAGAAAATGGCCTATTGAAGATAGCAGCAGCTTCTCCAGCATCGACGTTCAGTGCCCAAAAAATTATGCAAGAATAGCGCTCCTCCTACTTAAGAGTAGTTCCTCTTATACCCTACTACTAGCTTACTAAACGAAAAGTTGCAATCTTTGGGGGCGAGAATCACGCTAATTGGTCCATTGGAGGGGTGGCAAGAATCACCTCATTGCCCTCCTTGTTCAAACCGGTTCTAAAATTGTTTCAGGATTATACTTTCACACGACCTTTGGGTAATAGCAGTCCAATTGACAGTCCACTTAATGTTTCTCTTTTATTGGTCACTGTGGGAAGATAAGCGAGGGAGCCATATTCTTACCCTGTTTGGGGGGCCCGCCCCGTAGAAATATAGCATCTTCCGGTATCCTATGCCCCAAAGGAGGCGATCCGATAGCGGAGGGGAAACGACAAGACACACCCCCTTTCCTGTTTCCCTACAGCGGAACATCGACATGGGACCGGAAGTGGGAGGAGATGACCCGGAAGTCCGTTCCCAGGACCAATGAAAGAGGACGGGAACGAGGAAGAGTTGTCGTGGACCAACTCCGGAGAGAGAGCAAGCAGGAGGTCGGGCGAGGAGCGGAGAAACGTAGAAAGAGGTTGCGGGAGGAAGGACGAGGAGGAGTCGAGGAACGACGACGACGACATCGGAGAAGACGAGGAAGTGGAAGAGCGGTGGAGCGAGGAGTGGTGGTGCCCACCGGAGGACGCTGGAGAGCGGCCGCAACTCAGGAGAGTTGCGGCGGAGCCGGTGAGTGACCGCGTCTCAGGGGACAGTGAGGGAGGGTACGAGGGAGGCGGGAGGTGGAGCGAGGAAGCGGGGCACGGGTAATACGCACATAAAAGAACCCCGATTTCACAGGTGTGTTGTACGGTTCCGATACTTGGGAATTCCGACGTACGCCCTTATCCCTCACCGATGCACTGAGCACTTCCTATCCTCCTCGGAGTTAGTTGCCTTTCACGAGAGTCTACCCTGTTTTGGACGTGATCTCTATGACACTTGGGTGTGGTGACGGACCTACCTGCTATTGGATTTCTTAGTTGATACAACCCCCCTTTTCCGTACAGTGATTGACGGCCCCCTTTTCTCCTCTCTTATGAGCCTCCGGAGAGACACCAACCAGACGGAGAAGCCGGATCCGACCCTACAACCCGAAGCCACCAAGACGGATCAACGGGAAGAAAGCGATGGGACACTAGACATACCCTCTACTCCCCCGATCCCTGTTAATAAACAACCATTTTTTGGAAAATACATTCAGCCTCCGCGTCTGCATATCCGACCTGCCCTCCCACAAGTGGTGTCAGAAGTGGGACTGGAAGGAGACATGGAGGCGGCCCTGACGAAGATGGCGGAGAACCAGGAACATCTGGGCAAGGTGATGGAACGCTTCCTGACCGTAGTCGAGGAGGATCGGGGGAAGCTACAGCAAGTGCTCACAGGACAGAGCCAAACCCCTGGAGCTGCTATGGACAAGATCACGGAGGCCCTCGGACATCAGAGAGGGTCCACTACACTCCCTTCAGTGGTTCTGCAGCGATACGTGAGTGGGGAGGACCCTGACTATTTCTTTAACAACTTCGAGCGAATGGCCGCCGCGGCCTCCTGGCCGGCCGAGAAGTGGGGCCAATACCTGGGTCCTCTCCTGTCCGGCGACTTACAGGCCGCCTATCAGGCCGCAACAGTCCAAGGCGTGGTTCCCTATGCCGACATAAAACGCTGCATCATGGAACGCTTGGGAGTGGACGAGGAAACGTATAGATTGAAGCTGCGCCAGATGAAGGAGGGACCCCAGGAGACTCCTAGAGCTCTGTATTACAGGGTTAGAGATATGGCGGACCGCTGGTTGAAACCAGCCACTACGGACAAGGACGGGATCATGGCCAAAATATACCTGGAGCAATATCTGTCCTCCCTTCACCCGCCCATTCAGCGGTGGGTACGACAACAAGCCCATCTAACCCTTGAAACAGCGGTGGAAATCGCCAGTGCGTACAATCGAGGTCAGGAGATCCAAAAGGGGAGGGAAGATCCACCCGGGAGACCAGGAGGGATGGGTGCACATCGACTTCCCCGTCCGCCTATGATGAAGAAGCCGGAACCTGTCACCATCATACCCGGGACAGCCATAGCGCGAACCCCCCTATGGGACGCCAATGTTTTCATTGTGGAGGGATGGGACATATCGCCCGGTTCTGCCCCCAAAAAGAAGAACCGATGGAAATAGGGATGGCCCGCAACTACTATTGCTCCCCTCGAAAAGCGGATCTCCTCCCTATCATTGTACCGTGTTAGTGAATGGACGTCCAGTTACCGCGTTGGCTGACACAGGTTGCCTACAAAGTGTGGTTCGACCCCAAGACCTTGGACCCGGACTCGGTCCGATCGATGGAACAGTCGCCATACGTTGCGTTCATGGTGACACCAAGCCGTACCCCACAACACACGTACAGATACAACACCCCCATGACACGGGAACCACTCTGAAGGTGGGGCTCATCCCTCGTCTGCCGGAACAAGCCATCCTCGGGAATGACTACACCGTCCTAGCGCGGTTGCTGCACAGGACCACCCCAGAAGAAGAGGAATGGTGGACCACGGCACCCTTTTCCCAAGAAGTCGACAAGGAGTGGCCCCCGTCGAAACCCCGGAAAAGCCGAAGACAGAGAAGGGCAGAAAAAGGGAGTAACTCGCTAGTGCTACCAGTCCTACGAGAGGAGAACCCCTGGGAAACCGACAGAAGTTTCCATATGACACAAAGGGAAGACCCCGTTCTACAAGAAGCCTGGGACAAGGCCCTAGCGGGCGAAGACCCCCTTCATGTATGTCCATACTTCTTTACGAGAAAAGGGTTGTTATATAGGAAAGGGAGTCCCTCACAAACACCCCAGCTGTTAGTTCCAGGCCTGTTTCGGGAGAAGGTATTATTCCTGGCCCATAGTCACCTCTTGGGGGGGCATTTTGGTAATGATAAAACCGAAAAACACATCACGGAGCGGTTTTACTGGCCCGGCATATACCAAACCGTTAAGAAGTATTGCCGGGAATGTCCAATCTGCCAGAAAAACAATAAGTACCGTCCTCCCCGAGCCCCCTGCGACCCCTACCTATCATAGGCGAACCCTTCCACCGGATAGGGATGGACATAATCGGCCCATTATTGCCTTCTAGAAGTGGGTGTCGGTATGTTCTCGTAATGGTCGATTATGCCACCCGTTTTCCGGAGGCCATACCATTGCGCCGCCCAGACGCACCTAACATTGCTAAAGCGATGATAACAGTATTCTCACGGGTGGGATTCCCAAGGGAGATCCTAACGGATCAAGGAACCCCATTCGTATCGCGGCTCATGAGGCAGGTGTGTAACCAGTTAGGAGTGAAGCAAATACGAACAGCGGCATATCATCCTCAGACGGATGGTTTAGTCGAGCGATATAACGCCACTATTAAAACCACCCTAAAAAGCTTTTGGCCCTTGAGTCTAGGAAATGGGAAGACATGTTGCCCTTGGCATTATTTGCCATCAGGTGCAAAGAACAAAAAGTACTGGGTATTCCCCATTCGAGTTGCTGTATGGTCATAAACCACGTACCTTCTTAGAAATGGCACAAGAGAAATGGGAGACTGAACCGAGCGAGACCAAACCCTTGATAGAATATGTTTCTAACTTACGAACACACTTGGGTCAAATAAGGGCAGTAGTAAGGAACAACCTGGAAGAGGCACAAACAGCGCAAAAGAGCCAATACGACAAAAAAGCAAAAGAAAGAACCTTTGAGATAGGCGACCCTGTGTTACTGATGATGGCTTCTTCCGATCACAAATTACTAGGGCAGTGGCAGGGTCCCTATACAGTGGTAGAGAAAGTGACCCCTGTGACGTACCGCATCGAAACGGACCCGACCAGGCATACCTCCCAGATCTATCATGTCAATTTGTTGAAAAGATGGGAGGGTCCCTTGCCGGCTCTCGTGAACGTAGCAGTGACTCCAGCTCCTTTGTTCCACCAAAGCATAGACCCTGACCTCCCTGGGGAACAAAGACGTGTATTATCGGAGGTGCTGAGCCCCCTCCAGGATACCTTCTCCACCTCGCCGGGAAGGACTTCCCTCTGTGATCACGCCATAAAAACCCCTCCAGGGAAACGGGTACGTCTCAGGCCTTACCGTATCCCTGAGGCACGTCGACAGACCATTAGGGAGGAGGTTCAACAGATGTTGCAGATGGACATCATTGAACCCTCCGTGAGCGAATGGAACTCGCCCATTGTCCTTGTACCAAAGCCGGATGGTTCGGTACGCTTCTGCATAGACTTTAGAGAGGTCAACAAGGTCTCGGAGTTTGACACATACCCCTTCCTAGGGTTGACGAAATGGTAGAGAGGATAGGTCGGGCTAAATACATCAGTACGTTGGATCTGTGCAAGGGGTACTGGCAGATTCCCTTGAGAAAACAGGATAGAGAAAAACTGCCTTCTCTACTCCTGATGGTTTATTCCAGTTCAAGGTGTTGCCCTTTGGGTTACACGGGCCCCCGCCACCTTTCAGAGAGCCATGAATAAAATACTACAGCCCCATGAAAGCTATGCTGGAGCCTATATCGATGACATAATCATCTATAGTGATACCTGGAAACAACACTTACTTCACCTTTTCCAGGTGGTACAGACCTTGGAACAACATGGTCTTAAAATCAACCCAGCGAAAAGCCGTCTTGCAGCCCAGACAGTCCGCTACCTGGGTTACTTGTTGGGGGAAGGAGTTATAAGGCCCCAAAACACCAAACTCACTGCCATATCCCAGATAGCCGTGCCTCGGACAAAAGGGAACTCCGAGCATTCCTGGGGTTACTCGGATACTATCGCCGCTTTATCCCCCGTTTCTCCCAAATAGCCGCTCCTCTTACCAATCTCCTTCAGAAAAACGTCAGAACTGAGGAAATGTTGAAGCATCCCTCATCTGACGTGATGTACGCCTTTGAACACCTTAAAACTTCCCTCACCTCAGATACCGTACTAGCCAGTCCTGACTATTCACTTCCCTTCATCCTTCAGACGGATGCCTCGGATCAGGGTTTAGGGGCGGTCTTATCGCAGAACACTAAACAAGGAGAGAGGCCCATACTGTACATCAGCCGGAAGTTGTTTCCAAGAGAAAGGAATTATGCGACCATAGAAAAGGAGGCTCTAGCCATTAAATGGGCCATACACACCCTGCGGTACTATCTCGAGGGACGTGAGTTCACGTTATATACCGACCATGCGCCCTTAGCATGGCTAGCCAGGAATAAGGGAAACAACGAAAGAGTCCTCAGATGGTTCTTGTCCCTCCAATCGTACCGATTCCAAACCAAACACAGAAAGGGGTCCGAGCAAGGTAATGCAGACTACCTGTCTAGGTTTCCCGAGACCATGACATTAGTAGAGAGACAGCAAGGGAGAGGGGATGTGGGAAGATAAGCGAGGGAGCCATATTCTTACCCTGTTTGGGGGCCCGCCCCGTAGAAATATAGCATCCTCCGGTATCCTATGCCCCAAAGGAGGCGATCCGATAGCGGAGGGGAAACGACAAGACACACCCCCTTTCCTGTTTCCCTACAGCGGAACATCGACATGGGACCGGAAGTGGGAGGAGATGACCCCGGAAGTCCGTTCCCAGGACCAATGAAAGAGGACGGGAACGAGGAAGAGTTGTCGTGGACCAACTCCGGAGAGAGAGCAAGCAGGAGGTCGGGCGAGGAGCGGAGAAACGTAGAAAGAGGTTGCGGGAGGAAGGACGAGGAGGAGTCGAGGAACGACGACGACGACATCGGAGAAGACGAGGAAGTGGAAGAGCGGTGGAGCGAGGAGTGGTGGTGCCCACCGGAGGACGCTGGAGAGCGGCCGCAACTCAGGAGAGTTGCGGCGGAGCTGGTGAGTGACCGCGTCTCAGGGGACAGTGAGGGAGGGTACGAGGGAGGCGGGAGGTGGAGCGAGGAAGCGGGGCACGGGTAATACGCACATAAAAGAACCCCGATTTCACAGGTGTGTTGTACGGTTCCGATACTTGGGAATTCCGACGTACGCCCTTATCCCTCACCGATGCACTGAGCACTTCCTATCCTCCTCGGAGTTAGTTGCCTTTCACGAGAGTCTACCCTGTTTTGGACGTGATCTCTATGACACTTGGGTGTGGTGACGGACCTACCTGCTATTGGATTTCTTAGTTGATACAACCCCCCCCTTTTCCGTACAGTGATTGACGGCCCCCTTTTCTCCTCTCTTATGAGCCTCCGGAGAGACACCAACCAGACGGAGAAGCCGGATCCGACCCTACAACCCGAAGCCACCAAGACGGATCAACGGGAAGAAAGCGACGGGACACTAGACATACCCTCTACTCCCCCGATCCCTGTTAATAAACAACCATTTTTTGGAAAATACATTCAGCCTCCGCGTCTGCATATCCGACCTGCCCTCCCACAGTCACATTTTTAAGCAGTCCATTGTTAATTCATTTGGGTTCAGCTACCATTCTCACGGATGCGTGCTGAGTCTTTCTTGGCATTCTCCCCAAGTCAGGTCAACCTGACCTTGACACTTCTCACTCTGGGCTCGAACTGTACCCACGTGGTTTAGCTCTGTGGCTTTCTTCCGCTTAGAGGACATCTTTGCGTCTGCGCATTGACCTCATCTGCCTCGGCAGCCATTTTCGCAGCATGGCCTAGCAGGCCCGAACGAACTATCATGAAAACAAACACAATCATAATTAAAAATAAAGAAAATAAGCCTTTCTGTTTGCCACCCGTCATTCTAAGTACCCCAGTTAGGTGTTACCTAGCAGAAGTGACATTTAAAGCCATGTTTACTTACCATCCGCATTCTTTTGCCACAATACAATTTTACTACATAGCACAAATCATGCAATTTTGCTCTAATTAGTACGCAAATCACTATATTAATATTACTTCACTTTACAATTGTAAATAAGTTAAATTTGCACATAAATAGCGATTACCATTTGTCTAAATGTTTACCAAGGGTGTAAATTGTTGGTTAGTTCATCAAACAATTAGTAACATTAAATTATTAGTGTTATTTTAGAGGGGTTCCAAAATTATTTCATTTACCTTGCTCCATCAACTCCCCCTTTGGTGATTTTTAATATCACCACAAAAACCCATGTTACACAATTTTCAGATAAAATGTTTCTTGTCCACTTGCTTTTGTTGGTTCACACATCAGTGTCCCTTTCATCTTGTCTTTTTGTTCTTTCATACATATTTTCTTTTAATTCTTCAAGTTCTATTTCTCCCAATTCTCGTTCTCTTTCTTTATTTATCTTATTTTCTCTTTTTATTTTATTTTGTCTTTTTCTCCTTTTAATACATACATAAACTAATTTCACTAATAACACTACTAATATTACTACTGTTGCTGATATTAGAACTTTCCCTATAATAGAATCACCTATTTCAGTGAACCATTTTGGTATTGAGGAAAAACTCTTACCAAGTTTCTCCCAGGCACCTTCAACCTCCAGTGGAGCAAGCTCTTTGTGCAAATTAGTAATATTCTTTATAAACTTCTGTATATTTTCACTTTTATCTGGAATGTAAGTGCAACAATGTTGGACTTTCAGCATTCCACAGACTCCACCCTCTTTTGCCAAAAGAATGTCAAGGGCAAGTCGATTTTGCATCACCATAGCTCTCATGGCAACCATCTCGGTATTTACCATCGAGAACCCTCCAGCAGTATTCGTTGATAAACGATCTACTATTGTGGACAGTTTCCGAATCTTAAATGCATTCAAAGATATACCCACTGCTCGTATCAATGCTCCAAAAATGTCACCAACTATTTCTGAAAAACTTTCCCTTTTCCTACGTGTTAATGTTTCACCCATTCCGTGTGTTCCTTTCTCTCCTCTCTCCACATTAAAAATCTTTGGAAAGACCAGGCCTAAATAGCACGACCCATACCAATGATCCGGCAACCTGTAATAAGCTCTATTTCCGCAAATATAATAGATCCCTGGAAATATTGGATCTTTTCCTCCTTTGAATCCCCATCCTCCTAGAATTTTGTAAGTGTCTCGGCATTCACTGGAACCCACGAAATAGTTATCATACCTAGTCCTATTTCTACTAATGCACAACTTTCCCTGTTGGGGCCAATCTAAAGTCATAGCTGCATTTGTCTCTCTCTTATCATGATTTCCTCCTTTAAACGCCCAAAGGGGTGTTTTTGTCTCTTCTTCTATTATTTTTCTTTGAAACTTAATTCTTCTGCTTTCTACCATTTCTAAAAACACCTTTTCTTCTTTCTTTAATTCACAGGTAAGATTGTGCCTAACTACATATTCTAATGTTAAATCTTTATTTTCTAGGAAAAATTCACCAAACATTCTTGCTTCTTTCACCTTATTCAATTCAGGGATTATAGGAACTTTTGCAAAAACCTTATTTATGTCAGTATAATAATATTCTAATCTACCTGTTTTATAAAATAAACTAGCTATAACACTACATGTTATCCCATACGTCAAAGGAAGGTGATGATAGGTCACACCTTCTGTGACAGACGCAGGTAATTGCATACAAACATAACAATACCTCACATCCATTGTTTCTACATATTCATATAACAATTTTGTGAAAACATTCTTAGAAAAATCAGTTATGGATCTATCCTTATGTAAGTCAGTACTATCTATTAGTGTTGCTGTGTTCTGTGTGCTATCTTCTTTGTCCTTTTTCGTGTTATTCCCTAATATGGATGTTTCCTCTACAGCTAACCTAATTGGAATTGTGATTGCTAAAATAAGCCAGATAAACATCAATAAACCTGTACAAAAGAAACACATTCTACACCATCTACGCAAAAACTCACATCTAGATTTCCTATTCTCTGTGTCTACCATTTTGTTCTATTACCTAGCTGTATATATATATGTACAGAAAATGTGTCACCACACCTCAGAATGACGTATCAGCCACTCTACCCTTTCACTTTGTCTCGATTGGTACTTTCTTTAGTTCTTTTCAGAACTCTTCCTTGTCTCGTTCAGGTTTTGATGTCCAGTCCGGGTTTTCTCTTTTACCTTTTCAGACTTGTTGCACTTCACTCTCACCCATTGGTTTGCAGTTTTCTTCTGGGCTTTCGTGAGTGTTATCTTCTTCTTTGATGTCAGTCAACGCGATGTATAGCCACTCAGGTGACTTATATTTCAAATTAAGTTTCTTCACTCTCTTCGTTTTCTGCAATTGTTTTCCACTTTGTTTTCCTTGTTCCTTTTGACTTGTTATCTCATTTACTTGTTCCGCATTATTTCTATTTAAGTTTATTATTTTGTATCTCAGTCTTTTGACTTCGTGGGGCCAATTGTCTCCTTTTCTTGGCCTTTTCGGTTCACTTTCCTTTTCCTCTCGTTCAGTTCTCCAAGTACTCTTTCTTGGTCCTAGTCTCTGTTTTCTCTCTTCTTCACTTTCTTCTGATTCTGTTTCAGACCTTATTTCACTTCCTCTTATTTTGAACTTTATGATTTCCCCTTCATTGTCTAAATCTGAACTTTCCTGTGCCTTTTCTGTTGGGACACTTGTTTCTATCCCTCCTCGAGTTTCTTCCGAATTCTCGTTGGTCTCTCTGTCTGTTTCTAAATTTCCCTGTTGTTCTTCTATTTGTTGGTCTGTCCCTATTGCTCCTCGGGGTTCTTCCGATTCTTCTTCTATCTCTCTATCCAAATCTAACCCTCCTTCAACTAATTTGACAATCTTTGAAGGAAATCTACCATAACTTGTGCTTGGCTGATCATTGTCACTGTCTCTTGGTTCTGTTTCTTCGTTTATAATGTTAAGTTTCCATTTATTCTTTTGCTTTTCATCACAATCTGACTGGTCTGTTTCAGATGCCGAACTAGTATCTGATATTTCCAGATGTCGACTTTCAGGTCGATCTTCAAGTTCTGGGACTTTTGTTATTTCAAGTTCTTCTTCTGTTGTCAAATTTGTACCTGGGTCTTCCAGATGTCGACTTACAGGTCGAGCTTCAGGATCTGGAACCTTGCTTGTTTCGACTTCTGCATCGGATGCTGAACTAGTATCAGATATCTCCAGATGTCGACTTACAGGTCGAGCTTCAGGATCTGGAACCTTGCTTGTTTCGACTTCTGCATCGGATGCTGAACTAGTATCAGATATCTCCAGATGTCGACTTACAGGTCGAGCTTCAGTGTCTGGAACTCTGATAGTATGGCTGGCATGCACCCAGTTTTTCACTCCAGCACATTTGACAGCAGTTGTTGTCACCAGGATCACTTGACGTGGTTTATCCCAGCGAGGAACCAAACAGTTTCTTCTTCTGTGGACTTTTATGTGGACCCAGTCTCCTGGACTCAAATCATGAGCTGGTTTTCTTTCAAGAGTGGTCGCATCCGGTCCAACCTGATGAAACACAGAATGTACCACATCAGCCAATCCTTTGCAATAATCCAATACAAGATCATCAGTTATAGTCAGCAGTTTGTTGACAGGTACATGTGATTGTCTCATTGCTCGTCCCATGATTATTTCGTGGGGACTTAGACCTGTTTTTCTGTCAGGTATGCTTCTGATAGTCATCAGCACCAATGGTAGGGCATCAGGCCATTTGAGTCCTGTGGCTTGACACATTTTCCCTAACCTATTCTTTATTGTTCCATTCACTTGTTCTACTATTCCAGAAGCCTCTGGTCTGTAAGCACAGTGTAATTTCTGTTGAATGTCAAGAGCTTTACATATCAGTTGAATTAGTTCATTTTGAAAATGTGTTCCTCTATCTGTTTCAATCGTTACTGGAAAACCGTATCTTGGAATGAATTCTCTCAGCAGGAGCTTAGCTACAGTAACTCCATCATTCCTTCTTGTTGGATAGGATTCCACCCAACGAGAAAACAAACAAACGACCACAAGAACATACTTCAGTCTATTGCTTGGGGGCATTTCAATAAAGTCTAGTTGCATTCTAGTAAAGGGACCTCCTTCTCGCCCTATTGTTCCTAGACTCACTACTGTTTTTCTTCCTGGATTTATCTGTTGGCAGGTAAGACATCTTTGACAAAGACTCTCAGCTATAGCTCTGAATTTTGGATTTGACCAGGTGTGTCTGAAAAGTCGGATCATGGCATCCCTTCCAATATGAGCTTGTCCATGGTACATCCGTGCCATGTTAGAAATCATGCTATCAGGCATAACTGGTCTTTCATCTCTATAAACCCAAACGTCATCTTCCTCCCTTTTCCTGCATCCTGCTTTTATCCACCCATCTTTCTCCTCATAGTTTGCTTCTTCCTGTAATTGTCTTACTTCATCCCATGTTTCAACAATGTTAGTAAACAGCAAGGGACATGAAACATGCTTTCTTTCTCTTCTTCTGTTTAACGAAACCATATTTTTAGCACAATATTGGGCTATTTCGTCAGCATATCTATTACCCACGGTAATGTAGTCCGCCTCATTTTTGTGTGCAGCACACTTCACCACTGCAATCTGTTTAGGCAGCTGTATCGCCTCAAGCAATTTCTTCACAAACTCACCATTTCTAATTGGAGTTCCTGCAGACGTCAAGAAACCTCTCTGAGACCAGATCTGTCCGAAATCGTGGACCACTCCGAAGCCATACTGGCTATCTGTGATCACCGTAATTCGAACATTCTTTCCCAGTTTGCACGCCTGAATCAGAGCAATCAGCTCAGCCACTTGGGCCGAACGTATCCCTCTCAGACAAGATGCTTCCATTATTGCAGCTACTGTACACACAGCATACGCTGCACTCAAAACTCCTTCACTTGTCCTCAGACATGAACCATCCACAGACATCACATAATCTGATTCTTTTAAGGGCTCATCTTTTATATCCGGCCTAGGTTTCGTACAAAATTCAAGCACGTCCAAGCATTTATGATCGACTTCATCTTTGTCTCCTACACTCCCTTCATCTGGCAATGATGTCGAAGGATTCACAATTGTACATCTGTCAATGGTACATTGTCTGCACTCAAAATCACCTTTTCATACCTAGTCAGCCGACTATGTGTCATGAATTGAGTTTTGGTTCTTGTCAAAAGGATTTCAACAGAATGTGGAACATATACTCTCAATGGATATCCCATTACTATGCCTTCACTCTGTTCCAGACTTACACAAGTAGCAGCTACTGCTTTCAGACAGCCAGGCAACGCTTTTGCCACTGGGTCTAAAACAGCGGAAAAATATGCAATAGGTCTTTTCATCTTTTCATGTCTTTGCACTAAAACTGAAAGTGCACATCCATCTCTCTCACTACAATACAGCTCAAATTCTTTTTCATAATCAGGCATTCCCAGGGCTGGTGCTTCACACAACCTTGTTTTTAATTGTTTGAAGGCTTTCATTTCTTCATCATTCAATTCAAACGGATCCTTAACATCCTTTTTTGTCAATCGCTGTAAAGGTTTTGCAATCAATGAAAATCCACTTATCCACTGTCGACAATACCCAACCATTCCAAGGAACATTCTCACCTCTCTCTGTGTCATTGGAGCTCTCATTCCTCGGATAATTTTTATTCTCTCTGTTGTTCCCTTCCGCATCCCCTTCTCAATCTTGTGACCTAGGTATTGAACTTCCTGCTGACAAAATTGTAATTTAGACGGAGACACTTTGTGTCCTCCTTCGGCTAACTGGTTCAATAAAGCAATTGTGTCGGTAACACATGCTTCTTTGGTCTTTGATGCCACCAACAGGTCATCAATGTACTGAACCATCACAGATTTTTCAGGCATTTTTAAATCTTCTAAGTACTTCTTTAGGATCTGATTAAAGATTGAGGGGCTTTCTGTATACCCTTGAGGAATTCGGCACCATGCCAAAATACGCTCTCCGAACCGGAATGCAAATAATGGCTGGCTTTCTGGATGTAATGGAATAGAGAAAAATGCATGGCACAAATCAATGACTGTGTACCATTCGGCATCATGTGGAATCTGATACAGTATTACAGCGGGGTTTGGCACAATTGGACAACAAGGAATAACAATTTTATTTATTTTCCGTAAATCTTGCACTATCCTATATGTCCAATTTGGCTTTTTCAGTCCCATTATAGGTGAATTACATGGACTGCTCATTATTTCTTTCAAAATTCCCTGTTCAATCATTTTATTTATTACGGGTGTTATTCCTTCAATAATTTCTGGCGTCAATTTGTATTGTGGAGTATTTGGGTAATTTGTTCCTTCTCTTACAGTAATTTTTACAGGGTCTACTCCTCTCATTAACCCAATGTCTTCGCCTGTAAAATCCCATACATCAGATCTGTTTCTTTCAACTCAATTGGGATTTTCTCTACATCAAACACAGGAAACATGTCATTTACTCCTGGCTCTAGTTCTGCCATTGTCATTTTATATAGTACATCTTCATCTGGTGTCTGAAATGCAATCCCATCCGGGGTACAATAAATGGTGCAATTCATTTTACAAAGCAGATCGCGTCCCAGCAAGTTTACAGGACTGCAATCACACACCACAAATCGGTGCATTTCTCTGAATGGTCCAACTTTCACCTCTACTGGTTTGGTAAGAGGCGCTTTAATCTGCTGGTTTGAAACACCTACGACTTGGATATATTCACCTGAGAGAGGAAGGTTTGGAATTTCCACTGATCTAACAGTAGAACGGGTAGCTCCAGTGTCCACAAGGAATGTAACATTTGCACCATTTACTTCTCCATCCACAAATGGACCTGACTGATCTACCTCTAAAGTTGCGCCAAGTATGCACTCTTCCTCCTCTCCTAGGCACCGTCATAAACTTTCATCCGATTCATTCCCATCCTGTCGTAACCAATACTGCGATATTGCAGCTGCGCGCGGCAATTTTGTTTCCTGCTCTCCTCCGTAGAATCCTGTCTCTGCACTGTATCTCTGAGGGTTTACACTCTTGGGAAGAGGTGGTTGTGGCACCTGACTCTGTTGAGTAACTACCTGCGGTTGCTGCAGCTGTTGGTAACTCACCTCACTCTGCACCTGTGGATTTAATGATTGATTTTCCGTATTAGCTTTTGGAGGAAATTTACACTCGTTTCTCCAATGCCCTAATTTTCTGCAGTTGTGGCATGGCCACTTCTTCTTGGACTCCTCTATACTCATTTGACCTTTACCTTTACCTATATTCGGTTTGGATTTAGTCTGTCCTGTCTCACTAGTCTGATTATTCATTTGAGCTTCTTGTTTTTCTGCAACTTTTACTTGTGCCCACATCGCCTTTTCTTTTAATTTACGCTGTCTACACTCAATGTCATCACTACAATATTTAGCATATCTCAACACTTCGTCCACAGTGCTGTTCTGCCAATATAACATATGTTGCTTAATCATTTCACTTATCTCTGGTTTCAATCCATAAACAAATTTATATACAAAATGACTCATGTCCTTTTCACTCAAAGTCTCATAACCGCTATACTGTTTGAAAACCAAAAGTAGCCTTTCATAGTAGGCGTGTACAGATTCCTTACTCTCTTGTGTAGTTCTGTCAATCTTTACCCAATCAGTTTCTTTGGGTGGAATTTTGTTTTTCAAAAATGTAATAACCTGCTCATATTTTCTCATTACTTCTGGACCTGGCGCTCCAGTTTTTGCATCTCTAGGATATTCTACTGTTGGCCAATCAATGGTAATCTTACATTCTGTCCATAAATCTGCTGGTACTACAATGTCAAATAATCCATCCAAGTCTACCCACAACACTTTTGAAACTTTGACAAACCTTTCCACTTGTCTGTACCATTCTACAGGCTTTTCTCTTAATTTCGGAAAATCATTTGTAAATGACAATATATCTTGTCTGGACCATGGAACATGTACATAGCTACCTCCTGGAGTTTCTCTCATTGGATACTCTCATACAATTGATTCCCTATCTTTCACCGTAAAAGCCAAAAATGCTTTGTCGGTTGTTCCCTCTTTTCTTTTGGTCCACCTGCTCCTCCATCTGTCTATATCTCCCCATTTTCTCAACAAAACGATCAGTTCTTTTATCTGGGTTAATCGTCCTGATGTGTTCAGATTTTCTATATCTTTTTCACAAAAATCTACCCTATATGGTTTCTGACTTTTACAAATTCCACTCCCAGTTCATTCGCTGTCTCTTCCAATTTTTCATGTAAATTTCTAGCTCTCCACGTAATACTCTTGCATAAAAACATGATCTCCTCATCCTGATATGTTTTCAATTTTTCTGTACCAATAGTCCCTAAAATCAACTCTTCCATGTCTATCTTTAGCCTGATTACATCCAATGGTTGCGGTTCTGTATCTTTCTTTTGCAAATTTCTCATCCATTCATTTAATTCATCTGGAGTTGGACCTACAGGTGTACTATTTATTTCTATCCAATTTTTGTTTCTCTCTGGCGTTTCAGATGCTGACTTGGTTCCCATAGGAATCCTTTTTATCTCACTCTCATTTACTGTCAAGTTAGTAGGCGGACTCGGTCTATATGAGCTAACCAAATCTCTTGCCTCTCTAGTTTCTGTAACTATCCCTTCTCTCGTTCTTTGCATATTCGAGTTTATTGGGATGGTTAAGGAATGCTCATCTATTCTTTGGTTTTCAAAAACTGGTATTACGGGTCCTATTGTCACTGGCACAGTCACAGCTTCCATGTTCATTGTTAACTCTCTTATTTTCTCAGTCAATTTTCTTGTGGTTTTTGCTAACTCAGCTGCATTGCCATTGTCAGATTTCTCACTTTGTGGAGTTTCTAACTGTTCATTTGACCTATTTATATCGTATCTTCGTTCTGGGCTTTTATTCCTCCCAGTTTCCATTGGCGGTGCATTGGGTGTCACCACCGCAGAATTCTGTTGATATGGAGGTGGTTTTCTGTTTAAAATGTCTTCCAGCAATTCATCCTCCGTTTCGCTACCTCCATACCCATACCTTTCTGTAGCTGTATGTTTCTTTTTCTCTGTACACTTCCTTCCTGCAACCTCTTCAACTGTTATGGCTGGAAACAAACCATCTGTCATATTAGCGTATCTCCAACGTCTCATCCTGTCCTCATGATTCACTCCCCATACTCTTCCATGAACTAAACTATAATTCTTTGCACCTCTGTGTCTTTCTCTTTCATACATCTCGTCTTCCCATTCACCTAGCGCTTCAAATTGTGTTGGTCTAGGTCTTGGCTCAAGTTTCATCATTTTCTCTCTTAAATTCCGAAGTACAGCCGTACTAAATGAACCATTTTTTGGAAAAGCCAATACTCCATCATTCTGAGTATATTTTGGCCAATTCTCTAACCAAATGCAAGTATGATAACCATATTTCAGCATCATATGAGAAGCTGGTGTTTTCGGCGGAGGAATTACCTGTCCTTCTCTAGTCACCACCTTCTTGTCTTTCTTGAAAAAGTTTTTAATTTTCGCCATCCATGACGGTTTCTCTCTACAATACTCATAATAAGCCATATTGCACGATTCTTCCTTTCTGACAAACTCACAACTCGGTTCTGTTTACTATGTGCTATTCTGACCTATCCCAGCGCGTCTCACACTAGCGCACCAATCCGAACCCTCTACGTCACTCTCTTCGGACCTATCCCAGCGCGTCTCACACTAACGCACCAATCAGGACGTCCTTCGTGTTTCCAAGCACTAGCCAATCCCAGCGCGGTCTTTTGTCAACGTCAGTCCTACTCCTGACCCCTCCTTTACAAAAATTATCGGCACTTTTCTTTTGACTAATCTTATTAGTTAAAACGTAAAACACATTTCCATTGTCTGTTTTCGCTAAACAAAAGAGATAGTTTATTCTATCTTACAAGAATACCAATTCGTTCGATAAGTGTAGCACTTCCCTCTACCTTACCCTTCTTTCAAGCAAGGGGTAAACCCGTTTCTCTGGGGATAAAACACATGTGGAGACTACACTGCTCCTGAGAATTAAGGCCAGAGTTTCACAAGAAAATCGGTTGCTATTTCACTCATACGCGTTTTATACATGAAATGTCCCTATCATAACACAACCTGTGTTATCACCAATATGAAAATCAGACAATGCACTATTCCATGTGACTTCTCTTGCCACACGTGTCCACTTCCTACTTCCCGGAAGCTTCAAAATTTCCGACTTACATATAACATAATACAATTCGACATGAAGTGTTAGACATGAAATAATCAATAATCAATAACCAATAATAACCATAACTCTGCTACCAAGAAATCTGATCCAGCGCGGCTAATATAAATTCTTCTCCTTTGGACATAACATCCAGGTAAAGATCATTCACAACAACTATACCATATGACGGTGGGGCCCATAACACCGCATAATCATACACTCTCTCAATTATTCCCTGAATCACATCTACATTCACTTTGGAGAAGAACGAAATTGCTGGAGGAACAGGATACCTTATTAAAATTAACAGGATATTACCTTAAGCATCATACATAATCAGTTTAATCCTGTCGGTTCTAAAAACATCAAGGTATTCCGCTCTTTGGTCGATGGACCAACTAGTAGAATAAGTTGATGGTGATTAAGACCAGCTCAATCACATTCAAAACCTGTTAAAACATTTCACTTATTATTGAGCTAAAGAACCACAAACTCGTTGTTTTCATTAGAATAAAGTTTTATCTATTTTCTTAATTGCATGAGTGAGATTCAAGTTTATTAATCATTTTAATACATTTCAATAGCATAAAAGAAATAAGTTTTTTTTTAGAAAGAATTTTATGCATACCCCTCTCAGATGGAGAATGAAAAGTTCACCAAAGCAGATAAATTGTAGATCACAGCATGGAACTCCCAAAACTGACTGTCTGTCCCGCTAAAGGCCTCCTCGACGGACCTCCCATACAGGTTTCCCGCATCGGTCTCGTTCCTTTTCCCAGTCAAGTTTAAAGTCCAAAATGAATATTTCTATAAAGAAAATGGCCTATAGAAAATAACAGCAGCTTCTTCAGCATCAACGCTCAGTGCTCAAAAAATTATGCAAGAATAGCGCTCCTCCTACTTAAGAGTAGTTCCTCTTATACCCTACTACTAGCTTACTAAACGAAAAGTTGCAATCTTTGGGGGCGAGAATCACGCTAATTGGTCCATTGGAGGGGTGGCAAGAATCACCTCATTGCCCTCCTTGTTCAAACCAGTTCTAAAATTGTTTCAGGATTATACTTTCACACGACCTTTGGGTAATAGCAGTCCAATTGACAGTCCACTTAATGTTTCTCTTTTATTGGTCACATTTTTAAGCCGTCCATTGTTAATTCATTTGGGTTCAGCTTCCATTCTCACGGATGCGTGCTGAGTCTTTCTTGGCATTCTCCCCAAGTCAGGTCAACCTGACCTTGACACTTCTCACTCTGGGCTCGAACTGTACCCACGTGGTTTAGCTCTGTGGCTTTCTTCCGCTTAGAGGACATCTTTGCGTCTGCGCATTGACCTCATCTGCCTCGGCAGCCATTTTCGCAGCAAGGCCTAGCAGGCCCGAACGAACTATCATGAAAACAAACACAATCATAATTAAAAATAAAGAAAATAAGCCTTTCTGTTTCCCACCCGTCATTCTAAGTACCCCAGTTAGGTGTTACCTAGCAGAAGCGATATTTAAAGCCATGTTTACTTACCATCCGCATTCTTTTGCCACAATACAATTTTACTACATAGCACAAATCATGCGATTTTGCTCTAATTAGTACGCAAATCACTATATTAATATTACTTCACATTACAATTGTAAAAAAGTTAAATTTGCACATAAATAGCGATTACCATTTGTTTAAATGTTTACCAAGGGTGTAAATTGTTGGTTAGTTCATCAAACAATTAGTAACATTAAATTATTAGTGTTATTTTAGAGGGTTCCAAAATTATTTCATTTAACTTGCTCCATCACCCTCACACACCGTAAAGGTGTCATGCTTCATCATAGGGGTTTTATTGCTACTCGTGGGGGTGGCGCTGCAGTCCCCCACGGGCCCTGCGAGAGGGCTCTTTGGCGCAGATCTTTTTATAAAAATGCCATAGAGGTGAGTGCGGGTGTGTGGGGATAGTGCTTAAGTGAGTTGAAAATACCCTTGTGGTCCCCGAAAAATAATCTTATTCTTGGGGCTTTTAGGTATGGTTAAAAGCAAGAAATCAAACTACGACCTTCCTCCGATGAGGAAGTGTAGTTTGGTTTAAAAAGTGTGAGTAGTGATAAAGGTCATGGGGTCGACATGTTTCACGCCCTAATTGTCCAGAAGGGATCCTTGGCATTTCATCAGGACCAAATGAAATTTAAAAGAATTTAGTTAATGTGAAAAAGTGCAAAAGATCAGGGTGGAGAACATCCCTGATTAGCAAGTCTTAATTAGACTTGTTCAGGCGTTGGCCACAATTTTTTTTATATATAGAGGCAATCACCCAGATTCAACAATCCAACCTAAAGGGGACAAAAGAAAAGAGAAAAGAAAAAGTGTATCAATAACACTGAGCCACATGAAGTGTGCATTGGCTAAATACATCGACAGTCCAAAATAAATAAAGCATGATGTTTTGGATAAACTGTGGTCATGTCTCACAGCTTGCGTTGATAGCAATAGAGTGTGACCGACATGAGCGATACATATCCATAATGTGAAAAGACACTGTGGTAGTCTTAAGTGCATTCAGTAATATACCCTCAGTGTCATGCCTCAAGATGTGAGAGTGAAGGGATACTCTCACTCACCATAAGAGATTGAAGGGGGGACTTCAACGGAGGTAGCGGGCACATGCTGGGGTTACCTGTGAGGTAAAAGGAAGACAGAGTCTTGTCTAGCATGGGATAGAAAAAAGGGAGACTGGGGGTATGCACAGGGGACAACACAGAGACATGATGTCCGTGGATCTAAGATACGGTACTTACAGTGACCCTTCAGAGTGATTGGCAGTCTCACCTCCCCACAACCGATACCGCCGGAGGAATCGTACTGGGGATGGTGGCGCGGATTTATAGCGGTAGAGAATATGACTTGAAGCCGGTCACATCTGGGAAATTGAACCGTAGTCGGATGTGACGTCGGTCAAGGGGGTGTGTCCGTGACCAACTCTGATGTTTACTACATAAACGGTGGCCATCTTGGAATGGTGAAAAAGGCCACCAGGTCACACAAATGAGAATCTTAAAAATGATGAAAATATGAAGCTGTGTCAACTCCAACACAGCGGTTACTATTATGTGACACAAAAAGTGTGTAGGACCAGTAGGTGGAGAATAATGTGTAGACTACACATTGTGAGGGGAAGCCTACGTGTATGCCTGTGAACAGGCACAAGTGAGTTTGCTTAGCGCTATGCAGGAATGTCTAACAGGCTAATGTAGCGTAAGTGATCTAAGAGATCTTTCAGGATGATCATTGTATCTCGTGTGGGTATACTCAGCATAATGTTGCGATAGGTGTGCTTAGAAATAATCAGATTCAGAAGGCTAGATCATATTCTCTATTCTATTGCTATAAATCCGTGCCACCATCCCCAGTACGATTCCTCCGGCGGTATCCGTTGCGTGTAGGTGAGACTGCCAATCGTTCTGAAGGGTCACTGTAAGTACCGTATCTTAGATCCATGGATATCACGTCTCTGTGTTGTCCCCTGTGCATACCCCCAGTCTCCCCCTTTTTCTATCCCGTGCTAGACAAGACTCTGTCTTCTTTTTACCTCACAGGTAACCCCAGCATGTACCCGCTACCTCCGTTGAGGTCCCCCCTTCAATCTCTTTGAGTGAGCAAGACTATCCTTTCACTCTCACATCTTAAGGCATGATGCTGAGGGTATATTACTGAATGCACTTAAGACTACCACAGTGTCTTTTCTCATTATGGATATGTATCGCTCATGTCAGTCACACTCTATTGTTATCAACGCGAGCTGTGAGACATGACCACAGTTTTTCCAAAACATCATGTTTTATTTATTTTGGACTGTCGATGTATTTAACCACTGCACACTTCATGTGACTCAGTGTTATTGATACACTTTTTCTTTTCTCTTTTCTTTTGTCTCCTTTAGGTTGTATTGTTGAATCTGGGTGATTGCCTCTGTACAAAAAAAATATTTGGGCAACGCCTGAACAAGTCTAATTAAGACTTGCTAATCAGGGATGTTCTCCACCCTGATCTTTTGCACTTTTTCACATTACCTAAATTCTTTTTAATTTCATTTGGTCCTGATGAAATGCCAAGGATCCCTTCTGGACAATTAGGGCGTGAAACATGTCGACCCCATGACCTTTATCACTACTCACACTTTTTGAACCAAACTACACTTCCTCATCGGTGGAAGGTCGAAGTTTGATTTCTTGCTTTTAACCATACCTGAAAGCCCCAAGAATAAAATTATTTTCGGGGACCACAAGGGTATTTTCAACTCACTTAAGCACTATCCCCACACACCCGCACTCACCTCTATGGCATTTTTCATAAAAAGATCTCCGCCAAAGATCCCTCTCGCTGGGCCCATGGGGGACTGCAGCGCCACCCCCACGAGGAGCAAAACATGTCCTATGATGAAGCATGATACCTTTATGGGTGTGTGAGGGAAACTCTTCAAAATAGAGGATATTTACCTCACTTATGCCACATCAGTCCTATAACCTACCATGTTTTCTATCCCCTTCAAAATCTGCAGCCCATATAGGCAGGCACATTTCTTCTCCCCTAGGAACAGTTACCATTTTTTGTTTTGCATTGTGATTAAGGCTCAGGTGCTTTACAATCACCCCAATGCGTATGTGTGCTTAGTCTTTTAATTTTACCCCCGTAAGGTATGAATAAGTCCTATTTGGGCACTTCTGGGCTTACCAGCAGTCTGGCAGCATGCCAACGCTCTTGTGAGAGCAGCGTTGCACTGCCAGTCTTGGGTGGAGTCTCCGCAGCGCTGGGCACAGGGCTACATTTGGAAGTGCACCCGCCCAGCCTTCACTTTCTGGTCGCAGTGGACTCGATGTAGCGGGATCACTATGACCTGTGCAGTTGATCATCAACTGATGGAGTAACCATGGAAAGACAAAAGTCAGATCCCACCTAAAAGCTTCCTCACTCTTCACAACAAAGTTTGCTGTCTGACCCTTTACCCTAAGAGCAGTGTTCAGGAAGACTAATCAGTAGATCCTTGCTATCCAAACAGGCTCGTAGAATATCTAAAGGAGCCCTGCCTTCGCTCCCCTCATGTCATTGTCTATGTGTCCACCCTCCAGCTGCAGGAATGCGAGCAATACACTTCCACTGTGTAGGAAAACAGTCCTTACCCACTATCTTATGCAAGAGTAGACCAGAGGTATCCATAATGGATCCCACTGCCTTCCATTACTCTGGCTCACTCATACACACCATGCATAGACACAACAGCACGCTTAACCCGCACTCCGGACGCTAGTGCGAAGGACTGTGCAAGGCCATAGAAGCGTAACTTTACGCGAGTGGGCCAGTTAGCCTTCTCTCCAATGACCCTGATCAAAGGTGTGGTCATAGGCCTTATTGCGAGTCTGGCAGTCCACCGACTGCCAGACTAACAGGGGCGTGGCAATGCTGGTCTCCTGACAACCCTATTACGACCAGGGAAGTCGGGCCGCCCTGGGACCACAGCAACCGCCAGGGATCAGAGATCTTGAGGCCGCAATATGCTTGGTGGGGTGGCTGGGGCCCCGCCAAGCATATTCCGAGTTTCCTCACCGCCACATTTTTCATGGCGGAGCGACCTCATGAAAAGTGTGGTGGTGAGGAAACAAAGGGGGCCCTACAATGCACCCTTTTGCCTCTATGCCATGGGGTGCATGCAGGGGGCCACATTGTGTGCCCCCCTGTGCGCATGCACCCCAGTACCTGCACGGCAAGGACTGCAGCAGTCCATGCCATGAGGGGACTGATTATGACGTTCCCATTGCAGTGCCTATTTCATAGGCACTGCTGTGGGAACGCCATAGAACTGACCACCATACAGGAGAAAACTCCTGATTTGGTGGGCGGTTCAACGATGGGTTTGGCGGTGTGGGCGGTCCCGCTCCTGCACCACAAAACTCGTAATGAGGCCCATAGTATTGATATTTTAAACAAGTTATGCTGCCGCCACCACTCTATGTACTAAATCCAGCGACATAGGCAATAGTCCTCTTTTACGAATGAGGGTACACTTGGTGCGCCTCTCCAAGTCACAGGACAAGTCTGGAACCTCTCCTTGTAAGGGGAAGGTCTAGACCTTTGCACACATGCTAGCTGAGTCTGACACCAGGGGCAAAAATGAGAAAAAAAAGATACCATATACACACAGTCGGGCACTCATGGCACGGGTAAAACATCCGTTCACCATGCAGGGAACATTTCCCATCCCGGTAGGTATGTATACATGTGAAAATTGTATACAACTTCGGCAAAAGGCACCACAGTGCAGTATGGGGTCATAAGAAAGGAATCAACTTGTCCTTGTAGGGGACGCTGGGCTCTGAGAGGAGAAGTTAGCTTACTGCATCAGGATGCAGTGTTCCTTCATGTGGTGTGTCTTCTGTTCTTCCCTGAATTGGAGTAAGGTTGGGGTGGTCCTGATGAATGTCGATTCAGATCCTGGATGCATAGATGGAAAAGCTCTGCTGCTTTTTTGTGTGCACTTCTTGGTACAGTATAGTAATGGTGACCTGGCTGTGGGTGTGCCCAGAACCACTGGAGGTGGTGTGCTTGCCAGTCAGATGTCAGTCATGATGGCTTGTGTAGGTGATGTAGATGGAATTTGAAGATTTTTGAGAGCTCACTTTGCCCATGTCTTAAAACGTCTCTGGCGGACACAGCAAGGCGCTGACATTTGAGAGACCTGGCGCTGGTGCTCAGTGTGAGACGTTCCTGCTGCAGTGTGAGGAGATGGCATACTGGGCAGTCGGGGAAGTTGGCACAGATAGAGAGGGATGGTGGTGGAAATGGCACCTTTTGTAGTTCTAAATTCACTCCTTAAATTGTCTCCTTACAGATCACGTAAAGGCGATTATATTTTCAATGTTTGCTACACAGCCACCCTCTGTTGCTGTGTCATCCTCGCACAGCCCCATCCGTCCCTGAGCAGACATCAGCTGCCCCTGGCACACTCTTTGCCAGGAGCAGCTGTATAGGCTACCCTCAGATTGACCTGAGCTGGCCATCTGCCCCACCACCTGCCCTGTGTCTAGTCAGCTGCCTGGCATATGCTGTGAGTCACTGCTATGCCTGGTTTACCCACCACCATGCCCCACTGTTAGACATCATGCCTTGGCTGGGCACCTACAGTGCCTGGCAAGTCGCTCGCCATGCCCTGTCAGACAACCATGTGAACAGTCAGCTGCCTGCTGTGAGACAGACCCAGTACTGGTAGTGCACAGGTGCCAGTGCTGGGAACCCGTGAGAACTGTGTGCCTGTTTGCAGCAGTGTAGTATGTCTGCATTTCTCTCTCTCCTGACTTTCTCCCCTCTCCCTCCCTGTATTTGTGGTCTGTTCTCTGTTTCTCATGTGCTTTCTGCCTGTATATCTCTCCATCTCCCAGCCCTCTTTATCTATCTGTAATACATTGGATTCTGCAATCCCTGTATAAATGCACATCTCTAATTTCTTTATAATTGCCGCCTAGGGACGCCGATTATAAAGAAAAGACGTCAGTACTCGACTGCAATAAGTTATTGCTGCCAAGTTCTGGTCACAATGCCTACTGCCAGAGCAAGCAGCCAAGGTGAAAGACAGGTCAGGTCACGGAGCAGCTGTTTAAAGCAACAACAATGAAATGTAGCTTTTCTTTCTTCTGGTCTATTTTTCTAGCTTACAGTGACCAGCAGAAAGAACATGATTATTTCTTGTGTTCCTTTGCTAATTATAGAAAAGTTCAAATCTTTCTGCATGCTTCTACACATTCTGGATTATTGCAGCTTTTTAAAAAAACAAAAACAAAACAACAACTGCATTGTATTGAACTGTTTCTAATATTTTTTGCACCAAATATCTGACAGGTTTTTGATGTGCTTAATTTGGAACTAGATGTTCTATTTTTCTTTGTCATGTTTGCAAACATGATCTCTTTTTCTTTGTCATGTTTGCAAACATGCTCTCTTTTTCTGCAAGAGCTATACACCAAGGTTTTAAGTTGTTTGTGAAAAAGGTGATGGTGTGACCATATATTTTATGGGATAAAGTACCCACTGCCGTACATGATAAGGATATTGCAAGTCACCTTGGAGTTCCATAAACTTATAAAGGCCTTTAGCCTCGTTCCTCTCTATGGTTGTGAAATTGCTTGGTGACTTGCAGTATCCTTATCATGTACGGCAGTGGGTACTTTAATCTATCTATCTATCTATCTATCTATCTATCTCCTTCTCTTAGTCTCTCTCTTTCTGCCTCACTTTTCTTTCTTTCTGTTTTTGTTGCACTCTGTCTCTCCTCTCTTTCTTGCTCTCTCACTTTTTTCTCTCTCTCTCAACTCCTTTATCGCTCTCCTACCCTCTCTTTCTCTTATACACACCCTACCATCTCACAGCTCTCTCTTTCTCATATCTCTCCTTTCTTTCACCTTCTCTTTCTATGTCCACTATCTCTGTTCCCTTTCTCTATCTCTCCTCCTCACTATCTCTGTTGCTAAGCCTTTTTCTTTTCCTTATTTTCGCTTCATTTCTTCTGCATCTATCTCTTGTTCTCACTTTCTGGCTGTCTCATTCTCTGTATTCCACTCTGGTTCTTTCTCTTTTTTTCTCTCCTCTCATATATTTCCCTTCTCTTTTTCTTTCTTTTTCTCGTTCTCTGGTTTTCTATCTCCTATTTCTCACTTGCTCTTTCTCTCACTGCTACCTAGCTCTCTGTCTGTCTTGTCAGTCTCTCTCATCTTCCTACTCTTACCCCACTTTATTCCTCCTGTTTCTGTTTGCAGTCTCTTTCTGCATTCCCGATTTGTTTCTCTTCTAAACCTTATACCAGTACCTGACCTCCCAGTCTGTCTTCGTCACTCTCATGATTCCTCCATCAACTTTTACCCTTCACCTCAGTTTGTCTCTTCAGTCCACCCTCTCTCTAAGTGCTTCTATGCTTCCAGCCTTCGTTATCTCTCTCTGCGTTTTATCTGAGGCTATTTCTTCTTCTTCCTTGTCTCGTTTATAGTCTGGCATCTCAAGCCAGACCCTGACTGCCTTGTGTTGGCCACCAAGGTCCTCTATCTCCGCATATCCCCATTTTATGGATTACTAGGGGCCTACTCTGAATGGAAAAGAATAGGAAAACACCACACACCTGAGTCAAAACTCACACAACTCACATGAATTTGACATGAAGAAATAAAAAAGTTATAACTAAAACCCTCACCTAACTCCTCTTCCCCTGGGACTACCTGACTCACAAGACGCGGCATACCAGCTCTGGGATATAAGATGCATCCTACCCCCTTTATGAGAAAGAGGACTTCGCTGAGCAGGAGACAGACCTTGTAGTTAACTATTATTTTGATCGTTACAGGAAACTACATGTTATGCTTCCTTACAGCCTCAGTGGAGTATCTCGCCTTTCAGGTGTCTGTTAAATCCCTTCCCCATTGCAGTATCAGGTGTGTACAATGTATATTAAGCTTGGGTACAACATGTCTATTACATTACTTCCACAGTATTTTTTTAATTTAAAAATTTTACATTGAAAAAAGTTTTAACTAGTTTTTTTTTTAACATTCCTCTGCCTTGTAGTAAGGGTGTTAAATGTGTTTGAAGCTTTGTTATAAGGTGTGTATTCGATTACTGTTACATTATCAAATCAATGTAATAAATAAAAAAAATTCTAACCAATTAAAATATATTAAATCAACATTTTATAATGTATTATATAAAAGATTTATCATATAAAAATATGTTTTCAAGTCTTGAAAAAGAAATTAGCATTTAAAATATGAGAAAACAATTATCAAAACTAGTTTTATGATTGACACATTTAAAAAAAAATGAGGGTACAAATGTAACTTTTAAATAAATTATTTTATATTATTCCCTGTGTGATGTTAATGCTATTCTCTGCCACCAATGATTTCTGTCAGAGCGTCTTGCCACACTACTGACTACCAATTTGTGATTTATTTACTTACTCAAAGGCTTGGCTGGAGTAGTTTGAAGCCTGTGTTGTCAGTAGTACTACTGTAGAAGGTGTGGGTGTCACCTTTGTAAATTGTAATTGTCTTAATCATTTTTGGGTGTGTTTTTGCATTTGAATGTTCCTCCTTAAATTTTACTTAAACCCCTCCTGTTTAGTAAAAATATTCCCTGTTTTCCTACCACACCCCCGTGCCTCCCACCTTTATTAATAAGAATGGAGAGCTCCGTTTCTGGAGATCCCTGCACTAGTGGTGGCGGTCTCCACACAGAGGAGAGGCGGAGGACTAGGTCTCTGGCCAGAGGTTTGTGAATGGCATTTGTGAGGATGGGAAACAGTACTACAAGAATACTACTTCATGTACTCAAAAAGGCCTTTGTGAATAGGCCCTGATGTGTTAGCATGCCAGTCTACCCCATCCTCGCTTTCACTCTTTCCATTCTGCACCCCCTTCTCTTTCTCTCACTTTCTTTCCCTCACTTTTTAACATTCTCTTTTTCAGTAGTTCCAAAGAGACTATTAATGTCTTTTGTTCTTTTTCCTTCGCCAGTGTCTAGCTGTATGCACTCTTTACTATCCCAGTCCCAGTCTAGCTCAATTATTTTTCTCTCTGCCTTCTTTACATTCCCAGTCTAGCCCCGTTTTTTTCCTCTCTGACCTTTACATTCCCAGTATCATTCTGATCTTTTTCTCTCTACATTCTTTACATTCTGGCGCACCTCTGTTCTCTTCCTTGCTATAGCCTTTGCATTCTAGTATAGCACTGCTCTTTTCCTCCTTGCAATCTTTACATTCTACTATAGCTGTTCTTTTCCTCCCTGCAATCTTAACATTCAAGTATAGCTCTGTTCTTTTTCTGTCTATAGTCTTTGCATTCTAGTATAGCTCTGTTGTTTACCTCCCTGCAATCTTTATAGTCTACTATAGCTGTTCTTTTCCTCCCTGCAATCTTAACATTCAAGTATAGCTCTGTTCTTTTTCTTTCTATAGTCTTTACATTCTAATATAGGTCTGTTCTTTTCCTCCCTGCAATCATAACATTCTAGTATACCTCTGTTGTTTTCCTTTCTATAGTCTTTGCATTCTAATTTAGCTCTGTTCTTTTCCTTCCTGCAATCTTAACATTCTAGTGTACCTCTGTTCTTTTCGTTTCTATAGTCTTTGCATTCTAGTATAGCTCAGTTCTTTTACTCCCTGCAATCTTAACATTCTAGTGTACCTCTGTTCTTTTCCTTTCTATAGTCTTTGCATTCTGGTATACCTCTGTTGTTTACCTCCCTGCAATCTTTACATTCTACTATAGCTGTTCTTTTCCTCCCTGCAATCTTAACATTCAAGTATAGCTCTGTTCTTTTTCTTTCTATAGTCTTTACATTCTAATATAGGTCTGTTCTTTTCCTCCCTGCAATCATAACATTCTAGTATACCTCTGTTGTTTTCCTTTCTATAGTCTTTGCATTCTAATTTAGCTCTGTTCTTTTCCTTCCTGCAATCTTAACATTCTAGTGTACCTCTGTTCTTTTCGTTTCTATAGTCTTTGCATTCTAGTATAGCTCAGTTCTTTTACTCCCTGCAATCTTAACATTCTAATGTACCTATGTTCTTTTCCTTTCTATAGTCTTTGCATTCTGGTATACCTCTGTTGTTTACCTCCCTGCAATCTTTACATTCTACTATAGCTTTTCTTTTCCTCCCTGCAAGCTTAACATTCAAGTATAGCTCTGTTCTTTTTCTTTCTTAAGTCTTTACATTGTAATATAGGTATGTTCTTTTCCTCCCTGCAATCATAACATTCTAGTGTACCTCTGTTGTTTTCCTTTCTATAGTCTTTGCATTCTAATTTAGCTCTGTTCTTTTCCTTCCTGCAATCTTAACATTCTAGTGTACCACTGTTCTTTTCCTTTGTATAGTCTTTGCATTCTAGTATAGCTCAGTTCTTTTACTCCCTTCAATCTTAACAATCGTCTTTACATTCTAGTATGCCTCTGTTATTCTCCTTTCTATAGTCATTACATTCTAGTATTGCTCTGTTCTTTTCCTCCCTGTAATCTTTACATTCTTGTATAGCTCTGTTCTTTTCCTCCCTGCAATCTTAACATTCTAGTGTACCTCTGTTCTTTTCTTTTCTATAGTCTTTGCATTTTAGTATAGCTCAGTTCTTTTACTCCCTGCAATCTTAACATTCGAGGGTACCTCTGTTCTTTTCCTTTCTATAGTCTTTACTTTCTAGTATAGCTCTGTTCTTTACCTCCCTGCAATATTTACATTCTAGTGTTCTTCTGTTTTTTTCCTCTCTATAGTCATTACCTTCTAGTGCAGCTCTGTTCTGTTTTCCTCTCTACACCCTTTTCATTCCCAATCTAGCTCTGTTCTTTTCCTCTTTGCCCTGGTCATTTTCAGTCGTGATCTGTTCTTATACTCTGTAGATTTTCTTCATTTTCAGTCTAACTTTGTTCTGTTATTTTCCTTACAGCAATCTTAGCATTCCAGCCTAGCTTTCTTCTTTCCTTGCTTTACTCTTTACCTTCCTAGCCTAGGTCCCTTCTTCCCTCTCTGTAGATTTTACATTCACCAGTCCGCTATGGTACCAAAATATTGTTGTCAGAATATTGCCCGATATAATTATTGTGTCTTGAATATTGTTTACAAAAATATTGCCCCATTGATTTAAAACTAGAATATCCACACCCAATGAGAAGATATTTCTTTAAACTATATTGAAGTCAAGATACTTCAGTCAGACGATATTGCTGTGTACGATATTCTGAAATGCAACCTTTTCAGTTTAGCTCTTTTCTTCTTTATGTTGCTAGTCCAGGGGGCTGGTTTGTACTTGGGCAGGTGGCCTGGTGGATTGGCAGAGGTCCTGCCTCCACCCCCTAGTGGAGAACTGTCATATCAGTCGGGATCTCTTTTGTAAAGAAAGTAAACCAGCCGATGCCACAAAAGCACTTTCAGCAAAGCCTCACTGCTGGATGGCCGCCATCTTTTGGCAGCCTCCTGGAATTTTAAGATTTTTTTCTGAGAAACAAAATAACAATGTCTCTGACGTGCAGAGAACTCTCCCCCTGTGCAAGGGCGCAGTTGTTTATTTTCTCTGCCCGGGCCCAACTTGCCTTACATGGCAGACATAGGCAGGAAAACTACAGATCAGGAGATCCACCCTAATCAGAGCAGACCTCCTGATTCATGAAAGGTGGAGGCCCTGTTGTGGATAGGTCACCACCAGGAAATGAGTGCCCGTAGGTCAACCCGCAATCAGCAATTGGTCTCCAACCTCTAAATGTGTTGGGGAACTGCTTGTTCAGCAGAGTAGGAGCTCCTTCAATTTAAGAAGTTGAATCAGCAAACTGCTCTTGAGGCCCCTAAGCATGGCCGGACTTGGGAACCCAAAGCAGCCCGGTCAATTTTGTCGCACCAATCCCCCCCCCACCTCGGGGGCCGGAGGGTTTGGGGGGTGCAAGTGTGAAGCACTGCTGCTTTTGTTACTGGGGACGGATATTGCACCACCGCTGCATAACCAGCCCTGGTAAGAAAACCAGCCCCCACCGCTACAAAACTGGCCCCCACCCTTCCAGCCTTCCAGCCTTCCAGCCTTCCGGGGAAACGCCCTACGCCCGCTACAGCCAGTCTGACCCAGGCCCTAGGTATGTTCCAAGAAGACCTGTGCACTGGCGGTTCTGTACATGCAGCCACATGGAAGTGCAGCCTTATGTAGACAGAAAGGACTGTGGACGGGCATGTGCCATGTAGAGCTTTGTCAGAGCAGGTGTTCATGCTTCTATGTACAACAGCAGCCCTGTACATAGGCACATCCATGCCATTCCCTCGCAACCTTGCCCTTTGCTACCTCTGGGCCCCCGCATGTGCTGTTGCAGGCTGGTGCACTCTCTACTTAGTGATATACACAACCTCAAAAATCAAATGTTCTGTCATGTTATTGCAGCACTCAAGCATACAAGGAGGCAGACAGAAAGGAGGAGGGGGTACAAGGAAAGATAATGAGAAAGGGGACAGAGTAAGAATGGATGATCTGAGCCAGGAGAGGAAAGAAAAATACAACAAGCACGAGTAATTTTTTGGGACAAAGGCATCTCTACCACTCTTAGCAGATAGGGTTTTGTGTCAAAACCCATTGGTGGTTGCAAGGGAACGCTCATGTACCACCCATGGAACTTCTCATTGACGCAAAGAATTGGAAAGTTGTGCAAAGCGCCATTTGCATTACTTCATGACAGCGTTCCAGGAAAGAAAATAGCTTATCAAGACTTTGTGTTGGCTTATGTCACTTTTTGTGACTTTGCACTGGTGCAAAGCCTTGAAAAATCTGCTCCACACACTGCAAAGCAAGTGGAGCAGAAAAAAACACAGAAACTGGAATAGGGTGGAGAGAGAAATCAGCAAAAAAAGGGAAAATTGTTGAAAGATAGACTGTAGTCGAAAAGAAACAAAGGGAAAAGAATGAAAATATTAATAAACGTAGCAGAAAAATAAGCATCCTTTGTATGCTGAGGGTTAGATTCTCAGGGACAGATTTAATAACTATTCATGCAGAGCAGCGCACCTCGCACATCTGCTGTACTGCACAGTGCTAAGGGGGGAAAACAGCACAGAGCCATATCTGCTGCTGTCATCCCCTGTGCTTGTGCTCTAAAAGGCGGCCTTGTGTGACTCGGAGGGTCAGCGTGCGCTGTCTTGCGCTGTCTAGTGCAGGAATTGTATTGGAAGCGTACCACAAATTCCTATGCCTGGACAAATTCAGAAGGATCTCATGCATGCAACGTGTGGGATTTAGTTTACAAATAAACTCATTTCTGGTTTGTAAAGTCTTCTTCATGGAGGCCTTCGTTTTTGGATGCAAAGCCTGTTCTAGCTGTCATAGTAAATTGGCTTTGCGTCAAAACCTAAAGGGATTTGCATGGATGCGCCCCAGTAACAGCCCCTTGGCACAATGCGATGCAAAGCAGCACAAAGGTGTTTTCGCCCTGAGAAAAGGCTCCTTTCCAGTGGACAACACCTCCTGTGCTGGATAGCAGTGCTTATTTTTTGAAAATGTAGGTGCCAGGGCCTTTCTCCGGAGGCCACTGTGGCCTCCACCATCCATTGCCCCTGCCGACGCTGCCAATGACAGTACCAACACAGCTACTAGCCTTCGCACTCCTACCAGTGTGACAATTGAGCCTATTCCAGGCCACCCACAGCTACAATAATGGTGTGAGCGACAAGTATTAATCTTTTTTTTAATGTATATTGACTTATTAACACTGTTGTTGAGCTAATTCCAAAATTAGACAGACAGCGCCACCATGTGGTGGACAGTCACCAGTGCTGACAATTACCTGCCAGTGTCGAGCACCAGAAAACACTGGCTCAAATTAAGCACTGGTAAATACCCTCACTAGACTCTGCGTAGCATTGCACCAATCCAAAGCCTTAGTAAACTTGCCCTCAGTAAACTACCATAAGGGAGCGCTTTACACCAGTAGCCCGGCACACCTGGTATACAGAATCGTACACTGGCAGCTATTTGCAAACGTGGCCTTGCAGCTGCCTAGCACACAGTGAGTTTTAAACACAACTGAGCCTCCCGAGAAAGATTCTCGGGTGGCTCAGTTGTGTATGAAATGTTTTGATTGGAGGTCAGCTCACCCTTGAGGTCCCACAACCTCTAGTTCCCTACCGTTGATAGAGCCCATGGTTATTTGTGTATGGATGTAGCACACAGTGATCCCTGTTTACAGTAGCGGCCGGCATGGCTCGCAAGTTAGGAGGCGGACGCGGGGGCACGCGGGGAGGGAGGGTCATGCAGAGGGGGGGGGGCAAAAATTAAAAAAAAAATTAAAACCTACCTTTCCACCTGCCCTGGTCCCGCGTCTTCACTGCTCCTGCTCTCCTGCCTCCGACAGGAACAGGAAGCAGGCAGCCTTCCTCCCCTAAGCCAATCACAACGCTCCAGAGCAACGTTGTGATTGGTCGGGACGCCGTCCAGCCAGGGGCTTTAGGGGATGGTATGTTCACCACGTAGGCTGCAATGCAGCCTGCATGGAGAAGTGCAGAGAGCGCATAACTGGTTTGGGCAGCCAGAGAGGGCCGACCAAACAGTGTAGGCGCACTCAGGAGTGGGCAAACCACTCTTTCCCTGCCCGGGCAGCTCCGCCCACCCACAATGCGCAAAGAAACATAAAATGGTAATAACCAAAAGTTATTACCATTTTATGTTTGGCTTTCTCGCACTGCGAGAACGCAGTGGGGCGACACTTCTCCACCCTGATGAAGGAGCCACCCCTGCCTGTTTACTGCGAACAAGCCCTTTTCACTGCCTGCCAATCATGTGCAGTGCCTTTTTAGGTCGAGCTTAGACAGCGCATGCACTGTTGGGAGACATGCTGTAATCAGTGTATGGACTTTGGCCGCACCCCTCGCTCTTAACTGGTTCCTTGTAGTGCCCCTCCTAAAATCTTGCTTTTCTATGGTGCCTTAGGTGTCTTTGTCCTGCCTTTTGGCTCTTAGTTTCCGTCCTGGAGACTGACCCTGTTAGAAGGATTAGTTCACTTTTGATCATTTAGGTAGTTTGGTGCACTACATATTTTGTTTTGATTCGGCTCGCTGTGCCCTCCCCCCACTACGTCCTGCCCATCCTGCATTTTCTGCTCGTGTCGGGCCCCGTTGCTGCTGCTAATTTACTTAATGCCTTAAAGAGATGCTAGTGTGTGTGGTATGCTTTAACTGCACAAACTTTGTTTATTTGTATAATTTACCTCTGTTTCTGTTTTCTGTCGCTTTCTCCTCCTGCGTCCCTCACTGCTCCATTTTTACCACAACAAACTTCTTTGCCACTTCAGCCCCTCCCCAACCCGAGGTCATGAAGTCAGACGTGACCGCTGCCAAGTGTTGACTTACTGTTGTACGTGATTGGGGTGCGCACGCTTCCTACAGCGTTTGCACTTTAGTGGAAAGTTTTTAAACTCCTGTTTGCTCTTTTCTTAGTCCCACACCCCGGTCAATCGAGTCAGAGTGTGTAGAGGTGTTGAGAGGCGGGTGCCTCTGAAGGCCGGGGTGTATAATGTGAGTCAGTCAGGGGCCACCAGGCTCTGTCCGAGCCCTCTTGGTGCAACTCTGCCTGGGACATTGTTGGTGCTATTGAAAGACTGGTGGGGCTTGGAGACACTCTACCTGCTGGCAGGATGGCTCAGTGAGTTGGGCAGCTGCTGATGATGTGTGTCCTTGCGTGGCATGGGCTCAAATCATGGGAGGTGCTAACTCAGCCTTTCATCCTTTCGGGGACCATACTTTGAGTAGGGCCTTGCACTGTTGATCACAGGCTCTGGGATTGAAAGCATGCAATGGCAAACACTAATTAAAGCTTATGCCTGTCACTGAATGTTGCCTGTCTTGTTACTATGCTATTCAACTGTAACGCGTTGATGGGTTTAGAGTTGCAACATTAATTCTTTGTTTTGCATTTGCATGTTTTGTGCAGTCTTTTCATCACTTGGAGTGGATCTCATTGGGCGTGTGGGGTGCTCTCTTGTGAGAGTTGCTGGAATATTTAAGTGGAAATGTGAAAGTCTTTGGAAAATAATACAAGCGTTCAGTTTTGTATTTTTGAATGTTCACATGGTGTCAACACCATCCTTTGGTTTTGGAGCACTTCTGAGGAAGGACAAGTTCATAGAAGAGTACGCTTTCTAAAAACATCGGCATGAGTGAATGGTACGGGGGAATAGAGGGACTTGCGGAAGGGCATGGCGGATGTCTAAATCACGGAATGGAGTGTTCTAGAATACAGAGCCGGGTTCGTATCCTGGCTTCGGCTGAACATCATGTGACTCTGGGCAGATCACGTGGTTTCTTTCCCCTGAAACCGCTTTGCTGATGCCAGTTGCTTCCTCTGACAGTGTGTTGCTAGTTTTGGTGCCATGATTGGTCAATGAGTTGCGAAGCTGCTTCTGACCTACATGTGATCTGCAGTTGCCCATCTGAATTCAGGCAGTTTCGGCTCACCCTTTCATCTTTCCGATGTCACTATTGATTAATGGCAGCTCCTGTTGTGTAGAAAGCTTGTAGACTGCAACTGCCCCATTGCATAGGGAAAATATCTGACTGTAGATTGTTCACATCCGCCTACAAATAGTTTCTTTCTCTTCAGTAGCGAAGCTCGTTCAAAGTACGCTTCTTTTATTTCATGTATTTTTTATTACTTTACATACCACCTATTTTTTCTGCACTCCTTTTTAACATTTATGCTAAAAAGTGTTTAAGCGGCCTTGTAGCTGCCTGCAATGTGAGAGGTTGGTTAGGTGGGGATTTATTCTTGTCTCCTTCACAAATAATAAAACAATGCATAGCAGAGCTGAAAGACTTGCTATTTGTTTTTAAACGTCACTAATAAAACAGCTGCGTTGGTGAATGTAATTTTTTTATTTGGGCTAATATAAAGCAAGTCATGCTTAGGTGATAGCATAATTTTTTTATTTATTTTAGCATAATATAATTTTTTATTTTTGCAGCATATGCTTGCAACAAAAGATAAACCATTGCACCAGCATGTCAAGGCCAAACCTCTTGTGTTTGCCAGTGTTTATTTCTCTGTGTCAATATTTTCGGGTTATTCATTTTTAGGTCACAGACTACAACACAGCGCAGCTGTCTGGTATGCTAAAGACATCTTGGGGACATTCAGAATGCATTCCGTCCGTTGCTTAACATTGGCCTTGTGGTTTGTAACTCTAATTTTCTGGTTTTTTATTTGCTGGCTTTATTTGCTTTTTTTTTCTTATTGGGGCCAGTGCAGGCCTTTAGTTGGGATGTCACATGTTGACAATTCTGCACCACACAACATATTTTCATTCCACATAATAGCACTCAAATCCGCCACATAATTATACTATACATAATTACACTCTACTCAATACAACATAAATAGACCCCACATAAATGCAAGCTATAACGCATACCAGCAATCCACATAAAGCAGTGGCGACTGGTGACATTTGTAAGTGGGGGGGGGGGGGTAAATACTGCACTGTGGCGAGCATGCGTAGCGTGCGAGCCCGAACCACCTACGGAGGGTTCGGGGGGGTTCTCCCCCCTAGAAATGTTTGAAAAAAGAGTGGGCAAATGGTGCATTTTCAAGCAAATTTGAGAAGCAAGAAGGTTAATAAAGCAATTGTGAAATAGCAGTTATTACATTAATAAAGAGATGTCATAGGAGGTGGCGGTCTCTTTCTCTCCCATTACAAAGTTCCCTTCGTCTGACACTGGAGGTGGCTGTCTCTTTCCCTCCCATCACAGAGTTCCCTCTGTCTGACCCTGGAGGTGGCGGTCTCGTTTCTTCTCATCACAGAGAGCTCCCTCCGCCTTACACTGGAGGTGACGGTCTCAATCCCTCCCATCACAGAGCTCCCTTTGTCTGACACTGAAGGTGGTGGTCTCTTTTCTTCCCATAGCAGAGCTCCCTGTGTCTGACACTGGAGGTGACTGGATCTTTCCTTTCCGTCCCACAGCTGCATGTGTCTCGCAGTGAAGGCGACTGTTTGGGTCTCATAGCTCCTTTTGTCTCTCACTGGAGATGGAGGTTTCTTTACCTCTCTTCCCACCGCTCCCTTGTCTGCAACTGGAGGAAGTCGTACCCGTCTCAAACCAGAGCTGTCACTCCAGTGTAGTAGTGCCTACACCTACCCAGAGGCAGGTTCATTCACAAAAATGTAGAAGTGAGTGGGAACTTACGGGACCCGACTTCCACACTTTTATTTTTGCTATTTACTTGTTAGACTTCTTCTGTTTTCAATATTCTGATGCCAATTTTTTGGGGAAATTGTTTTCAGAGCCTATAATTAGGGCGTTAACACCTGTAACTGTTGCCTCCTCTACCGCTATAGGCCCAAGGCAAAGGCAAGGGCATGTGAGGGGGGAGGGGTGAAGTTCCGTTAACCAGAAACTTAAGTGGATGCTTAAGTTAAGGCCAGCTCTTCCCATAAGCTGGTCTCTGTTGTGTTCACAAAAAGCACGACCTGCGTCAGCCTTGGACAATCCGTCTTGCAGGGAATCCATTCCATGAGGCAGCCCTGTCAGCCTCCAGCGGTGAGAACAACCAGTGCTTCATTAGCTAAATATATACCTGCATAAATAAATAAGTGCAGGGGTCCAAAGTGTTTCTTCCAGGGCAGTGATTCATACTACAACACTTCCAGTGCACTGGCAGATACCTACAATATTTCTAGTGCACCGACTGGTGTGTGCAGCTCTTCCAGTGCACGTTTCGTGCCTACAGCACTTTCAGCTCACTGTCTCCTGCTTGTAGAGTTTCCAGTGAATGACACATGGCAACAGCACTTCCAGATCACAGACGCATGACTACACTACACCCAGTGCACCGACTCATGCCCAAAGCACTTCCAGTGCACCAACATATAACTACAGCACTTCAAGTTAACCGCCTCATGCCTACAGCACTTCTAGCTCACAAAATCATGCCCCCAGCGTTTGCAATGCTGCACCTCCTATCTGCAGCGCTTGCAGTGGGCTGACGCGTGCCAACTACACTTCCACTGCAACAAATGGTGCCCACAGGGCTTCCATTGCAGTGACTCATGTCTACAGAGCAACGAGTGCACCTACTCATGCCCACTGCACTGCGCAGTGACGCAGGGACACGCTCCTCACTCACACTCGCCCTTGGCAAACAAACACAGCAAGGACTCTACCTGAAATATGATTTTACAGAGATGGACTCCCAAGTTTTGCCTTGAGGGTGGAGTGGGGATTGTTTCGGAGTTCAAATTAAAACGCACGCAAGGAATAACAGATCATACATGAATGCACGGGCGAGTCAGGGGCTTTGTATGTTAAAGAAACCTTTTTAAATGACATAAAACTGGTAAGACGTTCACAGGGCTCTCAGAATGTACCCTTCCTTCCATGAGTTCCGATCTGATCTCTGCTCTCTCAATGCACATCTATCCTGATACCGTCTGGTAGTGAGACATTCACAGGGCTCTCACAAGGCACCTCGTGTCTGATCCGCAGCATGCACTGGTCCAAGTGGAGCCGTGCAAGAAGATTCCTCAATATGCTCGTCGTCTGTCTGCACGCGTTGTTTGGCTAAAGACTTACAGGCACAATTTTTCAATCACATTTTCTCTATTTTCGTTCCCACAGTTTGTCTTAGTCCTCAAAAGATAGGTTTAGAGCGCCTAAAGTGCGGGGAGCGCCTGGCAGAGAGCGCTTCACACCCAGTGCACGTGCACCGAGAGGGGCAGCGTTCACGCTCTCCCAGCCCTGAGAGATTCAAAGCACTCTCAGGCCTGAGAGTGCCCCACCTGCCAGCAGGCCTGCCCCGGCTGGCTGCAACGCACACACATCTCGCGCTGTAAACGTCCCTGATGTTTTAAGAGTGAGACACCAGACCAGACAGTGCTTTTGACTGGATCCATTTTCATTGAATAACATCCCTATTTGAAGGTGGAATATCTCAGGGCTAATGCACCTGCTACAGAGATATGTATAACTAACTGCTTCGAGTTCTTATCGGGCTGGCTCGTCATGTCATGCTTCTAACGTTGATACACTTGGTAACTTTAAGTTGGTAAACATCAACAAATTGTACTAATTTTATGAAGGCAGTTCAGTTTAAACTATCATTCACAAATTCTGTCAGATATAAAGAACTCTCTATACGGGGTTAAAAAAGTATGCATATGCCCACGCACTGGGTCCGGCCGGAGGCACGGTCTGCTGCCTAGCCTCGGTGTTAATACTTCACCGGGCGAGTATCGGCACCGGCTTCCCAATCCAAAGGCGACCATCTGCTCTCCAAAGCCCTCACCAGCACCGTGACCCACAAGTCACTGAACACAGGGCACCCAGTCGCGGCCGGCATGACTCGGGGGGGGGGGGAGGGGGTACGCGCGGGGGGGGAGGCATTTAATTTAATGAATAAAATAAAAAAATAAAAACTTACCAGGCATCTCCTCCGGTCCCGCGTCGCATCACGTCTCTCCTCTCCAAACTCCATACAAGACGTGGAACTAACTTCTCCCCGCTCTTTTGCTTGACTGGCAAATCAGAAGACTGGGGGCGGCTACTCGGCTGTATCCTGGCATTTGACAGGCCCCTGGGCGACTGTACGTCACCGCCCGAGCAAGATCATATCTACAGACGCCTGCACTACACTAGGCATGCGCAGCATACCTAATGTATTGTGAATGGAGTGGGGAGCTGAAATAAAGAGCGCTCTTCTCGCAGATGCGCAGTCCACCTTCTGGACTCCTGCTCTCGCCTGCGTGCGCTGTGCGTTGTCACATGCGCACTTTCACCTGTGAAGCAGCACAGGCCGGAAATGTAAACAGACGAATTGTCAAAGCTGTCAATTCGTCTGCTTACATTCTTGCTGCCCGAACTGCAGTGAGCAGTTTCTTGATGAATGCCTAGTGGGGCGCCGCCCCGGCGCCCCTAATGGACCAGCCGCCACTGACATAAAGGCACTCCACACCATAACACATTATTCAAATAGGCATAATTTCGCTCAATGCCACACAGTTCCACACCACACAATTCAACTCCACACATTCCCAATACACATCACATAATTCCACACCAAACCAGATTTCAAATACACAACACAATTCCACAACACACCAAATACCTCCAATACACGTCACACATTTACGCATCATACCACAACCAACAGTTACAATACAACCCACATAATTCCACTCCACACCACATACATCCACTATACTCCAAACCAAAACACATAGGTAAAACACATTGTCATTTACAACGCCAATAGCTCTAACTCTTGCAAATGCAAGACCTATTGCATTGCAAATGCTTGTTTTTAATACAGCCTGGCATTTAACCAGTTCTGTGCGCTGCAAGTCCTGCGTTCAGCCAGCTGCCCTGCACATTGCCTGCCTGCCAGTCTGACAACCTGGAGCTCTGCCCACGCTGTACACTGCCAGCTTACTCACTCTACCACCTCTGTGCACTGCCAACCCTACACACTGCCTAACAGTGCTGGGTATAGCTAGCAATACAGTGTTTCACACCAGCAGTCATGCACATTTTCTACCAGCCCTAGACACTGCCAACCCTCAGAGAGTAGTGTTTCCTTACTCTCTGATAGCCATGCTAAATGCCAAACTGTGTGATGCCAGCCCTGAAGGTTGTGCTGTACACTGCTGGTCCTGCCCTGTGTCTGCCAGCCCTGGACACTGGCAGCTGTGCACTCACTCTTGCTGCCCCTTGCAAATACAACCCTTCTCTAAAACAAGTGCTAATGTGAAGGAGAGTTGTATAGAAACACAACTGCAGGGTGCCCCCTTTGATGTATATCTTCAGCCAGTCTGGCTTTTTACCCAACACCACTTTCCCCACTTTGATTTTTTTAGCCTATACTTGCAATGTAAAAAGCAAAATTGCAGTGCCCAGAATGTCATGGAGCCAGAAATGAGCGACGATGTCGGACATGACGCGTCACATGGACTAGGTGTTGGGTGAGTTCAAAATTGTTTGTTGAGAATCGTTTGTTTACATGAGGTTCTACTTCGTGGTATATGTCATGCTGAACTTTGTTTTACCAACACTTTTCTATTTAGGCATGTTTATAAAAGTTTATTATTGTCTGTGCTCAAATAGCCTTGGGCAGAGTGGTGATCACATGTAGTAATGCATCCCAAATCAACAGCCGGCTAAGCATGCATAATTCGCGCAATGAGGTTCACCTCCAGTCCATGCATGCTTGGATTCAAGGTACGGTGCACACCTCATTCCACCTCATGCAGGACACAGCTTCCAATCCTAGGCTTTCATGTGAATACCCAATGTATTATGCGTGTTGTAGTCTTGCTTTGCATCTAATGAACTAATAAGACTAATAGACGTGGGGCCTTATCCCACATATGAGAACCTTAGGGTCCCAGGGCACTCAGGGTTTGCTGGGCATCAAATGTGGCAATTGGGGCCATTTACTAGGGACCTCGTAGGGACACACTACTGTAGAACCCAAACTGAAGTCCAAGTCTCTTGTTGCACCTGACTTTCTACCCGTCAAACGTTTATTCAGGGAAGTGATGTAAGGTTAGACCTTCAACACACAGTAAATATTTAGATAACAGTTAATAATTGATTGTCCAGTCAATGCTTTACTTTATAAAAGAAAATACTTTAATGTACCTAAGAAAATTGTGTTTGAAATGGTAGGTAAATAAAACCAGAAGTCTCTCACCGCTTCCAAGCAAGAGGTCCAATCACTAAAGTTATTGTAGCATTAATGGACAAGTTACTTACCTTCGGTAACGATATATCTGTAAGAAACATTAGTAGTGATAGATTCCTTCCTTCCTTCCTTAGATGTACACAGCTATATAAACAAATCACATGGGTGCATGTGACTGAGGTGACACAATGGAAAGTGGCCACCAGCAAGGGTTCTCATCTTAGTCATGAGTTAGGGCTATTTTTGTAAACACAAGTGGCTATTCAAGTTTCCTAAATTAATCTTCCAAACTTTCAATTATATATATACCAAAATGACAATCAGTCCTTCGCTAATTTTGTATAAAAAGTTTGAACACAAACTGAAGGCCAGGAACTCCGTTTTATCATGTGGCCTTCGTGTTTGCTAGGGGAGCGCCCCATGCCTTACTCTGCCAGGGATTGTGGCCTAGCGACTCAGACAATAGTGTACAATAAGTCAGTGTTCAGTCAATACTCTGTTTTTAATAACTGAGGAAGTACTACATTATACATAGAATAAAACTATTACATAATTTGTTTCCAGAACATACATCTGAATATCACCTGGTTCCACTATAAGCCGGGATAACGCAATTCTGATGTGCCTGTCTTTGTGATTTGTCTATCGTGGGACCCCTTTGGGACACATATCTCTGCATTCCTTCACATGGCCTGGTGCGGCGACGTGTTCGCGCACGCAGGGTTGTGCTACTGCAGGGCCTGCCCTCTGGCACATGCGTGTTTGAAGGGCTGGCTGCAATTCGAGCTGGGCAGCGTGCACAATAGATTCACAGGTGAGAATTAACCCTGGGCGGAGTATGCGGAGTGGCACTCCGCGGAGTTCCACGGAGTTAAAAAAAAACTCAGTGGAACTCCACTCTGCCCCAGTCCCACCTATTTTTTTTTAAAAGGGTAAAAAAAAACACTTACCTGCTCTCTGGCGTCTGCGGGCCGCCCTCCTCCTCGCAGTGGTGTCTCCTCCTTGCCGCCGTCCTCCTCCTCGTTGCCGGTCGCAACCCCCTACCAGAGAGCAGGTAAGTGGGTTTTTGACCCTTTTTTTTGGGCTGTGGCGCAGGGGCTGAGGGGCGTACTCCGCTCCACCACGGAGTCGGAGTTTTGCCTCAACTTCACGTACTCAGCGGAGCGCGGAGTTGGTAAAACTCCTCAAACTCCGCAGGCGGAGCGGAGTACGCTGTCTGGGCTTAGTGAGAACAACCTCCTGGCACAGGGAGCAGTACATGGGGCTAGGGAGGGTGGCTTCTGCCAGGGCTCAAGTCCTAAAAAAAGAAGTGGGGGGACTCACCAAGTTAGGCAGAATGGGTGTGACACCGCGTGTGACATCACAGGAAGTGACATCACCGCATGTGACATCACAGGAAGTGACATAACCGTGCATGAAATCGCATATGGCATCACAGGAAGTGGCATCAGAATTCATGACGTCACAGGAAGTGACATCAGATCTTAAGACCCCACATATGTTTAGCAGGTGTATCATGAGAACATTTGAGCGCATTCCAATATTTAACAAATTAAATTTTACATTGGGATTGCCCCAAAATATTGACACAACCCTGACGCAAAATCTGGGCCTGAATGTATAGATTTTTTTTTTAAACCCTGCCACAAAGAAATTGGCAACAAGGAGAAATGTGGCAGCAAATCTGTTCTGCTTAATTGGTTAGACAAAAATTGAGTATATCGAAGAAAACCTGCCCTTAGGGAATTAGATAGGATACAGCAAGAATTCGTTGTAATCCCTTGTCTAGAAAAAAGACTTTTTCTCTAGAGACCCCTCACCCACCAGGGTTGCCCCTAGGTGGCATGCTTCATCATTGGGGTTCCTCTCAATCCTCTACGGATTGAGGCGTGCTGCTTTTGAGACAGAGATCCTTTTGTTACTTGTAGTTCATAAATTGTAATCCTTCTAATATGGTACAGTGAGGTATGAAGGGCATGTGGCTCCTACACCTTATAACCCTCACTATCTTATGTAACATTCTTTATATTGATGTACACACATATGGTTATTGTCAATGTATAATCTGTACATGTGATGTAAAGTGCTCTGACACCCTGCATTGGGATGAGTAGTGCTAAAGCGCTATAAAAGAAATAAAACAAAATAGTGGTATTTAAATTGTTATTTGTGTAAATACAGGGGCTACCAACACATCTGACATTCTTACAGTGTATGCATATCTCTTATATACAGGAACTGAACAAAGTCAAAAGCATGCCTCTCTTAAATAACTGTGAAGCGATAAGATATGAGCCTTTGTTTTTCCTCCATTGCATCCAGGTGTGAGCCTCCTGATCTCCCAGCCAGGATATTTGAACGAGAGGCCTAATGGCCCCTTAACTCCGGCTTTTGTTAAGGGTGAAGCTGGAATCTGATAAGCCCCTTCCCCACCTGCACATTGCTGCTTGGAACAAAAGCAGACAACTTGAAGGTGCTGCCAAAAGTTTCTCGGTGTCAGAAAATGACACCGGGACAAGGTCAGCATATTTCTGTGAATTCCAGTAGAAGCAGGAAAGGAACGTGGCACTCTGCTGAAAGTGGCCAGCTCTGCAGCGGGGTAGACGCTGTCTACCCTCTGAGAATAGTGGGTAGACGGCGTCTACCCACGTCTGCACTCGACCCGAGCCCTGGCTACTGCCCAAGCTGGAGCCTTGGAGTCTTCTTAGCTTCCACTGGCATATACTTTGGTCCAAGCAACCTCCCACCCAAAATGGTCCAAAGAGGCCGCCCAAACAACAGTGTCAGTGTTCAGGAGAACAGAGAAAGGTGCAGAGGGCAGAACCGCTGACCGTGGCAGGAGTCTGCTGGTGCCTAAAGGTGCAACCAAGGGCCTGAGCCCAAGGATTCCCTGGGCCCAAGAGGTGTTGAGTGCTGGGAGAGATTGGCGGGTTCTAAGTATACAGTCCAGTGGTGCTGGATCTAGGATTGTGGGAGTTGCTGCAGCACCCCAATAAAACTTGAAAAAATTTACCTAGAGAATGAACCATAAAGGTGCCCTTTAAATGTTTTTCTTCTAACCGCATTTGTTGTGTTTTCAAAGACAGACTGTCACTTATCCCCTATGCTTTTAGTGAGATCATGTTATTGGCTAGTACCACTGATCTGGTCCCACTCCACAGTTCGATAGGCTACACTGAGGGAAGCACAATCACTAACATATTGTCTCAGGCTATAGGATTTAGTGGGCTCTGCAGAATTGAAAGTTCAGTTGTGGGGTTCGATGGTTCTTCACCCTGGCTACAGCTCCCATAAAGCTTCAGGCCTGAAGGGAAGGTGGAGCATGCTCGAGGTCCTAGTGGGGACCGCAGGGGCACACAGGGAGAAAGGGGGCTCACCGAGGTTCTTGGCAACCTGGACCTTCAACTCAGCCTCACACAATGTTGGTTTACTAATTTTACTTGCAGGGGTGCCTGTACTATTCACCACCCAGTCCCTGGTAGCCTGGCTTGAGAGGATAGTAGCCACTGTCTAAAACATGTGGGCAAATGGGTGCCTAGCTAGACATCCCAGGTCTTTCTCAGAGTTGTTTAAGCAGCAAATGCAGAGTGGTCTGGCCCCAGTGGAAATGAGGGGCCACTTTTTTTTTTTACATCAGGCAAAAGCGCAAAAAGTGCATCTACACAATCAATATTTCAGAAGTGAGAAACACACGCATCAGTTGCCTCTTCTGTAATACCAAAGTGCCACAGAGGCACAAAACTGGGTGCAAATCCCTGTTGAGCCCCATGGCCACTTATGTAATAAAGGTCCCTGATAGTAATAATTTGTAGATTAATTGCCCAGGAAAATGTGTCCATGATGACCTGGAGCGAGGTGGTCACAGTAACCCCGGGATCACTGCTGGTTTCAAACCACAGATGTAAAGGCTTTCCATCAGCCTTCCATCGCCTGCTCTTTCTTGTTTGACTCGTCCCCAAGACCGCCGGAACAAGATTCGACACAAGACAATGCTGTTTATTGTAATATTGTATAACTGATTGCATCACGATATATGTTGTAAAGCGCTCCGATACCTCCGGGTCTGCCTAGCGCTATATAAAACTCTTAAATAAATAAATAAAATGTACCCCAGCTGACAAGGAACAAGGATGTTAGTTAAAAGGCATGGGCCACGACTCTTGAAATCTGAAGGTAACTCAAAAAGCGGTCCATGCAAACCAGTCACTTAGCTACAGGTAGAAACACAAAGTCCAGCTGACAAACAGGAGCGCTGGTACACCGGTGGGCGGAGGTACTCCCACTGCTGGCTGTAGGAAACAGCATGGGTGGTCCATGTAGAGCAATGCTTAATTTGAACCAGTGGTTTCTGGTGCTCGACACCGGAACCTAATTGTCGACACCAGGGCTTATGGCAGTCTGCCACATGGTGGCATTGTTAGTCTAATATATGAATGATCACAACAACAGTTGTTTATTAATTCAATACACATTAAAAACGACTAACACCTGCCACCCAAACCATTCTTATAGCTTTGGGGGTCTGGAATATTCTGAATTGTCACCATGGTAGGAGTGCGATGGTTAGTAGTTGTGCTAGTTCAGTCATTGGAAGCACTCGCAGAGGCAATGTTTGTTGCAAGCTGCAGTGGCATCATGACGATGGCCCTGACACTTATTTGTTTACAAATTAAGCACTGATGTAGAGCCCTCGAGTTCCCTAATTCATTCTTGAGAGGCTAATCCCTTCCAGGATGGTGCCCTGCGTACCCCAGTATACATCTATTGCTACAAATACCAGATTGCAAATTAAATTCTGATTCGGGTGAGCTACTCAGTTGCCTTGACTTGCCCACAGTGAAGGTTTATGAGGTAGATCCAGGGATAGAGTTCTCTATAGTCCTCAGAAGTTTGATAATATGAAATCCTGGGCTGGGTTATCTTCTCTGATTATGACCTTTCTAAAATGGATTGGATGAAAACCTGCTGGATCGGAGAGATCTCTTTAGTGGTTTCGGCGCAGTTCTGTACCAAACTGGCACACAGCGCCACCTAGCGGTCAAGACTTTGAATCCTTCCAGATAATAGATTAGAATTACCCAAGGTAAGAGGGGCACAATTTATCTTTGTTTTTCAGGTTCAGCCTAGAGTCATATCAAGTTCACTTGCCAGCTTCGTGTTTCCCCAAAAATGTATGGCTATATATATATATATGGTCCTGTGGAAGGCAAGCGCCGAAACGCGTAGACTGTCCCTTGTTAGCACTGGTGAAATAAAGAATATTTGAAATTGGAAGTCCTGTAGTGCCGCTTTTGCTTCCTTGTCCTACTAGTCTACAAGTGAATTGGAGTGGACTTGATGGAGCTATTGTGAAATAAATATATATATATATATATTATCTACTGGCGGTCGCCAGTAGATAGTTATAGTTAGGACCTATTTTCCATAGGAAATTCGCAACATTCTATTTCCAATAACTTTGGCGCCGGTTTATGAATCTTCGCGAAATTTTCAAAACTCGTGGGGCGCTCCGGTCTGCTCCTATCCTGAAAGTTTCGGGGTGATTCGGTAAGCGGGGGCCGAGAAAAAAGGGGGGTCCCAAAACGTGTTTTCTCCATGTTAATTCCCATAGGAAATTTTAGACACGGCTACAGCCCGAACTGCTGAACGGAATTACACCAAATTTGGCAAAAAGGTAGCGCTTGGTTCAGAAACCGACCTTTTTTTTAAAATGGTGTAAATCCGTTCAGTAGTTGCGGAGAAATTCAAAAAATAAAAGTCAAAAAATCAATTTCCCATAGGAAACTTTATGCAAGGCTACGGCCCGAACTGCTGAACGGAATTACACCAAATTTGGCAAAGAAGTAGTTCTTGGTTCAGAAAGAACCCTTTTTGTTAAATGGTGTAAATCCGTTCAGTAAGTAGTTCCTGAGAAAATCAAAAGTAAAAACACATATATATCTGGGCGGAGCCTAACCACACATGTCATTGTGAGATCTGATTGGCTGTCAGCACTTCATCCTGGAATTGCTGGCAGCCATCTTGGGACCAATATAAATGATAGTACCCCATTGAAATGCATTGTAGTGAATCGAAGATTTTGAGGGTTACCAAAAGGAGAACTATAAAGGGTGATAACAGACTTTAGTTACATTAGAATTCATTTGTTGATGGTACCATACTAATTTCAGGAATTGTGGTGTGTTCTAAGGTGATTTTACAGTGTGAAAAACCTTCTGCTGGGATATCATGAATCATGTTTGAGAGAAAACTATTTTCACATGCTTGTCCCATACAGTTTTGGAAGGTGCTCCAGAAGGTAAAATGAGAGCATATTTTCTGTAAATTCACATTATCTTTCTCAGTCATGTGAGAATGAAGTTTGACATTCTCAGTAAAACATGTACATCCAACAAGGGCAGAGACTGTCAGTTGATTCCTTTGTGTTCTACTGCAGCTTCCCAGAGTGTTCTAAAGAACAACTAGAGTGCTAACAGCCTTACTTATGACAAAAGTATGGCACACCTGAAGCCATCTTGATTGGAATAAACTGGTAACACTTAAAACATTTAATTTAAAAAGGAACAACATGATGGGGTTCATTTTGTCATTGAAATTATGGTTAGTGCTGTAGAAAGAAAAATTAGGACATGTTTCAAGTGTGATCTCAAATATCTTCCTGTTATATTTCAACAGGAGCAGCCTGTCAGTTGATGCCTTTGTGTTCTACTGCAGCTTCCCAGAGTGTTCTAAAGAACAACTAGAGCGCTAACAGTCTTACTTATGACAAAATTATGGCACACCTGAAGCCATCTTGATTGGAATAAACTGGTAACTCTTAAAACATTTAATTTAAAAAGGAACAAAATGAGGGGGTTCATTTTGTCATAGAAATTATGGTTAGTGCTGTAGAAAGAAAAATTAGGACATGTTTTAAGTGAGATCTCAAATATCTTCCTGTTATATTTCAACAGGAGCAGCCTGTCAGTTGATGCCTTTGTGTTCTACTGCAGCTTCCCAGAGTGTTCTAAAGAACAACTAGAGTGCTAACAGCCTTACTTATGACAAAAGTATGGCACACCTGAAGCCATCTTGATTGGAATAAACTGGTAACACTTAAAACATTTAATTTAAAAAGGAACAAAATGAGGGGGTTCATTTTGCCATAGAAATTATGGTTAGTGCTGCAGAAAGAAAATTTAGGGCATGTTTTAAGTGAGATCTCAAATCCTCTTCTATTTCATTAGAAAATTCTGACATGCAGACTGAAACAATCACTTTCAATACCAGCAGTAGACTTCCAGTTAACTCCCTGGTGAGCAGTAGCTTTACTACAGTGATCTAATGAACAACTAGAGTGCTAACATTCTGAATTTATGGCAAATGTGTGACACATCTGAATGCCTTCTTGATGGAATCAAAGTAAAAAACTGAAAGCATTTCCTACTGAGGAGACTGCAGTAAATGACGAAATTAGGAAACTTCATAACAAATAAGTCTCCCAAGATGGCCACCAGAGAAAAAAGAGCCCAAATGTAGCACAAATATCACCCAGATGTAGCCCACATATAGCCCAATGACAGAAGTGTGCAAAACACTTTTTATTTTTAGTTTTTCTGCAGTTTTATATAGTGCAAACTGGTCAGGTATTGGAGCGTTACATCTTACTTGGACCCCTTATTGCGTATTTTGCACGAAGTACATGAGATTGATCTTGTGAAACATTGACCTTTACGATTCTGTTAACCTGAAGTTGCTCTGAACCGGGCTTTGTAACACCCGTTTTTACCTACTGGTTTTAATTAATTCTCACTGTATTGTATTAGGAAAGAGGATTTACTGTTTTTATGTACACTTTTATGATCTATGTTTCTAAATCAGATCAAATAAAGCTTAATGAATTCTATGGCAGGACGGAGGCGAGGATTATGCATATCTTTCCTCACTTTATTTGCATAGCAGTTCAAAGAAAACGTAACACAACAATCATTAAACAAAAGACTACACAACCCATGAACCATTAGGGGGTAGTCTCCAAGGCAACTATAGTCCAATCATATCACAGTCCATCGTATATAATATCGTGACGTCCCTTCCGCTTCCTCTTTCTTCACTGCTCGTCAGTTAAGTGCATTCCTTACATTCTTGGCTTAATCTGAAGTTGTTGCTGTTTGTATAGCGGTTTCTTGTGCACGTTATTAGCATTATTGCCTTGGTATTGTTTCATATTCCCTGCGCAGCAGGCTCTTGCCCGAGCGCGTTCTCCCCTCGCAGTTTCTCCCGCTGTGTGCTCTGCGCGCGGTGAGATCCTGTCAGGCGCGTCTGGTCCGAGCGAGGCAGCTCCGTCGAGCGCTCCCGCTGGTCTTTACGCGCGTTTGGGAATCCGGTCACTCCTTTAGTGTCCGCTTGATTCCTGACCAACCCTCGCCTAATTTTGACACCGCTAAGCAGTGTTCTCCCCACACGGCCACGTTAGTGACCAGCACCACCTGGTGGTGGTAATTGGTATTGCGCCTCAGTCTGTTCTTATAACAGCTTCGGGGAAAGCCCAGCTGTTGGAGCACCGGCGAGGGGGCTGCCTTAAGGATTTTAAGGGCATTTGTTCTGTGCTCACACCCTCTGCTATCATGTCTTCTCCAGAAGACCATTTTTACTCCTCCTACCAGGAAGTGGAGGAGGAATGGCCCCCCCAACTTCTCCCTCCAGCAGTGGACCAAGCCCTCTCTCTGGCTATTTCTAGGGCGCTGGCTCCTCTTAGGGATTTAGGTTGATAAGCTGGTGAAAAGCATCCCTGGGGTGTTCAGTGACCCAGATCTGGTGGTGGCGGGTCCCAGTAGCTCCCAGATGGGGAATAAAAGGGCCGTTAAGCATAACGCGGGGCACTTGGAAGGATTTGATAAACTTACGGAGACCTTCCTCAAGAGTGCGCGAACGCTAAAACCTGCACCCTGCCGGGAGGAGGAGGGGCCCGGAGAAAATTGCGACACTGTCACCACTATTGTAGACCCCGACGGCGGGTTCCCCTTAGAGGGAGAGGGTGTATCGGAGGACGATTTCTCCTCCGATGAGGATAAGGACTCGGGGCGTCCCTGGCGTCCAGAGTCCCACTCCTCTCAGTCCCCGGTTGGGGACGGGGTCCACTCGGACATGTTCGAGCCTACCCAAATTTACCATCCTAGGTCAGCGGAGTGGACACCTGACGCCAAAGTGGCAGAGTATGTGGTGGGGAAAATCCATCAACCCCTTGAAAGGGAGGTCAGGAATAGGATGAGGGGAGAATGCCCCAGGCCCTCACTGAAGGGGAAGGTGGCACACACGCCTGAAATTGATGAGAAACTATGTACCTTTTTCTCCAAGTATATGAGGGATCCCAAGAAAGGAATTGATAGGTCTTGGACGTGGTAGGGCCCTTGACCCAAATTATTCAATTGACGGAGCGTTCCAAAGAGTCAGGATCCCCTTTGTCCACGGATATTGTGGCTGGTTGGGCGCACTACCCTAAAACACTACCCCCTCCACTACCCAAACACCACTGCACTACCCTAAAACACTACCCCCAGCACGACAACCTACACTACCCAAACATAACTGCACTACCCTAAACCCTAAAACACTACCACCAGCACGACTCCCTACACTGCCGAAACACCACTGCACTACCCTAAACCCTAAATCTACCCACAGCACAACCCCCTACACTACACAAACACCACTGCCCTAAACCCTAAAACACTACCCCCAGCACGACCCCCTTCACTACCTAAACACAACTGCACTACCCTAAACCCTAAAACACTACCTCCAGCACGACCCCCTTCACTACCCAAACACAACTGCACTACCCTAAACTCAAAAACACTACCCCCAGCACGACCCCTACACTACCCAAACACCACTGCACGACCCTAAACCCTAAAACACGACCCCATACACTACACAAACACCACTGCACTACCCTAAACCCTAAAACACTACCACCAGCACGACCCCCTACAGTACACAAACACCACTGCACTGCCGTAAACCCAAAACACTACCCCAGCACTACCCCTACACTACCCAAACACCATTGCACTACCCTAAACCCTAAACCACTACCCCCAGCATGACCCCTACACTACACAAACACCACTGCACCACCCTAAACCCTAAAACACTACCCCCAGCACGACCCCCTACACTACCCAAACACCACTGCACTACCCTAAACTCTAAAACACTACCCCCAGCACGACTCCCTACACTACACAAACACCACTGGACTACCCTAAACCCTAAATCTACCCCCAGCACGACCTCCCACACTACACAAACACCACTGCACTACCCTAAACCCTAAAACACTACCCCCAGCACGACCCCCTACACTACCCAAACACCACTGCACTACCCTAAACCCTAAAACACTACCCCCAGCACGACCCCCTACACTACCCAAACACCACTGCACTACCCTATACCCTAAAACACGACCCCCTACACTACACAAACACAACTGCACTACCCTAAACCCTAAAACACTACCCACAGCATGACCCCCTACACTACACAAACACCACTGCACTACCCTAAACCCTAAAACACTACCCCCTACACTACACAAACACCACTGCACTACCCTAAACCCTAAAACACTACCCCCAGCATGACCCCCTACACTACACAAACACCACTGCACTACCCTAAACCCCCCTACACTATACAAACACCACTGCATTACTCTAAACCCTAAAACACTACCCCCAGCACGACCCCCTCACAACACAAACACCACTGCACTACCCTAAACCCTAAATCGACCCCCAGCACGACCCCCTACACTACCCAAACACCACTGCCATACCCTAAACCCTAAAACACTACCCCCAGCACTACCCCTACACTACACAAACACCACTGCACTACCCTAAACCCTAAAACACTACCCCAGCACTACCCCCTACACTACCAAAACACCACTGCACTAACATAAACCCTAAAACACTACCCCCAGCACAACCCCCTACACTACACAAACACCACTGCACTACCCTAAACCCTAAATCTACCCCCAGCACGACCCCCTACACTACCCAAACACCACTACACTACCCTAAACCATAAAACACTACCCCCAGCATGACCCCCTACACTACACAAACACCACTGCACTACCCTAAACCCTAAAACACTACCCCCTACACTACCCAAACACCACTGCACTACCCTAAACCCTAAAACACTACCACCAGCATGACCCCCTACACTACCCAAACACCACTGCACTACCCTAAACCCTAAAACACTACCCCAGCACGACCCCCTACACTACCCAAACACCACTGCACTACCCTAAACCCTAGAAAAGAAACCCCCACCCCATGCCCAATCCCCCTTACCTCTCACTCCTCGTGGTTCCTCTCTCCTCGTGGTTCCTGCTTCACGTCGTCTCTGAGGGGCGGTGCACGTCGTTGTGAGGAAACGGAACAGCCTCTGTTTCCTTACAACGACATGGATCGTCTACATGTTTTTAGAACGCATGGTCATTTACCATACATACCTTTACAACAAAATTTGTTGTAAAAGCATGCGTGGTAAATGACCATGCGTTCTAAAAAAATGTGTAGTAATGACTTCGTGATGTACAACGCATGCGTGGTAATGCATGCGTTGTAATGGTATCGCAAAGTAAAAAAGTCGTTGTAACGGCTGTTTACCGATCGAAGCTGGCCCCTGTTCTTCAGTGAGACGTTTATTTGATTAATTAGGAGGAAGGAATGTGTTTTTTTACCGAAAAGTGCATTCCCGGCTGTTGTATTGTGAAAGTGTCCGCGTGGCCTGGTTTTACTTCCGGTGAGAGAGTGGAAGAGTCTGTTTGGATCTAAAGGAGTTCTGTTGTTGGACGGGGCCGGCACGACATGTCATCAGAAAACATAGCTAATGGAAAGCGTCCTCCTGAAGTGTGGAGCAGTGCCATGAGAGGTCAACGAGTGTGCGTCCCACCGCAGTATGACCGTACCGCGTGACCCATGTGCCGCCTCCAGGGTACGGGAGGCAGAAGCGGCATCGCAGGTCCTCTTGAAGACCGTTGTAGCACTAATTCTACATTTTGGTACTAGGGCATTTTAACTTCGTTGTTCCTGCCAGATACAAAGAGAAGATCCTGTGTTATTCAGTGCCCTCGTTACCTTTTTTGTGGGTTGTGGTGCTTGTCACTTCGCTGCCCCGCCGGTGCACACGACTGGGCACCCCACCTCATGTGCCATCTGCAGGGCCTCTGCCCTCGGATCACTGGTTTCGGTTTCTGGAGTGGCAACATAAACAGTTGCTCCCAAAGGACTAGCCTGAACACTTAGGTGAATATCCCCTGCACCATCATTCCACGGAAATTCTTTCCTAGCTCTCCCACGTCAACGAGGACGTCATAATAGCACGGCTCCGCTCGCGACACCGTATGACGTCATCGGAGCCATAAGAGGACCTCGTCGGCGTGCTGATGTCAGTTCCACCCATTTTTTCCGTGCCACCGAGGCAAACAGGGGACCGAGACATTTTCACATGTATACATAGTATAATAAATATATATATATTCACTGAAAAAACCATAGGTTTCAGGCACGTTATAGTTAGAAATTAGCATTTAAAAAACCTTAGAAATTCACTGAAAAAACCATAGGTTTCAGGCACGTTATAGTTAGAAATTAGCATTTAAAAACCTTAGAAATTCACTGAAAAAACCATAGGTTTCAGGGGCGTTATAGTTAGTTGGACATTTCACTCGTACAAAACCATAGAAATTCCCCCGTTATAGTTAGTTCAGCTAACTATAACTCACGCGCCCGCAATGCACTGCTGATGACGTCACATATTACATCACTCATGACATGGTCAGTGACATCACTCATGACATCACTGATGACATCTCAAATGACATCACTCATGACATCACTGATGACATCATCCTTGTGATAGAGTGGCAGACCTCCTCTCACCCTAATATAACCTTTGATACACACACTCAAAAATACAAACTAACTTTTTCAAAACAATGGACATACCAATACCAGTTACAACACACCTATTCAGTAATTCCAAGATCTACACACACATCCACTCATTCACCAACAGTCCCTATACAGTCACTCATACATGTACTCACTCATCATATGTACTCATACACCTATACATCCTGTTACACACCGCCACTCATCCATAGAGTTACTCACACACGTAGTCACACATGCAAACAAAGTATCAAACATCCATTTACTTGCATATACAGTTATACACACACTAGCACACTTACTTCTACAGAAACTTACACATACTTACTCTCTTAAACAATCACTTATAGAAACACCTACTTATTTGTACAGGAACTCTTCCAATCTCTCACTCTCACATATACTCACTTATATACACCAATACTCACATATACTAGTTTAAAACATATGTAGTTACTCATAAAGACACTATTGAGACAGTCATTCACTCACTAACACACCCATACACATACTCATCCACCTATACAGTCCTGCACACATGCTGTCTTCAACACATACAAACAGTGAGTCACTCATTCATGCATCTATGCACTAAGTAATACCCCCACCGAACCATACAGACACTCAGACACTCATACTGATACTCAAAAACCAACTAATAACCCATATAGACACTCATGTAGCTACTCACCAACCCATGCAGCCACTTATACACAAAGTGAGAGACTGATACAGATATTTTCATATTTAAACATTACTCACTAACCCATGTATTTACTAAGATACACTTAGTCAGTTATACAATCAATTTTACAAAACAAAATCATCCATTTAGACACTTATATACCCATTTATTCTTCCATCGACCTTGAGATATACATATATAAAACATATTTAATTTTCAGAAAAACACACATTCACTGGATGATGTCATCAGTGATGTCATTTGAGATGTCATCAGTGATGTCATGAGTGATGTCACTGACCATGTCATGAGTGATGTAATATGTGACATCATCAGCAGTGCATTGCGGGCGCGAGTTATAGTTAGCTGAACTAACTATAACGGGGGAATTTCTATGGTTTTGTACGAGTAAAATGTCCAACTAACTATAACGCCCTGAAACCTATGGTTTTTTCAGTGAATATATATATAGATATATATATGGAAATATATATATCTATATATATATATATATATATATATATATATATATATATATATATTCTGAAAAAGAAAGGTTAAAGTAACATTATAGTTAGGTGAAATGTTCAGTTTTAAATTCTAAAAACCACTGATATTCACCAGCTAAAGTTAGAGTTATCTCTAGTAACTATAACTCATGCCCTAAGGTAACTATAACTCATTCCCTGCCATGCACCGTGACATTATCAATGATGTCAAAGAAGATGTCTTAAGTGATGTAACATCTAGGGCAATTACCAGCGCATGGTTAGGGTGCAAGCTTTAGTTACTGTAAGGCATGAGTTATAGTTACTTGAGATAACTCTAACTGGTGAATTTCAATGGTTTTTAGAGTTTAAAATTGAACATTTCACCTAAATATAACGATAATTTAATCTTTGTTCTTACCAGTGAATTTCTAGGTTTTTTAAAATGTAAAGTAATATTTAATTACCATACGTTAATCCATCTCCTGCTGCGCACGGCCTCGGGCGGTGCGCAGCGTGAGGTTGGCTGGAGGGCCTGCAGCCAACCCCATGGCTCAGGGCATTCGGTCGTGAATGGCCGGGGTTGGCCACAGGGTCTACACTGTGGCCAGGCCCTGCATCCACATGCAGCCAACCCCACATTTGGGTTGTTCACAAGGCCTGGCCGCATGGCCAAACCCCCCGCATGCAGCCAACCACGGCCAAAGGCTGTGTGCAGTATGGGGACGGCTAAAAGGCGTGGCCTGCGCCCAGGAACTGTGCCCAACCCCCACCCCAGCCCTGTGGCCAACCCCCCAAAGGAAGCCAACCCCACACTGCGCACGGCCTTTGGCCATGTGAGGTGGGGAGTTTGCCACAGGACCTGGCCCTGGGGATGCCAGGGCCATTTATGTTTTAAACAGGGTGGGGGTGCGTGGCCCTCCTCCCCAAACCGATTATGTCCCTGGGGATCCCATCTCCCAGGACCTCTAATTAAAATGGTGGGGCAGGCGCCTCTCAGCTGATTTCGGCCGAGGGGACCCCAGCCGCTGGCACATTTGTTTTGGGGGGGGCACTTGGCCCCCCTCCCTGGGCCGCTTTTGACCCCAGGGACCCCATCCCCTGGGGGCCGGCCATTTTGGAAAAGAGCGAGGTGGGTATGCAGCCCTCCTCCCCAGACCGAGGGACTCTATCCCCTGGAGCCAGGCCCTATTGTCCAAAGGGGAAGGAGCACCACATGGGTCTTCTCCCTGGGCTGATTTCGGCCCCGGGGACCCCATCCCCTGGGGCCCAGCCAACAAAGGGTGAGCGCCCTGGTGCCCCACCCTGGGAACCCGCAACAGTATGGTTGAGGGCTGTGGGGGGAGCTCTCGTGTCCCCAGCCGGCTCCCTGCATCCATGAGGAGCTGGCATTGCTCCCGGCCGAATGGAGCAGCTAAAAATGCTGCTCCCTGCGGGCGGGAGCAAACTTTTCATCTGTTTCCCTGTCTGCTTCACTTACGCCAGGGAAAGAGATGAAAAGACTTGGGGTTTGCTCCTGCTTGGTGGGAGTTTTGAAATTGCTCCTGCCAAGCGGGAGCAAACACAGGTTTCCCTGCCTGCGCCAGTGCAGGCAGGGAAACTGTGGTCCCCAGGGCCATTCATGACTCGAAGAGGGGGGATGCGGCTGGGCCCCAAGGGATGTCATGCCCCTCCTCCCCCTTTACACATTTGGCCTGGACCTGGGGAATAGGGACTCCAGAGCTCTCTCTCTCTCTCTTCTTTCTCTCTCTCGCCCCTCTCTCTCTGTCTCTCTCTCTCCCTCACTCTCTCTGACCTCTTTAATTCATTTACAGCCACTCCCTGCCCCTTCAACTCACTTCTGCAGCTTTCTGCTTTCTCCCTTTGTGACGCTATTCCGTCTTTCTCTTCCTCCGTCTTTCCCATATACGTCTTTTGCTCCCAATAAATGCCTGATGCAGAAAAATAAGTGTTGGCCCCCAAAAATAAGTGCCGGTTCCACCAGCTCAAATTAAGCACTGAGTCATTCTATGCGTTATTTTTACAAACTCTACCGCCAAAGAACTTTTCAGCATGGAAAAAGAATAGCAAACTAAAGGTGCTGTCATATAGTTATGAGGGTTAAGGCACCTGCTGCAGATATCCTTATTGCAAGTTACAACAGGATAACTTTGTGTGCAATCTCTGCTAATAGGTCGTAATGATTCCATACCTTCTGTTGCACTATTTTTTATTTAACCCATAGGTTACAGTTGCAATCAGGAAAAATAGCGCAGCAAGTTCTACACCCTCCGCAAACATCTCCATGTAAGCTGCGAGGCATACGCTTGAATCCTTGCAGGCTCAGTCTTTTGTTATTTACAGTTAATAAGATGTGAGCTACACGAATAGTTATTGGTGCAATTACAACCATAGACATGCTTGACAGTTCAACAAAGCCCACATTCTTGCATTTACGCAGAACAAGAGTCAAAAAGTCTTGGCAATTTAGGAGCTGTGTGGCTTTGTTTGGCTGCTCCAGCTGGTGGCAAGGTTCCAAGTGTGCGATGTTTGACACCCAACCACTCCCAGACAGAACACAAAACTCTGTCAAAAGGAATTAGTGAAGTAAAATAAAAAGATTTAGCGCCTCCTGGCAAAGGGATCAGAATGTGTTTCCCAGTGTTGCTGCTCGGCATTGGGTCACATCGAGGAAGATTCACTGGGCAGTCCCAAATCTCGTTTCCTGTTAAAGTACAGGTATTGTGGCCTGAATCTTGCTGCCTTCCATCAGTCCTTCACTTTGTGGAAAAGGAAGTGCCAGGGCCCAAGATATTTCTCAGGAGGCCACTGCACCTTTCGACACCGACTCTCCCTGCAAGCGCTGCCAAATGCAAGTACTAGTGCTACCTACCTCCTCTCACGCTCCTGCAAATGTAGCAATATTTCACAGCTGTAGGAATGGCCTGGAGGCGCTGGTATTATTATTCTATATGTATTTTGTATTGCTATAGTGTATACTGATGTTTAGAAATAGGCAGACAGCGCTACCATGTGGTGTACTGTCATAAATATGTGCCAGTGTCAAGAAATAAGTGCTGGTGCCGAGCACTGGCAAACACCGGCACAAATATAGCACTGCCTCCCACTCTACTGCTGCACTGCATTTCCTGCCTGCTCAATGCAGGGAAAGTACACTTTCCCTAAATATTTGGGGGCTGTAGTTAGAATATTAAATTCTTGAATGCTTGTTCATGTTTCTGCACCTTTCCTCTGACTTACATGGGGCGCCCTCGGTTCCTTCTGGGAGGCATGGACAGGAGGTAGAGCTTCAACGATTAGAAGACAAGTGCAAGGAGTTTCGCCTAGCTTGCGACACATTAATATCCCCATTTGCTGCTTCAGCACACACCCTTCCGCCCTCTGTGAAAGACATTGTAGCGCATTGTACTCTGCCGTGACAATTAATATTGTGGGCTTATGCACAGCAGATTAGTGCATAAAAGAAGCCAACAGGCCATGCTGTCCCTCTCTCCTCATCACATTATTAATCCTTCTATGCTATCCTTCTAGACAGTAATGTATTATGTGACATAACATTTTGCACTTGTGAATAATAATTAAAATAAGACAATATGGTGGTTTGAAAGGTTACATGGACACAGAAGAATCTCTGTTGTTTTTACACAGATTATTATATTTTCCAATGTGTTCCTTTTCATCTTCCTCAATTACATCTTTTTTGATTTGTGCATATATTGTGAGCGAGCTCTCCAATATTTCTTAAAGATAAATGTGATATTCATTATGAACCATTAGCACGAAGTTGTTCTTTTCAACAATCCCTTCTTTATAGCCTTCAACTTCACTTTGTATGGAACTGATATTAAGGGTCTGATTACGATCTTGACGAAAAGGGTGACTTGTATCCCGTCCGCCAAATTACAATTCCATTACGTCCTATGGAACTTGTAATACGGCGGACGGGATACCTGTCACGTTTGTGACGAAGTATCTGATCCCCAAGAACGTATTTAGGCCCTTAAGTTGGGATCTCAAAACCTATGAACAATGTACAGACTTTCCACACCTAAGGCAGATCTTATTTTGCTTGGTTGAATTTAGCTCTCGCAAGGTTGTGTATGGCAAACACATTAGACTGAAATTGTTTCTCTTCATTGAGGCCCTTGAATGATCTGGTGGATCGATCTATACCTTTGACCAGTTCAATAACTTCAGTTAGAGATAGATTTTTAGATCTCAAGAGCTGCTCCTGAATTTGTTTGTTAAAACAATGCATTATAATTTGATTGTGAATTTATTGCTCAACAAGTTGACCAAATTTGCAGGTTGCAGCTAAGATTCTTAGTGTCGCGACATAGCTTTCGATGGGTTCGTTCATTAGTTGGTATCTTCAATAAAAAAAAGAATCTTTCAATCAATCAATCAGGTCACTTATAAAGCGCACTACATACCCGCGAGGGTCTCAAGGCGCTGGGGAAAGGGGGGGGGGGTGCTGCTACTGATCGAAGAGCCAGGTCTTGAGGAGTCTTCTGAAGGCCAGTAGGTCTTGGGTCTGCCGAAGGTTGGTGGGGAGGGTGTTCCAGGTCTTGGCGGCGAGGTGGGAGAAGGATCTGCCGCCGCCGGTCGTTTTCCGGATGCGGGGGAAAACGACCGCCGGCGGCAGATCCTTCTCATTCACAACATGATGCTCCTCTATGAAGTTTTTTTTAAAGTCTGTCCAGTCCTTCTGTGAATATATCACACTCATCAGGAGGAATATCGTGTGGTGGTGAAATAGGTAGTAAATGTGTAAAAATTCCCTGAGCTTCTGTACCTATCTAATTCAATAACAAACCTTTCTTCCTATAAGGAGTTTGTGTCCCCATCAATAGTAATAATGTGGTTATCAAATAAGCCCAACCATTTTGACAATTTCATGTGTGTGTCACCTGGAGTTTATAATAATGGTGGAGGCGTGTTTCCACATTGTTATGTTGACGAGGTTTTAGAACATTGGAATGTTGAGTGCTCCATTGAAAACAAAGGAGTTCTCCGAGCTTCTAATGGCCGGTAGAAACCCGAAGCATCAACATTTCAATGTCTAACAAAGGCCTCGCGGAGCCCGAGGGGATTTCAACCCCCTCTGGCTCGTGAGGCCTTTGTTTTACAAATTAGAACATTCTGTCCTCTAAGGGCAAAATGTTCTAACCCTAGAGCCCTCCGTAGCAGGCTCTACTGGCCATTAAAGTCCCCCTCACTTGTTGAGCCTTAGGCTTGGGTCTTTAACGCTGGAGCGGGCCTTTAATGGCCCGTATTCTAAGGCTATAAAAGAGCACCAGTAAAAGAGTGAACTGAACAGTATTTACAATGATAGTAGTGACCACCATATTTGAAAATGGCACAGAAAATGTGTTGTCCAGCTGGGTGGCTCTCAGCAGAGCAACTTTTTAAATGCTGAATCCTGTGACCTCAAAAAGGGAGGCTAATGATGGTCTAAATACTCTACAACACAGCCAAGCGTAGCTCTCTAATCTTAGCAAGCTACGGTGCAAGGAGGACCCGTGGACCCAGTTGGGGACAGGAACTCGTCGCCAGATTTGAGGTAAGACGTAACACCGCAATCAAGAAGAAAGATTCTTTATTTTCCAAATAAAGTCCCCAGACGCAGCAGGGAATGAACACCTCCACAGCCTAGCAGTCTACCAACAACAGAGAACTTGGAACACATTAAAAGACAAACATATGCAAGGCTATCCGCCAAAGTTGCCACCCACTTCTGAGGCCAAGATCGAGATGGAGGGCTTCCGATATATGGGAATTTTTATTACACCAAATCCCAATCTCTTTTTTTCACAAAATCTCCTAAATCCCCTATCCAGGTTGCAAAAGGACATGCAACACTGGAAAACGCTGCCCTTGACCCTACTAGAGCGTGCAGTGCTGTTTAAAATGCTGGCACTGCCGCGGTTTTTATACATATTACAAAATAACCCCTACGCCGTGCCCGAAACGTACTTTACAAATATTGAGGGCGCAGTGAGGACACTGCTGTGGGATGGTAAACCCCCACAAATAGCTATAGACAAACTGACGAAAAGTTGGTATGACGGGGGATTGCGCTTCCTAATATTAAACTATATTATTGGGCATCCCAATTGATGGTGATCAACCATTGGGTCTACCCCTCCCACCGTGACCGGTCATACTGGATGGACAGACTTTTGATGGGTCCTGAAGGATATAAAGGAGCCCTGTACACGGACCTGAGACATCAAGCTCTAACAGGCCCAACAACCCTGATGATTGATATCTGGCGCAAAGATAATAAAAAACTAGGGTGCCACAAGAAGGTGACCTTAGCCATACCCCTGTGGGCAGCAGAGCAGCTAGGTAAACTGGGGAAACATGCGGGTTTCAATAATCTCCTCTGTACATCTCCTCTGTAGGGAATCTTTGGAAGAATGGAAAGGTAACCCCATTCACTGAGTTGCAAGCTGAATATAACATGGCAAATAAGAAGCATTCAGATACCTGCAAGTACGGCACGCGTTAACTACACTACTCCCGCGTAATAAGGCGATACCGGAGGCCTCCCCACTAGAAGATAGGTTACTTCTGGATCCTATGACCCAGAAGGCCATTTCATTAACATACCAAAAACTAAGTAATAACTTGCCGGATCCACTTCTATCACTTAGAGACCGTTGGCAGAAAGACGCTGGAGAGCTAGACGATGAAGAATGGCAGGAGGCTTTGACATCCCCACGAGAGGCGGCGATACCGCCAAAATATCGTCTGATCCAACTCAAAATATTACATAGAACGTACCTCTCGGGTGGAACGCTGGACAAAATCGGATGAAGGGAGAATTCCAAATGTCTTGGATGGTGCACAGGAGAGGGTACATTTTATCATATCATTTGGGATTGCCCAGATATATGCGTACCGGATGCAAGAGGTGTGCGAGAAGGAGGTTCACCTATCGGCTAAACTAGGTTTGTTAACTATATGGGAGGCCACTGACCTGACAGCGACTGAGCAACAATGGGTTACACTAGGGTTCACCCTGGCCGAACGAAACATTGCACTAAGGTGGGGGGCTAGTGAAATACCTACTCTGCATGGATGGGCAAAAGATATGGATAAATGTATGTTTGCTGATAAAGATGTGTATTTGTCCAGAGGCTGCCCCAAAAAGTGGGACAAGAAGTGGGGAAAGTGGAATACATATAGAGGAGACATATGTCTCTCTCCCATGAGAGAACTTGAAAGACAACAAAGGGAAAGGGGCCTTAGAGAACGTGAAAATGAAGACTCTGAATAGTAACAATAATCAAATTGCATATATGGTAAATTGCTCTATTTTAAGGTTGTCAATTGTGTTGCAAAATGTCTCACCTGGCTATGTTAGAAAATGTTCAATAAAAAGATATAATAAAAAAAAACATACATAACATAAGGAAGAAAATGAGATGTAGAGCGCCTCATGCACACAAACAACACAAAACAAACAGAATGAAAATTACCAGACACGGGGACCAGTGCTTAATTTGAGCCGGTGGTTTCCGGTGCTCGGCACCGGTACTTAATTTCTGGAACCTGCACTTATGACAGCTGCTACATGGTGACGCTGTTTGTACAATTTAAAGATGAGAAGAAAAACAGTTGTTTGTTAATTCAGTATGCATTAAAAACAACTAATAACTGCCACCCAAGCCATTCTTAAAGCTTTGGCAGCCTCGAACAGTCTAAATTGTCACACTTATAACAGTGTGATGGTTAGTAGTTGTGTAAATACAGTGGCAATGTGTGGTGCAAATGGCGGTGGCCTCCTAACGACGGCCCCGGCACGTATTTTTTTTTTATACAAATTAAGCACTGATGAGGACTCAACACTGGAAACTACATATAATGAAAAACCTTATTGATAAAAGCATAAACCAAAAAAACAGATGATGCATGAGCAACTGGAATGCTACAGCATCTTACAACAAGAGGGAATGCAGGCAATTAAAATACAAGAGCAGATAGGGTTGGCACAGGGGCCAACAAAGGGAACGTATGGAGAAGCATGGGTTAAATGCAGTGAGCTGACAAACAGGTGGCTATGAATGCTAAATTTAAACTTGTTCAGCTCAAATTTCTGCACAGAACATATTGTACTCATGAAAATCTAATTAAAATGGACCTGGACAAATCTGATTAGCATCTGCGCTGCCCAGATGCATTGTGGGCAAGGAGGACACCTGCTGTGGGACACCAGTTGTGGACATTCCTAGCAGTATGTGGGTATTGGCAGACGGTTGCGGCATATGTGAATGATTCTACAAAGTATAAATTAAAGCACGCTATCGAAGTATGTATCTTTTGAGTGAAAGCAATACATCTTCCTCTTCTGCCCACAAAGGCCTTTGGTAAGTGCTCAACTCCATTCTCCTTTTTTTTAATGAACTCTTTTTATTGTTTTTTTCTTTTTTATAACATATAACAAACACAGGTCAGGTACCATGTCCCACATCCTATGATTATCATACAATTTAGCATTCAAAACGAAAAGCACCATTTTGAAAAAGAAGCAACACATAGCTGCCAACTGGCCTGTTTTTGCCGGGACAGTCCCGACAAGTTGGAGACTGTCCCGGGTAATTCACTATCCCGGGACAGTCCCGGCAATTGATACCCAACTCACCTAAAAGTGATAAAATGCACCTGCCTGATATAGATGCTGTGCAGCGAATGTATCTATCGCATACCAAGGATGCATGGTATTGTTGGTGGGAACTTGATGATATAAGGGCCTACTCGATAAAGAGAGAATTGCGATTGGAATTTCAAACTTTAGGCCAAAGTAGCAGAGTTGGAAAAATTCTCCAATGTAGGTGAATGGGAGAATTTTTCCAGCTTTAAGTTTGAAATTCCCATCTCAATTCCCTGCAATTCTCTCTTTATTGAGTAGACCCAAAAATCTGCACTATGATTTATTTTATGCTAATTATGTGGGTTGGGCAGAGTGGGCAGAGCTTTGGGGCAGTGGGTTTGGTCAATTTTCAAGTAAGTAATTGATGGCTATGCTGCAAAGTTCCCTGGAAATTATTTTCAAATGTTGGCAACTATGCAATACACATCAAATGTTGTTATCCAATTTACGGTCATCCGCCACATGAAAATATTCCCACCAGTGGCCCCAGATTTTAGCAAGTTTTTGAGGCAGCATTTTGCCCTGTACACCGTTTCTTCTGGTTTGGCACAATAGTCCATGCCTCTCGTCCATTCCTACACAGTGGGGGCCCTTTCCCAGTGCCAATGTTTAGCAATATCCCTTTTGTCTATCAGCAAGCCCAAGCCAACAAAACTTCTGGTGCAGCGTGGGTCTCCCCAATCCTCCATGATTAGCAGTGGAATCATTTTAGGGTCTAAACCCAACCTCCGCCACCCCAACAAGAATATGCAATATTTTCAGCCAATCTCGAGATATAGGCATCCCAAAATCACGTGAAAATAGGTGCCCATGGGCTTGTTACATCTTAACCACTAACGGTCTTGGGCTCGCGTTATCTTCTTGAGTCGTGAAGAATTTACGAAAGTATATGAGCATAAACCAATGTGGGTGCATCAACACAGGACGGTCGGTAACACGGAAGTGGTTCACGAGATGTCTATTCGTTCGAAAAATACAGTTTTTTCGGATACATATGTTTTCGGAACTCTTTGTCTACAACAAATGTAAATGCATAGCGACATCTGTCTTACAGGAGTCCTGTTTTTAAAAAAATGAACTGTGCAGTACCCGACCGAGGTGCCACGTGAAGAAGAGCATTTTCTGCATTCTTCTTGGTGCTCATCCATTGTTTCTGTTTTCACTTAGCAGTCATGGATGCTTGTAGTACTATTGAGGAGAAGAGGGAAAGAGTCATATGTGCTCACAATCTGATGTCCGTTTGGTGTGCCACACTCAAAAAACTTGACACAAGGAAAAGTTAACTGTTTCACACTAACTGCACAGGAGGAGCTAGGTCAGCGGTTCTTAATTTGTGGTCTGGGGACGCCTGGGTGTCCGTGGCACCTACTCACGGGCTCCGTGACTGCTTGGTAAATTAAATAATACTAACAGATTAATAAGGTGTGTATAAAGAAGCAAAATTTAAAATGTTAAAACGTTCTGTAAATTGGAAGAAATTTGAAAGTGGTGGCTAAAAATTAAGTTGGTATCCTCAGATTGATTTGTGAGAGCAGTGTAAATGCATCAAAGAAAATATAGTATGATGGGTGACCCCAATTCAATTTAGAAAATCTCCAACCTTCCATTTAAAATTAAAATTTAGATTTTTAAAAATATTTTATGTGAATTAAATTACATGATTCATCATTTCTGTATTTGTTTGATAAATGCTTGTTTATTGTTTTGGGGTTCAAATCATCGAGCTTGCTTTGGCATGGCTTCCCGGATTCCAATAATGACTCAGTGGGGGTCCCTGGATTCCAATAAACACTCTGTGGGGGTCCCTGGATTCCAATAATGACTCAGTGACTTGCTGCTCCAATCAGATAACAGGATGAAGATTCACCAATATGCCAGCGATCCACTACTCTGCTTGAACGGCTCGTCTACTTCAGGCATCCAACACCTCAAACACTGCCAGTATATCCTGCAGAACTGGATGTTCACCACCTACCTGAAGCTCAACCCAACCAAGACAGAATTACTGCTATTTACCAACAACAATAAACATGATACCGTACACACCTGGCTTAATGGCATAAACCTTGACGGCTTCGAACCCCAACTTTTACTGAATGCCACGTCAATTGGATTCACCATGGACACCAGCCTCAAACCCAAGGAATACATTGCCATAAAACAAAAAGGCGACCTGGTACCTGCTCTTCTTCTAAAATATGCCAAACCGTTTCTTCCGGAAAGTGACTTCAGAAGTGTGGTTCAAGCCCTCATACTCCTGCATCTCGATGATGGTAATGCTCTGCTCTATGGCCTCCCAGAGTCCACAGTGGCACCCCCTAAGGGCATCCTTTACACTGCAGCACATCTCCTCTAGGGCATGAGGAAATATGATCTCATCACCCTATCCTGATAGAACTCCATTGGCTCTCCTTGCTGGCACGCACCATCTTCAAAACCAGCTGCATCTTCTACAAAGCCATTACGACCAGCACAGCCACTTTTCTTGCAGCCAAGTGCTCCATCTCTAGTGGATCTCGGCACACCGCAGCCAGGACACCATCACACTGCACACTAAGAAGAGTAAATAAAGAAAAAACAAGACTGCAGGCCTTTTCCATTTATGCACCCAGGATCTTGAACAACAACCCCGTATCCATCAGGAATGCCCAATCTCTGCACCAATTTAGGTGAGTTTAAGTCTCACCTTTTTCAAGAACATCACATTATAATGCATTAATCGTCCACAATCCAGCTTCCTCTCCTCTTGCTTGTTGACTCTACACTTGTCTTTGGCCGTGTACAGTGATTTGCTGCCTTTTGCCTATGTTTGCGCTATTGAAATACCATATACATGAACAAATACATACAGAGTTTGTGTTATTGTGCACAGACCTTTCTACAGTTAGATTGCAAAAAGTGTTTTCCATGCATACAAGTTTATACATGCTGATGCACTGTGCTAGGATGATTAGTGTTTCGACATAGGGCCCGATTCACAGAACTAACTTACGTCAAAAACGTAAAGTTAGTACTTTTTGGTATTCACAGAATGCACTTACTCAGTTTGGTATTCACAGAATGCACTTACTCATACTAACTTTATGTCCGCACTCGGGCCGGAGATTCTGGCCCGGTGGTGGAGATTCCGGCCCGGTTGTGGAGATTCCGGCCCGGAGGTGGAGATTCCGGCCCGGAGGTGGAGATTCCGGCCCGGAGGTGGAGATTCCGGCCGGTTGTGGAGATTCCGGCCGGAATCTTCACAACCGGCTGGAATCTCCACCATCAGGTCTTCTTGGCGGGACTCCCTCCAACAGCCGCTTTTGTGGTTACGGGAGGACAATTCTTGCAGAGTTAGCAGGACTCGGGTGGTCTTTCGTCCATAGACCCAACAACATCTAAATACGGCTGGTGGACCGCCAAGTCGGCGGGTGGGAAGACTGTCGAGAAAGTGATGGTGGGACATGATCCGCCAAGATCTAAATTAGGCCCTAAGTAACTGCAGTATGAGACTGCCTTAACCGTGACTGCATTTATGACAGAATTTCACAGCAAATGTAGAATGTGCAGTTGTCATGCAGGGCATTACATATTTTTTAAGTATAGTCTTTGTTAGGAGTGCTAGAACTAGGGGTCTGGTAGGTTCTGCAGTTCTCCCAGAATAACCTCGCAGGGGTTCAAAACGAGAATGATCAATGAAGAGCGAGCAATTGCGGTGCATTCAAAGACGGAGATCAAATGCCAAGAAATGTCTTCTGACAAATTGCTCTATATTCTTTTATTAACAAGGAGACTAGTGTTTACTTTTCCCTTCTCTTACTGCAAAGCGAGTACATTTTGCAACATCGTGAAAAATCAGAGGGACATTAGAGGTATGCATGTCAGCGAGAGGGCCTTGTGAAAAAATCAGAGGCACAATTAGCTGTGTGTGTATTGGAGTAAAAACCTCAAGGACAAATCTTTAGGAACATGGTTGTGGGAGTACCTCCTAATCCTTTGGAGATGTGCGGAAAGATGGTGAAGAGTGTACGCTGCATACTGTGGTAAAATGTTGAAGGAAGGAGGAGCTTAGTAATGTGTTGAAGGAAAGAGAGTGCACTGCTGTGTTTTTATTGTTGAATTAAAGGGAGGAGATGTGTGCTATCTGTGTTATTTCGCCGGTCCCTGTGCTGATCAACCCCCAATTGCCAACCTGATTATAAAGATAACTGCATTGTTCCCTTTCTACACTCTGGGTTGATAACTTGCCCAGTAGCGGCTGGCAGGGAATGCCGGTGAAGGGGTGGCGGGTGGAGAAAATAAAAAAATAATAAACAAAAATACCACTTAGCTTTTTGTTGGCCGCCGCCTCTCCTCCGTCTTGTTCAGCTTCCTACTTCCTGCAGTCCCGGCAGCAGGAAGCACCTGGCTCCTGGGCTCCCCTGTGCCAATCACAACACTGCAATGCAGCGTTGTGATTGGTCTGAGCGCCGTGGTTCGGCACTCAGATGGGGACAGGAAGACTTTGCATGTTCCTCACCAGGCTATGCAATGCAGCCTGGTGGGGAACATGCAAAGTGTGCATGACTGTTTGGTCGGCCCAAGAGGGCCGGCCAAACAGTCATGTGCACTTAGGGTGTGTGCAAACCACTCCTCCCCTGTGCCATCAGTCCCGCCCGCCCTAATCCAGCCCCGCAGCTACAAAAAATAAAATGATAACTACGACATTATTATTTTATTTTTGCTGCTCTGAGAGCAGTGGGGCGACGCTCCTCCGCCTTAGTGGAGGAGCCGCCCCTGAGTTACTGGTCTCTGCAGCAGACTGTATCATACGTTCTCAAGGATGGAGCCCCCTTCAGTATCTGTCTCCAACCACTGGCCCTTCACTTGGCTCGTCGTGCCATCTGGAAGTTACCATGATAATCACAAGTCACCAAGAGCTTGCTTGGGCTGCAGAGACCACCAGTACTGGTGGCACTGCAGCCAAAGGACACACAAGAAGCAGACTGTGCAAGTGTAAGCAGAGAACCCAGACTTCCCTGAAGATGTAACACACAGGATGCTGGCTAGAGAACACGCCTGATTACCACACGTGCCTATTTTTGTAGGCCTATGATGGGTCTGTCCTGCTGTGTCCTCGCGCCTTTGTGCGAGGTCATTCCATTTTGAAGCACTGAGCTCAAATTCAGTTGCTCCCGAACTTTGGGTTAGCTGGTTATGGAACTTACTCCTTAATAAATATCCTTCGAATCTCACCTGCTGCGGAGCCTCTTTTCAGTCTGCTACCTAGAGTAACACCTTGCAAGTAAATGAAGGCTCACAGGAGCTGCTTAAGAGAGCTGCTTTCACCCAGCGGCTAGGGCACTCTAAAGATGGCGCTGTCTCAATGTGTGTGTTTAAAATCTACACTAATCTCAAATCCATTTGATTAAGAAACAAAAACAGACTATCAAACGAGGCTTTGGAAATAGAAGTACTTCTATTAGAACTGCGCACCAATAAATCCTTCCTGCAAATAAACAATCCTTCCCCTCAACGCAGGCACCCTTTCACTGTGGTGCAAGGGTGCAAGCGTTGGCGCTAGGTAGCTGAAATTAGCACCAGCGCAGGGGGAAACACAGGGCTGCCCTGCATTGTTGTAAATACTATGCAGCCTTGTGTTTCAGAAGTGGCGAAGCGCGGCGTTAAGCCAAGAAGGCTAACGCCGTGCTCCGTCACTTCTTTGTAAATATGCCTCTGTATTTTTTTGTGTGCATAGAATCCGTTTGAGTGGTTTTATTTTGTCGTCGTCTCCAACAGTTGAGCCCTTAGTGGGCGAGCAGCAGCATTGGGTTTCCGCTTAGCTCTGATGATGGTGGCACAAGAAATGCCTCACATAGCCAGCAGGTGGCGGAAAAGAGTTATATTTAGTTGTACCCCCAATGTTAACCACTACGGATTACATTTTATTATACTCTCAGCTCTGTGTGCAGAATATGGCCGTGCTTGAATGAGAACCTACTTACAGTCCTGTACTGCAAGCCCTCCTCCCTTCTGTCTCTGTCCCTATTCTGACTAACTGGGCACTCCACTGCCTGTAAAACGAACCCAAAGCTTGACACTCTGTTTTTTAAGTTCACAATATTTATCAACATGAAATGCACAAAATTGAAGTACACTATCGATCGATGATGCATGGCGAAATATAAAAATATTATTTTCAATGTATAAATCAAGGACGAGGACATGCCGAAGACAGTAGGTGTACAGTAATGTGCAGTGTGGGTTGACAGCGACCTCTCTCCCCCTCTGCAAAGTATTGCTGTCACAAAAACAGGCTCCCACCAGCTCTGCCTTCCTGGAGCTCTGCTACTTCTCTCCCAGAGAAAGCCATCCTAGTGCTGGCAGCAATCATGTCCCTCCTGGACTACATACACAGGTCTCCCACAAAATCTCTATGTCCAAGCTACAAAGAGTACAGCATCCGGCAGCTCCAATATTCAGCTTGAAATGACAAGTTCATGGTACCCGGCGCTACTGTTCCTCCCCTGACTAATGATAAAAGAGAGATCCCAGTGCAAAACCTCTGCGTCGCCCATACATCTCTACATCGTCTCTGCCAAGTTATCTCACCACCTATTTTACTCACTATCGACCCACGAGCAGTCTCAGGTCTGCCACTTATCACACATCAGACTAGATACAAAGGCATGGACGTCATTTAGGGGTCGCAGCTGTGACCCCTGTCTTGCCCTTTGCTACCCCTGGTCTCAGAGGTGGGAAATTCAGTGCCAGGAACACAGAGGCATGCTGGGCCTCCACTCTCTTTATCTTCTGTCATTTTTTTATAACACTAATAGTGAATAGATAAAATATATGATTCACTATAAGTGTAATAACAAGCATTTGCAATGCAGGTCTCGCATTTACGCAAGTTTAAGCTATTGGCATTGTAAATGACAATGCGTTTTATTTATGTTTCAAAAACCAAAACATAAATAAAAGGCATTGTTATTTACAATGCCAATAGCTCAAACTCAGCGTATATGCGAGACCTGTTGCATTGCAAATGCCTGTTGGTTTTAGTTTCTAATGTGTTTGAGAAGGGATGTGCAAAGCATGCCCTCATTTTTTTGACATTGGCCTACCTTCCCTGTCATGGGATTAGCTGTTCTGGCAGCGGACTCTGCTCTCTGAATCAGTAGTTATAACCAGACCTTTTTATCTGTTCCACATGAGTGAAGGCCTATTGGCCCACTCAAGTAAAGTCCCACTGATATGCACTAACCTAGGTCCCAGCACTACAATTCTAGTGCATATTTGCATGCACGTATGCATAGGTGTGGCCTGCATGATGCATTTTTATTGTGTGTATGAGTAAAACAGAGTAATGGAAGTCTGTGAGTTTCATTTTAAAAGCTTGTGTCCTGATGATCTTCACCAAGTGGAATTGTGTTTTTTCCAGATGGTAGAATTGTATTGCTGACGTTCATGAAGCTGTAAGGAGGAGGCAGGTCTCACTTTAGATTGATTTTATTAGGTCCTTTTGCTGCATTGGGTTTCTGCTTGGTCTCCCTGAATGAATGAATGATTCTTCTATAGCACACAGCTACTCAGAGGATTGTCCCGGTGCTTTTAGGCACTGAAGGGAGCAGAGCACAGAACCGCTGAGATCCTAACATCACTGAAGTCTGAATAAGAGTGTTTTCAGCTTCTTTTTAAATGTAACTTCCTTCGAGATAGACCTCAAGTAATCAGGCAGCTGATTCTACATACTTGCCGCTCTGACCATGAAGGAAGAGCCTCACCTCCGTTGTCTTTGGAAGTGAGGTACTGCTATAAGTTTAGCATTTCTGAAACACAGGTACTTTATTCATCTATATTCCTTAATCCATTCATTAAGGTACATAGGCTGAGCTCGGGCGGCCGATGACAAAGGGCAGTCTCCTTAACCCGGAAACAGGGGTGGGAGGAGTGTAGATTTAGGTGTTGAGAGGGAGGGCACCACACGGGGAGAATTGTTAAAGTTCAGTCAATGTTATGAAAAAAAAATGGAGGTAGTTAAGCCGCGCATGCGGACCAAAACTTCTCAATAAAGTGTAAAATAAAGTGCATCTAAAGTATTCACTCTATCTGAGGTCTGTGGCCGGGAGCCCCAGGTTCCAATGTTGTCCTCGGCTTAACATCCTGTGATTCTGTGCACTTCCCTTAATCTCCAAGTGCCTACGAGAAAATGAATATGTCCTCGTGTAACGTCACTGGAGCTCATTTAAAGCTCTCCAATACCTTCGTGTCGAGTTAACGCTCTATACAATTAAAAAAAAAATCCTCAAACTGCAGGCCCGCTGCATCAATGGAACTTTTTGCATTGTACATTTCACATTTAACATGCCGTTCCCTGGGAAGCAGCGAGGGGTTGGAAAGGGTTAAAAGGGTGGAGAGAAGGAACATCTGTGCACCGTCCCGTGGCCGGGAGCCCCAGGTTCCAATGTTGTCCGAGGCTTAACATCCTGTGATTCTGCGCACTTCCCTTAATCTCCAAGTGCCTACGAGAAAATGAATATGTCCTCGTGTAACGTTACTGGAGCTCATTTAAAGCGCTCCAATACCTTCGTGTCGAGTTAACGCTATATACAATTAAAACAAAATACTCAAACTGCAGGCCCGCTGCATCAATGGAACTTTTTGCATTGTACATTTCACATTTAACATGCCGTTCCCTGGGAAGCAGCGAGGGGTTGGAAAGGGTTAAAAGGGTGGAGAGAAGGAACATCTGTGCACCGTCCCGTGGCCGGGAGCCCCAGGTTCCAAAGTTGTCCTAGGCTTAACATCCTGTGATTCTGCGCACTTCCCTTAATCTCCAAGTGCCTATGAGAAAATGAATATGTCCTCGTGTAACGTCACTGGAGCTCATTTAAAGCGCTCCAATACCTTCGTGTCGAGTTAACGCTATATACAATTAAAAACAAGACGCGCGAGCAACAAGCGCTCGCCAGGCATCCGCTGTTTATTTTTGCATCGCGCTTTCACTTTAAAGTGAAAGCGAGATGCAAAAATAAATACGCGGCGCCATGTCTCCTTTTTTATCCGGCCCATCCGGACTGGATCGCATGGCTTGTTTACATAACACGCCTCCTTGCGATAAGAAACTGCTTCACGACAGCCGTGAAGCAGGCGATCCAGTCCGGATGGGACGGACAGAAAAGGAGGCACCCCAGAAAGCTTATTTCCAATGGCAGGCCACCGTTTACCATAAACGGTGACTCCAGCCAATGGAAATAAGGGGCAATAAATCTCGCCGAGCGAGCTACGCATGTGCGCAGCAACGCTAGGCGAGATCTAAAAATGGAGTACAATAAGCTCGACTATGACTTTCCATGGCAGCTGAGGTAAGTAAAAAATGCTTTTAAATGTATGTTGTGTGCGTGCTTGCGGGTGAGTGTGCTTATGTGAGAGAGAGAGTGTATATGTGTGAATTTGTGTAAGTATGTGTGAGTGAAAGTGGAGGTCAAAGGGCATGTGATGTCACTTCTGCTACCCCTGGAATTTCTGTGAATTGACGTCCATGTAGAAAGGCCCAGGTTTACCAAATTGTCACATAGTGCAGCGCAGTACCAAAGTTGCTGCGCTGCTTTGCATGAGAGGGAGCAGCAGGAAAGCGCCAGATCTTCAGAGACATGGCACTTTCCTGTTTCCCTAGCGCTGGTGCACAATCAAGCTGCTGAGTACCACACACACCTTTGCACTGTAGTGCAAAGGTGTCTGCATGAGTCTAGCATATGTTTTGTAGTAAAAGGGCACCCTTCCAGTACAAAATGCTATGGTTAGACTAACTTTAAAACTTTTCCCATTTCGGAGGTGTGCTAAACAGTGCAGCACACATGCAAAGTGGGAAAAGTTACGAGAAATAAATGTTTTTCTCCATTTTAATGCCTGCTTCAAAATGCTGTTAATTTTTGGTGCAAACTCCTGTCTACCATTGTTAGTAGATAGGGCTTTGTGCCAAAAACCATGTTTGGGTGCATGGGATCATCTATGGAATGCCCCCTTTAAGCAGAGTAACGTGAAACAATGCTTTGAGCTGCTTGACGTTACTTTCAGGCAATTTTCCAGAGCAAAACAAATTTTGCGCTGGAAAGTAAATCCAACAAAAACATTTTGCACAGGTTTGCTTCTCTTAAATCGGACCAAGATGTTTTGTGGAAGCTCTCTCCGTGTGCTTAGCTTCTCTCTGTAGAAATGTAGAAATATAAATATATATATATATATATATATATATATATATATATATATATATATATATATATATACCAAGCGAAGACTCCATTTTACCGGGGCCCCCGACCCTGCAGGGCGGGCTCTGTAGCAGGAATGGAGATCCTGTTGAAATTGGTTTTGCCACCAGAAATTGCAGAGCCACAACACCGACTTCTATCCAAGTGGACTTTATTCGTCTGTGCAGCATTTAAAACCACTCAATGTCCTTACGCGTTTCGGCGAGATATCGCCTTGATCACAGGTGAGTGTAATGAAAACCCAGTGGTCACATGGCCCGTGTTGCAAACTACGGGCCCCAGAATGCACCAACACAGTTCTTTCACAATGTGGCATGGAGAAAATTACATTTTGCCTTAATAGCATTTTCATCGTCAAAATGTCACGTGTATACTCTTTAGAAGAAAGTGTCAAAATTAAAGGTGCATATCATTCCATAAAGTACCAAAGTGCATATCTCTATTGCCAGGGCACGCCCAGTAGTACATAAAAAGACATTATGTCAATACATGATACCTCTGACATATGTGGATAAATATAATTTGAAATTCGTTCTTTTATCAATTTTAGCACTAGCACGATTCACTGGTTTTAGCACTTCTCTAGGGTATTTATATTGGATGGCACTTTTAAATTATTTTAATCAGTCATATGATGAGATTTGGAAATAAGTGAGATATTGGTGATTGTCCAGAGCAGCATTTATGCCAAGGAAATTTTAGTAATATGTATTAGTACTAACCTGGTTTTTTGTTTCCATATTATGTATTTAAAGAGATTTATAAGTACATTTTATGAATTTACATTATGCATTTAAGCAAATAATTGTATCACCAATGCTCATAGAATAACTTAAGCATTCAAGCACATATTTTTTCCATTTCCATCAATTAACTGGTATGCACTGTCACTTTAAATAATGCGATCTTACTTCCTAACGCTGTCCTGTGATCAAGGCAGGCAACTGCAGAAACGCGTAATGGCGAGGCTGTTTGTGCGTCAATAAAACAAAAGGATATGCACAATACCTGGGTCCGCTCTCGTTTGTTTGGAGCAGCTGATTTGAACGAGGAATCATCATATTAACCAGATTGACTTCCTCCGGTAAAGTGGACCCCCTCCCCGCGAGTTGGCTTTGTGGTAAGGAAATCAAGCATCCTGCGGATCAGGAAATCATCGAGGCTTCGGTGAGACTGGGAACCCGGAAGCATCGAAATTAGTGCCGGTAACGGAAATGCGGAAGCCCCCTGCAACTACGGGATCAGTACCTGGGAGAAGGACGGCGTAGGCAGAGCGCAGCGTGCGGCGGCAGCTAGGAGGAGCGAAGTGGCGTGAGGTGGCTACACTGCGATACGGGACCTCCAACAAGGTACATAATATCGTGGTAATAAGCAGGTGTGCAAATCGGGAGCGTACCGCCAGCAGGATTATACGAGACTGAGGTGTTGCCTTGATAAAAACAGTAGATAAACGTCAATAAGAACGCCAAACATGTCCGCTGCAGCGTTAAGGGATCGCGAGTCCGCTGCAGAGGAAATGTTTTCAGAATCTCCTCTAGAGCAGCAAGACGTTACAAGAAGTGCTAATGATGAAGCAAGTGGAGGGTCAAAAAACCTTAAAGAGAAATTTCGAGCTTTAGAGAAGCTCATGCGCCAAGAAATGTCGAAGTGGTGGGAATCCAAGTCACTGCAGAAGTACTTGGACGTTGGAAGAATTCCCAGGGGCCTGCGCATAATGATTGCCCCAAGCTATGAGACGCCCAATCCCGAGATGATGGTAGAATGGGCACAATGTAATCTGGAGTCTTCACGTAACTGGTGGTCATATTAGTGTAATATGCAGACAGTGACAGGCGTGATATCCAGCAAACAATCGACAGCCTCAATGAGGAAATTAAGGCGTGCAGTGATTCCCAGCAGAAACAAAAATACTATGAGGAAATGACAATCAGATTGAACAAAGAAGAGGACAAAATAAAGCAAAGGAAAACGTATAAGTTCAGGAGGGATAAGGAAGATTATGCCAATGGGCAAATTTTCACCTTTGCCCGCAAGTTCGACACCTTCAGAAAAGCCACAGAAAACAAAAGGATGCAAGGGACACAACATGAGGACAATAGTCAGCCATTGGCAGGAGCAACCTCAACCTCTGACCTACGTTCAGCCCTAGAAAGCGAGTCAGAAACAGAAGGTCAAAGAAATCGATCTAACCAAAATGCTATCAAGCCAACATTGGGAGAGGAAGTAGACTATATAAGACGCAGCCGAAGGGAAACACTGCGCCCGAGGAATGTACCGACAAAAAACGGAGGACCCAAAGAAGGAGGGAGAGGAGAAAAGCAGCAGGAAAGCGTCTGGCAAGAGGACGGGGAGCTTGGAAGCGCAATTAAGTATGGCAACAAAGTGTCCTGAAGCACCCACAAATGCCAATACTATTATTAATCTGGCAAATATAGATCTGAGTGCTGCGGAACAACAACTACTTTCCTTGGGCCTCTCATTTTGTCCTGAGACAAACTTTAATTATACACAGACACGAGCTGATATTTATAGGTTTATCAGGAAGCTCAAGCTGAAAAAATATCATCAGCTACAGTCTCAAAGTAAGGAAAAAACGAATAGTACAATGGTAACAAATATTGCCAACAGACCCAATTTGATAGCTGCTGACTTTAATGTGCTAAGGAATTTACAAGACTTGGATGAGGAAAGCACAGCCACAGGTGAAGGGGGTGCACATGAGGAATCCCGCAATAATTCTCAGGGCTGTGGAGTACTTGAAATGGAAACCAGTGTCAAACCCATCACTCATTTCAAGGAAAAGCCAAATTTACTCCCATTATGTCGAGGGATTCCTTGGACATATTCAATGAGCAAATAGTGGAACAGATAAAAAAACTCAACATCAATATTAATAAAACTAAAAGGAAAATTTCAGATCAAAAAAGAAGATATGGCCAACTCATTGAAAAACTAAGAAAGGAAAAAGAGGTTGTTGTCAGGAACTCAGACAAGGGAGGAAACATTGTCTTGTGGCCCTTAAAAGAGTATATGACTGAGGCAATGGGCCAGCTAAACAATTCGGAGTGTTACAAAAAAAGCGCTTTTCAAAAATTTTAAAGCACACATGATTGTTTTTTAACAAAATTGTTGGCTTGGAAAAATCTAGGCATGTTGAACAGTGATAAATACAAATACCTCAAAAGAGAGCATCCCACCATCCCTAAGATATATTTCATCCCTAAAGAACACAAGGACAGATACAAGCCACCAGGAAGACCAATTATTGCAGCGTGTGACGGACCATTTGAGAACATGTCACGTTACATCGACTTTTTCCTGCAAGACCATCTTCGTAATTTAGAATCCTATGTGCAGGACACTAGTGACTTTTTACGTAAAATTAAAAACATACAATGGCAAAGTGGGTACCAGCTAAAAGCACTTGACGTATCGTCCTTATACACGTGCATAAGAAATTGTGATGGAATAAGGGCAACTGAACATTTTCTAGCGAGCAGACCATTACAATTTGTACAACATAGCAGGATGATAATTGATTTTTTAACCTTCTGTCTGAACAATAATCTTTCCCTTTTCAAGAATCAGGTTTACCAACAGGTACAGGGAGTGGCTATGGGGGCCAGCTTCTCCCCCAGCAATGCATGTTTGTTCATGGGCTGGTGGGAGGAGCTGGTCCTCAAGAGGCAATATGACCACATTTGCAAAGAAAAAATAATGTGTTGGCTTAGATATATAGATGATTTGTTTATAATATGGCATGGCACGGAACAGAGTGCCAATGAGTTTATAGCACAGCTCAACATTAATGATGTCAACTTAAAGTTCACGTCCTGTATAAGTGAGGAAAGTGTAACCTTTTTAGATGTGCAAATCACTATAGTCAACAATGCTATGTCAACAACTCTGTACCGAAAAAGAGACTGCGGGCAATGCGCTATTACACGCATCTAGCGCACATCCTCCTCATCTGATAGAAAGCATCCCCTATGGGGAGATGCTGCGAATACGGAGGATATGCAGCAATGAGAAGGATTGTGAAAATAAACAAAATGAGAGTAAGGTACGATTTCTGGAGAGGGGATACATGAATGAAACCATAGATAATGCCATGGCAAAATCTAGGCAGAAGTCCAGGGATGATTTACTCACATATAGAACGAGGCCGGAAGGAGCAACCAGTAACATTTTGGATGCACCTAATGAACCCACAAGACTTATTCTGTCATTCTCAAGGCAGGAGAAGCAGATTAGGGGGATTGTAAGACGCAGTTGGCCCATTATATTAGATGATCCCATAATCGGGCAATTCCTCCCTAGGAAACCAGCTATTACCTACAGAAAAACGGCATCAATGGGAAATGCCCTAGTGAGAAATAATCCTGAGGACCAAGAGACAGGATCATGGCTACATCTAGAAAGGTTTTTTTTAAATGCACAAGTTGTAAGGCATGTCAGTTTGGTGTCAACAAATCTTTATATCACACAGCTTTTAATGATAGTCCTCGGACCATCATTCAACATTTGACCTGCAGAACAGAATATGCGGTCTATGTTTTAGAATGTAGCTGTGATTTAAAATATATTGGTAGCACCAAAATGGCTGAACATAAAAGGATCCTACAACACACAAGGGCAATTACCAACAATGACCCAAGCTACCCTGTGGCGAGACACTTTAAAGAACAACATGAAAGTAATCTCAAGCATCTAAGATATTATGTATTAGATGCGATACCCGCAGAGAAAAGAGGGGGAAACAGGGAAGCGAAGTTAAGACGCCTGGAAACTCAATATATATTAGAGTTGGATACTAAACATCCGGGGGGCCTTAATACAAGCGAGGACCTGTACATGTACTTATGAAACCTCCACACTAAATCCCCTTGACTCCAGAAGCCTATCAGAAATAGTGACTCCAAGCTCACACCGAACCTGTTTATTTATTGTATTTTAATATCATCCTCAAAACTGGTGTCTAAAAAACTGACCAGCTATTTGCAATCTGTAATATACTTAAGGATCATTTCTAAACATAGAACATAAACTAATGAATTTTATATAAATCCGGGGGGCCTTAATACAAGCGAGGACCTGTACATGTACTTATGAAACCTCCACACTAAATCCCCTTGACTCCAGAAGCCTATCAGAAATAGTGACTCCAAGCTCACACCGAACCTGTTTATTTATTGTATTTTAATATCATCCTCAAAACTGGTGTCTAAAAAACTGACCAGCTATTTGCAATCTGTAATATACTTAAGGATCATTTCTAAACATAGAACATAAACTAATGAATTTTATATAGTAGGGATGGAATGGATCAAAGTATATATACATTATTTAGCAATTGAGTTGTATATTTATTGATATTTATATGTATTTATTTATTTGCATATTTTATGTCTATGTTTACAACTGTGGGAATCAATTGCATGAAAAATGATGATTATTAGATTTCTTCTTGTCCCCCATATATACTTGCTTAGTTTGCACATGCTATGTTTTGCACTAAAAATCTATTGCCAGGGCACGCCCAGTAGTACATAAAAAGACATTATGTCAATACATGATGCCTCTGACATATGTGGATATATATAATTTGAAATTCGTTCTTTTATCAATTTTAGCACTAGCACGATTCACTGGTTTTAGCACTTCTCTAGGGTATTTATATTGGATGGCACTTTTATATTATTTTAATCAGTCATATGATGAGATTTGGAAATAAGTGAGATATTGGTGATTGTCCAGAGCAGCATTTATGCCAAGGAAATTTTAGTAATATGTATTAGTACTAACCTGGTTTTTTGTTTCCATATTATGTATTTAAAGAGATTTATAAGTACATTTTATGAATTTACATTATGCATTTAAGCAAATAATTGTATCACCAATGCTCATAGAATAACTTAAGCATTCAAGCACATATTTTTTCCATTTCCATCAATTAACTGTTATGCACTGTCACTTTAAATAAGGCGATCTTACTTCCTAACTCTGTCATGTGATCAAGGCAGGCAACTGCCGAAAACGCATAATGGCGAGGCTGTTTGTGCGTCAATAAAACAAAAGGATAAGCAGAATACCTGGGTCCGCTCTCGTTTGTTTGGAGCAGCTGATTTGAACGAGGAATCGTCATATATATATATATATATATCTATTATGTTCCGTATTTGTACATGTTTGGATATTGGTATAACATCTGTACAGTTTGCACGAATACACGGAAGAACTACTTGCGACATGTATTAAATTTGTAATTTCCCACAGGGGCAGTATGTTTTAATGTATTTTAGCCATCAGAAATCTGGTTATACACAATATCATTAACAATCCAGCACTAGCCCCAAATTGACATGACAAATTTTTATCATGAGTTGATTCCTTTTAATTATAAGGAAATGTATTATGCCATATTTTTATTGATAAATTTGTACATTAGCTTTGTTTTAGCGCAGTACCTTTGCTATGTCTATTGGCACAATGTCACATGGTGTGGTGCTAGCACTTTAAGAATGCGGGTCATTCCTCATGGCGTCATGTGATCAAGGCCTCTTGTGGGCTGAAACGCGTCATGGCGGAGTGCTGGGTTCAATAATGAAATAAAAAATACCTTGCACGAGGATTTTGGGTCCGTGTCGTCTCTCTGGATACAGTCGGAGCATTGGGCGAATTCTTTGTATATATATATATATATATATACATATATATATATACATATATATATATACACACATATATATACACACATATATATACACACATATATATACATATATATATATTTATATATATATGTATATATATATATATATATATATGTGTATATATATATATATATATATATATATATACACATATACACACACACTATCTTAGGAAGTGTTTCTCCTAAGAACTTGACCGCACAGCTACTGATTGGAGAATGCCGAGGACCTGTGCACCACCACAGGTGACCACAAGAGGGTGCCAGATAGCAATGATTATCTTCCAAATTCCCTTGTTGTCAAGGAAGTGAGTATGCCCTATGAGATAATATAATTGTACCTAGTGCTTTGAAAATCCTTGCACCGCTATCCCACTTTGTCATTCATATATAGGTCCCCTCCAATTTCTTTTCACCGCACCTTGACGCTGTCAAAGGCAGCGGCCAGGAAGGCCTTACTCTAGAAGCATTATAGCACTCGAGTGTGCAGTGTTCTGCTGGACACAACACAATGTTAAGTGAGGAAGCATATTGTTGGCCCACTCGAGTGCTATTTTTAGTGACAAACAGCAGGGTCCCCTGAATTATGCAGCAACTAGGGTGAATTATCTGGCGGGGCTGGTTAAATTAAGCGACATGAAAATGTAATTATGCGGGTTAATTTAGCACCTTCAGTGGCAGTAATATTAAACACTATTTTGTCATTTTAACAGCGATTGATACAAAATTGATCACAACCCCATGAGGTGCATGCTAAGTGTTTTTAAAGGAAAAAGAATATTACCCCCCAACAAGTAATGAAGTTGTCTTTCGTGGAAGCACAGAAACAAAATTATATTGTTATATATCCTTTCTGACTGTATCTCACACCCAGAGTGAAATAGTTTGTGTAAAGCATACAATGTTGCGCTCGACAGAAAAGAAACTCACATATGCACAGCTCTTGTAGTAAAAGGAGGGCCTCTTTTATTCTGGGTAGCAGTTATGTGTTAGCCGTAGTGTAGAAGCCTCTCTTTCTGTTTAGTTCGGTATCAGTTACCAGATGTTTCACTGCCACAGTGCAAAGAAGAGAAGGCAAGGGCTGGAGATGAGCGGCAGCGACTTCAGGTTACAGGTATAATCAGTGCTCAATTTGTTAAAAAAGAAAAAATTAAGTGCTAGGACCTAAGGTATTACTCACTGGTCCACTTCAGCTGGCACCACATATGTCCCTTTAAACTGCAGTTTTAAGTTTGTTTGATAATTTTTGTAAGATATATTAAATAGTTTAATGTGCAGCTAATTAACGTGACTCAAACATACACATACAGCGCCATCATGTGGTGATTTCTCTTAAATAAAGTGCTGGTGTCTACAAATATGATTCGGATCCGAGTACTGTTAAACACAGGCACAAATTAAGCACTGGGTATAAGGCTGAATAACCAGTCTGTCAGACAGTGAATGGGCAGGTATCAAGAGAAGTAGCTGGTTGGAGTAATGGGTCTTCATTTACCTTTAGATAGCAGAGGCCTCCCAAACACTGCTTGGCTTCTAAAGTAGGAGAGGGCGTAGGGTATAAGAATGTATGATGAGCAGGGGGAAAGGGAGCATCCTATATAAGAGGCACGGCACCCTAACAATGATGATGACAAGCACTGGCAAAGCCAATAGATCTTGCTTTGATGTGCTAATGCGTGTGAACACAGACATGCACAAATGTTGTTCATATTAAAGCCAGATCTACTGAAAACAAAGTAGCAGAAAAGATTGTGTTCTGTGTACAACGCGTGTAGGATATAAAGAAAAGAATAAAACAAACAGTGGGACGATTGGGTGTACTTTTCAGCAGTAAAATAGTCCCTCGTGCATTACAATGGAAGCACTTCTTGGAAGGTGGAATGATGCACAAAGTAGCCAATAGAATGAGGTCAGGTGGAAATACTTCCCTAACGGAGTCAAAGCCCACTCTATATATGTTTTAAAGCAATGTTAACAATAGGTAGCCAGGTGAGCTATCAAGTCAGACCTAAAAACACACACACACACACACACACACACACACACACACTGCTGCAACAGAGTCTGAACTCTTCTGTGAAATGAGAGGGAGTCGTGATGGCGCAGGCTCAGTGGAGACTCTGCTTGGCTACACTTTTCACGCTCCCGGCCTGTGTTGAACACATACTGCTTCTGGCTCAGCTCCAGAGCCTTTCGTGTACTGGCATGTACCGCCTGATCCCTCTTACACCCTGCCTCCAAGCGAAGGTGGCACCGTGCTCGACGTGAGGCCAGGCGGTACCATGTGAGCATGGGTGGAGGTGTCAGCGCATGCAATGTGTGCCAGGCTTTGAAACTGAAAGCTCAGATGGTGGCAGGGTTGACCAGGTAGTTCATCCCCCAGGTGGCCAGAAACTGAGAAATATTAAATTGGGTATCAGTAACAAATACCTGGCACCACTGGGCTTTCAAACAGTAAAAGAGCCGTACCAAGCACTACATGAAAACTCATATCATTTCTGTCAGAAGGATGAGGAGTCCCAGCACACCAAAAATATTATTCATGTACTCATAAATCAAACTTTATTAGGAAATTCCATCTTTCTCACACAGTCAAATAATGAGCAGCGAGATCACTACACAGATCTCAACTGGCAAATCCGTGTGTTATTTTCTCCCTGAATTCCTTGCACACTGAAGCATCCAGACCCCATTCAAATATCTGGAATGTTATTGGACGGCACATGGAATATCGGGTGTTAGTCAATCAACATAGGGGAGGGATGTGGCCAGTTGGCTAGAGCTGCCGACTTTGAAACATGGGGGCTAGGTTTGAATCCTGGGCTCGGCTCAACATCCTGTGATTCTGGGCAAATCACGAATACTCCCTGTACCTAAAAGGACACAAGCATTGGAGCAGCCAATCGGCCTGGATCTGTGCATGCCTGTTTGTTGTGTCATGGTTTTTGCAAAACTTTGTTGTTGGGAAAGCTGTCGAACCATGGTCAATCTAAAATAAGAACAGTGACTAAAAGGAAACATGTTTTTTGATATCAAAAAGCACACATTGCCATAGTAGTCCATGGGCCTTAAGGGAACTACTTTGCGTGTGGATGCGATCCTTGTGAAAGGGAAGAATGCCGTCACTCACTGTGAAGTTAGCCAATCGCTGAAGAGGCTGACCCAGTTGCCCATGCTCTATCCTGTAGTGGGAAGAACAAAAATGTTAGCGAAACAATAGTAGATCAATAGATGAAGAGTGCTGACGGAAAGCCCCTATAAATATAGCATACATATCATTTTAGTAAAATCAAAAGGTGTTGGCTGACACCAGACCTAAAAAAAATATGCAACATAGTCTTATTCAGTTGTAAAGCACTCTAATGGGCCAGGTTCCTACTATAAAAAAAAAAAGAAAGTTCAAATGAGAGAAGATCAAAGGTTTCAGCTTATGAGATGTCGACATCAAAAGTCTATATAGGGACATGAGTTTAACAGGGTATAGTATGAGGAGAAGATAGAAATACACAGCACCGGATGAAGTCGATAAGGAGAAACAAGAAATGCATACAGTGGTATCTGTCGAGCATGCCCTGCGCCTAAAGCTCTAAGTCCCATCTCCAACCCTCAGTGCAATAAGGCGCTCCTATGACATAATATGTATGCGTGCGACATCCTAGAGCCAACAAAAGAACAAGGCTATCGGCTTTGGTAAGCAAGTGATCTGTCTGCACCCTCCGGCCCATGTAATCAAGTGCTGATGTAATCAATTCCCAAAACCTCTCATAATTTAGGGGCAGATGTATCAAGGGTTTTACGGTTCCGTTTGCGTACGGTAAAAAGCCTTTTGGGATGTATCAACCCAAAAGGCATTTGCAAAATAGGTAATCGCAATGTTTGCGATTACCTTTTTTGCTAATGCAGTTAGGGAATCGCAATTTGCGATTCCCTAAATGCAATGCAAGAAGCGTTCTCAGAATGCGACTTTGCATTAAGGAATCGCAAATTACCACCAACTTCAAGTTGGTGGTAATTTGCGAATCCTTAGAAAAATGCACAAAATTGCATTTTTCTAAGTGCCATGTGGCGCATAGACATGCCCTTAGGGCATGTGTGTGAGCCACATGTGCACACTTAACTTTTTTGGGGTGCATCAGGGGGGCCTTTTGTCCACCTGGCACCCTTGCAATTGCATTCGCAATTTGCGATTACCTATTTGGTAATCGCTAATTGCGAATGCCTTCCCATTAATGGGAAGGCATTCCCTAATAGCGAATCGCAATTTGCGATTCGCTAATAGGGAATGTTAAGGATTCGCAAAAAAATTAGCAAACCCTACATACATTGCATTTTGCGATTCTAAAATAGCGAATCGGTAAAATTCACTATTTAAGAATCGCAAAAGCAATTCTTGATACATTTGGCCCATAGAGTCAGAGCCTCCCATGCCAGTGGTTTTAATTTGTAAAAAAATAAGTGCCGGGGCTATCATCAGGAGGCAGCTTGCACCAGCCCATTTCATCTGTTAGCATCGCCTAAAACAGAACCATGAAAGTGGGGAGAGGATGTGGTGTAATGGCCAGAGCTGCTGACTTCGGAGCTGGGGAACTGGGTTTGAGTTTCTGCATCGGCTCAACATCTGTGATTCTGGGCAAATTACTTAATCCCCCCCCCCGCCTAAAGCGTTGGTGTTGATGATTAAGTACCGGTGCTGAGCATCGGAAACCACCGGCTCAAATTAACCATGGTCCTTGCCTCGTCTCAGCTTGTCAGAAGTTACTGCTAGACATGGGATCACATTTTATGTGCGGCCCTCTGGATGCTTCTTCCATTTTGTTCAGGTGTGATAAGCATTGCTTGTTTTCAAGTGGAAAAAAATACTTTTTGGGAAAGAGAAAACATAGCGTCTGGCACCACCTTGTGGTGTGACCACACAAGCTGCCCCTTTATTGATGAAGATGGCAGGCTTTGCTTAAAAATTTTAAATCAATCGATAAATGTTGCTGAAAGAGAGCTAGTCCCTGCAAACTGAAGAGCCTGGCGCATGTTGCCTTTTCCAACCGCTTGCCCCTCTTGTGACAGCCCTGGCTTGCTCTGGGTTACCCTATAGCGCCTAAGGCCTCCTTCTAATTGGAGCATATCACAAGTAGATCCACGATTCACAGAACCTCCACCTAATAGTTGGTTCGTACGCTCCCACCGGTGTAGATATCCTGAAAGTAACAACTCTACTTCCCTCATTTGTGACAGAATCAGGGGCGGCTCCTCGGTTATGGCGGAGAAGCGCCGCCCTCCCCCGCCCCCCCTGCTGAAAGGCAGCAGAGGCAAAGCACAAAAACAAAATGATACTAAAACATTTTTATTATCATTTTATTTTTAGCCCTGCATGCTGCGAGCCGAGGTAGGGGTGTGGTCTCCCACCCTGACGCTGCAGCACCAGGGAGGAGGGGGGAGTGGTGGGCACTGCCAAGTGCTCATGACGGTTTGTTCGGCCCTCTGGCGCACTTAGCCTTTCTCCACCGAGCTGTGTTGTACAGCTGGGTGGAGAAACCAACACAGGCTCCCAGTCTATGTCCGAACCGAGGCGCTCAGACCAATCCCAGCGTGTAAGCAACGCTGGGGTTGGGAGCTGGGAGCCTGCGCAGTGTTCAGCAGCGTCCTGACAAGGACGCGAGGATTGGGAGCAAGGCCGTCGGAGCAGGTACGTTTTTTTTTCTTTATTTACACTTGGTTTTTTTGTGTGTTCTCCCGCCTCACCACTTCGCAGTACCAGTGGCCGCTACTGGACAGAATTATTATTAGGGCACGCCATGGGGCACACTTTGACTTGAAAATACTTTATTTAGACATTCAAGTTCATTAAAGGCCAACAACACTTTATATAAAAAGGTGTACAAATATAAAACATTATTATATGGTAAGCATGTAAGCAAAATCTCTTTATACATTCCTGGCATTTCATAAAAAAGTTTAAAAGAAAAAGCAAGTGAAACTCGTAATGTACTATTTTAAAGTCAAGGTGACTATTAGCTTGGATATCAACAGTGGCGGCTCGCAGATGGAGTGCTGTGGGTCGGTGAGGCGGGGGAGGGGCAGGGTGGAGGGGTAGTGGACTCCGACCTACGGCGGAACGGAGTAAGGTAAGTAAATAAATAAATAAAACAATTTACCTTGCGCGCGCGCACAACTCCTCCTCCTGAAGCCGGGTATGGCCCGCCCTCGCGCCGCCCTGTGACTCAGCTACCCAGCAGAGGCAACAGTGATAAATAAAATGATAATTATCTTTTTTTTTCCACTGGTACCTCTGCTGGGTAGCTCCAGTCGGACGACGCTCCTCTGCCGTAGCGGAGGAGCCGCCCCTGTGAAAGAGAGGCACAGGACCTCAAAGCTGCATCACTTTAGTTCTCTCTTGCTCATGGGGCATAATGCTAAGGATCATGTCATAAATAATCTCTGAACATTATATTACTAATGGCAGCAGAATAGGAGAGGTTGTCGCCTTGAAATTAATAACTTTCCATTGATGATCTCAGGTAAAGTTCGAGAGAGAACGACAACCTTCTCCTAGCAGCCTGACCGCTTTGTTCACACATGAACTTTTGTTCTTCAAAAAATGTCCACGCGAAAAAAGGCTAGGTCTCTGAGGGAGTGGAGGATGTGGCTGAGTTCTGTCGTGCTTTCTCCACTCAGTACAGGTATTTTATAAGACTGGCAATTGCTTGCGGAAGGGCTTAATTCAAGAGGAATTTAACAGCCATCTGAATTGACCGTGCCCCTCGGTTAATCAGAAAGTGGCCGATAAATCTTCTGCATTCATCTATTAAGATGGGGCAGATGCAGAGAAGATGTGACAGCGTCTTCTCATTCAAGCTGCATAAACAACCCTTGTTGATGGTGGGTTGGATCACCCAGGGCCGCCGTAGGTCTAAGGCGAGAAGCATCCCCATGCATAGCTGACAAAACGTAATTTTGTGGTCTGCCGATAATGGTTCAATGATGTATTTATGGATCCCTCTTTGAGCATAACTGTTGATGACAAGATCTGCGTGCTTACTTCTCATGAGTTTCAGATGATCAGACATGAAGAAGATATCTGAACCTCCTTATTTAGAGCTGCTTTAAACCTTTGGTGAGGCAGGTGTCCTTTCCACAGAATAGCTGCACCTTTTTACTCCAATGCTTCTGTGAGAGCATTTGATCAAGGATTTTGGGACGACAGGCTCCTTGCGGATGCTACTTCCAACCAGATTAGATTCTTTAGAGATCCTTCTTTAGCAGCTCGTGCTGAGTGCATTCACTTCACGAGACTGGCTTTCTGTGCAAGATGTTGGTCGTTCAGATGAATTCCAACCATAATCTGGGCTGGTGAAGTATTGTGTGGGAGCTTAAACAAGGCCCTGAAGATTGAGCTCGGAGCATTGTTCAGAAAAGCACCTAGGGGCAGATTTACAAGCCCCTTACGCCACTTTTGCGCCGCCGTTGCGTCACTTTTGTGATGCAGCGGCGGCGCAAATCATGCGCCATGCTGCGGGGGATTTACAACGTGACGCATCTAGGGAGATGCGTCACGTTGTAAAGCCCTGCGCCACATGAAACCTGCGTCAGGTTTCATGTGGGCGTGCCGGCGCAGGGGGCGTTCCTGCGCAAGGAAGCCCCGTAAAAGTGACGCAGTGAAATCTACAAGATTTCACGGAGTCACTTTACGTCCCTGCTGCGTCAAATCCTTACGCCTGCTTCAAGCAGGCGTAAGGAGTGACGCAGCATGTTAGGTATAGGGCACCCCTGAGCAGTACTGGAGTTACGTCGCACTTGCAACACGACTCCAGTACTGCGCCACCCTTCCGCCGACAGATGCGTCACGCATCTGTTTATCCTTGCGCCATGATGCGCCGCATTGTAAATGTGGCGCATCTGTGGTGGCGCATGGGTAAACTTGAGTCAACCATCTTCCCTGGCGCATCCCTGCTGATTTGCAGGGATGCGCCAGGGAACGTAAATCTGCCCCAAAGTTTCCCTGGAAATGCTTCTGAGCCATATGCCAGTGTTGGGATAATTTTGACACTAATTATTTTCAGGAGTGGTTCCAGAGTGGGTTGTTTTGTGGTCTTAAATATACTTTGAAAAGCAAATTGTATTGAGGCAGATTTTGGCTTTGATGCGTTGAGATGTGTTCGGTGGCCTCTCTTATCATCCAGCCAGCATCCGAGGTATTTATATTTGTTTGATTTATTCAAACGACAGTGTTTAAACAACCAAGTGCCAGGTTTATTCATTTTCCTGCCAAATATTACGATGTTTGTTTTTTCATAATTTATTGTCATTTGAACTGCTGTGATTGTGTAATGTGTTAATCAATCTTTCTAGCCCCATCGCTGTTTGGCTTCAAAGGACGTTGTCTTCATAAAGAAGTGTAATAATGGATTGATTCACCAGTTTTGGTACATCTCCGACGATCGAATCCAGTGCTGGTACCAGGTCACCTATAAACAAATGAGAGGGCCTGGGCTAAAACACACCCTTGTTTGACGCCTTGTTCGATTTTTATCGTACTGGAAATTGCAGTTATATTTCCCAGTTTTACTCTGGCCCACGTATCAGAATAGACTAATTGAATGCCACGAAAAAGTGCATCTGGGATTTGCCAGGCTTTGAGTTTGGCCTAGAGCAACTGGTGATCAACATGATCAAAAGTCTTGCTATAATCAACAATAGAGGATCTCGCTTTTCCTTATTTGTTTTGCGATGAGCATCTTAATGGCCGCTAGGTTGCCAGAAGTGGCTGTCTTAGGCCTGAAGCCGGTATGGTTGAAAAATATCAGATTCCTTGAATTTGCCCAGGCTTCTAGGTCTTCCAAAAGGAGTGAGGCAAAAATGTTGGCTTCAACATCCAAAAGGGCAATGAGGCGATAGCTGTCGGGGCCGCCACTGAGCCCTTGTAAATAGGATGGAAAACCAAGCCTTGCCAGGATGGTGGGGTAGATTCAGCAGGCATACGTTTTAAAAAGCTTTTCCAAAGACATGACCAAAACTCGCTGTCTTGTTTGTAAAATGATGCAGGAATGCCGCTGGGGCCAGGAGCTCTGTCGGTTTTACTTTTGTGAATTCGTTTTTCGATTCTTGTAGACGTGAAAAGTAAAGTGTACTGAAGGATTTGCACTTTTATGTCCTCAGAACTTCTATGCCCAGAGTATGTGGCTGAATTGTGGATTAAGACATTTTGTTGAGGCACTGTACAACGAACTGATAGGTATGATCTAATCTTCAGGAGTCACATTGTTCCCATTCACATTAACTGTTGCCGAACCCCTGCATAAGGTGGTTGATGATAATCCAAAATTATTTTGGGTCTTTGTTACAACAGGCAAGAAAGAGTTCAATCTGAAGAGTTTCCTCATACTTTTGTTTTGATTGGCAGATTTGTTTTTTGTACAGGCTGCTTAGGGCGTTTATATCCGCGAGCGGAGATGGATTTGACCCTGATTTGAGTAATCGGATCTTCTTATTAAGACTTCCTTTCTGGGTCCTGAGGTCTTTTGAGAACCAAGGGTGCGAAGGTGTAAACCTAGGAGACCTTATTGATGAGGATGAGCTACTGCCAAATTTAAGAAGTAGCCTTTGCACAAGAGGTCCCAGTCGTTGATTGTGTAGAATGAGAGGCGGCTCTGATCGAGTAGCGTTGCTAGCTAGGTGGTATATTTTAAGGCAACTTCCGAGCTCCATTTGACTTGTTTGCATTTGTTGTGAGCTTTGCTTGAAACAATGGATTTTAAAGTGGTATGAGCTTTGATTGAATTTTTGTAAGTAGTCTCTGCGGCATATGTCCACTTTCACAACGTGGAATGATGTCAAACGAATTAATGGCACTGAACAGCAGGATTGAGCTAAAAGTGTAGTCTAAAACAGCAAGAAATGTGTGGACTGGGATGGTTAATCTTCCCAAAAAACGCCCGTTCATAGCTCGCAAGGACATACCCCCCAAGGCGGCTACGAGAGTGCAGCCAGTAGAGTCTGCTCTTTGTGGCATTATTGCCTGCGACAGAATCAGCCGCCGAGAGTCTGCTGTTTTTTCTGCGATGCTACGGAAGGGATTTTGGAGCAGGTTTAAATTACAGACTATGGTCAAGAGGAGATGAGCATTAGGGTGATTGTGCTCGATGCCTGAAATTTGCTGCACCAGCTCATTTACTCTTAGATTTTTTCCACGAGATGCAGGGTGGATGTGCACGTTTAGCAAGAATAATTTGCCCTTCATCGAATTGTAATTCCAGTTTTTGATCTCGACGGGTAAGAAGTCTTTATTGCCAGTGAAGTACTAGGTGGCCTTTGGTGTGCGATCCAATTGCGGGAGAGAAGATCTCATATTAGCCTTCAGGTGGAGTTTCCGTTTATCGCCAGGATTCTTGAATACATATAATGTTGTCTGATGTTAAAAAGGCCATGGCGTCTGTATCCGTTCGAAGTTTTTCTAAACCTGCCACCTTCCAGGAGACAAAAGAAGTAATTGCATCCATGTTCTCAGAGTTAAACTTTGGGTTGGGATGATCTTTGGACGCAGGTCAATTTGAATGGAGTCTGACTAGGGTGGAGGCGAGTCATCCCCAACCCTCCTGGCACTTTATTGTAGTGGGAGTGGTGAACTAGCAGCATCTGACTGCCTGGTTATGAGTGGAAATGGTTAGTGACTGAACTTTGGTAGAGGCTATGATTGAAGAAGACCTATTGCATTTTTGTAAAAGGGACGGAGGGCTGTCAGTTTCATCGAAGCCTGAAGTCCTGTGGGTTTTGTCCAGGTTATGTGACGCTTGGCCTGAAGCTGGGTCATATTCCTTCTTTAAGAATGCTGTTGTACATCGGGGTTTTGTTGGAAAAGTTATCAATATTCCCCAATCTTCTAAGATTTTCTGATTTTCACAGACGGCTGAATGGGTTGAACATGTTACTACTGTTGCTTCCTTATGGGCAAATATATTTGAAAGGATAAATTGTATAGAAATAATGGTATTGGCATTCAGATGACAAAGCTTTGAATGTGAGGCCAAAAGTTTAGCTATGTTGCCATGATTCAACGTATCTCTATTGCCTTCTGATGTGTACTCAGGGTGCCAAATTGTCATTAGAGCTGAAACATCTTGGTTTATAGTATTATGTATCGTGTCCGTGGCAGAATGGGCCAATGGCTCTGATATTCTATCATTGATTTTCCTGTGCCCAGCTGCGGCATAGGCATGGTGTCAGATGGTCAATGGGTCGGGTGTTCACCCGAGGGAGTTTCTTCATTGGACTGTTGCCTTGATGGTAATGGAAAGCTTGATGAATGAGGATTTGCCACCGGTGCATCACTTGGCATGGAGTGCTTAGGTTCTATTATAGGTTGTGCACCCGGCATGGCTAGTGAGGTAATTTTATGTTTGTTTGGTTTTTCATGGCTTGATCTAGTGTTGTTACAATGTTGCCCTGGTGAAGGAAAAGACCTGATGCGTAGTGATTTGTTGTTTTCTCCTCATTTGATGGGGAACGTTTGAATTTAGGTTGCGCACCCGATGTAGCTGAATAAATGATCTTTCTTTGTTTTCGTTTTTCATGACCTGGGCTAATAACGTTATAGTGTCGACTTGGTAGTAGCGAGGAGCCTACTGGATAAGGATTCACTGTTGCCACAACTTTTGATGGGAGATGCTTGACGTCTAGTTTAGGTTGTGCATCTAGAGCTGACAGTGTGAATTTGATGTCTTTTGGTTTTTCAGTACCTACATTTATATGGTCTTGTGTTCTGGTGATGTTTTGTGGAAGGGAAAAGGCTCTTAGATCTTGCAGTGGTTCACAAAGGTCAATTTCCGGATTATCCAAGTTGTAGGCTGCATCTAGTACTGCTGGAATTTCTTTTTAACAGTTTCTAAGCAGCTTTCTCTCGGGTCTCGATGGTTGCAAAGGCAAAGTGTTACATATAGGTATTTTTGCGTTGCCAAGATTTGTTAATGAGTTTGCTGCAGTGTTAGAGGGCATGGGTTTGGGTTTAGGGTTGTCCGCATTTGTTTCATTGTGAGCTAAAAGTTCAGGATGTGGGATGTGTTTCCACCCAGCGTTCCACAACCTTTTTTCAAAATCTCCCACTTTCCTGCTCTAAAACGTTAGCATGTGTGGGAAGAGGACAAAGAAGGAAGCCTGTGCTGTGCGTGGGCAGAGGAGGCGCTGGACGGAGAGCAGGTGTCAGAGGCGTCTTACCAGTCACCTGCTACGTACAGGAATACCATAACAATGACAAAGGTTTGATTCACTCACTCTCTGAAAACACACGGAAGTGGTGCTGGGAACAGGAGAAGGGCTCGTGAAGCCAACTTCCTCCTCCCGCATCGAGGGCCGCAGCCAGGTGACATCATCTCTGGTACTCACACAATGAGCCCATTCATCCACTCTGCGCCATTAGACCGTGACGTCAGCAAGTGTGGTGGAAAGGGGGAGGTACAAGGTGCCCTCTACCAGCCCCTCACCAGGGGCATCTTCCTGGGCTGTGGCACAACGCTGCTGTGCCTCTTAACAGTCCAGTGTCTCACCTTATCACTGACTCTATCCACTCCTCTTTTGCCTCAGGCTGTTTTTTTATTCATGTTTGATTGCTTTACACAGTTCTTCAGCGCTCTACTGTATTGAAAGTTCATGAGTAACTCACAGCCTCTCCCCGAAAGGTCATTCTCCAGTTACGCATGTTAAACCGGCTAATTCTGTGCCTCCGATGTGAAACGGTGAACTTTCTTGCCCTAAGTTCGCCAGGTATGCCCAGACGTGGGTCCCGGGCTCACTGTGCCACTGGATTCAAGCTAGCCTGGCTGATGATGGGTGATACGCTGAAACCGGTCCCAGGATGCTTGTTTCTGGTGAAGGGAAGACATGGCTTGGCAGTTTGTGCTGGACTGTTCCCACGAGGAGCAGGGTCAAGACTGATTTGCATAGGGCTGGATCTAAACTGGGGTGGCGTAGTGAGCAAAAGGCTGAATTTAACCCAGATCTCTTGACTGGGGGTGAATGTTTGATTTGTTCCGCATTCCGTCTATCACTTGTGTGTCTTTTGCTTTCCCATCCTAAGTGCGCTGGGTATGCCCAGACGTGGGTCCCAGGCTCACTGTGCCACTGGATTCAAGCTAGCCTGGCTGATGAAACTAGTCCCAGGATGCCTTTTTCCAGTCCAGGCAGTACCCAGCTTGGCAGTTCGGGCTGGACTGTTCCCACGAGGAGCAGGACCAAGATTGATTTGCATAGGGCTGCATCTAAACTGGGTGGCATAGTGAGCAAAAGGATGGATCTCTTGACTGGGGGGGATGTCTGATTTGTTCTGCATTTCGTCTATCTCTTCCAATGTGAAACAGCACCAAGTCCCACTGGATCTTCTCTGCGTGTAACAAAAGTAATAACTTGGTTTTTTTGTAGCTCTTCCCACAGCACTCTTGCTGTTTCTAAGCACTGTATTTAACAGGTATTATTATTACTGAATTGAATTTTTCTTGCTTTACCAACTGGTATGGGTTTGATAGGCTGAGTGCCATGCCAGGATCTGGTCTTGTTCTCTTCACTCAAGTACTGCCTGGCACTGTGCGTCTGGACTGCAGCTCATTGCCCAGGCAGTTTTCAGATTCCCATTCTGCCCATTCTCTTCGTGGCCCCTCCTCCTTGCAACATGCAGTCCTTGCTCTTCCCTCATGCCCCTTTCTCACCCTAATCTCCAGTGGGTTCTTATTTTTCACCACACGAGCAGTGCTGTATGGAAAACATTCTGCACAGGACAGACTGGGGGCAGCTGACACTGAGCTCAAAACAGCAAAGTCCTTTGACAAACCCCGACCATGCACAAACACCCTAAAAAGGTCTTTAACAGGCCCAAATTCCTTTTACAGTAGCCAACACGTGCGGTATTAAATTTTATGCTTAACAAACCTTTACTAACTATACTCAACCAAACAACCATGCACAGCCAAGGGATGGAAATCTGACAACCATAAGGTGGCACAGATCAACATAGGGCTACTGTGCCATGCTAATTGTAGAAGGTGCTATACAAATGCTGATAACACACCATTCATCCATCAGCTTTCCCTCTTCCTCACTCACCATGGTCCAGCTTCTTCCTGGTCCCATAGCCTCCTACTTGCACCATTGTCCTACTCAACATTTGGTCCATCCACCAGTCTCCATTTTCTAGTGGCTCCGCCACTCTTGCCATGTTCACTATGGAGCTCTCCGCCTTGTCCCATTCTCCCCTTGAGCTTTTTCCAGCCTAGGGCTTTTGATTGCACTTCCATGTAAAATTGATTCCTACGAAAGCTTGCAGGATTAAATCTCCCCTCCCTATCGGACCACCTTCTAGGCTGGTACCTCCTACTTCAACACTCATTAGATAGGCCACTAGCTGTTCCCACATCTAACTACACTTTACTCAACCAGAACAGCAGACACTAAACACAGTTCTTCATGTCTTTAAACACAAATTATAACCACAAACACAGTCTGCCTTATGGATAAAACTGCTTATTTACAAATAGACACTTGGCATATTTATAAAACGTAGGGGGGGAGCAAGGAATTGCATATATGCTTTACACCAGGGTTCTCCAAAGTACGGTCCTGGAGTGCCGGATCTTTGCCAAATTTTTTGCATATCCCCATTTAGATAAATGTAGTTATCTTAAAAATCTGGCCTGGATCCGGACCTCCAGGACCGACTTTGGAGAACTCTGCTTTACATTAGGAGGAGCTGTATGGATATCTAGGGCAATCTTTGAACTTCATCAGAGACATAGGAGCTGGCACCATGTTCCGTGCCAGAACAACCTTTGGATAGTGTTCTGCCTATCCAGAATCCCAAGCTGCAAAAGATGGCTGAAACACAGTAAACATTCTCGAGTCTCTTATGGGAGTGGCCCCCACCTTTGTGCTCAGAGTATGGTACAGGTTGAATTTGAGAAATGGTGCGCTTGCACTTACTTGGTGCTACTGTATTCATCCAACCATGAACATGAATTACAAACTTGTGCTTTCAGCACGTTCAGCAAGGCGCTGCGGTGAGGAAGGATGCTTGATGACAAGAGACCAGTTATTCGAAAGGTGTGTCTATCCATGGGTGAGCACATTACAATGGATAGAAAGAGACTGAGAGAAGGGAAAGTAAAGGGATTTTGGAGCCATATCCTTCCATCTTTGGACTCCCTTTGTACTTGGTTGGGTACACAGAATGTCCAGGGGCACCTCTAAGCACCAAGTCTTTGCCACTTTATTCACAACAGCTAAAGACTATAATCTCGTCTAGAAGCAGAAGTTAACCTACTACTCTAACTTTTAAAAGTGCCACCCAAAGAACTTAGAACTAAGAAACTATCTAAGACTATTTGATTTCTAACGTGGTCAGTAACGGCCTCAATGAAAACGGTAAATTGGTTAGAGTCAAGGATATCTACCAATGCCTTGAAAAGCAATAAAGTAGAGTAGCGTGGAAACGAATGCATTTATCCAAAAGAGGAAAAGGTGTGCCAATGTCATAGCTAATGGAGTGCTTCTGGTCCTTGCAGCTAAGAGATGTTTTGGTTTAAGCTAATCAGAGCACACCCAAAGAGTTATGTTATATAATACTTTATGTTATATTGTTATGCTATGCTGTTATATTATGATATACAATGTTAGGCGTTGTGCTATGTTATATTTAGCCTTTCCTGTTTTCAGCTTCTATTTTTTGCAAATTCTGGTGGGTTTTTTCCAGTGTTTTTCAATGTTTTAAACATTGTACAAGTCCGTGTTTATACATATTTATTGTTTTGTGCTCCATGCATAATCACAGGTATGGTGTTTTTGCTAGTGCTTATAAAGATATTTGGTATCATCTCCTTCCCTCATTTGTTCCTATTGTGCCTATTGCCAATTATAACCTACATTCTTTCCTGCTCCTAACTCACTTAGTTGTACCCTTTCACTGAATTTCCTCCTTCATGTAACGTTTGCTTACTTCCCTCACTTCCCTGCTATTTTAATTCCCTATTACTCAAATCCTTCTTTCCATCAGTCCAGCCCCGTCATAGGTGTGCATGAATGCGGATATGTTTGCATCCCATTAAGATATGATTGTAGCAGATAAAAGGTTACTGGTGTGCATTTAAGACTCCTGCCTGTTGTTCAGACAAATGGCAAAGATTTGCTGAATGAAGAGTTTCTACTTAGACTGGAGATAGTGGGGTGCTCACTGCACAAGTATTACAACCTCTGTCACTCTGTCCTTTTCTTTGCCTATAGATACCAAGAATGGACATAGCTAATCAATGTATTTTTACTGGTTTATGGGGGCAGATTCCTGCTCTATCTAGTCATAGGAGACAAGTTTGCTAAGAAATTATTATATGCATACTGTTAGCTATAGGGACTTTGGTTACAGCAAACTGTGCTGCTGCAAGAAGAAGCAGCTGAGGTAGTTAAGATGCTCCGTCACATACATGCCTTGGGTTATTTACGTGTGCAGTTCACAACAGGCATTACATTCATTTTACGTTGTTGGGCCTTGTCTGTGGAATGTTTATTTGAGGATCTTTAAGTATTGATTTTTACCAAGCCTGTGAGCAGGTCTTTGTTGTTTTAAAGCAGTGCAGTGACTGTGTTCCTGCCGGGGGTTTGTGACAGTTGCACAGCACAAGGCACATTACCTTTGTATTCTGTGCTGTGTGTACTGTTATACTGCATTTTCCATCTTGAGGGAAAGAACAAATGCAATTCAATATGCGTCCATTAAAGCTGGTTATTGTGTTTTGCACAGGCGATGTTGCCAAGTGTCAAGCCTTGTTTTTGCACCATAAGTTCGAAATTTCTTTTTGACATGGAAACAGTAGGAATGAAGGTTGAACTTGGTGACCCTGGGGCTGTATTTACATCCGTGTGCAGGCACAGAAAGGGTCTGTACACCTGTTTTTGCTGAAACTGCATCATGTGCAGCATATACTAGGAAACTACCTCGTGTACTGTCTAAAGCGTTTACAATAACTCATAATTTTCTGAGTTCATATATGTGCTAAAAGTCGTGCAGTTTCACCGAAATCAACTCATGGACCTATTTGAATGATGCATTGGTACTGAACATGTTCAAGATATGGCTCCTGATCCTCCTAATAAATGGAGCATCGGGTATAGTGTTTTCTATGCAGAGTTATCTTGCCACAATATTGATTCCTGAGCTTTTAGAAAGAAAATCTTTGTCCAGCTGTCACTGAAGAAGAATGGAATCATGGAGGTATTCCTTCCCTAGACTGGGACACTGTTGAGAGTTCAGGTGCAGACCTGTTGTTCACTAGGCAGCAACATGCTGTGAAATGTGAGCTGAAGCCATATGAAATGAGCCATGTTCATAAAACAGGAGTCGAAGTAGGTCCTAGAGGTTCTTGCAGGTGTCCACAAGGTCATATTAAGTGGTTTACCATGGCCCACATGGGTGATAGCAGAATTATCTATGGCAGAAAAGTGCTTAGAGGTAGGGGCTGCATTTATTCAGTTTGACCCCAGAGGGCGCCAAAGCAGTAAAAGTCCTGTGAAATCCAGTGTTGTCCACTTTCTACAGAAAAACAAATATTCCCTTTGATGGTGTTTTATAGGTTATAATTGGTTTTAACTGAAAACCCTAGTTATATTATGCTACTATGTTATATGCTATTATGCTATGTTATATTTTATGATATGTTATGTTATTTTATATTGTTTGCTGTCATGTTATGCAATGATGTGCTTTGTTATGTTATATTAAGTTAGCTTCTCGTGCTTCCCTTTAAGACATGGAATAGTATACGTGGAGCATAACAGTGTCCAATCGTGACCACTTTCATTGAATCAACTTGTTATTGGGCGCCATATTCACCAGATAAAATAACAACAGAAGTCAGACTTTGAAAACTGATGCAACACTCTTTTAACTAATGTGCAGTGATGGGCACACTAGCATAACCCGTGGTTCAGTATAGCTGATATTCATATTTAATACCTGCCTGTTATTTTATGCTAAAAATGGCTAAACAAACTAACAATGCCTTAAATAAAACCAGCCACTTTTCCTAAACAGATAAAATAAACCATGTCTGCATGAAAATGCAACGTTAAATAGAAGTGCACTTAAAGCAAGAACAATATACACAAAATAGGGAACATTAGTGAGGAGAAGAAATGCAAGTCAATTTCCTTGTATGATGCAACTATCGTAATTATATACAAACTAGGAAAACAGTTATAATGAACACATTCTTGCGTATTTAAAATTGTGCTTGCCAGGAACTTTTTTTAACTGTAATGTCTTTTAAGAAAATCCAAATAGCTCTAGCATTTTAATGTACGTATATGGCAGAAGGAAATGCTGTTTATGAAAGTAGAGTCTTTAGAACATTAGGAACAATAATTAAAACAGAACAACTTCAGCATAAACTAGCCATGATGCACTGAAGCTAATGTAGTAACAAAACTGTTTCTGTAGAATGATCAGGTCCTTTGTTAAAGAAGAAAATTTCAATAATCTGTCATTTGGTAAGTGAAAGCACATTGTCTCTGAGGAACATCTTTTTATTCTTATGTAATACTATTTTGACTTTTCAATAGTATTTATTGTATACATACTATTTTGCCCCTTCAATATGGTAAATGCCGCCCAGAGAAGCATTCTTTTTAAGGAGTTCCAAGTGGACAAATTCTGCATAGATCCATTAAACCAGGAAAATAGGAGTAAATGAAGTGAGATTGAAATGTGTGCTGATGAAGTGTAGATTATTGTTGCCCGGCACCCCTTCTGTGACAATCCTGAATTTTTCTTCAGCTGGCTACAGAGTAGGGCTTAATAAACGAACCTCCAAATTAGAAATATTCCTCAAGGTACCCTCGGCAGACAATCTCTCTTCATCAAAATCCAGCTGAAAAAATGTTGATGTGAAATGTGCTTTCAAAGGCAGTGAACTGCTGTGTGAAAAAAGAAATCCTATGCTTGTTGTTCCAAAGGTGGGAACAAACTCTGTATGTTTCCTAAATCGTAAACTGCAGGAAGGTAAAACCACATAAAATCAATTGACTGGCAGATGTGACAGCAAAAGATCTTTAGATTTTTTTCTATGAATCTTAGAAGGTTCTCTTCAAATAGCTCGTGTACCATTAGGCTGCAAATGCCAAAGTGTCTTTTTTTAAGAGGTTTTCACGGCAAATGTCTTTGGAGCTGATGCACAAAGCTTTTATAATAATGGAAATTGCAGTATAGAAATACTCTTTTACGTGCTCTTACATGTCTTTGTGAATTGGCCCCGAAACGTCCAACTCCATATTAGTAAAAGTGCACAGAGGACACAGTTGCTTCTATTTGTAATAACTTTATAAGAATATCAAACTTTGGCCATACAAGGCCTTTCAGGGCCCCAGTGGTCATGAATGTTCAGCACTTACTGCTCTGTAGGCTAATTAGTAACAGGTCCTGTCTTGTCCATTTTTGTTTGGCTTCCTTACTTTTAATGCCTGCTATAAAGAACCTCAAAAGTGTACAAAACAGTGATGGGTGGAATGCTTGAATTAATCTCAGCCACTGGTAATTACTCAGTCCGCATCCCAATCTATCGTTATTTTGCACACCATGCCACCTCATGGACCCAGAAATAAGTTCTAACTCTGCTCCAACTGGAACAGTTCAGCCCGAACTGCCAAGCCAGGTCCTCCCTGAACCGTAACACAAGCATCCCAGGACCAGTTTCACCCTAGTTATGGACTCATCAGCTGGGTACAGCTTGGTTCCATTGACACAGTGTGCACAGGACCCAAGTCTGGGCATATCCGACCCACTTAGGCAGACAAACAAAAGTATACAAAAAAGCAGTGGTGGCTGCCTCGGAACGGGGGATGGATTAAACAAAATAAAAATAAATAAACTTACCTTCTCCGCCGCACCGCTTCTCCCGCCGCCGCACTTCTCTCCTCCGTTCTGAAAGTAAGGTCTCCTGGAAGCACCGGAAGCACCCAGGCTTCTGGACTCTCCCAGCATATCGCGACGCTGCAGGAGCAGCGTCGTGATTGGTCTGAGCGTACTGTTTGGTTGCTCAGGCAGTGTCTCCACTGGGCTGTACAACACAGACCAATGGAGAACATGCCAAGTGTGCATTACAGTTTGGCCGGCCCTCAAACCGTCATGTGCACCTAGAGGAGTGCAAACCACTCCTCCCCATCTCTTGCGTCAGAGCCCAGCCCAGCCCCGACTCCCGCATAGAGAAATAAAATGATACGAACATCCTGTTTTTAATCATTTTATTTTTATTTTTTGAACTGCTGAAAAAGCAGTGGGGCGAAGCTCCACCGCCTTAGCCAAGGAGCCGCCACTGCAAAAAAGGGGTAAAACCCTGATGCAATTCGGCCTTACATAATGATTCTAAAGGCCTCTTCAGGACAGAAAGCAAGAACCTCAACAAAGCACTTTACCATCCCAAGAATTGCAGTGACATTTTTTTCATATGGTAATTATTTCCTATGATGCATACCGCATCTTCCGTTTTTTGCTGAAGTCCTCTCAATTCTGCCTAAAATATGGTCAGACAGAGGAAGTAACACTGTCTAATGTGGAACGTGAACCTGTGCACCAGACTGTGACTGTGTGGGATTTATGATTTAGTTTGGTCAGTGAGCCAGAATAGGTCACACATCAGAGAGACCCCCCCCCCCAAAGGTTTGCTGTGTCGCCTGGGAGCGTATTCAGTGGGGTTCAGGACCATGGCCCTGTCATTGCAGACACTGAGTAGAGAGAGAATGTTGGGTTGTATGTGAATCTGGTGTCTGACTTTTATTTTGGCCTTGGAGTTATGTTAATCTAGCTTTTGCACTGATGCCTAGGCCTGTCCCAGACCATGTGGTTGTCCAGGGAGGTGACATCGCACTTGGTATAAAGGCTGGTTGAGTGATGCTGTGAGCCCGGGCAGCAGTATGCTGACAGCTGCCAGTGGCACAGGAAGGTGGCGCTGCTAACAGCGTCACCAGTGGTGATATGTCTTTATGTGTTCCTATGTTAAGTTGTAAGCCCCCTCTCTGAGGGGTGGTATTGACATTATTCTGTCCATGTTGAATCTGAGTGCTTTGTGGATGTGCACGGCACTAATGCTGTGTGGGTTGAGTTTTACGGGGTACATCCTCACAGCCCCCCTCCTCCCCACCTGACCCCTGCTGGTCTCCACCAGTTATTGCTGTTCCTCTAATGCCTGCTGAATCGTATGAGTCATAAATAGGGGTATTTACCGCTCGGCACCAATAAGTGCTGCAGCAGCATCCATGGAAATTGACCTGTTTATAAGGCTGTAAGGCAATCACATCTCCCACAGGCTTTCAGGAGTTAATTTTCAGTATAATCTATGTAAAACAGCTCTTGGTGTGCTGTTACTGTCACTTGAGGTTTGATCCAGCGATCTGGGACTAATCATTTTCCACAGACCAGGCCCAATTTCATCACCCAACAAGTCCCTTCACGCTGGCTTAGTGAATACTAAACAAATTACCAAAATCCAATTTGTATCTTCATTTCTATTATACCAATTATGGCGATGCGATCTTTATATAGTTGACAGGGTTTGGCAAACCAATACTTATTTCTAGAATACTCATAAACTAGAAAAACACCTCTTATAAAGACAGACACATTTGTATATTTATAATGTTTATCTAAATAATGTGAAATAAATGCTCATCCATACCAAAAACACAGTACAAATCACAGATCATCACAGAGCAACAATATCAGAGAAATAAAACACATCTTAACTCGACAGTGTATATATGAGTGGAAAGGCGAAAAGACAAAAGGTTCAGAGACAAAATACATTTGCAAATGATTATGCAAATTCAGTTTTCTGTCTATATTAACCCAATTGAATAGGAAATCTACTCCCTGGCCATGAGAGCAGTAAGGCCCCTTAAGAAGAGTTGAAGAGGCAAAGATTAAGTCAGGAATCAGCAGACAGGAACAGCCAGCTCAAGAATAGGAGACAGCAAACAAGGCCTCTCCTCACGCAAGTAGGAAAGCAAGACACCAACTAACCTAACCCCTCCCATCAGGAACCTCAATTATACCCTAAAACCCAAATGCCCAACCCACATTTGTGTCAGAACAGAGAATTTCTCTACACATGATTGGTTAAGGAAGGGGGTGTACTGTCACACCACTCTTGTCATGTCCATCTCTCTCAGTGTCTTATTGTTTATTTATTCTGCATATCTACTTCCACCTCAAGAAATACAAATTTGAACCACTGTCCGCATTCGTTTCCTCCATCCCAGTCATGTAGCAAATTCTGTGTCACATTTATCCGTTCGTGCTGCACAAAGAGGAAATGTTCTTTCACTCGAGGAAGAATTTTGTTTCTTTCAGCTGTCTCTTGGCCGGCACACAGGATCTGTGAAGGACACTTGTCTTCTACTTTCACCATCTTGTTAAACTCTATTTTGCAGAATGTATTTCATTCTCATTAACTCCGTGTTTTCCCGCAGAACAGAAAACCAAGCTCTTATGAAAAACAAACACAGGCATTATTAATCACTTATAATGCTTTTCATTACGCATCCACCCAATGCTGCATCTATCCATGCGCAACCCATGTTAATATTATTTTCCTAGCAAACGTTAATAATGTGCACAAAAGCAGCATTAGTTCTTTTATTTTTATGTCAAGAAGCATTTGCGCCCTACTCCAGTGCTTTAGTACGCGCTTGCGCAGTAGGATTTTCCCTCATGTTAGGCTCTTTTCCACATTAGTTTTTCACCGCACATGGTTAGTATATGTTATTGAGGGTTCAATTCGAGCAGGTTTTATTTCGCGAAAACCCTGCTCCATCAAGGTCATTCCACTGTTAGGTATGGCTCGCACTGAGAACCACTAGCGTGAATCTGGTTATTCACTGCTATGACCTAGCAGTAGTGGGAAAGGAAAGAAAAGTTGTCTCCCACTATTTCTACATTATATAGAAATTCCAGGCTAAGAGTGCCCGTCTTTGCAGCCCTGGCTCCCTGCTGTAATGGAGAGCAGAGAGCACAGCTTAGGGAGGGGGTGAGGGAAGAAAGCACTGAGGGTGGTGGGGGTGGCAAGCGACCATGTTTTTTTTCTCCATTTGGGGCAAGGAGTAGAGGCCTTCAGGGCTTTAAGTGGGCAGGGTCATGTCGGTGCTCAGCAGTGGCAGTTCTACAAAGCAGGTGCTGACACGGGTCCCTTTTGGGCTTTCCATTTTTGCCCTCGTCCTCAGGGTGAAAAAAAAAATCTTAACTCTGCAGCAGTACCACCACCCTTCACTGCCTTTGATGCAACATCAAAGAGACTCGTTATAGTTCTCACACAATCTCATCATTTCAGAACTGAAGCATTTTCAATGATATATACAATGCAGCTATAGTTGTTGCTTACTTAGCTTATGCAACTAACAATCATTGGCATAGCCGATTGTCCTAGCTTGTTCTAGGTGGAATGTTACTTGTTGAATTATTTATCTGGATGCAATGACAGAAGCAGCAAATTCACCAGTCGGGCGACACACTATACTAAGCACCTATTTTTTAGCTTACGTGTTTTTAAGCCACGCCCTTAATTACATCGGCCACACCCCTTTGAGAGACCCCCCTCCAGTTTCTTCATCCCACTTAAAGCCCTGGAGGCCTTGTTATGTGTGCTTTCACATTACTACTCTGCCCTTGGCAGGGCAGATGATTTGGGATTCATACATAAAAATACAGATGGGTAAAAAGTGAATAAAGGGGAGTTTTTCGCTTCAGAGTTCTGGATGACATCATAGACAAACTGAGCTCTACTCTCGTTGGCTGTTTGATGCCATTCAGAACTCCTCAGAAAAAAACATCCGTTATTCACAGTTAACTAGCAATAATTCAATGCTTTTCTACAACTCTTAATATAAACATGTTATACCCTAGGCTTATTCACACTGTCACAGCAATTTTTACACTAATGTTATTTCCGCAGTGGTGTAACTGACATGTTGGCACGTGCTCTTAATTTGTGGTTGTCTCCATTGTAGCGGTATTGGCTTTAGCACCGGTTTTGATTATTACAGACAGTCTCTTACTGAGGGCCGGATGTGCCTGTACCGCTGTCTGTGTGTATACATCACTGGGGGTGCGCATGCGCCGTGGATACACTCAGCCCTCTTCAATGCTATTTCCTTGCGGTCTCCTTGGCCTTTGACTCCTTGGATCCAAACCCCCGGGTCCTTTCACTGAACTCGGCGCTGAGTCAGTGAATTCCTAACACCCTGTAAACACAATTCCTTACATCCAATATCACAAAGTGTCCACTTTTGTATATTTTTTCCAGCCCCACGCGTTACATTTTTGTAATTATTTTTTTACTCCTACATATTTTCACATTTATGCATATTCTAAGAGGTCTATTAGAGATTGGGACATTTGTTTTTCATTTTATTCACCTTCTCTCTGTCATGTTTTCCATGTTTGAACATCAGCCCAAACCGGTGACATAATATTCGGGATTTTTTTCAATCACCTCACATTGAACTGTTCAAGAACCTCACATTGAATGTAAACCCTCCTCAGTCTTTATCTGTCGTGTTTATAAAGTGCTTCGTGCATTCCGAGGAGGGTCTCATGGCGCTCTAAGCAACAGATAGTTAAGGAATCTAAAGAGGCTTGCCTGCTTCATGAAATGACTGATATCACAGTGTTTCCCTTAGTATTAATTTCTTGTCACTCTCTCATGTTCTCTCGTTGTTTTCCTCTGCCACCCTTCTCCCGCCCTCCCTCTTTCGAGGCGCTTTAACGTGCCTGGAAGAGGTCATAGCGGCGCTTTGTAAAACACTAAAATAACCGTATAACTATTCTGAGGGGAACCAGAGGGAGTGGCCGCGTGGCCGTTGTCAGTGTGGAAGTCACGTGGAGGCAAATATTGATCTGGTAGGCGCTAGCAGAGTGGCACTGGTTTGAACCAGGTCGATATTGCACGAAGTGTAGTTAATCAAGTGACTACAGCTTTTAATCAAAACGCCAAACAGGAAGAAGACGTTAGTGTTTAGCGTTGCCTCAGATGTACAGATTCTTGTAAATCGGGGCAGCAGCAAAAAGCAATGGGAGTTGCATGGGAACGCCCACAGCAACACCCATTGCAAGCCCCTATGCCACAGAAAACTGCATCCAGGAGGGTCACATTTACAAGGTGACATTAAGCCACGCAATGTGTTTGAGCGCCGCCTAGTAAACACTGCGCCACTGGAGGATCGGAAAAGTGACGCTCCGGTGGCACAATGCCCTTGTAAATATGCCCTCTTGTTTTCAGCAGAGGAGCAATGGAACCCTTGTAGAATAGTGAAGGAAATCAAATGTGATTAATATTTCTTATGGTATGATGTTTGTTAAGGTGAGAGAACCATGCGCTGCCTTCAGAGAAGTTAATAGGACCAGACAGCTGTGCATAGATAAGTGAAAATAATGCCAATTATCAACACAGATGCAAGTATAATGAAAGAAACCTAGAGACAATAGAGAATAAACAAACTTCGGGCCATATTCATCAACGTTTTAAGTCATCCTTGCGCCTCGCAAGGTAACGCCAGGGAAAGGCAAACCTAGATGAGATTTCTGTTATATTGTGCTTAGACTCTTCTGGCCAGGCTGGAACTGCACATCTCCATGAGGTACCTAGGGTTCTATTGTGATGTCATGGGCTGGGGGGTGACCGTTGACAGTTAGCTTCAGCTGTGTCTGGCAAAGCTGTCGTGTGGGGTTTTTCTCCTGACAATTAAACTCCTGTTGAGAGGAATCCTTCGTTGTGTCTTGATTTAAATCCACAACAATTTTGGCGACGATCGGCCAGACACAAGGCTGTGTCAGAGAGAGAAAAAACCCCAACGAAGAACCCAACTCGTCGAGTGAAGCAGTGGACGTGAGAAGCGACGGGCAGGGAAAGGTTGAAACGCGATGTCACGAAAGGAGAAGGAGACACGCGGAACACCCTGCAAGCTGTGAGAAGGGAAAAGCAGACGGAGGAGTCGTGCAGAGAGGGAACGCGTGAGTGACCAGGAGCCTGGAGTGCACTGTATCGTAAACAGAGGAGAAAGCCGCAGCGGAAAGGAGAGTACGGCGGGGCAGCAAGTAGTGCTGAGAGGAGGCGTAAGAGACAGCGCAGAGTGAGTAGCGCAGAGAGGAGAGCGCTGCGGGCGTGGAAGAGACGCCGTGAGACTGAGGAGCGCGTAAGGCATGAGAAGGAGTGCTGCGCATAGAGAAAAGCCGTACTGGTAAGGAGAGAACGGCGGGGCAGCGAGCAGGACAGTGGGCAGAGAGGAGGTGTACATCCCTAAGGAGTGTGAAGAGAGCGGACGGAGGCGTAGGGCAAGAGACGGAGTGCAGTGCTGAAAACAAAGATAGAAGCCGTACTGGTAAGGAGAGAACGGCGGGGGCGGCAAGCAGGGCAGAGAGGAGGTGTGGAGGACGGCGCAGCAGGAAAGGAACTGCCGGTGTAAGTAGTGCAGTGAGGAGAGCGATACAAGAAGGATCATACAGGCAAGGCATGCACAAGAACTTTACCGCGTAAGGTGCGCAGCAGAAAATCAGGACTTGGTGTGGCAGGGCAGTATCGTAGTCCACATATGCTGTGTGGCAGGGCTCCAGAGACAAGGAAGATCATTCGTAGATGTGTGTTGCACAGTGATTGGTTGCAATACGTTTAAGGAAGAGTTTCGTATTGACAGTGCGACCTATTAGTGTTTGCTGCCATCTTGTGGAGAAAGTTAAAATAGGAAAATAATCTAAAAAAAAGAGAGAAAAAAACATGGATGTAAGCACTGCTATAGTAACACCACCTCCGTTCCTTATGTCACCTGGGGAACCTAAAATAGAGTGGGAGGACTGGATTGATTGCTTTGAGAATTATCTAATAGCTTTAGATGGCGAAACGTTTCCAGCGATAATAAAAAAAGCATTGCTATTGGGTTCATTAGGTAAGGAAGGACAACATATTTTCAAGTATCTTCCACCTGTAGGGAATGCACAAGGTGGAGAGATGGAGGATGTATATAAGGAGGCTGTCCTGAAACTTCAAATAAGGTTTGCCAAGCAAGTCAATGTGGTCATGAGGCGGCATAAATTCTATACACAACCTCAACGCTCAAATGAGGGCATAGATGACTTTGTGGCAAGATTGAGGGAACTTTCTGCAAAATGTGAATTTGGTGGCATGCAGGAGGAAATGATAAGAGACCAATTGATTGTGCAGTGTAGCAGCAAGAAGATTCAAGAGAGGTTGTGGGCGTCAAGCAACCCCACTCTTAAAGATGCCATAGCTATCGCAAAGGTAGTGGAGGAATCGGAGAGGTGCATGCGCGAAATGAAGAGCAATACTAGCTGCAATAAAGAGAGTGAAGTGGCACTTCTGGATGACGACTCTGAGGGAGTCAATGTAGTCAGAAAAAAAGTGCAGCCGACGGCAGGCGGAGGGAACAGAAACAAATATCAAAAGGGGATAAGCAGCTCACAAGGGAAGTTTGGTGGTCGCCATTGCCTCAGGTGTGGGAGCAGCTACCACATGGCAGATTCAAAACAGTGTTACGCTGTTGCTAAAGACTGTCTCAAGTGTGGTAAGAGGGGGCATTTGGCACGCATGTGCAAACAACAAGAGAAGAAAGTGGGTTGCGTGGAGGATGAACAGACAAGCTACCGAGTAGTAGTTGTAGAGGATAATGCTGAAATAGCGGAAGTGGAAGGGAACGAAAAGAGACGGATACGACCCAAAGCAGACTTTGAAATCAATGGTCGACAAGTCTCATTAATGGTCGATACTGGATCACTTTATACAATCATTCCTTTGACTGTATTTGAGAAAACTTGGCATGGAGAGATTTTGACTAAGTCAGATGTCCTACTAAAGGGTTATCAAGGAGGCAATATCAGTGTAGTGGGGTGCATGGCAGCCAAGATAGAATTTGAAGGAAGACACACAGTTGGGAAGGTATATGTGGCCAAGGAAGGTCCACCCATTCTAGGTTGGACACACCAATATGTCTTAGATATCAGGGTAAATCCCAGGGCTGATGTGCCAGTCATGATTGTAGATACATTGGATTTGAAGGAACTGTTAGAGGAGCATCGTAGCGTGTTCGAGACAAGGCTGGGGGAATTCAAGAACTATGAGCATGAAATCAAACTTAAAAAAAACTCAATACCGATAACGCATGTGGCAAGAAGGGTTCCCATGGCAGCCAGAGCAAAGGTGAAAGAGATCATTCAACAACTATTAGATGACAAGGTGATAGAACCTGTTGAGGCGAGCGAATGGTTATCTCCGGTCGTGATAACCAAGAAGGCTGATGGGTCCCTCAGGTTCTGTGTGGACTTGAGAAGTTTGAATGGAAATGTAATAATGTACAAATTTCCCTTGCCAAATATAAATGAACTGGTACTAATGTTGGATGGTGCAAAAGTTTTCTCGAAGTTGGATATGAGAAGTGCATATCACCAAGTTAAGCTTAGTGCAAAGTCCAAACATCTCACGTCCTTTATTACTGGTGAAGGCACTTTTCAGTTCAGCAGACTTCCTTTTGGGTTATGTTCTGCTGCAAGTGTTTTTCAGCGCTTAATGTCGTCAGTTCTTTCAGGGGTGGAAAAGGCTGTTGTGTTTCAAGACGACATCCTGGTGTTTGGAAAGGATGTGTGTGAGCATAATCAAACGTTAGATAAAGTGTTGACTCGCATTGCTAAAGCAGGTTTGACCTTGCGTAGAGAGAAGTGCAAATTCATGACGCAAGAGGTGGAGTATTTGGGGCATCTTGTTACAAGGGATGGTGTCAAACCAAAAGCCAATTTAGTTAGTGCCATTGTGAATGCACAAGAGCCACACGATAGAGACACTCTGAGATCCTTTATGGGTCTTGTGGAGTATTATTAAAAATTTGTATATGATTTTGCCCACAAAACTGAACCTTTAAGAGTGTTACTAAGACGTGGCAAAAGATTTGTGTGGGATGAATCACAACAGTCTGCTTTCAACATGATCAAGGAAGATATTGCACACGCAGAGGTGCTAACTCCGTTTCAACAAGGGGTTAATACCATAGTTACAGTTGTTGCCAGTGCGGTTGGCATTGGTGCTGTCCTAGCGCAGATGCATGGGAAGCAAGAGAAAACAGTTGCATTCGCATCACGCTCCTTGAGTGAAGCGGAGCGTAACTACTCCGTAATTGAGAGGGAGGCCTTGGCGGCTGCATGGGCTACAAATCATTTCAGGGTGTTTTTGTGGGGCAGTGGATTTAACTTGCGTACTGACCACAAGCCACTATTGAAAGTACTGGGCCCGGGTGGTATAAAAAACTGTTCGGGGAGGATGGCTAGACTTGCAGTCAGATTGCAAGAGTTTGACTGTAAGGTCGAATATGTTCCTGGGTGGAGGAATAGGGTTGCAGACTGTTTGTCAAGGCTTCCGGATAAAGCAGCAGTTGTGTCAGACTTACCCACTGAGGAGGTGGTGGCAAATATTGATGACGCCATGGAAGGGTTTGCCAATGCCATTCCAAGACAAACCTGTGTCAAGGAAATGGAAGAGGATGCAGCTTTGACTGGTGTTGTGCGATTGATGAAAGGTAGTATGAGGAGAGAAAGCAGTCTTCCGGAAGGGGTGAGACCGTTTTTGAAGGTGGTGGATGAACTATCTATAACTGATGATGGGATGATCATGCGGCAGGACAGATTTGTGCCACCTTCTGGTTTACATGCAAGACTGATTGGTTTGGCGCATGAAGGGCATTTGGGGCAAACCATGACCATAAAGAGATTGAGGGAGAACTATTGGTGGCCTTGCATGGATCGACAGGTCAAGGATTGGGTAGAGAGGTGTGAAGCATGTAAGGAATCAGAAAAACGATTGAGGGTTGGTCTGGGATCCTCTAAGGAGTCTCAGCATGTATCCTTAGCGGAGGAGGTTTGGGAGAAGGTGTGTTTGGATTTTATTGGGCCATTTGCATTTCTGCCGGAAAAAGAGAGGTATGCAGTTGTGTTGGTTGATGCAAAGTCCAAGTGGGTTGAGGTTGCGTTCATGAGTAGTATTACCACTGCCGCCACCATTGGTGTCTTGCGTGAGGTGTTCAAGAGGGAAGGTCTTCCATCTGTACTCCTTACCGATAATGGAACTCAATTGACTTCTGGTGAAATGAAATGCTTCTTGGAATCTGTGGGAGTCAAGCACTCTTGTTGCTCATTGTATAACCCGCAGGGAAATGGATTGGTTGAGAGAATCAACAGAATGGTGAAAGGCACGATGCAATTAGCACATAGTGCAGGTTTGTCTGTGCAGGCTGCGGTTAGTGAAATGCTTTGGGCCTATCGCTCGACCTGCAATGGTAACTTGGGTAAGAGTCCATTTGAGATGATGCGTGGAAGGGCAGCTGGTACTAAATTAGTGCCATCATGGATGCGAGGAACCTCGGTGTTGGGTGGTTTGGCAAAGAGTACGAATACTAAACAGGACAGGCGATTCATTGATGTAGGAGAATGGGTTAAAGTTAGGTCTGGAGGCAACAGCAAGTTTTTGAGTAAGTTTAAGGGACCTTTCAAAGTCAAGGCTGTAGGAGGCAATTGGGTCAAGTTAGTAAATGGCCAGACATGGAATTTGAGGCGTGTTGCATTATATCAGAGGCAGGGTTGTAATCAGGAATAGAATTTAGAGCAGGAGAGTGAAGCTGGTGTGTGTTCACCGTGGTTGATGATGAGCGATGGTGAATTTTCAAGGGGGCAGTCTGATGTTTGTTTGCCATCTGGTGTGGGTGCTGGGAATGATGGCGAATTTGTGACTGCCAGAGAGGGAGATGAGTTGATGGGCTCATCTCGGGGCTTGAGGGAGGCCAGGGAAAGAAGAGCTCCGGCATATTTGGGTGACTATGTTGTTTGATTTGTTCATGTCTTCTTCTTTCGGTTCCTATTTCTTCTTTTCTTTCTTCTTTTCATTTTCTTTTTTTACCTTTCATTTGTGTTCTCACTTTGAATTAGAGTACGATGGGGAGATGTGTTATATTGTGCTTAGACTCTTCTGGCCAGGCTGGAACTGCACATCTCCATGAGGTACCTAGGGTTCTATTGTGATGTCATGGGCTGGGGGGTGACCGTTGACAGTTAGCTTCAGCTGTGTCTGGCAAAGCTGTCGTGTGGGGTTTTTCTCCTGACAATTAAACTCCTGTTGAGAGGAATCCTTCGTTGTGTCTTGATTTAAATCAACAACAATTTCCCAAGCCACGCATGGGCACCTTGCGTGGCTCTACGGTGCCTGGTAAATCTCGAGTAGTGCAAGGCAGCACAAGTCGCTGCGTTGCGTTCCTCTGCCCCAGGGTGGCATTCCATGGGTGGAGCGTGGGTGTTCCCAGTACTGTGCTGGAACATCCATTGACTGTCCATGCAGAATGGAGAAGCCATCTTTAATGGAGCTGTCATTTTGAAATTCTATAACTTTGCAGGTACTGGTTCAATTTTTATTGCTTTAGCCCTATTTGATTCATAATATAATTTATGATTTTACTAAATTGGTCCAGGGGCGTGACGGAGGGGATACTTAATCCAAGTGTTGTGCTCCACTGCTAACAATTAACATACATTATCTGAATTAGCCTTCATTCTTGGGTTCTGCGCTGCTAAGAGGTAGACGAGGCTGCCTTAGAGAAACAGTGTTTGGCTGACTTAGAGCTGATTGTGCACAGTGGCGGGAGAACTCACCCACTGGGTAACCTGGATTCCTACAACCCCAAAACATCTAAAATGGGATTAAAATTGGTATTCATATACAATTAGTACGATTAGAAAGGACAGTGCCCTCTTCGCATTTTTTACTAATAAAGATTGAGACTTTTTAGAGCTGGTTCACGAAGGCTTGTAATATGTACTCCTCAAGTATTCCTTCCATACTCATATATGTTTTTGTGAATTAGCTCCAGAATTTACACCTAGTTTACTCGTTGACCAAACTTTCCGACTTAGGCATGTGCACATTATGATTTTCTAGCAGTGATTTAGACTTCGACTTGGAGTAAGTCTTAGTGAATTAGATTACCTGTGCACCCAGTTTCAATTTACAGATCTCAGTCTCCAAATGCCTCCATTGAACGGCGATGCCTCCTACAAGTGAGGCAGTTTGTTCTCCTAGAACTTCTCCAGTTCCCATGTCTTCTCTTACTGTTTCCTGGGGTACAGGTTGTGGCATCACATAATCGTAGACTCACCTCCTCCTGACATCACAAGAAATAAAATCACAGTTTTTGTCACTGGTGATATAGGTGACATTCCAGGAAGAGGCATCATTGCATTTTAAAGACCTACAAAAAATCAAATTTTCGTAATAATATAAAATATACTAAAACAGACAAACATATTTTATTTTAACCCTTGTATTTAAAGTAAGGTGCTACCAAGGTACGCCAAATGTACAACTGTGATAGGCCAAAGGGCAAACCATCACAGTCAAGGAGTGCAGCCATCACATTCCCAAGTTCAGTCTCAAATGCCCAGTCGCAGCCATCAAATGCCCCAGTGCAATCATCATATTTTCAGACACGGCCTCAAATGCCCCAGCGCAGTCATCATATTTGCAGACACGGCCTCAAATGCCCCAGCGCAATCATCATATTTTCAGACACAGCCTCAAATGCCCCAGCGCAATCATCATATTTGCAGACACAGCCTCAAATGCCCCAGCGCAATCATCATATTTCCAGACACAGCCTCAAATGCCCCAGCGCAATCATCATATTTTCAGAAACGGCCTCAAATGCCCCAGCGCAATCATTATATTTGCAGACACGGCCTCAAATGCCCCGGCGCTCACATCATATTTCCAGACACAGCCTCAAATGCCCCAGCGCAATCATCATATTTCCAGACACGGCCTCAAATGCCCCGGTGCAATCATCATATTTCCAGACACAGCCTCAAATGCCCCAGCGCAATCATCATATTTCCAGACACAGCCTCAAATGCCCCAGTCAAATCATCTTATTTCCAGACACGGCCTCAAATGCCCCAGCGCAATCATCATATTTCCAGACACGGCATCAAATGCCCCAGCGCAATCATCATATTTCCAGACATGGCATCAAATGCCCCAGCGCAATCATCATATTTCCAGACACGGCCTCAAATGCTCCAGCGCAATCATCATATTTCCAGACACGGCATCAAATGCCCCAGCGCAATCATCATATTCCCAGACACAGCCTCAAATGCCCCAGTCAAATCATCTTATTTCCAGACACAGCCTCAAATGCTCCAGCGTAATCATCATATTTGCAGACATGGCCTCAAATGCCCCGGTGCAATCATCATATTTCCAGACACGGCCGCAAATGCTCCAGTGCAATCATCATATTTCCAGACACGGCATCAAATGCCCCAGCGCAATCATCATATTTCCAGACATGGCATCAAATGCCTCAGCGCAATCATCATATTTCCAGACATGGCCTCAAATGCCGCAGCGCAATCATCATATTTCCAGACATGGCCTCAAATGCTGCAGCGCAATCATCATATTTCCAGACACGGCCTCAAATGCTCCAGCGCAATCATCTTATTTGCACACATGGCCTCAAATGCCCCGGTGCAATCATCATATTTCCAGACACGGCCTCAAATGCCCCAGGGCAGTCATCATATTTCCAGACACGGCCTCAAATGCCCCGATGCAATCATCATATTTCCAGACACGGCCTCAAATGCCCCAGCGCAATCATCATATTTCCAGACACGGCCTCAAATGCTCCAGCGCAATCATCATATTTCCAGACATAGCCTCAAATGCCCCGTTGCAATCATCATATTTCCAGACATGGCCTCAAATGCTCCAGCGCAATCATCATATTTCCAGACACGGCCTCAAATGCCCCAGCGCAATCATCATATTTCCAGACACGGCATCAAATGCCCCAGCGCAATCATCATATTTCCAGACACGGCATCAAATGCCCCAGCGCAATCATCATATTTCCAGACACGGCCTCAAATGCTCCAGCGCAATCATCATATTTCCAGACACGGCCTCAAATGCCCTAGCGCAATCATCATATTTCCAGACACGGCCGCAAATGCTCCAGCGCAATCATCATATTTCTAGACACGGCATCAAATGCCCCAGCGCAATCATCATATTTCCAGACACAGCCTCAAATGCCCCAGTCAAATCATCTGATTTCCAGACACAGCCTCAAATGCTCCAGCCCAATCATCATACTTGCAGACATGGCCTCAAATGCCCCGGTGCAATCATCATATTTCCAGACACGGCCTCAAATGCCCCAGCGCAGTCATCATATTTCCAGACACGGCCTCAAATGCCCCGGTGCAATCATCATATTTCCAGACACGGCCTCAAATGCTCCAGCGCAATCATCATATTTCCAGACACGGCCTCAAATGCTCCAGCGCAATCATCATATTTCCAGACACGGCCTCAAATGCCCCAGTCAAATCATCAAATTTCCAGACACAGCCTCAAATGCTCCAGCGTAATCATATTATTTCCAGACACAGCCTCAAATGCCCTGGCACAATCATATTTCCAGACACAGCCTCAAATGCCCCAGTCAAATTCATTAGATTTCCAGACACAGCCTCAAATGCTCCAGCACAATCATCATATTTCCAGACACGGCCTCAAATGCCCCAGTCAAATCATCATATTTCCAGACACGGCCTCAAATGCTGCAGCGCAATCATCATATTTCCAGACACGGCCTCAAATGCCCCGGCGCAATCAACATATTTCCAGACACGGCCTCAAATGCTCCAGCGCAATCATCATATTTCCAGACACAGCCTCAAATGCCCCAGTCAAATCATCAAATTTCCAGACACGGCCTCAAATGCTCCAGCGCAATCATCATATTTTCAGACACAGCCTCAAATGCTCCAGCGTAATCATCATATTTCCAGACACAGCCTCAAATGCCCCAGTCAAATCATTGGATTTCCAGACACAGCCTCAAATGCTCCAGCGCAATCATCATATTTCCAGACACGGCATCAAATGCCCCAGCGTAATCATCATATTTCCAGACACAGCCTCAAATGCCCCAGTCAAATCATTGGATTTCCAGACACAGCCTCAAATGCTCCAGCGCAATCATCATATTTCCAGACACGGCCTCAAATGCTCCAGCGCAATCATCATATTTCCAGACACGGCCTCAAATGCTCCAGCGCAATCATCATATTTCCAGACACGGCATCAAATGCCCCAGTCAAATCATCAAATTTCCAGACACAGCCTCAAATGCTCCAGCGCAATCATCATATTTTCAGACACGGCCTCAAATGCACCAGCGCAGTCATCATATTTGCAGACACGGCCTCAAATGCCCCGGCGCTCACATCATATTTCCAGACACAGCCTCAAATGCTCCAGCGCAATCATCATATTTCCAGACACGGCCTCAAATGCTCCAGCGCAATCATCATATTTCCAGACACAGCCTCAAATGCTCCAGCGCAATCATCATATTTCCAGACAAGGCATCAAATGCCGCAGCGCAATCATCATATTTCCAGACACAGCATCAAATGCCCCAGCGCAATCATCATATTTCCAGACATGGCCTCAAATGCCCCAGCACAATCATCATATTTCCAGACATGGCCTCAAATGCCCCAGCGCAATCATCATATTTGCAGACATGGCCTCAAATGCCCCAGCGCAATCATCATATTTCCAGACATGGCCTCAAATGCCCCAGCGCAATCATCATATTTCCAGACAAGGCCTCAAATGCCCCAGCGCAATCATCATATTTCCAGACATGGCCTCAAATGCCCCAGGGCAGTCATCATATTTCCAGACACGGCCTCAAATGCCCCAGTCAAATCATTATATTTCCAGACACAGCCTCAAATGCTCCAGCGCAATCATCATATTTCCAGCCACGGCATCAAATGCCCCAGCGCAATCATCATATTTCCAGACATGGCCTCAAATGCCCCATCGCAATCATCATATTTCCAGACACGGCCTCAAATGCCCCAGCGCAATCATCATATTTCCAGACACAGCCTCAAATGCCCTTGTCAAATCATCAAATTTCCAGACACGGCCCCAAATGCTCCAGTGCAATCATCATATTTTCAGACATGGCCTCAAATGCACCAGCGCAGTCATCATATTTCCAGACATGGCCTCAAATGCCCCAGCGCAATCATCATATTTCCAGACATGGCCTCAAATGCCGCAGCGCAATCATCATATTTCCAGACATGGCCTCAAATGCCCCAGCGCAATCATCATATTTCCAGACACAGCCTCAAATGCCCCAGTCAAATCATTATATTTCCAGACACAGCCTCAAATGCTCCAGCGCAATCATCATATTTCCAGACACGGCATCAAATGCCCCAGCGCAATCATCATATTTCCAGACACGGCATCAAATGCCCCAGCGCAATCATCATATTTCCAGACACGGCCTCAAATGCCCTAGCGCAATCATCATATTTCCAGACACAGCCTCAAATGCCCCAGTCAAATCATCAAATTTCCAGACACGGCCTCAAATGCTCCAGCGCAATCATCATATTTTCAGACACGGCCTCAAATGCACCAGCGCAGTCATCATATTTCCAGACACGGCCTCAAATGCCCCAGTCAAATCATCATATTTCCAGACACGGCCTCAAATGCCCAGGCGCAATCATCATATTTCCAGACACGGCCTCAAATGCTCCAGCGCAATCATCATATTCCCAGACACAGCCTCAAATGCCCCAGTCAAATCATTATATTTCCAGACACAGCCTCAAATGCCCCAGTCAAATCATTATATTTCCAGACACAGCCTCAAATGCTCCAGCGCAATCATCATATTTCCAGACACAGCATCAAATGCCCCAGCGCAATCATCATATTTCCAGACACAGCATCAAATGCCCCAGCGCAATCATCATATTTCCAGACACAGCATCAAATGCCCCAGCGCAATCATATTTCCAGACATGGCCTCAAATGCCCCGGCGCAGTCATCAACTCCTTATTCCGAGTCATAATCTCTTCCTGCCCAGGTGTAGACCAGGTTCTCCTCTATCTCAAACTCCCCTCACACACAGGTTGCAAGGGCCCTGACCCTGGGTAAAAACATGTTTGCAAAAATGTGGAAGTGCTCCGCTCGCACAAAATTCCCACTCATGTGTGTGCCATTCACAAGAACTGAGTGTTTACGTAGGAATCCTGGATGTGTGTACTAGCAACATCAAGTGTAGCTTAATCACTGGTTTGTTTACCGTAGACATAGAGTGAAATATTATGATAATTAACCCTGGGCGTAGTTCGCGTAGTAGCGCTACGCGTAGCTACGCGAAGTGCACTTCGCACTACGCGAGCTACGCGTAGCACTACGCGAACTGCGTAGTGCGGTAGGAAATGCTGTTCGCAATGATTGCACAGTGCCGGATGCTTGTCCGCACTGTGCAATCATTGCAAACGGCATCTTGCACAGTGCAAGTGGTCGTTTTCTGCCGCTCGAGTAGATTTGTACTCGAGCGGCAGTTTTCTCAACGCGGACTGGTAGTTTCTCATCGCGAGCGGTCGCGAGCATACGCGACCACTCGCAATGAGAAACCTGACCTCCCCGCGTTGAGAATCTCGCCGGGAGGTTTATTTTCCACGCTCGCGATCGGCAACTTGATGTTGCTGATCGCAAACGAAGAAAAAGTCTCGCCGGGATGTCATTTTGCTCGCTCGCGGTCGCCAGGTTGCCGTGGAGGACCGCGAGCAAGCAAAAATGCCCGCTACGCTACGCGTTTTTGCACTGTGCTACGTGCAATTCGCGTAGCGCGTAGTTGCGCAAACTATGCGAGCGTAGCGTAGTTTTCCGCCCAGGCCTAATGATAATAAGAATAGTTTGGTTTTACATGCACTAGTAACATCATCCATTTCCGTAGCACCTCCATAAACTGAGTTGTGGCTAGTGGATTTAGTAACAACAGGTGTTGCCTTTCCACCACCTCAGTGGTAACTGAAGACGGAGATTCTGAGCCTTGCCTATAAAGCTGGACATTGTGGGCCCAATTCACAAAGGTAAACTTAGACCTGAAGTCCAAGTTTAGACCTGAAGTTTAGGTTTAGACCTGAAGTCTAAGGGCCTGATTCACAAAGGTAAACTTAGACCTGAAGTCCAAGTTTAGACCTGAAGTTTAGGTTTAGACCTGAAATCTATGGGCCTGATTCACAAAGGCAAAGTTAGACTTAAGGTCTAAGTTTACCTTTGTGAACCGGGCCCTGTGACTGCACAGGTGTCTACTGCCAGCATTCAACCTATCAATCACTGCTTCCACAGATAGGACAGAGGATCATTCTCTGCCAAAGCACCCTGAATCCAGCCTCCATACCATACCGGATTATGAATATGATTCCAAGACTCCCTCAGGCACCTCAAGCCTGACCTTCCACACAGCTGCTTTTTTACACAAAGATTGATCACACAGCTCAATATTTCAGTCTAGATCCACAGGCTGATGTTACTACGCAACGATCTAAAGAACACACAACGATTATACACAAACGCGTAATGACTTAGTAGGCAGTATTTCTTCTAAATCGGATATCTTAGGGCCAGATGTACGACCATTGTAAATTGCGCCTCGCAATTTGCGCTCGATTGCGAGTCGCAAATTGCGAGTCGCAATTTACAATGTACTACAGTGTCAGACACAGCCTCAAATGCTCCAGTGCAATCATCATATTTTCAGACACGGCCTCAAATGCACCAGCGCAGTCATATTTCCAGACACGGTCTCAAATGCCCCAGTCAAATCATCATATTTCCAGACACAGCCTCAAATGCTCCAGCGCAATCATCATATTTCCAGACACGGCCTCAAATACCCCGGCGCAATCATCATATTTCCAGACACGGCCTCAAATGCTCCAGCGCAATCATCATATTTCCAGACACAGCCTCAAATGCCCCAGTCAAATCATCAAATTTCCAGACATAGCCTCAAATGCCCTGGCACAATCATCATATTTCCAGACACAGCCTCAAATGCCCCAGTCAAATCATCATATTTCCAGACACAGCCTCAAATGGCCCAGTCAAATCATTATATTTCCAGACACAGCCTCAAATGCTCCAGCGCAATCATCATATTTCCAGACACGGCATCAAATGCCCCAGCGCAATCATCATATTTCCAGACACGGCATCAAATGCCCCAGCGCAATCATCATATTTCCAGACACAGCATCAAATGCCCTGGCACAATCATCATATTTCCAAACACAGCCTCAAATGCTCCAGCGCAATCATCATATTTCCAGACACGGCATCAAATGCCCCAGCACAATCATCATATTTCCAGACATGGCCTCAAATGCCCCGGCGCAGTCATCAACTCCTTATACGAGTCATAATCTCTTCCTGCTCAGGTGTAGACCAGGTTCCCCTCTATCTCAAACTCCCCTCACACACAGGTTATAAGGGCCCTGACCCTGGGTAAAAACATGTTTGCAAAAATGTGGAAGTGCTCCGCTCGCACAAAATTCCCACTCATGTGTGTGCCATTCACAAGAACTGAGTGTTTACGTAGGAATCCTGGATGTGTGTACTAGCAACATCAAGTGTAGCTTAATCACTGGTTTGTTTACCGTAGACATAGAGTGAAATATTATGATAATAAGAATAGTTTGGTTTTACATGCACTAGTAACATCATCCATTTCCGTAGCACCTCCATAAACTGAGTTGTGGCTAGTGGATTTAGTAACAACAGGTGTTGCCTTTCCACCACCTCAGTGGTAACTGAAGACGGAGATTCTGAGCCTTGCCTCTAAAGCTGGACATTGTGGGCCCAATTCACAAAGGTAAACTTAGACCTGAAGTCCAAGTTTAGACCTGAAGTTTAGGTTTAGACCTGAAGTCTAAGGGCCTGATTCACAAAGGTAAACTTAGACCTGAAGTTTAAGTTTAGACCTGAAGTTTAAGTTTAGACCTGAAGTTTAAGTTTTGACCTGAAGTCTAAGGGCCTGATTCACAAAGGTAAACTTAGACCTGAAGTCCAAGTTTAGACCTGAAGTTTAGGTTTAGACCTGAAATCTATGGGCCTGATTCACAAAGGCAAAGTTAGACTTAAGGTCTAAGTTTACCTTTGTGAACCGGGCCCTGTGACTGCACAGGTGTCTACTGCCAGCATTCAACCTATCAATCACTGCTTCCACAGATAGGACAGAGGATCATTCTCTGCCAAAGCACCCTGAATCCAGCCTCCATACCATACCGGATTATGAATATGATTCCAAGACTCCCTCAGGCACCTCAAGCCTGAACTTCCACACAGCTGCTTTTTTACACAAAGATTGATCACACAGCTCAATATTTCAGTTTAGATCCACAGGCTGATGTTAATACGCAACGATCTAAAGAACACACAACGATTATACACAAACGCGTAATGACTTAGTAGGCAGTATAAAACTGGCTAATTAGATTTCAGTGTCTGGAGAAAGTAGTTAAAACGAATCAAACCCTGCAAATGTATTTCTTCTAAATCGGATATCTTAGGGCCAGATGTACGACCATTGTAAATTGCGCCTCGCAATTTGCGCTCGATTGCGAGTCGCAAATTGCGAGTCCCAATTTACAATGTACTACAGTGTCAGAGACACTGATTGCGATTCCCAATGGGGTCCCAAAATGCGAGGCTCATGAATATCAATGAGCCACTCACAATTTGCGACCGCATTGGGAATGGCTGGCCCTCCCAGGGATGGTGGCCTGCTGGGCTCAGCAGACCTCCCTGTCTGGGACTGCTTTTAAATAAAGCAGTTTTTGTTTTTTAATGCAGCCTGTTTTCCTTAAAGGAAAACGGGCTGCATTTAAAAAAAATGAATAAATAAACGTTTCCGTTTATTTTTTTAAGGGCAGGTAGTGGTCCCTGGGACCACTGCCTGCCCTTAAAAAATATTTTTGGAGCCAGTCACAAAGGGGAAGGGGTCCCCTGGGGACCCTTTCCCATTTGCGACTCCATTACCACCCTCTTGAAGAGGGCGGTAATTTGTGAGTGTTTTGCGACCACAATTGCGGTCGCAAAACATTGGTACATGGCTTTGCGGTCGCTATTAGGAAGGGAACGCCCTTTCCTAATAGCGAGTCGCAAAACACTATTTTGCGAGTCCCAATTTTTTGCGAGTCGCAAAATAGTGTTTGTACATGGCCCACAGTGATTTTGCATGCGCAAACGGGTCGCAAACCCGTTTGCGCATGCAAAATCACGTCGTACATCTGGCCCCTACTGTTGCTTTCATGGGAGGACTCACAATTCTGTTGTTTTGGGATTTCTGGCTTTCTGTGTGGGCATTAGAGTAGTTCATTTATAGAGTTGAACTTTCTAACACATGGCATTGCACCTTGTATTACTTACAGTCTGCTTTCCTTTGGTACATTTGTCTTGCTGAGATGAGGCAGGCGCATACTTGGCGTAATTAAAAAATTACTGAGTAGGCCCATGTGCTTCAGCAACTAGGCCTGAGAGTGCAGTGGCCAACGCCTGTTAGTGACATGTAACGTACTCCAGCCCTAAGTGATGCATGTGCACCATGGAGTCCTTACGGGTGGTGTATGTCCTGCTCGAGCCTGTAGTTCTGCGTGTGAGCCAAGTAATGAGACCAGCTTGCAGCACTGCCAGGTAACTCCATGCCAGTAGGACACTGCAAATCCAGTCCTGGCTTTCCTTTTGTTATTAATTCTCATTTATTCAGCTGAAGTGAAGAAAGGCTAGGAGTCCCAGAGTGCCTTAAGCTGTTAAATGGAAGCTCAGGATGGGACATCATGTAATGTGAAACAGCGGAAACAGTAGTGGCACCTTCTGAGTACTTGTGCATGTAGGAACCACTGAAAGCGCCTCGCGACCTGTGCCTGGAGAAGTGCTTGAGGATATTCAATCAATCAATAAATCAATCAGGTATTTGTAGAGCGCGGCTTGTCACCCCCGGGGGTATCCAGGCGCTTACTGCTGGTCTCATTCGAACAGCCAGGTCTTGAGTGCCTTACTGAAGGCGGTCAGTGATGGTGCAGTGTGGAGGTGGAGAGGTAGGTCGTTCCAGGGTTTGGCTGCGAGGTGGGAGAAGGAGCGTCCTCCGGTGCGGCTGCGTCGCATGCTTGGACTCTCTGCGAGGGCGAGGTGTGCTGAGCGGAGGTATTCGAACATTGTACACCCCTCCACCATACTTCCCCCTACTAAGCCGGGGTAATTTGAAAAATGATAAAGCCCTCCCTGCAAGATGTTTTGAGGAGCCCCTAAAACGGCACTGAAACACAGCTCTGAGCCACAGTCTTAGAGGGTGAAAAACTGGAGCCCACGAAATGCCCGGCTGCCAAGATTTGACAGGTAAAAAGGCAGGCAGGAAGGAATCTGCCACCGGTACCCGGGCTGCTACAAATACATGTCTTTCCCATCGCTATCAATATGGACCGACGCACAAGAAAAAGGTGACAGACAGATTATAGAAGCAGTTAAGCTGAACTGCAAGAAGTCGGCCACTATTGTTTGCCAGCAATCAGTGTCACGTTCTTCAATTGTGCGTCACATGTTCTTCATTCAGTAGTGCGAAACATGTTCTTCATTCAGCAGTGCGAAACATGTTCTTCATTCAGCAGTACCACACATATTCTTCATTCTGTAGTACAAAACATGTTCTTCATTCAGTAGTGAAATACATTCAGCAGTATGACAGGTGTTCTTCGTTCAGCAGTACGTCACATGTTCTTCATTCAGTAGTGCAACACATGTTCTACATTCAGTAGTGCAACACATTCAGCAGTACAACACATCTTCTTCATTCAGTAGTGCAACACATTCAGCAGTACAATACACGTTCTTCATTTGGCAGTGTGACAAATGCTCTTCATTCAGTAGTGCAACACATTCAGCAGTACGATAGGAGTTCTTCGTTCAGCAGTTTTCCACATGTTCTTCATTCAGTAGTGCGACATGTTCTTCATTCAGTAGTGCAACATATGTTCCTCATTTAGTAGTACCACACATTCCCTCATTCAGTAGTGCGACACATGTTCTTTATTCAGTAGCGCAACACATGCTCCTCATTCAGTAGTATGACACGTGCTTCATTCAGTAGTGCAACACATGTTCTTCATTCAGTAGTGCAACACATGCTCCTCATTCAGTAGTATGACACGTTCTTCATTCAGCAATACAACACATGTTCTTCATTCAGTATTGCAACACATCTTCATTCAGTAGTGCAACACATTCAGCAGTACGATACACGTTCTTCATTTGGTAGTGTGACAAATGCTCTTCATTCAGTAGTGCAACACATTCAGCAGTACAATAGGAGTTCTTCGTTCAGCAGTATGCCACATGTTCTTCATTCAGTAGTGCGACACAAGTTCTTCATTCAGTAGTGTAACACATTCAGCAGTACGATACACGTTCTTCATTTGGTAGTGTGACAAATGCTCTTCATTCAGTAGTGCGACACATTCAGCAGTACGATGGGAGTTCTTCATTCAGCAGTATGCCACATGTTCTTCATTCAGTGGTGTGACATGTTCTTCATTCAGTAGTGCAACACATGTTCTTCATTCAGTAGTGCAACACATGCTCCTCATTCAGTGGTATGACACGTTCTTCATTCAGTAGTGCAACACATGTTCTTCATTCAGTAGTGCAACACATGCTCCTCATTTAGTAGTACCACACGTTCTTCATTCTGTAGTGCGACACATGTTCTTCATTCAGTAGGGCAACACATGTTCTTCATTCAGTAGTGCATCACATGTTCTTCATTCAGTAGTGTGACAAATGTTCTTCATTCAGTAGTGCAACACATTCAGCAGTACAATAGGTGTTCTTCGTTCAGCAGTATGTCACATGTTCTTCATTTAGTAGTGTGACTCATGTTCTTCATTCAGCAGTGCAACAGACCTTCTTCATTCAGTAGTGCAACACATTCAGCAGTATGACACATGTACTTCATTCGGTAGTGCGATACATGTCTTCATTAAATAGTGCAACACAAGTTCTTCATTCAGTTGTGCAACACATTCAGCAGTACATCACATGTTCTTCATTCGGTAGTGTGACAAATGTTCTTCATTCAGTAGTGCAACACATTAAGCAGTATGACAGGTGTTCTTCGTTCAGCAGTACGCCATATGTTCTTCATTTAGTAGTGCGACACATGTTATTCATTCAGTAGAGCAACACATGTTCTTCAGTCAGTAGTGCAAAACATGTTCTTCACTCAGTATTGCAACACATTCAGCAGTACTACACATGTTCTTCATTCAGTAGTGCAACACATGTTCTTCATTCAGTAGTGCAACACATTCAGCAGTACGTCACTTGTTCTTCATTCGGTAGTGAGACCCATGTTTTTCATTCAGTAGTGTAATGCATGTTCTTCATTCAGTAGTGCGACACATTCAGCAGTACGACACATGTTCTTCATTCAGTAGTGAGATAAATGTTCTTTATTCAATAATGCAATACATTCAGCAGTACGACCTAAGTTCTTCATTCAGTAGTGTGACACATGTTCTTCGCTCAGTAGTACGACACATGTTTGCATTCAGTAGTGCGACACATGTTCTTCATTCAGTAGTGCGACACATGTTCTTCATTCAGTAGTGCAACACCTGTCGTTCATTGAATAGTACTGCACGTTGTTCATTCAGTAGCATCACATGTTTTTCATTCAGTAGTGGAACCAATGTTCTTTATTCAGTAGCGCAACATGTTCTTCATTCTGTAATGCAACATGTTCTTCATTCAGTAGTGCAACACATGTTTTTCATTCAATAGTACGACACGTACTTCATTCAGTAGTGCGACACATGGTCCTCATTCAGTAGTACGATATGTTCTTCATTCAGTAGTGCGACACATGGTCCTCATTCAGTAGTACGATACGTTCTTCATTCAGTAGTGCAACACATGTTCTTCATTCAGTAGTGTGACACATGTTCTTCATTCAGTAGTGCAGCACATGTTCTTCATTCAGTAATGCAACACGTTCTTCATTCAGTAGTGCGACACGTTCTTCATTCAGTAGTGCGACACATGTTCCTCATTCAGTAGTGTGACCAATGTTCTTCATACAGAGTGCAACACATTCTTTATTCAGAGTGCGACACATGCTTTTCATTCAGAGTGAGACACATGCTTTTCATTCAGTAGTGCAACACATGTTCTTCATTCAGTAGTGTGACATGTTCTTCACTCAGTAGTGCAACACATGTTCTTCATTTAGTAGTGTGACACATGTTATTCATTCAGTAGAGCAACACATGTTCTTCACTCAGTATTGCAACACATTCAGCAGTACTACACGTTTTTCATTCAGTAGTGTAATGCATGTTCTTTATTCAGTAGTGCGACACATTCAGCAGTATGTGACTTGTTCTTCATTCAGTAGTGAGATAAATGTTCTTTATTCAGTAGTGCAATACATTCAGCAGTACGACACAAGTTCTTCATTCAGTAGTGTGACATGTTCTTCGCTCAGTAGTACGACACGTTTGCATTCAGTAGTGCGACACATGCTCTTCATTCAGTAGTACGACACATGTTCTTCATTCAGTAGTGCAACGCCTGTTGTTCATTGAATAGTACGGCACGTTGTTCATTCAGTAGCATCACATGTTTTTCCATCAGTAGTGGAACCAATGTTCTTTATTCAGTAGTGCAACATGTTCTTCATTCCGTAATGCAACATGTTCTTCATTCAGTAGTGCAACACATGTTTTTCACTCAATAGTACGACACGTACTTCATTCAGTAGTGCGACACATGGTCCTCATTCAGTAGTACGATACGTTCTTCATTCAGTAGAGCGACACATGGTCCTCATTCAGTAGTACAGCACATGTTCTTCATTCAGTAATGCAACACGTTCTTCATTCAGTAGTGCAACACGTTCTTCCTTCAGTAGTGCGACACATGTTCTTCATTGTACACGACACCCACCTCAGCCTGCAAATAGAAGATCATGAGAAGCGGTATTGCTTCCCCAACTCTGAGGATACAGGACTTCAGTGCAGTGGAGCAGACATACACACACACACACGCAAACACACCAATACATACACATGTGCACACACACACATACACTCACAGGCACACACACATCCAAAAACTTATAACACATTTGAATATCAAGAAATATGTTACTTATATTTCTACAAAAAGACACCATAAACCCAAACTGATCCAGGAACCATCAACTGGTCTTTCCACCACAGCTCTGAGGTTAAGAACGTTTCTTGCGCCTCCTGCTTTATATTTCTGAGTATAGTTCACCCACAACAGCCACTGTGTACATTTTCTATTTATTTTTGTCTGGTTACTGTATCCACTTTCATTATTATGTTTGGCCTCTTAGTTTGAGCACTAAATAAATTGTAAACAAAGGAGGCATTGTCATGCCTCGGAACACCTGCAACAGTTGCTAGTTAATGCCTCTAAAATTAAAGAAAGCAGCGCATCACTTACCTGCTGGAGCTCTGGGTCGCTTTTGGCAGACCCCAGCTCAGGTTTGCAGTCGATGGACTGGTAGCAGGGCTCGGTTAACATTGCCACATCCCGGGTGATGGAAATGCAGCTACTGGCACATGGTACAAGTGCAGACAGTCAAGGGTCATAGCATTGCAACCATCTCTGCCCTGGTCAGCTCCTCTCACTTTGTAACACTTGCCTGCAGGTCCCAGAGAGCAACTGTTGCCAGTCAAGGCTGCTACCAATATGCAATGGCTGGGCAGCAGGGGGAGGGTTAAATAAAAAAATTAAAAAACTTACCTGCTCCTGCGTTCGCCTCGCGCTCCGGTGCTCCTCCGTTCTTCTGCTTCTCCCAACAGTCCCTGGGACAGACTCCCCATCCAATCCAGATGCTGCTCTCATACTATGAGAGCAGCGTGGGGATTGGCCTGAGCGGGCTGGTTTGACGCTCCGCTCAAGCACAGATAGTCTCTGCTATTTCTCCACCTGGCTGTAGCATACAGCTGGGTGAAGAAACCTAAATGTGCATGTCTGTTTGCCCTGCCTGAGACAGCCAGCCAAACAGACATGTGCACTTAAAAGTACACATGCACTCCACTCCTCCTCCCTCCTGTGGCCCGGCCCCGCCCCTCCCTACACAGCAGCTAAAAAAATAAAACAATAATAAAATATTGTTTTATTTTTCAGCTGCTGGCTCTGAGCCAGTGGGGCGACGCTGCTCCGCCATTGTGGAGGAGCCGCCGCTGAGTCAACTGTTTGGCATTACTTCCTGAGGTACAAAGAGACCCATCTCTGTGGCCAGGCACCTGGTGCTGTCACTTCCCTGCTTGAACTTGTGACCTGCCACGTCACTGCCGTTTGCAGAACTGGCTAAAACAAACTGAAAGCTCTCTCATGATAAGAGTGGCAGTGGGAAGACCACGAACTTGGTTAATCCTCGGTGTGCTCGGCCGAAACTCTGTCAAGGGCTCTAAAGCAAACTTGCCAACCCTTCTGGTGTAAGCCAGGAGGTACCTCTTTTCTGGCAGTCCTATCTCTCACTGATACATCAGATTCCTCTTACCTCTTTAGAGGACTGCAGGGGAAGCCTCCTTTCAATGAAGTATGTCTTCCATTACTTGCGGCTGAGCATCTTTAGGGCTTATATTTATAGGCGATGGGGCTTTCTCTGGCTTGGCGCTCAGAGATCATGTCATGTCCAGTCCGTACTGGAGAGGGAAGCGTCATCAGGGCTCTTATCGCTGTTACCTTTTCCACAGCCTGTGACAGGGAGCCCAGCAGAAAATGTGAGACAGACTGAGCTATCTTCCATCTGCTTCTGAAACTGGCATCCTTGCAGTATGCTTGTCTGATGATGAGATATGCGAGCTGAAGGTTGCTCAAAGGTCACTCACTTATGTCATGTCTTCTGTTTATTATTAGGCCATCTGGGACAAATGCCACACACGCCTTTTATCTAATCAGGGCATCATGTAATGGTACATGATTTCCTGTTATATCACCATCCGTCAAGATACGTGCGATATCATATTCTGGTGATAGTGTTATTATGCTGGCTGGTGGTTTCAAACCTGACAAAGCCTCCCTCTTTTTGATCACAGAATGTTTTTTTTGTTTGTGGTTTTATACAGCGCAAACTTGACACGAAGGTATTGGAGCCTTTACATGAGCACCAGTTACATTACACAAGGATACATTCATTTTTGTTTTTTAGGCACGGGGAGATTAAGTGATTTCCCCAGAATCACAGGATGTTCAGCCGACGCCGAGGCTCGAACCTTGATCCCTAGCTCCAAAGACGGCAGCTCTGGCCATTACGCCACAAGTATGCAGACGTCCGGCCGTGCGGTGGAACCTAAATGCATGTTTGTATCCTTTTCACAAATAATACATTGTGAAGCAAAGTTCTTCCCTGCTGATATATTTACAGTGCCAGAGGTAGCAAAGGGCAAGCTAGGGAAGGGAACCCATCATTGTGCAAGGAGCATTGATTGTGTGGAGAACAATGGAGTCCATCGGTGTCCAGCAATTCGCTGCTGGACCCTCGCGTATTTGTGTTTGTGCTCTTATGTTACAGGGTATTTCGAATTTGATACCTACTGAATGCCTAGTCTCGCCGTGTTTGAAAAAAAAAATCACTGTTCGTTGGAAAAATCTGACAGCTGTGACACAGCTGTATTGGGTCAGCATTGCACTTTGGAAAGGTGCCCGCAGCATAGTGCCAATATCGGCAACACACTCCCATCACACATATAGCAATCTCCTGATGAAATAAACACACAAGACACCTTATTCGTGGAGAAAATTGCTGCAGGTTTATTTGCATACCGAAATATGCCAACATGGTGGGTCAGCTTGCAGGCGATCCAAGGGCAGGCAGCCCCTCTGCTGCCTGCCCACCTGATGAGCCAAATTGCACCGTGGCACTAACCAATCGGTGCTTACCAATTCTGGGGGAGGGTTTACCCCTTCCCACCTGTGGACTGCCAGTCCACCCATCTACTCACGCCCCTTGAGGGGGCGGAGCGTATCCAGGCAGCCCCCGGTTGCTCAGGTTTACAACCGCTCATAGGACTAGCGGGGCGCCGTCGTTCCTCCAGGGTCCAACGCGAGGACCACCTGGGGATATTTGGCCTTTGCACCCTTGTTGTGCTCCTGAAGAGGGTACCCCTATGTACCTTTCAGCCTCTGGATCGCCCTGTAACTCCACCTGCAACACAAAATAACAAGTTAGCAGCCTCTCCCACCCCACCCCCTGTACAAACGCCGGGTAGGCGGTAGGAAGGGAAACGGCGTACAGGATTGCCAGCAAAGAGAGCGCCAGGTGGGCGGGAGAGGTACTTATACGTGGCTCCCCGCCCACCAGCGCGCCGGGAATGATGCGGGGCGCGCCGGACCCATAGGGGGTCCCTACAACACTGGACTGTCGCTCTGTGCCATCATGTGGCACTAAGGCGGCCGCCCTCTTAAGGGGGCCCCCTGCGTGGGCCGCGGGCAGCCACATAGTGCCAATATCGGCAACACACTCCCATCACACATATAGAAATCTCCTGATGAAATAAACACACAAGACACCTTATTCGTGGAGAAAATTGCTGCAGGTTTATTTGCATACCGAAATATGCCAACATGGTGGGTCAGCTTACGGGCGATCCAAGGGCAGGCAGCCCCTCTGCTGCCTGCCCACCTGATGAGCCAAATTGCACCGTGGCACTAACCAATCGGTGCTTACCAATTCTGGGGGAGGGTTTACCTCTTCCCACCTGTGGACCGCCAGTCCACCCATCTACTCACGCCTCTTGAGGGGGGCCGAGTGTATCCAGGCAGCCCCCGGTTGCTCAGGTTTACAACCGCCTGTAGGACTAGCGGGGCGCCGTCGTTCCTCCAGGGTCCAACACGAGGACCACCTGGGGATGTTTGGCCTTTGCACCCTTGTTGTGCTCCTGAAGAGGGTACCCCTATGTACCTTTCAGCCTCTGGATCGCCCTGTAACTCCGCCACAGCTCTGGGTGTGGCCACCGTCACAACCAGGGCCCCCCACCAAGGCAGGCATTCCTACCTACATCCTGCTGATTCCAGGGCCTCGCCCAGTTCAACAAAAACAAGTCCATGCCCACTCTAGAAAGGTGAACTCCCTCCTCTTCAAAACACCCTGTGGACTTGGCATGCAGCAGACCGTGTCTAATAAAGCCAAACCCCCTCTGTTCAGTGAGTTTGCGCATGGCACTGTTAACTCTCCTGCGTGAGGTTTCCACGGCCTTCCCTGACCGGGCCCCACTCCACCATAACCTGGGGTTATCTCCGACCACCACAACTCACATGTCCCCAATAGGTTGCTTAACTTGCACTTGGAGGATTTCATTTCTTGCAGCAGTGCCCTCCTACCCATGAGAGTCAAATCATTGCCTCCCAGGTTTATAACCAAAATGTTGGGAAGGGAGACACCCCCCCTCCTAGCCTGTGCCGCAGCTTCTACAGCAAGCTGTTCCAACGCATGCCTGGGACCCCAACCAAATTAACTCAGTGGAGGAACAACCCATGCCTCCATTCCTGTGCCCCTCTCAAGGCGCACGAAGGCCATTCACTCAGACCTTTGATCCTGGCAAAATAAAGAAATGCTGGGTTGCCAAACACATTTATTGAAGCACTGCACACCATTCTATCCCACTACTCAAGATTGCCCATAATTTCACACAATAACACTGCACCCCGCCAAACCTCTGATGCATCACAGGGTTGCCTTCGGTAAACTCAAAATTTGCACTGTACATAATTCACTTAACCTGTCCTCCGGCCACTCCCCTGGGTGGGTTACGGACGGAAGTACCGTTAAAACATTGGGATTCCCATCGTCCCACCTGCATGATGCGCTCCGCTCCATGCCCGCCCTGAAAGCTGCAGTCGCTGCCCCTCCAGAAAGAGTGACTGCAAAGGCGCTTGCCAGGATCCGCATTGCCTGACATTGTAAAGTATGCCTACATTACCTGCTCAACCTGAACTTTGGTAAGGGGCGAGCTGTCAGCATGAATCAGTAAATACCCTCACCTGAAGGGCGAAGGGCCAGGCCTCCTTGGAGTCGCAGCACACCCATATATGGAATGACAACCCCTGATTGCCCCTAGCTAGCTTCAGAAATCACGCTGCTCCTGGCACTGTACCCTTCTGCACATGTATGGCCAATGTAATGCCCTGGCATCACACCTGACCCCCCGCAACCTGCTTTATAACATGGCCATATTGCCATGTTGCATGCTAGCCCCTCACCTTCACCCTATGTACCTTTCAGCCTCTGGATCGCCCTGTAACTCCGCCTGCAACACAAAATAACAAGTTAGCAGCCTCTCCCACCCCACCCCCTGTATAAATGCCGGGTAAGCGGTAGGGAGGGAAACGGCATGCAGGATTGCCAGCAAAGAGAGCGCCAGGTAGGCGGCAGAGGTACTTGCTCCCCGCCCACCAGCGCGCCGGAAATGACGGGGCGCGCCGGACCCATGGGGGTCCCTACAACACTGGACTGTCGCTGTGTGCCATCATGTGGCACTAAGGCGGCCACCCTCTTATGGGGGCCCCCTGCGTGGGCCGCGGGTAGCCACAGTGTGGCTGCCAATCAGACAAGATGGCGGCGATTCCTCTACTCTCTTGATACTGAGGCCCGCACAAGCGACTGAGCCGAAATTTGGTATGAAGACCCCACCCCCTCAGCTGACACCATGAACTGGCACGGGGGTAAAAAGGTCGGTGATCCGTAATGTCCCGACATGCAGGGAGTAGGAAGAATCCCCAAACCGAGTGATGCAGATGGACTGTAGTGCCACGAGGGCAGCCTGACCTTCATCTGAGGGAGTTCACCTCCACGAGGAGGGTGTGTCCAAAAATGACAATTAGATCCCTGGATGAGCTACGGTCTCATGACCTGCTGAGTGCCCCCCCCCAATGGTGGGTTGTAGTATTCCCTTTACCTAATAATTCCAAGTGCCGGGATATTTGTCACAAGTATCTTCTTTATTATCAACCCCAGCATAACACGAACACGGCATCAGCTCCAGCAGCATCTGCCTCAGTATTCTCTAACAGCATATATATACAGAGAACATCAGAATGCAGAACAAAGATATGTTCTACAATCCACATAACCCCCATACAAACTCACAAAATCATTTTGGTTTCACACTGACCCTTCCACAAGAAGTTCTCAACCCTGATGAACAACCAGGATCATCTTGACCACTTTCCTGACTATGTTCTCCTACAAACTCTTCCTGAAATTCACTCACATCCCTTCCATTCACGTCATCCACAGGTTCTCCAATCTCCAGTTCATTTTTTCCACCTGTCCTGGAGGATGGTTCCCCCACGTTAAGCCACCAATAGTTAGCATGCGATTTAACACCAACCGCTTCATCCATGCTACTACCCTCTGCTAATGCTAAACGGCTCATGTGCCACACTTCACCATTCTCTAAAACAACCGTGTTATTTTTTACTTGTGAAATCCTCCTTCGTTCACTAAACTTATGCTCTTCTTTGGCAATTTTCCTTGCACTCTTGATCCGTACCCATTGTCTAGCACATAAATTAACTTGTCTAGTACCATGCTTAGCTCCATAGTACAACTTGTTCCTCATTTGAGACTTAGCTATACTTGATTTAACCTCATTCTAATCACACAACACCATTCCACAGTGTTTCATCCGGCTTGATTGGTTTTGGAAAATGGAACTCTACCTCTTATCAATAAAAAGGACTCTCCTACAGTACCATGAGAAGTCACTTTCTGTGCCCACAACATTTTTTTAAATTCACTCTCACAAGAAATACCCGTTTTGTTAGAAAGCTGTAAAATACCTTTTATAACTCTATTCACTCTCTCAACAATTCCATTCCTACTTGGATGATATAGAGCAGTGAATTTCTGTTTAATGCCTGATGCTTTAAGATAATCAATCATTTCCTTGGATTTGAATTGCACTCCATTATCAGTAAGAATGGATGCAGAAAAACCCTCTCTCAAAATATACTATCTAGAAATTTGATAACAGTTTTTGTATCTACTTTTTCAACAATGCTTAACTCATACCACCTAGAAAACATATCAATAACCACTAAAATGTTCCTAGTGCAACCTCCTGTCCAATTAATAGGTCTCAATACGTCTAAGGCTAAATCCTCCCAGGGCAAAGTTGGGCAACTTAGAGCGCTTAAAGGTGGGTTAAAAGTCTCTTGAGATTTGGCCACAATCTCAAAACTTACACAAGATCTCACAACTTTCTCAATGGCACTATCAACACCAGGCCACCAGTATTGGTCCTTAAGTCTTCCATTAGTGCGCGTAATACCAGAATGACCCTCATGACACAAGTGTATAATATTATTTCTGACCAACCTGGGTAGAACAATTCTTTCAGCTCTTAAGAGAAAGTTTTCCGAAAGGGTCAACTCATCTCTTGCTTCCCAAAATCCTCTTATGTCATCTCGCATGCTTTTCTTATCTGAATTGCTCCAACCTTCAATCACTTTGGATTTCACTTCAGCCAAAGTGGTATCTTCCTCATCTGCCTCCAACCATTCTTCATGTGATATGGTATCGAGCCACATATTTACTTGACCAACATTTGCAACAGAATAATCATTCCAAGAAATTCACATAAATTTCTGTTAAAGGTAACGCTACCCTGCTAAGGCAATCCACAGAGACATTCTTTGCACCTGGAACATACTGAATGTCAAATAAAAAAATCCTGTAATCGCATAGAGAATCTGGCAAATCAAGCTGTCGCGCTGACTAAACCTTTAGGGCCTCATAAAAGCACTATTGCGCCGCCGGAATGTCTCTTTTTTGACGTTACGGTGGCGCAATGTGCCACTGGCATATTTATAAGGCCACATAGCAGCACACATAGAAAGAGGAAAAAGTCTCTTGTGATTGTTTTTGTGCAGGAAGGTTTCCCTTCCTGCACAAAAATAATCATCCCCGCAATGCAAGCACCCTTGCACCATGGTGCAAAGGTGCCTGGGTTAGAGCACGGCAGCCCATTGGGTGCTGGCACATTGGAAAAGGACAGGAATGCGTTGTATCTATTAGATACAGCGCATTCCTGCCCTTTTCTTTTGCCGTAGGGCAGTTAGCAGCAAGACCTGCTGTGCTGCCCTATGGCAAAAAACCCATAAATGAGGCCCCTAGTGGTTAACAAGTTAGTGAGGGGTTTATGGTCAGTTCCGACACAAAATTTCCTCCCCCACAAAAAATTTCGAAAATGCTCCAAGACTAGTCAACGCTAATGTTTCTTTATCAATAACAGAGTATTTCTCCTCTGCTGGTGTCAACGATCTGGAAGCAAAGACTATAACTGCCTCCTGTTTAACTTCAGTCAATTGGCACCCAACCCTTTGAAACTGGCATCAGTAGTCACAATAGTGCTTGCATGAAGATAAAAACCCTGCACATTGGGTGCCTTGCTGATGGCATCTTTAATTGAACAAACGGATTGCTGACACTCATCTGACCAAATAGAACTAACTTTGTTTTTTAATAAGTTTCTGTTAGAAATGGGGGTCTCTAGTTTGCAGAGGTATGTACCTTTGTCCAAGTAGGGACCCTTCCTTCTAGTCAGGATAAGGGAGTTACACTCCAAAAATAATCCCGGCTCATTCCATTGGTAGCTTGGCACGAGCAGTCAGGCTTGGCAGTGTGTAAAGCATTTGCACATAACCAACAGTAATACAGAGAAGGCACTACAAAAGGACACCACACCAGCTTAGAAAAATATCAAATATTTTTTACATCCAAAACAAGACCAAAAACGATAAATATCCACCATACAGTCCTCAGAAATCGTCAGTAATCAAAATAGACTTGAAATACAGTTCCTTGAAGTCGATAGCTCCGTCTGGGGCTATCACGGCTTCATGAACAACAAATCCAACCAGTTCTGGCTGACAGCGGCGTCGCGGGCCAGCTATGCTGTCGGGAAGACCCGCAAAACAGTACCTTTGGAAATGTAGGGTGTCGGCGACCTCTCGATGAGCCCCGAAGAGCCGGCGTCCGCAGGCATCGGTTCCGGAGTTGGTGCAGGAGTCGGCGGGCCCTTGAAGTCACACGCTTTGCGGATTGAACTCCTCGCGGATTAAGTCAGGTGCGCCGGCGTAGGCAGGCATCGGGGCTGCGGTGCGAAGTGCAGCGTTGCGGCGTGCGGTGCCCTCAGGTCGCGGTGCAGGCAGCGGCTCGGTGACGGTTGTCCAGCGGTGGCGGTGAGACCAGGGCTGCAGTGCGAAGTGATGCGGTGCTCATCGCAGTGCTGGCAGGTCACAGTGCAAGCAGCGTCGTCGTCGTTGCTGAAGCGCTGTCGTCAGCCGACGAGCTGGAGTCGATGGTGCCAGCGTCGGTGGGCAAAGCCTGCGGTGCGGGATGAGGATGGTGCATTGTGCAACTTACGAACGGTGCCCGATACCACGGTGCAAGCAGCGGTGTCGATGTCGGCCTGGAGCGGCGGCGGCGAGGATACCAAGGCGGCATCATGAAGCGAGGCGGTGCGAAGTGCGGTGCCCACTGGTCGCAGTGCAAGCAGCGGCTCATTGGGGGTGTCAGGTGGCGGCGTTGGTGAGACCAGGGTTGCGGTGCAAAGTGCGGCGTGCCCTCTGCGGTGCCTTCAGGACACGGAGTCGGCAGCAGCGTCGTTGACGGCGTCAGGTTGCTTTACTTCTGTTGCAGCACAAAACGCACAGTCCCTAGTGCTGGTAACAGATGAACTTGACGTCTTTGCTGTTCCTGAGACTTCTTGAACAGGGGGCAAGCTCTACCTCAAGCCCTTGGAGAAACTCACAAAAAGGAAGTTGCAGAAAGTTCAGTCCAGTCCTTTCACTGCCCAATATAGAAGCAGCCACTGCAGGCCAACACAGCAAAGCACACCGCAAAGTGGTAGTCTCTCCTCACAGCTTCTCCAGCTCTTCTTCTTGGCAGTCTTCTTGGTTCCAAAAGAGTTCTAAAGTTCTGGGGTCTGGGCCCCAATATTTATACTCCAAATTCCTTTGTCCTCTCAGGCAGAGAGCCTCTGTGCTTAGTCCAAAACAGTTTGGTCCTCTCTGGCCCAGCTTCCCAGCAGGAGGCGGAGACAGCATTGTCTACAGCATACCAGGCCCATTCAGGTGCAAGGAAATCTCCTCCCACTACTCTAAATGCAGACTGGGCCTATTCAGGTGCCAGTGAAAACTCCTCCAACTACTCTGAATGCAGCCCAGGTCTATTCAGCCCAGCCCTGACTCATCCAGACTCTCTGGAGCCACTGCACATCCCCAGCCCCTATCACTCCAAAGCCAGACAGTCAATACACATCCAAGCAGAGGCACACAGGATGGCTAAGCAAGAAAATACCTACTTTCTAAAAGTGCTATTTTCAAACACAGAATGTAAAAATCACCTTTATTAAAAGATGCAGCTTTAGATTCTGAGTTCAGGCATACTAAACTTGATTTTCCTATCTGGTCCCTATTGGGAAGTTATATTTATAAGATGTTATAAATTAACTCCCATGCTTTCCTATGGGCCCGATAGCCTTTCAATAGTGAAAAACGAAATTGACAGTATTTCACTATCAGGACATGCCACACACATCAGGGCATGTCCTACCTTTCACATACAATGCACCCTGCCCAAAGGGGTACCTTTGGCCTACCTTAGGGGTGACTCACATGTAAGAAAAGGGATGGCTAGGGCCTGGCAAGTGGGTGCACTTGCCAAGTCGACATGGCAGTTATAAACTGCGCGCAGACTCTGCAGTGGCAGGTATGAGTTACCTTTTCAGGGCTACTCATGTGGGTGGCACAATCAGTGCTGCAGGCCCATTAGTAGCATTTGATTTACAGGCCCTGGCACACTCAGTGCACTTTACTAGGGGCTTACCCGTAAATCAAATATGCCAATCATGGAAACACCAATCCATAATACACATTTCACAGAGAGCATATGCACTTTAGCACTGAATAGCAGTGGCAAAGTGCCCAGAGTCCTAAAACCAACAACAGCAGATCAGGAAAAATTAGCAGGAAGAAGCAAAAAGTTTGGGGATAACCCTGCAAAAAGGGCCATTTCCAACAGTTTCTCAAAGAATGGGTTTTTTCTGAGAACTTATTCACAAATTTTGAATAAAATTCAGCCAAACCTAAGAATGATCGTAAATCATTCTTAGATTTGGGCGTTGAAGCATCAACAATTGCCTTAACAAGTTTTTCTTTCGGCTTGATTCCAAGACCACTAATTTTATGTCCTAAGTAAGTCACTTTCTTTTCTGCAAATCTGCACTTCGAAACTTCTGCAGTAAGACTTTTTTGACAAAGCACACTTAATACTTTTCTCAAACTTTCATTGTGATCTTGTTCATTATGTCCCATGACCAGAATATCATCCTGGAAGAACACAATCTCCCGCATATCACCAAAAAGTTGTTGCATGTGTCTTCGAAAGACTGCTGCCGCATAGGCTAATCCAAAACGCATGCAACGAAATTGATAACACTTCTACTTGCGGGATGCAAGGCAATTTGGTGATATGCCGAGGAAAGATCTATAGTAGAGAACCATTTATTACCATGTGTTAATGACAGCATCTCATCATCATCTTGGCAACCGAAATTGGTCCACTACAATGTTGTCATTTAGACACTTAAGGTACACACATAAACACATTTTTCCATTAACTCGTCTTGCAATAACTAATGGAGAAATCCACTCAGATGCTTCAATGTGTTCAATAATGCCATTTTCTTGTAATTTATTAAGTTCATTTTTCACTTCATCTCTAACGATTATGGGAATGTGGCGTACTTTATGTATCTTAGGTACCACTCTAGCTTTTACTCGGATGCGATGAGTAAATGTTTTAAGTTTACCAACCTTCCCACTAAATACATCAGGAAAGTCTTTCAAAACCCAATTCTTAGTATTTTCACTTTCACATGCAACCAGAACTTGTTCCGGACTATTGGGATCAAGTATAATGTGTGAAGCTCTTTGATCCTTCAATCCTAACACTGATGGACCTTCTGCTGCTACATACAGTTTACAAGTAGATTCTGGTTCTTGAACTTAAATCCTAGTACTCTATAATCCACCATGTCTATTTTATCCCCGGTGAAACTTTCCGGAAGAACATCAGTAGGTTCAAGATGTGACCCAATAGCCCAAACAAATTTACTTTCCCAAACTGGACGCGAGATAATAGTAAAGGGTGAACCTGAATCCCCTGCAACCTGCAAAGGAATACCCCCAAAGTTAATGGTGCACATTTGTTTACTACCATCACAACCTTTGATGTTGAGAACAACATTTTTCTTTTTACCATCTCTAAAGGAATGCATTTGAACAGAAACATCACAATCGTTTCATTGAGGCAAGAAACCTTTATGCTTGTTTTCCCTTTTCTTCTACAAACATTTACAAAGTGACCCAAAATACCACATTCTAAGCATTTTGACGATTTTGCCAGACATTTCTCAGACCTGCCATTAAGTGATTTACTACCTCAACGGCAACATGAAAAACTACTATTTTCAAATTGCTTGTCCTTCTTTGACGGTTTCATCACACTTTTGTACTTATACATGCTTTTTGTATAACTATTCTTCGCATTCCTTTCCATTGTAATATTATTAACTGTCGGAGTATCATTTTGCGCTGAAGTTGCTTTGGAACTCCGTTCAGACAGTTTGGCTTACTTCACTAAAGCTATAATGTCTTTCAAACTGGAATCACCTTCAATCCACAATCTATCTTGAATTCCTTTATTTTTAGTGAAAACCACAATTTGATCCCGAAACAATTCATCAATCAACACTCCAAATTTGCTTATGGACGCTAGCGTTTTAAGAGCAGAAACATACTCTTCAACGGACTCATGTGGGTGCTGCTCCCTTTTGAAAAAAACACGTCTTGTAGCAGCAATGCACACTGTAGGTAAATAATGCTCGCACAAATCCAAAATAGCACGTTTAAAAACATCTGTGTCCCCACCTCTTTCCGGTTTTTGCGTTTGATTGTATACCGAGTCCTTCAGGACCTACACAATGCATCAGAAATCTTTTTTTCTTTCAGGAAACAAAATGCTACAGTTATCATTTAAAGTAGCGATGTAATTTAAAAAATATTCCTTCCATTTAACCCATTTTTATAATAAGATCACCAGGACTAATTAAAAATTCTTTTAGAGTGTTAAGAGTAATGCCAACATTAGTAAATCCCCCATTTGCAGCAGTACTTGCTGTGGAAGACCTGGTGGTGGTATCCATTTGAGTAAAGATTAAGGATTAAATGGAGACTTATGTGGTACCAAAATAAAAAAAAGTTCCAAAAAAGTAGAAATGTTATATACTTGCCGTGTCCTTTTACCATAGGTTTGACTGTACAAACGCTGCTTCAATCGTATGCAGCACTGGTGGTGAAAAACGTGACGCTGACGAAGAAAATACGGAGCAAAAAGTGAGAGGGGAAGAAAAAAAAACTGTCACTCATATTCCATACAAATCGCAAGGCTAAAATGTAACCAACACAATACTTGAGTGGAACTAACTCTTCCAAGATGGCGACGTGCACAGGTCACGTTACATGACCTCTTCACGTCTTGTGCTCGCCCCAGAATGTACAGCGTGTACTTGTAGAAGACGAATGTCGGTAACTAAAGGAGCATGCGCTGCGGAGTGCTCATGAATGCTGTAAGCAGAGCATGCGCTGGGTTGCACGAGGAGGTACGTTTAAATACGAAAAACAAAAAGAGAGCGAGGATTTTGGGGTACGTCCTAATCCCCTGGGTAAAGTTATAAAGAAACAATATGGACGGACCCTGAAATAGTGGAGATCTATCAATCACTATGTGTGGTAAGTCCAAGGACCATTAGGTATATTTAAAGACCTCTCACACCAACCTAGTTGGTGTCATGCTTCATCATTGGGGTCCCAACCGGAGGCCTAATGCCGCCCGGTTGTGCTACGACGCCTGATTGCAGCGGAGCAGGTGTAGTGTGAAGATGTGATGTAAAAATTAAAAATACCTCTGAGAATCCTTGCCCAGTAAATTTATTAGTGGCGGCTCAGGGTATGGTTAAAAACTATGTGAAACCGACTAACAAGAAATATTCATCTGTAGTGGTTTAGGTGATGCGGTCTACATGTTTCAGCCCGTCAAAAAATTCAAATGGGCTTTCGTCAGGACCTAGAATTCAAGTGAGTGGCAAAGTGAAGGCCACGTGAAAAGTAAAAGTACCAACACACGCAATAAGGTGTGTGGACCCGGTGTCGATATACTTACAGACACCACTCAAAAAACAATTAGTAGAAAAGAAAGCAGCTAATCGGGGCATGAGAGGGGTTTCAACCGATCAACCGATTTGGTTCCGTGAGGATTCCCATGAGACTACCTACTGCGGTCTCCCGAAGTCCCGGCTGGGATCGGTTGATCGGTTGAAACCCCTCTCATGCCCCGATTAGCTGCTTTCTTTTTCTACTAATTGTTTTTTGAGTGGTGTCTGTAAGTATATCGACACCGGGTCCACACACCTTATTGCGTGTGTTGGTACTTTACTTTTTCACGTGGCCTTCACTTTGCCACTCACTTGAATTCTAGGTCCTGACGAAAGCCCATTTGAATTTTTTGACGGGCTGAAACATGTAGACCGCATCACCTAAACCACTACAGATGAATATTTCTTGTTAGTCGGTTTCACATAGTTTTTAACCATACCCTGAGCCGCCACTAATAAATTTACTGGGCAAGGATTCTCAGAGGTATTTTTAATTTTACATCACATCTTCACACTACACCTGCTCCGCTGCAATCAGGCGTCGTAGCACAACCGGGCGGCATTAGGCCTCCCGGTTGGGACCCCAATGATGAAGCATGACACCAACTAGGTTGTGTGTGAGGAGTCTTTAAATATACCTAATGGTCCTTGGACTTACCACACATAGTGATTGATAGATCTCCACTATTTCAGGGTCCGTCCATATTGGTACGTTTAAATATACACAAGACAGTTGGGGAGGCGGTTTGCCCTCCCAGTCTTGTTTTAAACGAAGAAAGTGTACCACCAACCTTTTTCAATAGCGCGTAGAGCCACCAACCTTCGTCTGCTTAAATTTAGTTAATGAAGGATGAAAAGTTACAGCCATTCGAATTCTAGGTCAAGAAATTTTCACACGCAGTGGATTCAGGGTTGATAATCTCAACTCGTCACCAAAATAATGTAGTATTCCCATCAGCAAATAATTCCCAGTGCTAGGGTATTTGTCGCAAGTATCGTCTTTATTATCAACCTCAGCATAGCACAAACACAGAATCAGCTCCAGCAACATTTGCCTCAACATTCTCTAACAGCATATATATACAGAGAACATCAGAATGTAGAACAAAGATATGTTCTACAATCCACATAACCCACATACTACATGGGTGCTGCCTGGTCTCGGACCAGTCCTTTAGCCGCTCTATTCAGAGAGGCAGACCCTCAGGCAGGAATGACTGGTCCAGCGAGAAGATCCCCTTAAGGAATTGGCTAAGAACAAGGCAGACAGAAGTGCAAGATGGGCATGGGGGGAAATATTGTTATTCAGTGATCCATCTTTATGGACGTTTTGGATTTTGGCTGAAGACCCAACTCAAGAGATTTGGGGAAGTGGAAGAGGCCCACATCCTGAAGCCATCGAGAATGGAAAACACATGGAATAGTAGCTAGCAAGGACCATGGAGGAGCAAGGCAGGAGATGAAAGGGTTGGACAGAGATAAGCACATGTTGGTGCTTGGTTCCTTACCCCAGAGCCCAAGGTGGTGGAAAGGTGAAAGCAGAGCTTCCAGAGCTCCACACCAGGGCGGGAACTGCTATTAGAAACCCTGAGCAAGATAAAGTATTCCATTTATCTGATGGAGAACAAGTTGGACAAGTTAACTTAAGTCAAGGTCATTGCCCTCAGGGAGAAGACTGGGTGGCACCATGGACGGGCTTGGTGACAAAAGCTTAGATCACACAGCTGATGGCACAGACAAGTAATAAACATCTTGATTTGCAAAGCCAAACCCTTGGATGACATACTTGGAGAGATGATTATTGTGACGTCAAGTAAGTGTTGTCTACCATTCAACAGCAGTGAAGGTTTGGGTCCCTGATCATTCGTTGCGGATGGTTTCTGAAATTGTTGGACCTGCGCGTGACAGAGGGCTCCCAATAAGATGTGGCCTAGTGTTTCAAAGTTAAATCAGGGTAGAGGCGCTAACGTGTTGTTTAAAGCCTTCCACCATGAAGCATGAGTGCACATCCTGGATGCAGTGAAGACCCTGGAAGAACTGTTCGTCAACAGCAAAAAATGCACATTCTCGTTATTTTAACTTGTAATCTTTTACGGGGCCAATATTACAAACTGTTTCATGGAAAAAGATGTGAAACGAGCTGAGACTGGGTAACCACAAGCAGCCCTGGTAAAAATGCTCAAACAAACCCTGCCCCTTTCCTTTTCCTCATTCTGTCTCTCTCTTTCCATCCACTCATTCGCTCTCTCTCTTTCTTTCCTCCCTTTCTTATTGTCTGGTCTCCACCGTGCTCCCTCTTCTTACTTTCTATCTCTTTGAAGCATTCCCTCCATTCCCCTGCCTGCTATAATTAAGTAAAGGCAGCTGATTAAAGTGACAGAGGCACACGCACCGGCACTGGACTTTCAAAACCTGCCTCTATTGTCTCCAGGCCACGGGGGAAATACCCCACGAAATAAAAGGCCAGTCAGGCCCTCTTCGAGTGTTGTGGTGCTCCTACCTGCCAACCAGTGCTTAATTTGAGCAGGTGGTTTCCGGTACTCAGCACTGGCACTTAATTGTCAATGCCGCCACTTATCACAGTTTACCACATGGTGGCGCTGTTTGTTTAATATAGAGATGAACATACCAACAATTGATTAATTATTCAATATACATTAGCTTTGGGGGCCTGGAATAGTCTGAATTGTCACAATTGTAGGAGTGTGATGGTTAGTAGTTGGGTTGGTACTGTCATTTGCAGTGCTGGCAGGAGCAATAGGTGGTGCAAGCTACAGTAGCCTCCTAGCGAGGGCCCTGGCACTTACTTGTAAATCAGAGCACATCTAGCCACAGTACCAGCAGAAGTGAGTCAGGGTATAGTTAGTTCATGAAAGAGTTCCACACAGATTGTATAACGTGATTCCCCATGTCCATGGAGACGGACAGAGTGTAAGACAGCTTTGTGATGATGTGAGCTGGATTGTCACACTAGCACACCACTGCTTGATAACCTGGTTTGGAGCAAATAGGGGCAGATTGCCTGTCTTTCCACCATGAGGACAGAATGTGGACATACAAAGGGAGCACAGCATTCATGCATTTTTGCAGACTTGGGTGGCTAAAAAAAGTGGTTCAGAGATTTCGTTATTGAGGGGTTAGCCAGAGGAAGAGAAAGAAGGGGCAAAGGAGGGCACTGCCCTGTAGCCCAAGCTCCATCAAGGGCATGTCCAAACTTCTCAAGGTTCTCAGTGTGAGATGGGTCTAGCACTGACGCCGAGCTGTATGGGTAATAATGCATGTCAGGGCCTTTTGCGTTTTTCCTGGCCTGAAGTACTCAGTTTGAAGTAAAAAATAAATTGGATTTAAAAGGTAGAGTAAAAAAAGTAGAGGTAGAAAAGTGAAAAAATATTAAATTATACCTACCCAAAAAATTTGAATAAATATTTGTTTTTGAAAAAGTCAATAAACAATATATAAGGGTAAGGTTAAGGTAAGGGCTGGGGTGAGTAGTGTTTACTGATATTATTAGAGCTAAACTAAGGCCTGGTTAAAGGAATGGTATAAGAAAAGTTACGATTAGGGAAGGGGCATGTTAGTTTTAGGACAGGATTAAGGGTAGTTTTAGAGTAAGAGTTACTTATGGGTTAAAATCTTGGGTTGGTCTTAGTTTCCCTTTAGAGAATGGAAGAGTGTATGTCTAGCATTGGAGTAAGGTTTCGGTTGGTAAGGGGTAATGTGTGCCTAACTACAAACGTAGTGGTAACATTTTCAACTTATTTACCACTATCTCTACATTTTGTATTTTCCATAGACAAAGCCATGACTTTTTTACTTCTACGTTTTTACCTCTACTTTTTTGTATTCTAATTTTTTAGTAGAATCACTTGCCTGCCGGCGATATAGTTGCATGTGAACCATTTAATCTCCAGCCCAATACAATACATTGCATTGTGCCAGTTTCCTGAAAGGCCATCTATAGGTGTTAAACAGGGTGATTAGCATATTAAAAGTTATTTGCTGTGAGTCAGGTTGTGCATATGGCTGGAATTACCAAAGCATTACCGCTATAAACTCACCATACTTGTGTGTTTCTCATTAGTCAACAGCCCTTTTTAGATCGAGCCTGGGCAGCGCATGCGCTGCTCTGCGAGGCATGCTGTATTCAGGTATGGACTTGAAGCTCCACCCACTTTCCGCCCATATTTTTCATTGGCTTGTGTCATTATCCTTTGGAAACTGTGGCTTTTCATTTGTCAATAGGCTTAGTAGTCCCTCCTTAGTACCTCCTTGTCTTATTTTGTAACCTCCCATGGTGACGCCCCCTGTTACATGTGTTGTTACTCGGTGGGCTTTAATTACAGCCTCCAAGCACTATTTCGTTTAATGGCTGGACACGCTCTCTCACACCGCTTTATTTTTTTTTTCCCATAGCACGTGGCGGACGCGCCTTTGGTTTATTTGCTGTATCGAACGCGGCCGCATGTTTTTTTTTTTTTACCATTCGTTCGTTTTTTTTAACCTGCCCTATGCCGCACTTTCCCTTTAATGGGGGCTGCGCCCCTTTCCTTAGACGAGCCACGTCTTAGTAAAGGGGCGCGGCCACCATTAAAGAAAAAACGCGGCATGGAGCGCTTTAACAAAAAAACTATTTGTCAACTTGACAAACCAATGCTTTTTTTTGTAAAAGCCCTCCAAACCGCGCTTTCACTTTAATGGCGGCCGCGCCCCTTTCCTTAGGCGGTTTTACAAACAAGCATTTGCAATGCAATGGGTATTGCATTTATGAGAGTTTCGTAAATGCAAGACCTATTGCATTGCAAATGCTTGTTTCATTGAAGCCTACCAGGCAGCGCAGCAAAGACTTCTTGGAGACATGCTGACAGCTTACCTAGGAATGCACTGGGCTCATTGCTTACCATTTGCTATGTGTATTGTCATGCACATTTGCTTCCTTACTATTAGCTGGCTTTATTTTTTATTAGCTAATCTATCTTGTCTTTTTCCCTTTCATGGAGCATAGCCTGTATGCCATCCTTTCTGATTTGCTCCATCTATTCTTCAATTAATGCTCACTTTTCAGGAACTATTTTTACATTTCATGAAGCACTGCTGTGCTTCTCTGCCAACCCCCACCCCTCCATGTTCTTTTCTCTCCCGTTTTCTGTTCACCCCGCCCACCCTCCTTTGTCATTTTCTATCACCCGCCCTCCGTGCCAGTTGTACTTTTGCACCACCCTCCCACCCGTCATGCCTGTTGTGCTTCTGTATCCACCCTCCATGCCCATCATGCTTTTGTCTGTGCAACTCGCTTCCTGCGAATATGTCCTTGCCCGTGACCTTCTCTCACCCCCAGCTGCACTCCACGTTCTCTCTCACTTGTGTCCTTCTCCCCCAGCCTGCCCTCTCTGTCTGTTGCTATATCGCCCACATTGCTCCCCACCCTATCCCGCTCCCCAGTTTTTTTTAAGCGCTTTTGTGTAAAAGGTAAAAAAGCTCTTTTGGTTCTACTTTTTATATTCCAATCCATCTCAGATTGTTAAATGAAGGGACACTAAATGCATGCTGCCTCGCACCTACAAAATGATGCAGTGGCCAATTCATAGTGCTTTTTCTTTGACTTTTACCTGTCTGCACACCAGCCACTGTGCTGTACATCATGGTTAAAACAATTGACAGATCAAATAGGTCTCATAGGCAAGACCTATTGGCTTTGCCAATGATTGTTGAATATACCAATTAAGCGTATCTCCCCTTGCTTTTAAAATATTGTCACTTTGAGAAATGTACAAGTCCTATTACTACGAGTATGTGATAACGTTTTGGTATAGCGTACACAGTTAGAAGCCTGCATCAGGCTTCGGCACCTGAGCTCAATGGAAGATCTATTAACAATTTGGTGATTCTGGCTTACACAAGGCCTAGCGAGGTAGTGTCTTAAAGAACAGTCTACTGCCCCTGAGATAAAATGAGATTTTAGTGAAAAAAAACCCTAATCCTAGTAACTGTTCTTTCTTTCACCCTCTAAGACTTATAGGGCGAAAATCCTCCAGTCAGAGGTCAGCACTTCTGTCCCACAGTGGTCCCTGGGCACGGTGAGCCCCAGGTCCCAGCCTCAGGACTGGCAGATCTGTCCTTCTGAACAGACAAGTGTGATGTGTGCTTCCATTTCACCTTCGGACACGTGCTAAAACCTGATTGTGAAGGACCTTCCTTGCAGGCAGCAATGAGACACCATGTTTCCTCATATTAGTTTCTGGAATGTAAATGAGTCTCCAGAGTCCATTTTTACACAATCCATGATGGTTTGTCTTGATGCTCCACTGCTTCAGTCCTGTGCACTTTCCACTGGAAACTGCTGCATTACAAATCATTAAACAGAATAAAATTAAAATATAAACTGGCTCAGCCTGCCCACTGATCTCCGAAGAGATAGAGGAGGTGTGTGGTGGTCTTCCTGGTCCCAAATCCACATCTCCAGGTCTGAATCAATCCATGCATCTAGGCCATGAATCAATCCACATCCACAGGCCATGAATAAATCCACATTCCCAGGCCACAAATCAATTCATATCATCTGGCCGCCAATCAATCCATATTTTCTGACCACAAATCAATCGAAATTCTATGACTACGAGTCAATCTTCACCCCCTCACCACTAATCAATCCACATTCCCACACCACATGTTAATCCACATTCTGAGTCCCTATACCAGGAATCAGCTCACATTTCCACACCACCTTTCAATCCAGAGCACCACAGCAGAAATCTGTCTTCACCCACAGACCACTTGTTCATCCGCAACCCCAAACACATATTCATCCACATTTCTAGGCAAAGTAAGAATCCACTTCTAAAGTCCACGGATCAGCCCACATTCCCAATCAACACATCAATCCATGTGCCAGTACACATCGCCAAATCACGACTAGCTTACATCCTCAGGACACGTATCGATCCATACGACTCAGCCCAGAAATCAGTCCAAATCCCGAGACAAATCAATCTACATCCTCTAACCACAAATCAATGTAAATTTCCTCACCACAAATAAATGCTACAGAAAAAGATGTGCTCTGGAGGGATAGATTCAATAACTATTTTTGTCAACAATAATCATATATTATTGGACTGGAATGCTTATTTAACCAAAGAACATTGTATTAGGTTTCTGATGCACACACCCTTTCCCCTCCAAGCAACACAGCATTAGAATCTTTTCATACGGCTGTTCTGTGATATCAACAAATGAATTTATTTATCATATAATTCATTATAGCCATACAAAAACCCATCCGCACTTCAGCCCTCTTGTCCGATATTTAGGTCATAGGTGTGTCTAGGTAGAAGTTTGACTGTATGGTACATCCTATTGGTAGCACGATCTTAAGTCCTGCAGGACTATCAATGTCCAATAAATGGCGAGAGTAATCTCCTCCAGGTGTAAATCCTTGTGTAATTCCTTAATTGTAGTTGTGCCCCTATGTGTATATGTTGGCGCGTTTCAGCCTATGTGTAACGGCTTCCTCAGGACAAACAACAAGGCCATATGTCACTAGGTACAAATCAAACATTTAAAAAAAACGCTACATACTTTCATAACATACACAGAACATGCCAATTATGTCACATATGTGCTCTATACCCATGTTCATGTTACGCCTCTGCTCCATACCCGTTGTAAAGTGAAAAATTAAATCATACCAGCTATTAAGGAAGGGCACCAGGGCATGGGTTGGGATCAAAGTGAGGAGTCATAGTATGAGGAACCATAGCCTGGATGCACAGCCCATGTATGTGGCCAACCTACAAACAGCAAGGCGCCAGTGAAATTCCAAGTGTATAGTTATAACTGGTGTCATTTCATGCTGTAGAGACTCCAAGAGTGCCAGGGAGACACTAGGACAGCTATGCTCACATAAAAATACATGAATACCGAGCATTCCCTGGTCAAAATGGACAGCCTCCTGCGAAGTTGTCAATTTGCTGTGGCAAACAAAAATATCTGATCACAAAAGCAGAAAAGGATAAGGCTCCTATGCAAACGATAGACAAAATGCCTACCTCACATGCTTACGGGTTTGTAAGGGGGCTCTTCGGGTGATCAAGCACATGTGCATACACCGCCAATTGTGCCGCGTGCGCCGCATACCACAAATGGTTAAACCACAGGTCGACTGACCTTAAATTTACCATGAGTGCCAATTCTAAGAAACTTAATGTTCTGAATCTAAATATCACGGTTGTAGATGACAGATTAACTATGATAGGAAAACCTTGTTACATTTTACTGGTAACCACCCCAGATCACTGAAAGAGAACCTTCCATTGGGACAGTTGTTTAGAATACGGTGGAATTGTACCAATAAAAATTACTCTTTTAGGAATGGTGAAATCATGGTGAACATGGATATAGGGTGTTTGGGCAAAATATAGAGTCTAAAATATCATGTGGACAAAATATTGTATGAAGCATATCGAGGCCAAGAATATCGTGAAGGTTAGCTTTTTATGGGAAACCATAGTATTCCTTTACTTATCTCCACATATATGCACCTTGACAATATATAAACATATATTCAAGGTACATAGATGTGGAGTTAAGAATAGTAAATCTATACTTACTTATTTTCACTTAGCTTCTCGATATTTTGATCCTTGATATTTTTGACACATTATTCTGCCCACACAATATTTTTGTCTTTGATAGCCTGTCAGTGATCTGGGTATAGAGCATTATGAGAGATAATTGCCATGTTCTGTATATATTTAACTTATGAAAATGGGTGGTGATGTTTTTGTTGTTTTTGATTTGTACATAGTGACATGTGACCTTTCTGTTTGTCCTGAGGAAGCCTTTACACATAGGCTGAAACACGTCGACATATACCCATAGCAGTATGACTACAATTAAGGAATTACACAAGAATTTACAACTGGAGGAAAATACTCTCACCATTCACCCGACATTGATAGTCCTTCAGGACTTAAAATTGTGCTACCAATAGGTTGTACCACATAGTAAGCTGCTACGTGGGCACCACTATACATAAATATCGGACAACAGGGATAAAGTATGGATGGACTTTTGTATAAATATAATGAATAATAGGTTAAATACATGTATTTGTTGATATCACAGAACAGCCATATGAAAACATTGCCATAAGATCCGGACTATAACTTCTTGAGCCTCTACCTCGCCCAATGCCAACTGCCACAGCATCTTCAGGTGGGCAGGGTGCAATGCACATGGAAGACAGGAAAGGTATAGGGAGTGCCAGCGGGCCGCTGCACTCCTCACATGCACTTGTCTTGCTGCGGCCGGTCCGCCGATATGATCCCCTGCGTCTCCGTTCTTTTCCTTGGGGAGTAGGGGCTAGGAGGCTCCTCTGGCGCCTCCATTACCAAAAACAATCCTCTTCACAGAGTCCTCTAGTGAGGGTTCTTGGCACATAGCTTCCCAATCCAAGAAGGCATACGACCCATAGACTATTATAGGTTCCCAATCCATTATGGTGCCACTCTTCCTGATGTAATTTCCTGGGTTTTGGGGTTTAAAAGGAATTATTTTCCCTTGTGTCGCAATGCTGTTCAGTCTTGTCGTTAGCCTCTTCGCTCCCAACTAGTTCCAGCGATTCCTGGTTCCTGTTTGGTTTTTCTTCTCTTTAGTATTCCTGCTCTTCAGTCCACTCCTTGTCGCTGGCCTGTTCCCATGATTCCTTGCCTGCTCCTATTATCCGCTCCTTGAATTCTCTGTCATCCTTGGAGGTATTTTGCTCACTGAGTTTTTTCCTCCGACAGGGGCTCTTTCTGGAAGGCACTATCTGCTTTGGCACTGTCTGGTGCCGACGGCATCGTGGTACTAGAAAGGGGTTGACCAAGATCGTCAAGACCTGGACCTCCCGATCCCACCGTCACCAAGGAACCTCAGCTAGGCGTCTGTGTTCGAAGGACGACTCTTGTGTTCAGGGCCTTTAACAGCCAGTATAATTCTTGGCAGTGGGCTATATTAAGTACCAAGCAGAGATGCTTAGTTGAGCCGCCTGTGTTGTCTGATCTATTATATGAAGAGGCACCACTTTCGGAAGATGATGTAGCCTGAAATGCAGCTACAAGGGTGTTCAGAACAGAAAAGAAAAAGGGGTATAAACAAGGTTTATATTGATTAAGAACCTTAGTTAAGGTAAGATTGTGTAAAGTCTAGATAAGAGAATATTCAGGTTTGAAAAAAAATCAAAGGCATTCTTACTCATTCTGCATGGGGTCATCATGAATCGATGCTTTGGGCAGGCAAACAGATCAGCTGACAAAAATATTGAGTCCTAAATATCATTTCTAACAATATTGCTCCATTGGAGATAATAGCATAAATTCTACACCCAAATAGGACAATTCTTTGTAAACAGTATTTGGGACACAATAGTTATGTCAGATATTCTGACATAGAACCAAATATACCCAGAGCTCAAACAGAGTATGTCTATCTTGACTGGCAGCACACATCATCATCCCGGTGCTAAGCCAATCACAGAAACCTTGTAATCCATCTGACCTGAGGCATGAATGGAGCTTCCAGAAATTCTATCTGAGCCCACATTATACACTTCTATGCCGACAATGACATATCCGAAGATCCATCACAATCCGCCTCTATTCTGACCCAAAGCATGCCCTAACTAATAGCGTGGTATTCACGTGTTTTCTTATCTGAGCACCCTTTTCATGCAGTTGCCATTTATATACTGCATAGTCAGTTATCAGTATGGCATAGTTCCTCCATAGGTCATCTGAACTGCCTACTTTTTTAGAATATTTCAAGACTTCTTTCAAGAGCAACCTGTTTCAGCCAATATATTTCAAATCTATTGCTGGGGGGGATGCACCACTTAGCCCATTTCGTGCCCATTTTTGATGGCACCTCCAAATAACTCTTAGCTCCGGCACTACACTCTCTTAACTGCGTTGCAAATCTATATATAATTAGATTATGTACACTTTTTCGAAGTTGGAAGGTCTCTTTAATGGTCTCCTGTGCTTTCAGTCTGATTTAATATATCTTCCTGTGACGCCTTCGACTTTAGATGCAGTAGGGTAGCAAGGGTGCCAAGGGCCCTGGTGCAATCAGGGAAAATTGCCCTTTTGAATGCTGTTGAGTAGTAAATTACCGCAAATATCAGGGTTTAAGGGGCCTGGTGCACTGCACCTGCTGCACCGATGATAGCTGCACCCCACTTTAGGCGTATGCCCAGCTTTTTGCTGTGTTTCAATCCCCAACAGTTTTCGTTTAATATTCCCCTCCTTCCTTCCATTTATTTTAGTGTGCTCTTCTACCGTTGATTTGTTTGAGGGTTCCTTCTTCCTTTCCTCTGCAAAGCAGGAACTTCAGTGCTTAATTTGAGCCGATGGTTTCCGGTGCTTGGCACCGACACTTAGGGGCATATTTACAAGCCCCTATCGCCACCACAACGTCACTTTCAGGGATGTTGTGATGGCGATAGGGGCCTTGCCTTAACGTGGCTTAACGCTGCCTTGTAAATAAGGCACCCTTTCACGCTGTGTTTAGCGTGAAAGGGGAGGGCAATGGGTGTTGCCGTGGGCGTTCCACCGCAACACCCATTGATTTTGATGCTGCCCCCTATTTACAAGGGCAGCGTAAATAGGAGGCAGTGCCAAAATTAAGACCAGGGGAAACCTGATCTTAAACAGGTGAAACAAGGAGAAATGCTTTCTTTTTCCTCCCGTTTTTGCTGTTTCCATGTGTGCAGCACACATAGAAACAGCAAATAAATTGCCTACGATTGTTTATGTACAGGAAGGTCCCCCTTCCTGCACATAAACATTCATTTTAAAAGAATGCAGTTTTGCAACTTCTATGTGTGCTGCATTAGTTAAAAAACAGCATTTAAAGATTGTTTCTGTGCAGGAAGGAGGACCTTCCTGCGCATAAACAATCTTCCCCTCAACACAGGCATCCTTGCCCTATGGTGCATGGGTGCCTGCGTTGGTGCTAGGCAGCTAAAGTTAGCACCAGCGCAGGGAGAAACGCAGGGCTGCACCATATTCTAGTAAATATGGTGCAGCCCTGCGTTTCTAAAATGACGAAGCATGTCGTTAGCATTCTTGGCTTAACGACATGCTTCGCCACTTATTGTAAATATGCCCCGCAATTGTCAACTTTGGTGCTTGTGATAGTCTGCCACAAGGTGGTGCTGTCTGCGAAGACCACAACAGTCAATTATTAATTGAATATACATTAAAAAGTAATATTACCTGCCGCCCAAGCCATTCTTATAGCTTTGGGGGCCTGGAATAGTCTGAATTGCCACACCTGTAGGAGTGTGATGGTTAGTAGTTGTGTTGTTACTATCACTGGTAGCAGGACAGGGGCAATGTGTGCTGCAAGCTGAAGTGGTCTCCTGACGAAAGCCCTGGCACTTATTTATTTACAAATTAAGCCCTGAGGAACGCTAATCCAGTAAGTCATGGATCTTTGGTCAGTTAAGCACAGCTGGCCCCGACACCACCTGGAGCCAGCGATTCAAGCCGAAGTGTTATAACCTAGTCGGAAGACAGTAAATGAAGGTAAGAGAAATGAAAGAGGAGAAAAAATGCCAAAGAACTTGAGCAGCCCAAGGGAGAGCGTGGACATAAGGGAAGTGAATAAGAGAGAAAGAAAGAGGAGACAAATGAAGGGAGGAAGGGTGGAGAGACTGGGGCAAAACTTTAATTAGTATGCCATATCTGAAAAAATAATTCATGAGGTAGATATTTTTGTATCTTTATTGCTCTTTCTGATACGCAATATTTCCTGAGCACCTCAGGTGTTCTGTGATCTGCAGGTCATAGTGTTGAATCCCTGATAGTGCAGAAAACGGAGGTTGTTAAATTATTATTAAATTGCTTAATAGTACCACCTCTAGTCTATATTTATTTATTTTTCATCATTTGGCTCACACATTTTTCAGCGGCGGCCAGCACGGATCGGAGGAAGGGGGGCGGGAACAGGGGTGGGAGGACGTGGGGGAAGTGGGCGGCAAAAACTAAAATAAAAAATGTACCTTCTTGCCGCTTCCTCGCCACGTCTCTCCTCTGTAGTCCTCCCTCGCTGACCTGAACAACAGAAAGCACACCCAGGCTCCCAGTCAGCCAATCACAACGCTGCGTTAACAGCATTGTGATTGGTCTGACCTTTCCGTTTCAGCGCGCAGACGCTGACTGGGAGCCTGGGCATGTTCTCTATACAGGCTGTAATGAAGCCTGCATGGAAAACATGCGAAGTGCGCAAGACTGTTTTGGGCGGCCCGAGAGGGCCAGCCAAGCAGTCATTGCGCACATAGGAGGGTGCTACCATTCCTTCCCTGCCCCCGCCCCCTCACGCAAAGCTACGGAAGCAAGAGAAAATAAAATGATAGTAACGCAAGTTATTATAATTTTATTTTCTCTTTATTTCACTGCTAAAAAGCAGTGGGGCAACGCTCCCCTGCCTTAGTGGAGGAGCCCCCACTGACATTTTCGTCAAGAAATCCCAAATCCATTGTAAAGCCATATTTCAATAACATGGTATGTAGTCACAATATGCTATTTCGATTAATGGGACTGCTTCATGTGTTTTGTAAAGGTCCATTTGCCACGACCTGTGACAAAGAACCCTTAGAATGGACCCTCACACTTCCTGTAAAGCTGGCTTTAAATCTCATTCAGTTTTATGTAATGATTTTGGCCTAATGTGGTTAAGTCGAAACACTGGACGCAAATGTTTCCAGCAGTCTTTGGGACAAGCCACAACCCACTATTAAACTGTCTGTACATTAGGTTCAGTTCTCACTAGCATGCTTTAAAATTAACCATTTATCACCCATTTCCTTCAGAAACCTTGGCCGGGCATTCCATACTCCAAAAAATTAAAATGAGTTCTCAAACTTATATGTATATTTTTTTAAACAGATTCTGGAGATAGAAACCACTATTTCTCACCCCCGAACCCACCCGTGTCATTATGTGGAGCCATGCACCCCAAAACATAAACGTCTGGCTACGGCCCTGGGTAGTATTCAAACTATGTGTATTTGAGCTGCATACTCTAAATATTTATGTATAGCACCATTTAGAATTTGTTATAAAGAAGCCATTCAGCCCTATAGGTGCTCTGTGTGTTATATGAAAAGGCCCTAAAAGCAGCATATCTTCAGTCAGTTGTGCATATGCAGAATTATTTGTGTGAAACTAACAGGTCACACATTTCTTTTCCAATCCCCTAGCTCAGATGGTTGCGCTTCTGCTGCAGCGTCTGTCTACACCCTTCAGGTTACATGTATCAATCCTAGTTGGATAGCTCAAGGGTTAATACACCTTCTGAGGAGATCTACCTGTGCCTTCTGCTCACAGAGCCAAGGTGTTAGTATTCCTGCACGTAGAATACAGCTGTAGTCGCACTTCCCATATTTGAATCCAAGCAGTGAAAATTCAGACTTTCATCATTCTTGTGTTGACAAAGATGTACCTTAGAATTAGCTAGTATGTGTACAGATGTAAATAAATAACTTGGAAAATGGGTTTATATAATGAGATAAAGAAGCAAGATGCATAGCCGTGTGCCTGTTATTAGTCTGACAATCCATACTGTCCATCCTAATGGGCAGTACTGTCCCTCCTAACACAAGGATGCATATTTGGCAGGTAGATACTCTAGAACCAGAGTGAAATATAGGGATGGCTTCAGCAAGTATCCTGCTCTCTTGCTCTTTGCCAACAAAACAACAAGAGTAAATCTGTCTCAAAACAAACCATGAACACAGTTCCATGAAGCATAATAAAGTCACATTAATATTCGAATATACATGTAAAAGAACTTCTGCCATTATACGGTATAATGTGTCATTAAGATGTTATTTATATGTTTTATGTCTTATATATGTTTCCTGTGTGTTATTTATAGCCCTGATGAAGTTCAGTTTAGCTGACCGAAACGCGTTGGCTGTAACTTTGGCTGTTTTTTATGACAAGACAATATAAGGTTTTCAATGAAGGAAATAACCAACACACAAAAGGAATTCTGGACTTTTTCGTGGATACACCATCCTGTGGTTTACTTACATGTAAAAGAACTTCTGTTGTCTTAAAAGAACTGCAATACATTCTTGCTTGAATCCGACTTTCCTCTCTTTAATATGTCTTTCATAAATTGGTGAATATTTACAAAGCTCATTTAATCAAGGACAAGACTAAAGGACATCCATAAGATCCCAGAAGAAAAGAACAGGCTCCTGATGCCAGAGCCACACTAATGGCAGTAACCCTGCTCATTGGATAGCCCTCCGTTGTACCCAATATCCCATCAAAAGGGAGTTATCCAGTCCGAAACATCATGGTTTGCCTCCATCATATAGTTGTACATCAATCAATCAGTAGATTTGTAGAGCTCTACTGGTCACCCGTGGGGGTATCCAGGCGTTGAAAATCCATAATGAAGCATGATTCCATCCTGGCAAATCCACCCATAGGAACAAATTGTTTCTTTCGCTTGTAGGAGTTCTAGATCCTGGACGAAACACCATTACTACACTTTCATTTGTATTAGATGCTTAGACTTGGATTGAGCACAAGAGCCATCCTTCATAACTTCTGACAACGCCAGCTTCTGTAGCCAAGTATCCGCCTTGGCAGAGATGTTCACCGTGTTTGTCCCTCTGGAGTTGTCCCAGGATTCCTGATCCCTCAGATCTACAGATGTCAAACGGGAAGCAGCGTACCGCATGCGATTACAACGCGTCGTTACAACTACGTCGTTGTTACAACGCTAACCATTACAACGCAAGTCGTTTCTACGACTTGCTGTAGGGGGCGCTCTAAACTAAGGAATAGTATAATTTACTATTCCAACACCTTCCCTACTGTTGCGCAGGCTGGAGTTGGAATAGTAAATTATACTATTCCTAAGTCCAGCTCGCCCCCTACAGCAAATCGTAGAAACGATTTGCGATGTAGTGGTATGCGTTGTAATCGCATGCGTTGTACCGCATGCGATGTAACATCGCATATTCATGTCAAACACAAGCAACAGGACTCTGGAGCATTCGCAAATTTACAGCGTTCAATCTGCTACCACTCCAAATTATATGTGCAGGTCCTGAAACCAAATAGCTCTTTCCGGAGAGACTGTTCGAAATTAACTTAACCTTTTTCAATTTGAATGCACCAAATTGGAGCTCTTAATTGGTAAATATCCTAGCAATGAGGCACTAGTGAGTGGTGGGGGTAAGTGGGCTGGGAGACCCTTTTATTTTGAAGATAATGAGCTCATGTGTTGTAAATTTAATGAGCTGCTTTCTTGAGCTGAGTAGCATAGCCCACAAACATCTATCATCAGTTATGATTCCTCACAGTAATACTTGTGTACGCCCCTCACTTTGTCACCTTCAGCCCCACACCTTTGTCTCCTCCCCGCAAACAGCATAAACTTGGATTTTGCCCCATTTTCTCTAACCTGGCTGGCATTATAATACTCTTCTAACTTCTCCAGAGAATATCCTATGGGATTTATATTTCGGCGGACGGGATATCCATCACCGTTATGACGGAGTAACCCATCCACCGAAATCTAAATCAGGCCCTTAATCTGTTCCTATATCAGGGTATCTTTGATTGAGACGCTGCACCAGGCCTAGAGAAAGAAGTAAAGACCTCTCTAGCCCTCTCAGGCTGGAAATGGGCAGACATGGGGTCCGACTAAATTACAAATGGTACATGGCTGGTTGGGCCAACACAGCCTTACTGTGGGTGCTTGATCCTCATGTCAGACAAGATGTCCCTGGGTTGGCTCTGGCCAGCAAGGTCATTGTGACTCATGGTCATCTGCTTCCTGGAAGTGACCTCCAGGGGCCCTTGTAGAGACCGTCATGGTGGAATCAGAACATGGCATACTTTGGGCTTGTTTAGCTACAGCTATATCGAATAGTCGAACATGTGATCCTTGGGCTTGTTCAGAGACAGCTATATCGGATATTGGAAGATGTGATCCTTGTGCTTGTTCGGGGACCGTCATATCCGGTATTCAAACCTGCAATGCTGTTATTCTGATTTTTTGTGATGCTAGTACAGTGCTGCTTCCATTTCCATCCTGGAAGGAGAGGATGTTTTCATGTGTTTATTAGTTTTCGCATGAACAGCGCGCATGCACTATCAGGGAAATCTATTGCTATTTAAAAAAAAGCTTAAAACGGGCTAAGAGCCCGCCCCTTACTTACCATTTGTTGGTCAGAGCTGTGTACTCACCTCGGCTTCCTCCTGGAGCTTCATGTGTGTGTCCCTGCCATGGAGCATTGACCAAGAATGGCTTCCTGTCTGCAGCCAGTGGTCTTACACTGGCCGGAGGCTCCTGCAGGTGCTCTTTTTTAACTTTTTACATGCACTATGATAGAGTGCATGTCTCTGTAGTCTGATTTGCATATAGCTGTGTCTGAACTTGGGTGGCGAAGTGAGCTAAAGAACGATGATGGATGAGTGTCTGAAAAGTTTCAGCGATCCGTCCATCATCTCCTTGTGTTTGCTTTGTTCGCCCTAAGTTGGCAGGGTATGCCCAGACGTGGGTCCCTTGCTCACTTTGCCACTGGATTCAAGCTAGCCTGGTTGATGAGGGCTGTTAGCCCGAAACGGTCCCAGGATGCTTGTTTCCGGTCCAGGGAAGACATGGCTTGGCAGTTTGGGCTGGACTGTTCCCATGAGGCACAGGGTCAAGACTGATTTGCATATAGCTGTGTCTGAACTGGGGTGGCGAAGTGAGCTAAAGAACGATGATGGATTCAACCCAGATCTGTGACTGAGGGTGAGTGTCTGAAAAGTTTCAGCGCTCCGTCTATCATCTCCTTGTGTTTGCTTTGTTCGCCTTAAGTTGGCAGGGTATGCGCAGACGTGGGTCCCTTGTTCACTTTGCCACTGGATTCAAGCTAGCCTGGCTGATGAGGGCTGTTAGCCTAAAACCGGTCCCAAGATGCTTGTTTCCGGTCCAGGGAAGACATGGCTTGGCAGTTCGGGCTGGACTGTTCCCAAGAGGCACAGGGTCAAGACTGATTTGCATATAGCTGTGTCTGAACTGGGGTGGCGAAGTGAGCTAAAGAACGATGATGGATTCAACCCAGATCTGTGACTGGGGGTGAGTGTCTGAAAAGTTTCAGCGCTCCGTCCATCATCTCCTTGTGTTTGTCACTCTCCTGTACCCATGCCCTCCTGCCACTGTTGCTGCTCCCTTCCTCGTGTTGCTTTCCCCTGCCTTCCTCCTAATGTCCGTTGCTTCTTTCCGGCCCCCACAGTCCATTGTTTCTGACCACCTACCCCTCTCCTCCCACTGTCCATTGTTGCTTTCCCACCCCGCCCTCCTTCCGCTGTTTGTGCTTGCTTTTCAACCCCACCCTCCTCCCGCTGTCTTTGTTTGCTTTATCACCACCGCCCTCCTCCAGCTATCAGTGCTTGATTTATCACGCCCCCACCCATTCTCCTCCTGCTGTCCGTGCTTGATTTACCATCCCCCCGCCCTCCCTAATCCTGCTGTCCGTGCTTGATTTCCCACCCCTAAGTCCTCCACCCTGCCGCTGTCTGGCTTAAAGCTCCCTCCCTTGTGTTTCTTGGCCCCCTGCACTGTTTTTACACATATTGCAAGAAGCACAGACAATGTGTCTTAATAGAAAAAAAGTGCTTTGACCCAGACAGCGCTTGCTGCATCATATTGCTTTAAAAAAAAGTTAAGCCATGTTGCACAGCAGTCCGCGCTGTTGTGCAACATGTCCCAAAAACATTGAACAAACCAACAGATGTCACGTAGGCGAAACCTATTGGCTTTGTCAATGCTTGTTTTTTTTTTTTTTAAATAAGGAGCCATGTATGTGCAGGTGAAACAAGATTATTAATTTCTGAAACTTTCTACCCTGTTTGACTCTTTCCCTTGTGGGCTCTCCCATCAGTGAGTCCACACCAAGTGTTTTTTCATTTCAACGCCCTGCACCAGCAGAGCACAATACTCCATTGGGCAGGGTCAACCTCCAGCTCCTACATATACTCACTCCTAGTCAAGGGAGGCTACCTCCTACCTCGTTCCAGGCTGAAGAGAGACTGCAAGGTTGGTGGCTGCTGATTCACCCTAAGAACTTTCATTTATACCCCTCGAAGGGGTACAGTTATACCCTGGAAGGAGGGCCTACGGACATCTTCCTTGTAACACCTACAGGTGTGCTGTGCATGGCATGATAATCGCATGTTGTGTGGCTGGGAGACCATGTGTAAAGTGAATGCAATCCTATGAAGGATGTGATGAAAGCTGTGAGTAGAGCTGGGACCACTTCAGGTGGTGTATTTCCTTTTTTGTGAATGGGACAACCTGCCTGGTGCGTGAGGATGCTCTCTGTTCTGATCAGAAGTGTTTGCATTTTAAGCTAAGGCTTGGCTTTGGGTGCTACTACCTTATGAGACAGAAAGAATGCTTGTTCCATCTCGTCAATCGTCATCTCCAATCGGATTTCTGAAGGAGCACCAGGCCAGAGAGGGATTTATAATAAATAGCAGAAACATGGCTCAATGAGAGGAACCTTGAAGACTTTGAACCCCAACTTTCACTGAATACAAAGTCACTTGAATTCACCCTTGACACCAACCTTGCCCTCAAGGGACACATTGGCAAAAAGCAGATGTCCTGGTACCAGCTCTCTCATCTAAAGAAAGTGAAACTGTTTCTTCCGAAATGTGACATCAGAACTGGTGTTCAAGCCCTTGTACTCTCAACCTGTTCTTTGGCCTCCCGGCATCCACTCTGGCCCTCATAATGGCATCTCACACATCGCAGCACATCTCATCCAGGACCCGAGGAAATATGATCACCTCCCATCCTGATGGAACTCTGTTGGCTCCCCTTGCCAGCTTGCACCATCTTCATAACCAGCTGCATCATTTACAAAGCCATCACGACCAGCACCCCCACTTATCTTGCACACAAGCTCACCTTCTCTGGTGGCTATCGCACACCTGCAGCCAGGGCACCATCAGACTACAAACTGAGTGAAAAAGAAATAACAAGGCCCCAACTTTTTCGATCTTTGCTCCCAGGATGTAGAATGGAAATCTAGTATCCATCAGACCCGTCCCAACACTGCTTCAAGTTAGAATTGAGTTGAGGATGCTCATCCGGATGACATTGCAGTACACATCTGCTTCCTAAAACTGGCTACGTGTCCAGTTACTTGCTGAGTGTTTGCCCTGTACAGCTGTCCACTGTCTTCTGGCTAGGTTTGCGATACACAAATACTACATACATACATACATACCAGTGACTGAGCTCTGATTGTTGCTTTCTTACTCCGCTTGAAGGCCAGAGTTATGTCTAGGATTTGAAGAAGTGATGGAACCCTTTTGCAAAAATGTTGGGCTGACCAATGTGTGTCAAGAATCAGGAGAGCAAGGGTTGGGTGACTGAATCAGCATGGAGGTCACAACCAGGAAGAAGCTGACCATAAGCCATGCTGACCTGCTGGCTAGAGCCAGCTCAGAGACATCTTGTTTGACATGACAATTGTTGGGACGGAAAAATCCTCTGCATGGTAAGAGACACGTACTCCTGCCCTGAGTGCCCAACTAAACTGTTGTCTGAATCCCTAATTCTGTTTTTTTGTCATAGGCGAACACGGATCATGCGTGTGTGCCATAACATAGGCCTATCTCAGGGAATGTGGTCTTGTTGGCCCGGGAGGGACGCCCAAAGCACTCCCTAATAGTGGTGAAAGGCTACCACCTTCACCAGGAGTTAAGCAGCACAAGCGCAGTGGTGGCAGCATACCGAGTAGTATTCAGTAGTAGTGAACTGGACCTTTTTACCCTGTGTCACTGGAGTGAGGCCTACAGGCTCACTCCCCTTTTTAAAAGTTCTGCTGCTATGTACCCTGGCCTACATCAGGTAGATGTGGAAGGGCATGCGTGATGGAAACGTGCTGAGTGCATGGGTGCTTGCAAGAAGTACACTACACTAGGGGTAAAGTATGGTACAGTGCATGCATGGTAAATGTGTGTATGATGGCAGTGTGTGTTTCTAAAATAACACACTCTGGTACAATACAAAAGGCTGCAGTAGTGGACAGTGTGCGCAGACTGAATGTGTTTGCTGCATATAGTTATGCTTGTGGTGGCGTAATACATGAGGATAACAGTGCTGTGCAGTAAGTGTGCTGTGGATGTACACTGAGCGCAATGCACTGGTACATTACATGGAGGACCTTGGGTTCCATTTCGTAAGGCCCAGGCCTGCCTGATGGAAAACATGAGGAGTAGAGGAATCCCCCCACACAGATTTGTGTATTGCTGCATTCCTTTAAGCTGGGAGGGACATGCACTGGAGGAAGGGAAAGGCAGGCTCCCTCTATCTTTGATTCAATGATAGATAACAAGGAAGGGGCCTGGACACATCTCTTGAAGAGAGAGATGTTTTTTGTTTGTTTTTTATTGAGCATTTTACTTAGCAGTAACATAGTAAACAATCAGGCAAACGCATAGTACATTACATCACATAAGAGACGGCAGTGCATGTTAATTAAACCAGTCCAGCAGGATTATGCATTGACACAACATGTGATAAACAGTGTGGCTGAAGATATAATAGACTGAGGCTAGTGGCATATAGCAACGTAGGATAGTTGATTGAGGAGTATGGTCATGTTCTAACGTACCTCTTCGCCCGGGTTGGTGTGGCCAGAAGGGCCTGTGTCTGGGAAACTTGGGCCTGGTGCCGTGTCATCCAGACTGTGAAGGTAGGCAATCAGAGGGGCCCAAATGTCATGCGGTCTGCTCGCAGGGTGCATAAGGTTCCAGAATTCAGTCAGGTGTGTTTGGCAATCTGCGGCATCAGCAAGCCAGGACCTACCCGCGGGCGCAGGTCGGCGCCCCCAGTGGATCGCCAGCCTGCGTTTGGCTAGCACCAGCAGCATCAGGGGTCTCCTTGACGTACCCCAGCAGACACGTGAGTGGGTCTGGCGTGATGGGCTCGGAGGTTATGGTGCTAATGGTCTAACACACCGCCTGCCAGTAAGCAGCCACCCTAGGGCACGTCCAGGCCAGGTGAGCGAAATCCGCCTCTGGTGCAGAACAGCGCATACAATGCGCCTCTGTATACGGCCCATTTTATAAAGGGCCATGGAGGCTCCATAGAGCCTGTGCAAAAATTTGAAATGTATCAATCTTAGTCTGTAATTAGGGGAGAGTCTTTCAGTCTGAGAACAACAATAATGCCATTGTTCCCGAGTCGGTCCAATAGTCAGGTTCGCCTACCACGCGCAGCGCGCGCCCTCCACATCTATAGGGGAGGCTGCAAGTGTTAAAGAGTAAAGCCTGGTGATGAGTGTATGATTCGAAGTGGCAGTATGAATGTATTCTAGCGCTGTATTGGTTGGGGGGGGCGCGGGGAACGCGCTGTTTGTATTTTCACAGGTCGCGCGGATTTGGTAGTATGATAAACTATCCAGCTGTGTGGGTGTTGCTGTCTTGGTGCGCATGGGGGGAGGGAGAAACTGCCCGCCTGGGTAGAGGTCTGCGTTGGTGCATATTCCCAGTGCCTTTGCGCGACGCACCATGCCTTTATTGTGTAGTGGAGGAAAGGAAGGATTGTGCCTGTTAGTTTCCGGATTCCCTCCCAAGCCCAACGCACACATTCAATGGTGTTTATCTCTTTTCTGGGCACTCTATATGGCTGAAATAGGGACGTGCAAAGGGGCCAAGGGGAAGCAAGATCCGCTTCGACCGCAAGGTGTGGCTGAAAAGGGGGTGGGATGTAACCAGAAATGCAAGAAGCTGGCCTGGGCGCAGTAAGCGTAGAGCTTGAGATTGGGGGCCCCCAGGCCACCGCACGAGAAAGGTAGGGTTAGAGTGTAGTAAGCTATTCGTGGCTGTCGGCCTGCCCAGGTGAGTGCGATCAGATTGGATTGCAGTCTCTTAAAAAATTGAATCGTGAGGGGGAGCGGGATATTTAAAAACAAGTATAAACATTTTGGCAGGATAATCATTTTGGCTATTGCTATTCGGCCTGCAATAGAGAGGGGAAGTTAGTTCCAGATTGGTATTTTAGATTGTTATGTTCCATATAGGTACCCTAATATAGGCCTGGGTAACATCATACCCCTTCACCTACATTACCTCCCCTACACTACACTGTAAAGAGCCTTTTAGGATTGAACCTTTACCTAGTTCTAGTCCTGGGTGCAGAAGGAGGGTTTCTCCTAAACAATAGAGTCCTATAACTCCATCAATAGACTCACACAGTATGAATGAATATTCATTTTTTTGTTTAAATCTTTTTATTGAATTTATGCATTCACAGTCGGATATACATATGCGTACAATGCCCCTTTATGGCTTTCCTTTGACTGTTGCAGTTGTTACAGTGTATACACATTAACAGATTATCGGTATTGTACAGGATGCAATATTAACAATGCAGTGTTTACCACGTGTAGCCGTTGTATGTAAGCAACTTTACAAGGTAAGGAGTTATTACTTTCTTTAACTTTGGTCATCACTCCACTCTGCGTGAGACTGCCTGTCAGGCACAGTTGAGTGTAGGCATAATAGACATTTTGTCTTGCATGAGTTCATGTAGTTCTAGCATATTACAAGTGAAAAACAAAATTCCCTTCTGTGTCGTAATATATTTCTAATACGGAGATCTATATTAGTTTAACCTGAACCGACAGTAATAGAATTTTAATTCTTATTTAGTATCACACAACGTAATTCATTTTGCCACTCTTGTCTTTATTTATCACTTTATCGATCAGAGCTTAACATTTAAAAACCATATATAACCATGCAGTTAAAACCATATTATAAAAACATTGAATAAAAATCATTTAAACACATAGACCTGTAATTGCAAAGACAACTGATATCGAAGTAAAAATTGACTAGATATTACTTTGAATTACATCCAGGCTTACCTATTTCAATAAATTCCTGCCTATATCCATTCTACACCAAGAATATTATCATACTTTACAGTTTCAGAACCTTATCGGGTACTATACTCTCCTCCGATATATACTCCAATACAGGGTGTATAGAGCTATCATGTGCAAATTGCAAATATTCAATAAAAACAAAACTTTATTATTGTCCAAATGTCGACGCGTTTCGGTGTATCTGAAAATTCTTAAACACCTTCCTCAGGACTCAGATTTAAAAACATGGACTTTATTTTCTCAAAACCAGATCAAGTATCCTTAGAGTACTTTATAGGGCATTATCGATACCACGGATGAACTTGTATCACTACTCCATCCTCTCTCCTCAAATTGTCTTTAGTTAATGAGGACCACCACTCAATGAGCACTCAAATGACTGCACGTGCCCTGAAAGGTCAGCAAGTTCTGTGGAATTTCTTATTCCACTACTCAAATTTCTTTTACCGCTATCTTGTATCAATTTCCAAGGTATTATTTAGCGGATCAGACCGTTGTATATTCAAGGGGCTCCTTTAAAAAGTACGAACGCCTTTCATCAATTGGGTTGGTTTCGTATTCCTAGATCCTTGGAGCAGCATTCCGTCTACGCAGGGTTTCTGGTATAATTGTTGCTAGCATATTAAACATAGAAAAGAAAAGAACAATGATACAACAAAAGGAACCAACAACTTTGACCTTGCCCTTAGTATCTTGCCCGGTTCTCCCGCATGTGTTCGCATATCATGGCGTTACTGGTGTGTCTTTCGGTGTCCCTTGTCTGTGGTGTGTGCGCCTACGTGACTTTGTTTGTTAAATAGTTGACCATGGAATATCGCACTCCGTCCTTAAATAGCCTGTCCGGTTTATGCCTCCTGCCTGCCCGTCCCTCCGTCAGGAGGTCTCTCGGGCCCCTCCCCCTCGCATTGTTGTAGCTCACCCAGGAGAGCGTCCCACTGTGTTGCTATGGGGGTCTGACGCAGATCCAATGTTTCCTCGCACCTAATGGCGATGCTTTCTGCCTTGGCCCACGCTAGTAGTGAATGGCGCCATGCCTGCATGTGCGGTGGTTCTGCTGCTTTCCAGCGCTTAGTTAGCAGTCTCTTGGCTACCACCATCCCCAGGTCTAGGAACCTCGATGTTACCTTAGTGGCTGGTGTTCTCTTAAACTTATGTAGCAAGTATGTCGGCTATTCAAAGATCAATGTACGACGTGTGCAGGTATGTAATATTCTGGCGATCACGCTCCAATATGTACCAATGGGGGGGCAGCTCCATAACATATGTATTAGCTCAGCTCCCGGTTCAGCGCATCTCGGGCACTTAATGTCTGCCCCATTGTAATATTGATTGATCTTAGCAGGTGTGAGGTAAGCCCCGTGTATAATATATAGCTGGATTTGCCTGAATACCGCATGTTTCTGGGTATGCGTGTTGGGCTCTCTAGTATTTGAGCCCATTCTTTGTCGACAAGTTGGCGCCCTAGGTCCAGCTCCCACTTCCGACGGAGGGAATCCAGGCTTACCGCCGCTTGGGTCCTAAGCGAGCCGGCGAACCAGCGTATGAGATGTCTGCCGTGCCCCATTACGTGCAAATACTGTACAGTGAGGTGTGTTTGCAGCTCTGTAGTCATGTCGCCCCACCTGTCCGTCAGTGTGGCTATCAGTGAGCGGTGCGTAAGGAATTGTCCCGGTGGGAGTCCCTCTTCTTCTACCAAGGACACATATGGTGTGAGCGCTCCATCTCGGTATAGATTTCCTAGTGTCTGGACCCCTCTCTCCTGCCACTCTTCAAGTGCCCGTGCCGTAAGCACCATGCGGCCACTTGGTGACCCCTCCAGTGGTATCGCTGACGCGTAGGGAGTGATGGTTCGTGTTATGTATAAGCTCCTGCGGAAGCATTTATATGCCACTGCAAGCAGTAATGGCTCCGGTGTCCTCGACTTCGTGGCAGGGTGAAAAAGACGCACAATTTGTTCTAGCGAGTAGGGTGGCCGCGTATTGGCCGTGTCAGCACAGTTCCTATCCGCTAGCCATCGGGCTATCCACTGCAGTTGAGCAGCTAAATAATAGTGTTCAAAGCAGGGCGCTGCTAGGCCCCCCTGGTCTGTTGGTAAGTACAATTTTGCTAACGTCATTCTGTGCCGGGCACTGCCCCATATAAAGTCCCTAAGCTGTTGCTCTAATGTAGTGAAGAAGGAGGCAGGGATGTATGCAGTATGCATGAATATTCATAAGGGTTCTTAGAAACCAGGCTGGGGCTACACCACCTTCCTCCCCATATCTACGTACACAGTTCATCCCATACGTCATCCTCAAATCCAACAATGGCTAATACAAGCAACAAGGGACAAAGGAGCCCTAGATACTTTCTGTATAAATACAGCACCTCTTGCTAGTGTTAGTTAGAGGGCACTGAGACTTCCAGGCCGACACACTGACCAGAGACAGAGGCTCCTGCATGCAGACGCTCCAGCTGACAGTGGTCTGAACATCCCTCGCAGGTTGTCCAACTCGTGACCAAGAAGGGCTCCTACATTCTCACATTTCAGGTAATGGGATTCGACTAAACCTTAGCGGGTTTCTTGGCTTCACACCTACTCACATGCTAGGTACACTTAGGTACATCTAGATAGGCATCATAGGAGTACACGCTTTCTTTTATTCTGCATTTTATATTCATGTATTTATTCATGAGTATTGCAAGATGGCAGAACTGTACAATCCATTTATATTCATTGTACTGCTAATCATATATCTCTGCTACTGTCTAATGGTTGTTGCAACTCATATTCTACACAAGAATAACGACTGTTCAATAAACCCTTATTGAAACGCCCAGGCTGTTTATTCTGTGTATCTCTGCGACAAGATAAGTAAGCACGAGTGACTGAGCGAAAAGTAGTACATTGTTTCCACGATCCTGAGGGATCAGGATTGTCATGTTCTAAGGTTGCCAGAAACTATTCTCTCCCCGATAAGAGGAGACACTAGTGGCACTGTGAGCTAGCTTATGCAAACAGGCTAACATTTCTCGGTGGGGGTGCTCAGAATCAGTCTGCCACCAAGCCCACAGTTTATGTTATCCGAACGCGCAGGTCCTATATGGGTAATATAGGAACTATACGACAAGATTCCAGCCATTCCATTGCACGCCCGTAATTTGCTTTCCAGAGTTCCTCTGTATCCCTGCTGAGCCATATGCCCAAGTACCTGGTTGGTTCAGTAGCCCATTTCAGTGGGAATTCTGTTTGAAAGGGGAGCGTTGCATCTGTAATGGGAAATAGGATGGATTTACTCCAGTTGATGTGCACCCCAGAATGTCCACCAAAGCGTATGACCTCCCTAGTCATAGGGGCCAGGTTTACGTGTGGTTCACGTATGTATAGCGCAACATCATCTGCGTACATGGAGCTCACCCAGGCGCGGGCAGAGAACCCGATGCCACGCTGTGTATGGTGTAGGCGGAGGCAAGCGGTTCCATGGCAATAGCAAAGAGCAGGGGTGAGAGCGGACACCCCTGCCTTGTGCCTCTGGTGATCGTAATAGGTTTGGTTATTTGCCCGTTGAGTTTGAAGCGTGCCTTAGGTGGGGCGTTAAGGAGCTGAATATTGCGAATAAAGTCCAAACACAGACCAAGACAGGCTAAGAGCAAGAATAGAAATGGCCATTCTAAGGAATCGAATGCCTTAGTGGCATCCAGTAGCGCCGCTACAGGGGGCAAGAAGGGATTCATTTGATGCATTATGGAGAAAATTGTCCTCAAGTTATGGGACGTGGCGCGTCCGGGAATAAAACCAGATTGATCTGGGTGCGTAATTAGGGCCATGAGTGAGAGGAGCCGGTTTGCCAGAATTTTCGCAAATATTTTGTTATCTGTATTTATTAACGAAAGGGGTCGATATGAATCGCAGGACGTCGGAGGTTTATCGGGCTTCAGTATGAGAGTAATTAATGCCTCTCGCAAGGATGGGGGGAAGTGGCCTACAGTAATGGATTCATTATACATTTCTATCAGATGAGGAATTAGAATAGGGGCATACTCTTTGTAAAACGCTGGGGTGAAACCGTCCCTACCATGCGCTTTGTCACCCGGGAGGCTGGCAATGACTTGCGTGATTTCCTCCATCAAGAATGGGGCGTCTAGGTATTACCGATGTCCAGGGCTAAGCCATAAGAGCTCAATCGAGTCAAAGTACTTTTGCAGCAAATCAGGATCCTGTACCGTTCTTGCAGTGTAAAGGTGGGAATAGAAAGTAGTAATTGTCTCTGATTTGCCCTCGGGCGAGGTGACCCCATCGCCGGCATCATTTATCAGTTCTGTCAGATATGAGGATGCTTGGAGTTTCCTAAGTAAGTTTGTGTCGGGGACTGTCCGGGACTATGTCGGGAACACAGTCAGGGACTTTGGCAAGGACTGGGAACGGGGTAGAAAACGTACAGAGAGAGAGAGGAGTACAGCACTGCCCAGGATCACACAGGTAGTCAGAGAAGAAAAGGGATCCAAAGGGGAAGCCTGTACAAAGGAACAAGATGGCTAAGACTCAGAAAGGAAGGGCACTCACAAGGCAATTTAGCATTCAGACTAACTACACCCAGGACGGACGTGCAAGACATGTATATAATACAACATTAACAATAAAGGGAAATGTGGGGTAAAGCACACAGGAGCTCCACACGGTAAGACTGAAGCTCAGTAAGTTCCTCACCCACAATTGCTGTTACAGATACTGACTGAAAATACCCACATATAGGATATGTATGCAAAGGCAGAGTCTGTGGAGCTTATACCTATGGTGATGTTATAACAGTAACTCAAAGACAATACTCACAGTGAACAAGAAACACCACCTAGGTAGCCAGCTGTGCCCACGGATCCTGGCGATCAAACAGGAACACGCAAGGCAGTAACAGCAAAGGGGTAGAACTAAACACAAGCACAATAGACAAGGAGCTAGCAAGGAGGAGTGCTTAACAGGAAAGGAAAGAAATCACAGGGCATACTTGGCAGAAAGCAGGTAACAAGACAGCAGAAATAGAAAGACAGCAAACTAGAACTGGAACCAAGGAAATGGGAAGAAAGGCAGGGACTGGAAAAGGATATACAGAAGGGGAGGCTACAAGGGTATACTAGAATAGTGCAGGTTCAGGAATCAAGAAAACAAAGTAGCATAGAAGGCAGTGCTAGGGCAGGAACAAGAATTGAGCTAAGGCTCAGGAGTCAAAGTAGCCCTGCAGGTAGTGCTAGTTCAGGAGAAGGGAAACTGCTGCAGGTCAGGAACAAGGAATGCTAAGGCTCAGGAGTCAAGGTAGCACTGCAGGCAGTGCTAGTTCAGGAGAAGGGAAACTGCTGCAGGTCAGGAACAAGGAATGCTAAGGCTCAGGAATCAAGGTAGCACTGCAGGCAGTGCTAGTTCAGGAACAGGGAATTACTAAGGCTTCAGGAGTCAAGGTAGCACTGCAGGCAGTGCTGGTTCAGGAAACAGGAAATAGCTACAGCTCAGGAAACAAGGAGTCAAGAGAGCACTGCAAGCAGTGCAAATCAGGCACAGAAATAGCTGAAGCCCAGGAACAGGAACAAATAATAACTATAGCTCAGGAACTCAGGAAACAAGGTAGCACTGCAGGCAGTGCTAATTCAGGTACAAGGAATAGCTATAGCTCAGAAACTCAGGAAACAAGGTAGCACTACAGGAAGTGCTAATTCAGGCACATGGAATAGCTATAGCTCAGGAATCAAGGAACAAGGATTAACTATAGCTAAGGAATCAAGGAAACCAAACAGTTCAGGAAACAAGGATCGGTCTCACCGGTATACAGCTACAATGACCAACACTGGGCTGAAGGGAGCTTGGGCTTAAAAGTGCTCACAGTAATCACATGCAGCAGGTGTGAGCAGGCTAGCAGCAGCCAGCCACAGGTGAGCTGAATTCCTCCACCCATCCTTGGCCTGCAGGGGTGGAGACAAAGCAGTGAGCAGGGAATTCTAGGTAGTGGAGTTTTCAGCATGAGCAGGCTGGCTTCCACAAAACCCGGCATGGATTGGGAATGGATGTCAATTCCTAAATGATGTCCAAATGCCTGGAAGTCAGGATATGCATACAGGGGAGTGTCTGGAAGCATATTAGAATACTGGCAAGCCCCCTGGTGGTGGGAACGAGAGCACAGGGAGTGAATCGTGACAGTTTGCTAGTGTTTTACCAGGTTGGTCGCCTTCTCCGTATCTGCGGGCTCGCGCCTCCCGGCCGAGATAGCTAACCTCTCTTTCTGCTTCAGTGTGATACTCTGAAAGCTTGGCCCTGATGTCGGCAAGCCTGATGGGGTGGGGTTAGTACTGTAAGTGTGGTCAAGGGTTTTAATTTCAGCTTATAGGCGTGTCAAGGTGCCGCGCAGGTCCCGCAGGACCCCGGATTGCTTGGCAGTGCATAGCCCTCGGATAACAACTTTAAAAGCTTCCCAAAGGGTGGATGGGGATTCTACAGTGCCAGTGTTGATATAAAAAAACTCACCAATGGCGTTGCGGAGTTCCTCCTTAAATACAGTGTTGCGAAGCGCATATGGGGGTAAGCGCCATGAGAACATAGGTCGTTGGGTTTGAGGGAGCTGTAAAGTCAGTCACACAGGGGCGTGACCGGATAACGTGCGTGGCATATGCACGACAGATGTGGTCCAACCGGTCACGTCCCTAGTCGCAAGCCATCAGTCAATGCGGGACCATGAACCATGTGTAGTGGAGATGCAGGTGCCCTCACGGCCAGTGGGGTGTGCGTGACGCCACATGTCTACTAGACAATTGTCTTGCATAAGTGTGTGTAACATGGCAGTGGCTTGAGGGTGGGGCAGTTTTGCACCAGAGCAATCCGTGATGCTCTGTGGTGCAATATTAAAATTGCCCCCCCATATAATGGTGCATTAGCCTAAAGAGGAGAGTAGGCGCCATATGTGAAGGAAGAAGTCCGGATCGTCCAAATTGGGGCCATAGATGACCGCCACATTTAAAAGTTGTGAATAAAGCGTGCCAGAAGGAATAACATATCTGCCTGCGTGGTCGGTATGTTTCTTAGAGTTGCGCCAAGGCAGACCTTTTTTTAACAGAATAGTGACGCCTCTCACGTAGTTAGAGTAGACCGAGGAGTAGGATTCGCTCCAGTGATGCGCATGCAGTCTAGCCGTATTAGTGGCAGAGAGGTGCGTCTCCTGCAGGAAACAAATATCGGTTTTGTGCCGAGCTAGGTAAGAATGTACGAGTCGCGACTTGCTATAGTCATTTATGCCTCTGACATTCCAGGTTACAAAAGTTACCTCAGTCATCGATACTGTCTATGTGGTAGAAGGTGTTGCATGCTGTATTGTTGTGACTGGACCCATGGTGTATTGCGTTGTAGATAGTGACGTGACATGCGTATAATGTGATGTGCGTTGTGTGCCGGAACAAACATTAGTAAGGCATAAAAACCAAACCCACAGATGTAGGACTAGTTCCCAGCATCCCTTACTAACTTTATCCGTCCACCCGCCTCCCACTCCAACCCCCCAATTAGGTTGAGAAACATACCCCCCACCCAGATTTCACCAACAGAGATTGCCAGGAGAGTGCATGGGAATCATCCCTTTTGGGAGCGAGGGCTCAGCCGGACTTCCCCCCGCCATGAAGCGGGGTGACCGAGCGAGAATGTAACCAATAGGAAATAATGCCAGGTGGTCAGCTTGATTTAGACCTGCACCGGGAAAAGAGAAAAATGACAATTAGAACATAATAGTAGCCAGGTGAGTAATGCAGTACATGACTGGTAGTTCAGTGGCTGAGGGGGTTACTCATTACCACTCATATGACCAGTTACTTCTTCGGCGGACGGGCCACGTGGGGCGGCCTTTACGTAGTTGTTTCACGTTGGTCATAGCTGCTTTAGGATCCGTAAAAAACGCATCTTGCCATCAATCTCAATTCGCAACTTTGCTGGATATAGAAGGGCATATGGAATGTTCAACTGTTGGAGCATTCGTTTCGCAGGGAGGAAGTCTCTTCTTGCTGACTGAACGGCCAGGGTGAAGTCAGGATAGAAACAGAGGGTATTGCCCTGGTGCTTAACTTCTTTCATTTCTCTGGCCGTGGCAAGATCGTATCTCGATGGCAGTAGTTCAGTATGCGCGCAATGATCGGGCGCGCCGGGGTTCCAGGCGGAGGCCGCGGAACCAGGGATTGATGCACCCATTCAACAATAAAGTGTTCAGAGAGTGCCGTTCCGAAGAGCTCGCGCAGCAGAGACTCCAGGTAGTCCTCCATTTTGCCCATTGCCGTGGACTCCGGCAGCCCCGTGATGCGGAGGTTGTTCCTGCGGGAGCGGGATTCGAGGTCTTCATTCTTGGCGCGAATGAGCTCTAGGATCTTGTCCATCTTCAGCAGGCGTTGCTGGTTTTCGGCAATGGCGTCATCCGCGTCCGATACCCTGGCCTCCAGGTGGGTTATCTGGTTGATGTGCAAGTCCACGCGCTGCCTGACCTGGTCCAGGCGGGTCGCGAGGTGGTCTATTTTGGCATCGATTGTTTTCAGGCTGGATTTGACCTCGAGGTGGAGCGATCTGATGTCTTCATCCTGCGCGGGGGGTGTCTCGGTCTGTGTGGCCTGATCTTCTGCATCTTGCTGCAGGTCACTGCCCTTTCCAGCGCGGCGCCCCTCGAAGTTTAGCTTGGGCTGTCTATTGTCTGTTTTCCCCATTGTCGCTGAGGAATGTATACCAGGGGCGTAAACACAGGTATATGTAACTCTGCTATAGGGCCAGCGTATTTATATAGTAAGTCAATAAGCCTGGTTGCGACCTTGTCTGTGTGCTGCTGCCGCAAACTTCTCGCAGCACCTGGGGTAGCAGGCTAGGTTACTAAACTGATTAGGAGCCCCTCGGGCCTGCACAAGTGTGGTATGAGGAGTTCAGCAGTCTGGCCCTCCGCCACTGTGTATGGGTGGTCGAGGCGCTTAGGAGAGCTGGACAACAGGTGGCTGCAGAGCAGGCACTCACAACGGGCCGCCAGGCGCACCACCGCCTTCACTGCAGCCGCCCCAGCAGCCGCAGCACGATTGATGGGTACGGCCCCGGCCATTGGCGAGCCTCGTGGCCTACCTGCCGCAGATGTCCACGTCCTCTCTCCAACAGATCCCCAGTCGCGGCCCAGCGCGGTCCGGTCCGGGCCCCCGTAGCAGACAGGCAGGAGTCAGGTGAGCCGCTGTCGGACAGGTCCAAGCAGGGGACGGAGACCAAGTCCCGGATCCAGGCAGGCCCCGCGGGGAGGGGGCAGGCCTCCGACATGGTCACTGCACCGCAGAGGCACCCTGGCCGAACACCCGGACTCAAGTCGCACTCCGAACCAGGCACCCACCTGCAGCAGCCCCGGCAGGCCTCAGGAGCGGGCCGCGCAGTGTCACGAGGCCGACTTCAATGCGACGCTCAGGCCTCCATGTCTTTTACTGCTCCTCCGCTTCCAGATGACAGCCACAGGAGCACGTCCGGGATCACAGCAGGGAGGCAGCGTCATCCCAGGCGCCGGAAGACAGCAGCAGGCCGCCCGGCTTAGGCGCGCCACGTTCCAGGCCCACAGCAGCTCTTCACGTGGCTCCGTCACTCCCCCGGCAGACAGGCTTGCCGCGGCGTACCCGTCCCTCTGTACGCCTCAGCATTAGATGGACGGCTGTGCTGCACCCAGGGAACCCGGGCAGTACTGAGATGCAGCTTACGCAGGTTAGTGCTGGCGAAATTCCTAGGATTGTGCCGGATTATGTGTTCGGTTGGCAGAGCTGCCTCAGGGTGCAACCATCTTGCCGCCGGCGAAACCACGCCCCCCGAGAGAGATGGGTTTGATAAGGACATCATAAAGAGTAGGTCTGCGAACCCAGGATTAACCTTTTGATACACATGTCACTGTGTCTGACATCTAGGTGTGAACTTTGGTCACACCCAGGATTATTGTTGTGGGTTAATCGGCTTTGGAGTCCTGCTTGTTGTGACAGAAATCGTTCAGGAGGAAGAAGAAAGATGTCCATTTCAAAGAAGAACCCCAACGTAAAACTTCAAAGATTCAGACACTAAATTACATTTTGTGTCTGGGAAAGGACTATAAGTAGGGGAGTTTGAGACCCCAAACTTTGTCATCTGCCAAGCAGCCAGACGGACTGTGTGAGGAGAAGCTCAGCGAGACGTCTGCCTGTGAACAGGACTACTAGTCTCCCTGCTGGGTGTGGGGACATTACCCAGGGAAATCAAGACCACCTGACCTGGAGCACCAGCGCCTTCCTGCTTGCCAAGACCAGTGTGCCCTGTGAGGAAAAGAAGAGCGTTGGGAGGAGCAAGGTCCAGGGGGGAGCCCTGGCATGAGGAATCCCTGTGTGAGGTGTGAGGAATCCATTCCTGCTCCGATTGGGATATAGCCTGGATTCATTTGGCGACCCCTGGTGCAGGAGGGGCTGCCCTGGACTGAGCCTAGGAGCGAGGGTTGTGTGGAGGGTGCCAGGCCTGCACGACCTTGTGGTGGGTGACCCTGTGTTCCAGAGAGGGGCACCGTGAACATCAGTGCCAGGTCAGCGTGACCGGACTTGTGAGTGCCATAGCAGTGACCCCGAATGCCAGGCGGGGCTGCCGGAGACGCTGAGGCTAAGGGTTCGGGCCGTCGTCTGGAACAGAGAAACTGCTGCTATGACCAAGGTGGGTCCAGTGCGCATACTGTGAACTGCACTGAAGGAACCCTGAGGATCAAGGGACACTACCGGAGCCCCATCGGAGCAAGGAGATCTACCCTTCCTCCCTGCAAAGGGAAGTGTGACTAACTGTACGATCACCGGAGCGGGAACAACCCCGATCGCTAAAGCCAGCCAGTAGCGTGGCTTGGGGGAGAGAGTCTGTACCTACCGGGTGGTGCCGCTTGAGACCGTGCGCAGCCCGACTTTGATGATCCGGAGTAAGACTATGCTGCGCTGCTGAGAATGTCATACCACCAGAGCAGGTAAGTAAGTGAACTGGGCCTTTGGGGCCCGGGCGACATACTTCGATTGGTACTGTGACCCCATAGTCTCTTGTGACTGAACTTCGAAAAGGAGTCAGAGGGGAGAACTCTTGAGTACAGCCTAATAGTTTACATTACCTGGATGTGGCCAGCAGTGAATGGGGAATAACATCCAACCTGTTGCACTAAAGTTAGTGGGACACGGAGTGGCCTGACAACTACTAGAGCCCTGACCTCAAGGGGGGTTGTTTTATTGCTTTTGAATGCCGTTTACCTTTGTAAATGTAGAATTTGAATTAAAGTACTTCTTTTTATATAAAAACAAGTATTTGACTGGATGATTTATTGTTCGTGCTGCTTGCACGTTGAGTTATGAGTCATGTTCTCTGATCTGTATCTGCACTTCCCCCTCCAAAGGAGCCCTGACTGCTCGTCTGAAGCTACCTAACTGAGAGTCGAGTGCAGAAGGGGTGCTTGGCCCACTTCAGCAGGATCCATAGTAGGTGGGCCCCGGGACATCTGGAGTAAAAAGCCTCAACCCCCATGGGTGGGCCCAGTAACTCCTGCTTGCCCCGTGGCCCCCTGAAAAGGGTTCTGACAAGGATCAAGCACACACAGTAGGACTGCATCGCCCAGCCATGTACCATCAGTAATTTAGTCAGACCCCATATGTGCCCATTTCAAGCTTGAGAGGGCTATAGAGTTTTTACTCCTTCCCATGGGCCTAGTGCAGCATGTCAGTGAGGGTTACCCTGATAATGGAACTGATTACAATGTATCTTCAGCCCTCACGGTTCTAGAGCTAGACTCTTGTGACTGAGCTCAATAAATCACTCAATCAGCATCCATTGCGCTAAAAAATATGACATCCCACCTATGTGCTGGAGATACCCTTAGCCCTAGCCCAAGGGTTGCAGGTTCAAATTCCAGCATGGTGGCTGTATAAATGACCCCAGTGTCGTGCATTTGAATATCTGACATGTGAGGGTCAGGCGATCACAGATTCGCATATCCAGTATGACTTCCTCTGAACCTGCCCACGGGTTGCAGGTTTGAATCCCAGCATGATGGCCTCTATAAGGGCCCCCGGGACTGTCGCAGGTTCGAACTGCAGAATAAATGTCTTTTAAACGCGCAAGGGCCCAAGTGAAAATCCCAGTATGAGAATGTATTACAATACCGAGGGCTGCAGGTTCGAGTCCCAGCAATGCTGGCTCTGTCTGTGAGATGTCTTAAGGCTGAGACGTACTGGACGCCTCGATCGCAGCTAGCTGGCGACTTCTTCAGAGAGTGAAGAGCAACAGGTCAGGCGTAAGGCGCAAACCTGTCACTAACATATTGAGAAATGTCAGCTCCAGGCGGGACACGCCTAGGATTGCCCGAAATAGGAACGACAATCACTCACGATGAGTGACACACGGCGGATATGGAATGAGCCATCCCAAAATATGCACTTTTGTGAAGTGATTCAGCCACCGAATGGAAATGTACCCAGAGTGCATGGGGGAACAGGCTGGTCCGACGGTGCAGTCACTGTCTGCACGACCATGCCTAGGGACCGGCTGCCTCGACTGCCTATCCCTAGGCAAGTAAAGTAGCATGACTGGGGGGGGGAGGAGGGGCAGGCTGGTTCGAATGCGGGTTCTCTGTATCTTTAATGTAGCATGCCTGGGGACAGGCCGGTTCGAGAGTGGATTCCTTGTACGTGTGGAGGGCGCCAGGCTGGTTTGACAGTGGATTCCCTCTATCTGTACAACAGCATGCATGTATGGCTGGGGACAGCCTGGCTTGACACTGGATTCCCTGTATCTGTACGTCACCATGCATTCTTGGGCCAGGCTGGTTTCACAGTGGATTCCCTGTATCTGTAAGGTGCCATGCATTCTTGGGCCAGGCCGGTTTGACAGTGAATTCCCTGTATCTGTACGGCACCATGCATTCTTGGGTACAGCCTGGTTTGACAGTGGATTCCGTGTATCTGTACAGCGCCATGCATTCTTGGGTCAGGATGGTTTGACAGAGGATTCCCTGTATCTGTACGGCGCCATGCATTCTTGGGGACAGCCTGGTTAAACAGTGGATTCCGTGTATCTGTACAGCGCCATGCATTCTTGGGTCAGGCTGGTTTGACAGTGGATTCCCTGTATCTGTAAGGTGCCATGCATTCTTGGGCCAGGCTGGTTTGACAGTGGATTCCGTGTATCTGTACTGCGCCATGCATTCTTGGGCCAGGATGGTTTGACAGAGGATTCCCTGTATCTGTACGGCGCCATGCATTCTTGGGGACAGCCTGGTTAAACAGTGGATTCCGTGTATCTGTACAGCGCCATGCATTCTTGGGTCAGGCTGGTTTGACAGTGGATTCCCTGTATCTGTAAGGTGCCATGCATTCTTGGGCCAGGCTGGTTTGACAGTGGATTCCGTGTATCTGTACAGCGCCATGCATTCTTGGGTCAGGATGGTTTGACAGAGGATTCCCTGTATCTGTACGGCACCATGCATTCTTGGGTACAGCCTGGTTTGACAGTGGATTCCGTGTATCTGTACAGCGCCATGCATTCTTGGGTCAGGATGGTTTGACAGAGGATTCCCTGTATCTCTACGGCGCCATGCATTCTTGGGGACAGCCTGGTTTGACAGTGGATTCCGTGTATCTGTACAGCGCCATGCATTCTTGGGTACAGCCTGGTTTGACAGTGGATTCCGTGTATCTGTACAGCGCCATGCATTCTTGGGTCAGGCTGGTTTGACAGTGGATTCCCTGTATCTGTACGGCGCCATGCATTCTTGGGCCAGGCTGGTTTGACAGAGGATTCCCTGTATCTGTACGGCGCCATGCATTCTTGGGCCGGGCTGGTTTGACAGTGAATTCCCTCTATCTGTACAACAGCATGCATGTATGGCTGAGGACAGCATGGCTTGACACTGGATTCCCTGTATCTGCACAGCGCCATGCATTCTTGGGTCAGGATGGTTTGAAAGTGGATACCCTGTATCTGTACGGTACCATGCATTCTTGGGTCAGGATGGTTTGACAGTGGATTCCCTGTATCTGTACGGCACCATATATGCCTAGCGGACAGGCTGGTTAGGCCCTGGATTCCCTGTATCTGTACGGTACCATGCATTCTTGGGTCAGGATGGTTTGACAGTGGATTCCCTGTATCTGCACAGCGCCATGCATTCTTGGGCCAGGCTGGTTTGACAGTGGATACCCTGTATCTGTACGGTACCATGCATTCTTGGGCCAGGCTGGTTTGACAGTGGATTCCCTGTATCTGTACGGCACCATGTATGCCTAGAGGACAGGCTGGTTAGGCCCTGGATTCCCTGTATCTGTATGGTAGCCTGCAAAGTCTCATTGAGCCCAGATCCTTAGTGCCTGTGCAGTAGCCTGCCTGAGAGGAACAGGCTGGTGTATCCCTGGGTTCTGTGCATCTTAATGTAACATGCTTGGGAGGGACAGTTTGGTTGGGCCCTAGATTTTGTACATCTGTATGTAACATGCCAGTGAGGTTCAGACTGGTTTGGCACCAGATACCCTCAACCTGTATAATTCATGCGTGAGAAACTGTGTCACGTGGCCCTCGATTACCTGTATCTGTACGTTAGCATGCCCGGAAGGGACAGACTGGCCTGTGCCTACAGAGCTCATGCCTGCAAGAGACCAGCAGGTTTGCACCTTGTATGGTTCCTTCTATCTGTACGGCAACTAAAGCTGCAAGGGTAGGTTGGGTCCGCCCTAGATTCCCTAACTCTGAATGATTCACGCCCAGAGAATTGAGCTGGTAGGCACTGGGTTCCGTACATCTGGACAGTAGCATACCTGTATGAACATGGTGGCTTAGCCCTGGGTTCCATGTATCTTTATGTAACATGCCTTTGAGGGACAGCCTGGTTGGACCATAGATTTATCACATCTGTATGGAACAGGCCTGTGAGGGACAGGCAGGTTGGGCCCTAGAGATTCTGTGTGAAGACACTGCCCGCCAACCACAACATGTTGATATTAAGTTATTAAGAACCTGTGTGAAGATGCAGCAAGACCCTGGTGGCAGCTGGGAGCCATTTCCGGCAGGAGAGGAGGCCAGCCATGAGGAAGGAAGGTAGCCTTGACAATAGAGGACTAGTCTGGGGCACAAATCCACCATCAAGTGGTGTCAGCACTTGCTGCTGGCAGGAGGAGACTAGTGAGGGGTGGTCCAGGTGTGGCAAGGACAAGGAGCCTGCTGACGAGTTATAAACTGAGGTGATGTGTCCCCGTGTATTGTCCTAAGCTTATGGGCAATGCTTTGGAAGCATTGTTATAAGGACAGTGCTTTTGAGACAATGCTGTGGAGAAAATGTGGTGCAGACCGCGGGAAAAGGCTGGAAATCTCCTTTGCAGTCAGCATAACTCTGAAATGGCCCATGGGGCTTTGGGCAGTAATACATTCAACAGCGGCGCTGGCATAAGGAGACGCGTTGGTGAGAGTACAGTATGATTTCTCATTTAAGGTGACTGTGGTGGCTCTGGAGAGTTCTGTGTGCTCGGCTGGTGTTACATATTAGATATAGTGTTAAATATTGCACATCGCTCTAGTTGAATTCAAGTAATATGTGTTCGGGGTTGATACGTCACTCACGAGCCAGTCACTACTCTGTCGAGAGGCATAATAAGCTGCGTCGTTAGAGGGCCGTGCGCCGCACAACAAGCTAGAGCCCCGTGAGTTCATGAGGCCTGTTCGAGTTTGAGAAGGATAACGTGAGGTCTCCAAGCACCACGAGCCAAGTGACCAAAAGAGATGGCGTGGCTCATGCGAGCACGGAGCTGAAGATGATGGACAGAGGTTTTACGGCATTGCACAGCACCAGTTAAATGGGACATTTTCTGTGCGAATCCATCAGGGCTGGGAAACGACCTTAATAACGAATCCCTAACAACGAGTGGGCTTAACGACGACTCCCAAACGACCTGTACCTGAACCACGACCTCCTTAACAACTACTGTTTCTGAACCACGACCTCCTAAACCAGAGGTAAGTGTCAATAAATAAATAAAAAAGTTACAAATATTTTTTTTTTTAATGGATTTATACATTTACTTATTTTAATTTTGTATGTCAGGGCTGGAAGAGGAGGGTGTGTTGTTTAGGGGCACAGCATCGCCGCGTGCTGGTGAAAGAGGCTCACCAGTGTCTGTGTTTCCAGAGCTGGGCGTCGGAGTGGAAGAGCTGGTTATGTAGACTTTGACATCATGAAGGAATGTATCGAGCTGACATTTGATCTGGATAGGTCTGGAGCCATTAAAGAAAGATTAGCCCAGGCATCCTGGTTAATTTAGAAATTGAATTAAGGTTATTTCCAAGGACACCAGTGGAGACAGAAATGAGACTGTGTTGTATGAGGATATACTGTGTCCTGAAATCCTGGAAAGTTGAAAGACGGCCTGCCTGCATTTGCACATTGTGAAGTTAAAATATGACATTCAGTTATTTAATCAGTGTAGTTGTTTAGGTGTCATGGTGTTGGTATTATTCTGTGTGTTTCTGTTAAGAAATGTGCCATGTTTCCCACTAAGTTTTATTAGATTGGGGAACAGTTTGGTTGGTGATTCTTGCATATTGCTATCTGCCCTATACATCTTATTGGTAAAGCATGTGTCTGGTTAGTAAGTTGCCATGTAAGTAGACTTCTTTTGTTTGGGAATTGCAGGTTGTTATTCCAGCCATGATTTGCTGAATGCTTTGTGCTGCAAAACATGGCTGGGAGTTTAAACTATCCACCTGTGTGTTGTTTTGGGAGTACTGTGTGAGCATTTACCTCTGACTACATATGGAGTTTAGTTAGCAGTTTGGGGAAGAGGGTGTAGTAGCCATGTGCATGTTGTTGTGTAGACATGTGCTGTTGTGCATTGCCAAGTGTTGTGGAAGTAGGAGGAACAGTACCCTATCGTAAGGGATACTAGTGTAGCACACTTGCATGTGTTTGGTGAGAACTGAAGAAACAGCAGCAGCACTCCATCGATAGAGGTTTATGAGGGAGTATTCTGTGGTATGCAAAGGAGGGGAAGTGTAGTACTCTGTCATGAGAAGTTGCATGCAGGAGTATTCTGTGGTATGCAAAGGTGGGGCGGTGTAGTACTCTGTCATGAGACGTTGCATGCGGGAATTTTCTGTGGTATGCAAAGGTGGGGAGGTGTAGTACTCTGTCATGAGAAGTTGCATGCAGGAGTATTCTGTGGTATGCAAAGGTGGGGAAGTGTAGTACTCTGTCAAGAGAAGTTGCATGCAGGAGTATTCTGTGGTATGCAAAGGTGGGGAGGTGTAGTACTCTGTCATGAGACGTTGCATGCGGGAATTTTCTGTGGTATGCAAAGGTGGGGAGGTGTAGTACTCTGTCATGAGAAGTTGCATGGGGGAGTACTCTGTGGGGTGCCAAGCTGGGGAAGAGAAGCACCTTGTATGAGAAGCTGCATTGGGGAGTACTGCATGAGTGGGATGTGGGAGAAGAGGTTGCATGGGGAAGTACACCGTGCAGTGAAAATGTGGGGAAATGAAGTACCCCATGGTGTTGTGGGTGATAACCACAAGTTTCACATTAGTGTGCTCTGCGATCAGTCATCATCTCGAAGATTCAACAGGTGTGTGTTACAGGAAGCAGAGGACACTTGCGATTGTCTTGTGGTGCCTTTTATTCAGTTTGTGTAATGAACTCAGTCAGTGTTGTGTTTGAATGAGAGTATTTGACGTGGTTCTTATGTGTTGTAGGTGTGTAATTCTTTATCTGCTAGTGTGGTCTGGAGTCAATGGTTGTATTGCTGGACTATAGTATTTGATTGCTATGCTGTAACATCGTTGTGTTCGGAAGTCAACGTGACATTTTCTGGTGCAGTGTCCTGAGGGCATGGCATTGAGTACAGTTTAAGAGTCTGATTTAGAGTTTGGCGGATGGTTTATGCACCGTGGCTATGGCGTAGTACTTTACTCCTGCCATGGCAAGGGTACTCTGACCCAGACGCAGCCGGCATTAATCGCTGGTGGGGGGAGGGGGGGGAATTTAATTTAAAAAAAAAATTTTAAACGTACCTGTCCGCCGGCCGAACCCCGCGTTTTCATAGCTCCGGCTCTCTTCTCCTGCCTCCGGCAGGAACAGGAAGCAGGCAGCCTCCCTCCCCTAAGCCAATCACAACACTACAATAGCACAGCCCAGCCAGGCGCCTATGGGGAGGCCATTTTCTCCATGTAGGCTGCATTGCAGCCTGCATGGAGAAAGGGCAGAGGGCGCATGACTGGTTTGGGCGGCCCCAGAGGGCCGACCAAACCAGTCATGCTCACTCAGGAGTGGGAACACCACTCCTCCCCTGCTCGTAGAGCAGCCCCGCCCACCCGCCCGCAACCAAACACTTCTGCTTTCTCGTAGTGCTAGAAACATAAGATGGTAGTTTTACCATGTTATGTTTCTGCTTCTCGCACTGCGAGAAAGCTGCGGGGCGACGCTCCTCCGCCCTAGTGGAGGAGCCGCCCCTGCTCTGACCGCCAAATTTAGAGATGCTGACAGCCCAGCGGACATCTCTTGCATTTCCAGGAACCGCCCTCATGGTGGTTCCTATAAATGCATTAAAAGTTTGACAGACAGCAAACTTTCAACTTTTTTTATTTTCAAAAATGATATCCCAAAGCGGAATTTTGTTTTTGAAAATAAAAAAGTAATGACTGCCTCGCCATTGCGGACATTACGCTGTTTTCACTGGCTCTTAATGCGAGGTTTTTTCCTGGCAATGACAGACACTAGAAACTGCCATTTGTCTGCCCACTCTAAATAGGGCGGGTGGACAAATAGAAAAACCTCAGACGGCCATTACTCTGTTGGGGCTTTAGAGCTGTATGTCGGCAGCAGAGATGGAGTAGTCTCTATCGTCGATATATATAAAATGTCCTCCAGACTCTAAATGAGGCAAGCAAAACATTCAGTTTGGCGGAGAGGGTACTTTGTCGACGGAGAAATCTCTCAGCCAAGCTCTAGATCAGGCCCAAAGTGCTTTCTTCCACCTGGCTCTAGGTCATGTAGGTCTAGTCAGCTGGTGTGACTGAGAGTTGGGCGTGTTGGAGTGCTAGGCTGCACTTTAGTGGGTTTGTGTGTGGTGGAATGTGTTGTCCTTCTGGGGTTTGTGCTGTGAATGGGTACTTAAGGATGACGGAAAACCTTTTGTCGCAGGAGCTGCTGGGTTGCACGCCCTGGCTGTCACCTGACTATCTGTGACTACAGGACCTTCATGCATAAATGCTGTATGGTTCCGTGTGAATGGGCAGACACGTGGTGGAAGGGCCAAAGAGGTCGCATGACTTGAACGTTTTGCCATGTTGTGCAATGGTAGTCACAACGTAAATGTTGCCTTGTTACTCTTTGACAGTATGAGTTGTGGGGAGGCTCATGTCTTGACCGATCGTAGAGTTTCTTTGACTGTTATTTGTTGTCTTTGTGTTTTCTGTGGTTATTGAAATGTTTGACAGGTTGTTCTGTGAATGTGTAAGTAAGACATGTTGGAGATCGAGTGATTGTAAATACTCTTTCTGTAATTTATACGTAAAAGAATGGTTGTTCTTTGCTTTGTTGTTTTATGCGAGAGGGAGGTGTGTAGTGTCTTGTGTGTGTGTCCCCTTTCCCTGTATGTCTAAGCTGGCGTCTGGAATGCTGAGAGTGAATGATGTCATAGAATGTTGGTGTGTAGAACGCTGAGAATGAATGATGTCATAGAATGCTGGTGTCCGGCCTGCAGTGGAAGGCAGGGACAGTTGGCTGGAGCCCTGACAGGACCTACCTGCTGTTGTTGTAACCTAAAGGCCTAGCATAGAATAAATAGCTTACATCCTACCTAAGCGCTCCAGGCCCTTGCACGAAGACCTCGCCATTTATCTGCAACACTCTCCTACGCTTCATGCCTGTGAGGCCCTGCTTGGTTGCACCCTGGATTCCCTGTATCTATACAGTAGCATGCCTGTAAGACCCTGGTTGGTTGCACCCTGGATTCCCTGTATCTATACAGTAGCATGCCTGTGAGGACAAGTTGTTTTAGCATTGACTTCCATGTATTTGTATATAACATGCCTGTGAGGGAGCTGTCTTGTACCAGTATGACATGCCTGTGAAAGACCTGCTGGTTGGCACTGGGTTCCATGCATGCGTACAGTAAGATGAATCCAAGGAACAGCTTAACCTGGCGATGGCTTACCTTTGGATGTATGGTACATGCCTAGAAAGATGAGCTGGCTGCCGCTAGGCACTGCACCTGTACGGTAGGGTGCCTGGAGCAGAAGGCTGGTTCGGGTCTGTAACAGGTAATTTAAGAAAATATCACACTGCGTGTGTTGTCACTTAACAGTAAAACCCGAGCAGAAGGAGTTAAATATATTTAGTTACATGAAAACTCAGTGCACAACGGTCCCTCTAGGCGCTCTAAAGCAGCCACTAATCTGGCAGCATGCCACGTGCAAAAAAGCTGGTTCGGCTTACACGGGCTGGTGTTTATGGAGCCTTGTATCAGAAGCTCTGTGCACCAGACCCCTCTTGGCCCCAGCAGAAAGGGCTACTGGGCTGTAACAAAACAAACACTGTGATTTAAAGGGTTCTGCACAATTGCACCCTTTCTGCTTCTCCACAAGTCCACTGGGTTAAACATTACACAGTGATAAACAAAGGCTGTATTCCTTCAAGCGGTGTTAAGATTCTTAAACCGATAGCATTTTTAAGGCGAGTCATCTGAAAAAAAGCACCGAATATTAAAAGTTTAGTCTTCGCAGTTAGATAGACAGGTTAGCATTTTTGGAAATATCACGTCCGAAAATGTAATTAAAGTCTAATTTGCATTGGCTCTATACCTAGACCAGTCTGATGAGCCCATTAACAACATTTTTACTTGGTTGCATATGAACTTGCATTTACAAACAGGCCCGGGTTGCGCATGCGCAAAATACTCGTGATTCACGCGAGAGAAAAACACGGGGCCAGGCACGAATTGATGCGCTCCTGCAAACTGCTAGTTTCACGATTCACAACGACTGTTGCAAGAGTATGTGTGACGTATACATTCTTGTTGCACTCCTGGCTTACTCGTGATGTTTAGGGGTATGCAGACTACTCTCGGTTTACCCTGGATCATTCAGTTTGCATATGCACGTGGAAAATCGTGCATTTTGCATATGCAAAAGGAGTATGTTCAAGGAGCGACAACCTGAGTGGTGTGGTACAGAAGTTAACGCCATGTTGCAAACACAAAACAAAAAGGTTTTGCTCCTCATTGATCTCGCAGAATAATTAATACACCTCTCTGCCACACACGTGAAAAAACAAATCTTTTTTTCCTACATATTCCTGGTAATATGGATGTCACTAAGCATTTTTGCGATGCGCTTCAAATAGGTTTGGCGAAGGTGGCATTGACGGGGCAGTGGGCAACATGAAAAGATGATGGCTGTGCAGGGATGAACCATTTTTTCAAAGAATACTGGTCCATAAGCAGATTCCATATATGGGACCTGTGACCAAAATGCCTGTGCACGGTCCTGTGGTGCATTCAACGTTTCTATGCGCATTAAGCTACGCGCGTAATTACGCCAAGCGTAGATAATAAAGGGTCGCTGGACGTGGCCATTTACGCACAGGGTAATGTCCTTTTGTACCTTAGAATTAACGACCAGCCCCCTGAAGTTCAACTTCAGACCTCTTGGCGCTAGGCCCGAGGTGTCCCTCGCGGCGCCCCCACGTGCTGCGGAGGGTTACGCGAGGTGCCGGGCCGCTGTCCAGGATCCGTGGGAGGGAAGGTAGGAGCCAGTTCAGTAGTTAATAATATCCCGCGCCCTAGCTCTCGACGCAGCCTGCCCCACACCTCCCTGCTTCCTTGTTGAATTCCCTTGGGGAGGAAAAAACGGCGTCTCCGGGGTGATGTCATCGGCCGGGCGGGGCCAGGCAGGTAGATAAAGTTTTGCACAAACAGGATTTGCCTGTTCTCGGAGCTCCGACTGTCCCTACCTGTCACCGGCTCGGCCAGGTAAGGTGCTGGCGCCTTGTGTTTGTAGTCAGGGGAATTGTAACAAAGCGCCGAGACGTGGGGGATCCAAGCTCTAGAAGACAGATAAGAGGGTGGGAGAGGACAAGTGAAGAAAAGGAGCGAAGAGCTAGCGATGTGGCGGGCATTCCAGAGATTAAGGGAGGCGGGTGGAAGTGGGCAGTAGGGGAGATGGGGAAATGGGGGGCAGAGGGGTGAGGATTGGGCCAGGCGAGGGGGAGGAGACAGAAGGGGAGATTTGTGGTGACGGAGCGAGGGAGGTGGAGATGGGAGAGACGGGGTGGGGGAGGGAGAATGAGGGAGACCGTAACAAGGAGGAGAGATGGAGAAACAGGTGGGGGAGGGAGACAAATAGAAGGAATTGATAAAGGCGGCATGGAGGTGGCCATTGAAAAAAAGGCGGGAAGGGGCGATGGGGTAAAGAATGGAAGAGAGCGAGGGGCAACGAAGTGTGGGAGAAAGTTTGAAAGACGAAACCGGGTGGAAGGGTCGATGGGGTAAAGAATGGAAGAGAGCGAGGGGCAGCGAAGTGAGGGAGAAAGTGTGAAAGACGAAACCGGGTGGAAGGGTCGAGCACGATGTAAATGAAAATAATACTGTTCTGTAAAGGCAGACCCGGTTCTGAGCAGCAGCAACATTAGCACACACTGCTCCCCACGGGGGGTGGAGGGAGGGCGGATGATGTGTGCTGAGGTTGACCTCAACATTGTGCCACCCGTCACCATCTCCACACTACAGGTTACGCGGGTCGCTATTCTCATCCGTGGGTTACCCTACTATTACAGTCTACCTTGCCAAGTGAAAGATCCTGTATCACCCCACTCCAGGTTTTGCTTCCCCCCCATCACTACGCTAACTCCATCTGAGAGGCCTCGCACCCTACCCCCACCACACACACACCATTCCCGCTTTACCCTCAGGCTGCACCCCTTCATTTATTCCATTCCTGCTCTGCCGTCAGATGAGAAACCCTGCATCCACCCTGATCCTTTTCTACCTCAAGCTGCGAAACACTGCATTATTACTGTCCCTACTCTACCTCAGGCTGAGAGACCCTGCATCACCCCATCACTGCCCAACCTCCACGAACAGGGTCTGCATCGTTCCTGTCTCTACTCTTCCTCCAGCCGAGAGACCCTGTACATACCTCATTCCTGCGCTACCTCCAATTGATTAACCCTGCACCATCCCTGTTTCTTCTTTACATCAAGGCAAGAAACCCTGCACCTGCCCGACTCATTCTCTACCTCAAGCTGAGTACCCCACCATTAGCCAATACCTGCTCTACCTCCAGCTGGAAGACCCGCACCACCCCCATACCTACTCTACTTCCAGCTGAGAGAACCTGCTTCACTCCCATACCTAGTATACTTCCAGCCGAGAGACCCGACATCAGCCCAGTCCTGCTGTACCTCCAGCTGAAAGACCCTGCATCATTCCTGTCCCTACTCTACCACCAGCTGAGAGACCCTGCATCATCCCATTACTGCTCTACTCCCAGCTGAGAGTCCCATGCACTGCATCTCATTCCCACACAACCTCCTTGCTTTACTTCCCATTTCAGCTCTACCTACAGCTGAGAGGCCCTGTACCCCTTCCTTTCCCACTCTGTCGTCAACTGAGAGACCCTGCTCCACTTCCCCTCCCATGTCCACCTTCAGCTCAGGAGCCCTGCATCATCTCCCAGCTTTTTATACCAAGCACCGCACGTGACCTCCCTTCTAAGTATATTTCCCAGGTGAATTGCATGAGACCATATGCCCACCTCATCAAAGATACCTCCTGGGAGGAGCGTAGGGCAATTGCTGTTCAGTTATGAAAAAGAAGCTGTCTGGCATTTTTTTCCTAATGTCCTAAATGTTTTTTGTGTTCACTTCAATCGTTGGAGCCTAGTAGGATGAGTGCCTAATGGGCGATCGTGATCACGGTGTTCAGATGCTTCACTACTCATTGTTCATGACATCTTTTCACTCGGCCTTGCATTAAAGTCCCAAAGGTGCATGTAGTATAAGCAAGCAAAAGGTCGGATCTTGTACCAAACTACCCAGCTGTGTGCCAAGAGTTAAGATATTGGTTATAAGGGAACCTATACTCTGTATGTATAGAATGGAACTTGTGTAGCGCAAGCGTTGATAGAAGGCAACGAGTGCTTAGCAAGGTCGGGAAACCTGTGGCGCGATTCAAGAGCGTTAACAAGTGATTGATAGTTGTGGGATGTAGATGATCATTGAGAATGATACTTCGTGGGTGGTAGGTGATTGTAGAGATTGATATTTTATGGGTGGGAGATGACCATAAAGATTGATAGTTGTGGTTTGGTGATGATCATACAGATTGATAGTTCGTTGGTGGTAGATGATTGTAGAGATTGATAGTTCATGGGTGGTAGATGATCGTAGCGATTGATAGTTGGTGGGTGGTAGATGATCACAGAGATTAATAGCTGGTGCGTGGTAGATGATTGTAGAGATTGGTAGTTGGTGGATGGTTGATGATCATGGGTCTTAAAGATGAGCCTTTGTGTGTTTTCTGAATTGCTGGCGGGTGGTGGCATTTCTTGATGTTGATTTTAGCACAGAAGATCTGTCCGTGGGTTTCTCTTTTTTTTTTTTTTTTATAAAGTTTTTTTCTTTTGTGTTTCTAGTCTGGTTATGCTCAGGCTTCTGGTGTGGCTTGTCCTTCTGAAGTGGTTAACTTCTTGGTCAAGTATGCTGTTTTTGGTATCCTTGTTAGTGATGCATCTGGTCTTGAAGATGATGTCATCTCCTTTCCTAAGGTGTGTGAGAGTGCAACTGAACAAGTAGAAGTACAAGTGAACACAACAAAGGCGGCCTATAGTGTACAAGTTCCGGTCACAAAGTATAGTGCACATTTTATGCATCAATAACCGAAAATGAAAACATCCAGCCTGAACACCTTAAACACACTAATTCTGCAGTAGGTGTAGGGATTCTCAACAGAACCCGACTGAGAGTGACGCTGTTAAGATAAAGCGAGGAACACAATATATATTTTTTTACTATAAAACTAGAAGTTTTTGCATAATATTTAATGAGGAGGTATTTTATCCATGGTGTCATCTTAGGATGTCTTCCAATAAATGAGGTCACAAGACCAGTAGTGATGGGACATCCTTCTTCTTAAACGAGGCGCTAGGTAGAGCTCTTCAAAGGTGCTGATGTTTGAACCCAAACATTGAAGGATGCTGCCTTGTCTTCCCTCAGCATCTTCCTATGGTGTTCCCTCCAAAGATAACCAGTGGCTCATTGCCACCAAGGATAAGGCAGCAAACTTCCACCTCCAGGCACTACACTAGGCACCTTGAAGGTGCAGTTGAGGTATCCGCTTCCAGGGACCTGCTGGTGACCCACTCCCCCCAACCCCCCTCCCCCCAGTGCATCGACCTGTGTCCCAAGGCATACAGCCTTGTTCCATTGGTACCCAAATACCCTTCTGGGACAGGGTGCCAATGGTAGCCAGGCGATCATATTAGAGGCTCCGTGTCTGCAGGGCCACATTGCTCTTGGGTGTCGGGTGGTGCTGTGGCTTTGCTGCTGCTGTGTTGATTCTTCTCGGTTAGTCGGGCACCATCTGATATTCTGTTGGATGTGGGCTGAACTCCAAGTCACCTTGAAATGCAAATATAAACATTATGGCAGTTTATGTGTGAGCTGGATCGACTGGTTAAGTGTCAGATGACTGTGTGATAATCCTGCAGCATTGGCTTCAATTTGGGGAATACATTTATTGAGACTAACATATAGACGATTTAGGCTGATTTTATAGTACTTTAGACCAAGGAGATGCATAGTCAGCACTATTCTTATTATAATTAAAAGCCATATTTACCTTACTGTTACTTATTTTAATTTCCCTTGATGATTAGAATGTATTTTCAGGTCTAGCCTACCAGACAGCGCATGATATCTAGTTGCAAAAGACCTACTGTCAGCTTAGAAAGAATGTACGGTGGGTTTAAAGCCAAGGCCACTGGAATTATGCAGCAGGATGGACTAAATTATGCAGCAAAAAAAGGCAATTTGTGCAAAGGAATGCGCCACGGTTTGTGATAGTATTACTTAATTATTTTGTAATTTTTATATATGGTATCACTGAACCAATTTGTCCAATTGAACACTCAAATACAGCAATAAGCAATTGAAAGATGAGCAGTCAACCTTTGCGAAGTGCGTTCCACTACGCACGGAACACGTGTCGCCACATTTTTAGTAACCTGTGATCTGTTTGAATTGGAAGCAAATTGTTTAGGTTAACTTCTACAGATTATACAGCAGATAATGGATTATGCTGCGATTGCGGTAAATTCATAATTATGAAGAAAACGCTGTGGCTATAGAAACATTTAATTCAAGTGGCCCTGCTTAAAGCCCACCCATTGCTTACAATTGGTTGACTTTATTGTCACGCTCGCTTGCTTCTTAGTCGATTGGTTGCCTTGGGACATAGCCTCTTTTCTTCAGGAAAGCAGAAGCTAAATTCTGGCAGGGTGAAGAATTACTTGATTCCCCCTGCCAAAAAACAACAAGCATTTGCGATGCAATAGGTCTCGCATTAGTTAAATGTAGAGCTATTGGCTTTGCAAATGGAAAAGAAATGCGGCGTCTGCATGCCTTTGTTTTTCTATTTATTTATTATTGTAGCAATCGCGGCACGCTGTGCTTTAGCTTAATATGTTTAAATGTTAAGTGCTGCGTGCTGCGATTGCTATAAAAGTAGGTACACTGAAAAGAAATTTGGCGTCTGCCTGTCTTTGTTTTTCTATTTATTTACTATTGTAGCAATCGTGGCAAGCCGCGCTTTAGCCTGCTATGTTTAGAAGTAAAGCGCGGCGTGCTGCGATTGCTATAAAAGTAAATAAATGGAAAAGAAATGTGGCGTCCACCCGCCTTTGTTTTTTTATTTATTGACTTTTGTAGCAATGGCGGCACGCCATGCTTTAGCTTTAGATGTTTAAAGCTAAAGCGCGTCGTGCCGCCATTGCCACAAAAGTCATTAAATAGAAACAAAAGTTGTACGGCCGCCATATTTTTTGAAAATGTATTTACTTTTGTAACAATCGCGGTACTCTGCGCTTTATCTTAAGATGTTTAAAACTAAAGCGTGGCGTGCCGTGACTGCTACAAAAGTAAACAAGCACTGCAAAGAAAACCAGGAAGGACAGCAGCAATAATGTGAGGGGGGAGGCAACAGATGGCCAGAGATGGCCAACCAAAAGAAACAACCAGTGATGTCCCAGGAACCAAGCACCCAAAGGTGGGACAGACGGATACTATTGACCAACCACAGTAAGGGAATTTCCAAATGGCAGGCCAACCAACCAGAAGCGCTGGCCGGAGCTTAAAGTCCATATTCTGAATACAACCTGTCTCTAAGAGACAGCGCAAGCGCTGCCTAGACAAGACCTAAAAATAGGTAAGAGGCTTGCCTGCTGCTGGGCCCAAAGCCGTATGCAATATTACTGGGCAGAATTACCATACAGTAAAATTGGGTCCAGGTTTCCCAACATCCGGAAAATTGGATGTGGAAACATCGGCCCACTCAATACCAGGAGGTGTGGAATTCCATATGGTAATTCCTCTCTGCCTGACACATACACAGGGCCTCAAAAAGTTTTATAAACTTTTATAAATTGTGATGGCTGGTTGAGGATGGTTTCTCGGATTATGTAGTTTGGTATTTTTATTGATATTAACTCATTGAGCAGCACGTGACTTTTGCAGTATGCTTATATGGTTATGTTTAATCACGGATAAACAATGAATAATTAAATGCAATAAATGTCCTTTTCTGTTCTATGGAGTGCTTCCAGAAAACACTGCAGCAATGTCTATAAATCCTCCCTCCGCTGGGGCTCTGCCTTACTATGTTTATGGGCCCCCATTGCAAGAATATAAATGAGTTCCTTGAAGCGAGTCTCTCCAAAGTCAAGATAATATCAACTATTCTTACCCAAAGTTAATCCTCAAATGAAGGATTCAGGAGTAGATGTGTAACTATTCAAGGGAAAGGGCAGGTCAAAGGAGCAGGAGTGGACCGTGGACTGCCTGAGCTCTGTTTTTACTCCATACCTGGGATGTGTGCACCTGTGTGTACCTGTGTGTACCGGATCGAAGGTATGGTTTTCGGCTCCCTTCCATAGCCTTTGGAGCATAGGCAACTGGCAGGAATGGCACAAGATTTTTCAGGCAGAGAAAATAATTTTGCCAGCTGCATTGCTCCCCTTTTCATGATAAGATGCCAGGTTCAGGCTTTGCTTTTTCCTGTAATTTCCGCGCCCCCACTGAGTGCTATACCTCGCCTTCAGGGAACACCGTCCATGGCAGCTGCGGGCATTATACAATATTATATGTATGTATAATGCAGCTGCATGTATACTGCAGGACTGTGCTACAGTGAGTATAATCTGTACGATGCCAGCTGTTTGTATATGGGAACACTACACTGCGATATAGATAATATTATATGCACGTATACTTCAGCTGTGTGTATATTGCTGCACTGTGCTACAGTCCGCATTATATGCATCACATCCACTGTGACTATACTGCAACATTCTACACTGTGCCACAAACAACAATATATGCATGTATACTGCAGCTGTGTGTATACTGCTGCACTGAACTACAGTCAGCATTATATGCATCACATCCACTGTGTGTATATTGCAGCACTCTACACTGTGCCACAAACCATATTATATGCATGTATACTGCAGCTGTGTGTATACTGCTGCACTGGGCTACAGTCCGCATTATATGCATCACATCCACGGTGTGTATACTGCAGCACTCTACACTGTGCCACAAACAATATTATATGCATGTATACTGCAGCTGTGTGTATATTGCTGCACTGTGCTACAGTCCGCATTATATGTATCACATCCACTGTGACTATACTGCAGCATTCTACACTGTGCCACAAACAACAATATATGCATGTATACTGCAGCTGTGTGTATACTGCTGCACTGTACTACAGTCAGCATTATATGTATCACATCCACTGTGTGTGTATTGCAGCACTCTACACTGTGCCACAAACAATATTATATGCATGTATACTGCAGCTGTGTGTATACTGCTGCACTGGGCTACAGTCCGCATTATATGCATCACATCCACTGTGTGCATACTGCAACTCTCCACACTGTGCCACAAACAATATTATATACATGTATACTGCAGCTGTGTGTATACTGCAACACTCTACACTGTGCTACAGACCGTATTATATGCATGTATACTGCAGCTGTGTGTATACTGCTGCACTGGGCTACAGTCCGCATTATATGCATCACATCCACTGTGTGTATACTGATGCACAGTGCCACATTACGCATTATATGCCTCACACCCACTGTGTGTATACTGCAGCTCTCTACACTGTGCCACAAACAATATTATATGCATGTATACTGCAGCTGTGTGTATACTGCTGCACTGTACTACAGTCCGCATTATATGTATCACATCCACTGTGTGTATATTGCAGCATTCTACACTGTGCCACAAACAATATTATATACATGTATACTGCAGCTGTGTGTATACTGCTGCACTGTGCTACAGTCAGCATTATATGTATCACATCCACTGTGTGTATGCTGAAGCACTCTACACTGTGCCACAAACCATATTATATACATGTATACTGCAGCTGTGTGTATACTGCTGCACTGGGCTACAGTCCGCATTATATGCATCACATCCACTGTGTGTATACTGCAGCACTCTACACTGTGCCACAAACAATATTATATGCATGTATACTGCAGCTGTGTGTATACTGCTGCACTGTGCTACAGTCAGCATTATATGTATCACATCCACTGTGTGTATACTGCAGCACTCTACACTGTGCCACAAACAATATTATATACATGTATACTGCAGCTGTGTATACTGATGCACTGTGCTACAGTCAGCATTGTATGTATCACATCCACTGTGTGTATACTGCAGCACTCTACACTGTGCCACAAACAATATATGCATGTATACTTCAGCTGTGTGTATACTGCTACACTGTACTACAGTCAGCATTATATGCCTCACACCCACTGTGTGTATACTGAAGCACTCTACACTGTGCTACAGCCAGTATTATCTGTATCCCATCCAGTCTATGTATATTGCAGGACTTAGCACTATGCTGCAGTCAGTATTATATGTACCACACCAGTGTGTATACTGCAGCACTCTACACTGTGATACAAACAGTATAATCTGTATACATATTGCAGGTGTGTACTGCAGCCCTGTACTCTGTGCTTCAGTCAGTACTCCTGGTATCACCCCCACTCTCTGTGTATTATATGCTACAGTCATTATAATCTTTATTACACCTGTCACTAATTGCTGCAGTCAGCATATTCTATGAAACACCAGTCATCTGCATACTGCAGTATTTTACTGGAGTCAGATAATCTGTATCACCTTTGCTCCCACTTTAGCTGGATACTGTAGTTGGGATCTTTTGATGCTATGGTTGGCATCACTACACATTGCAGTTGTGATTGTTGTAGCTGGCATTGATGCATGTTGGACTTTAGAATAACTGCATTCTGCAGTTGTGCTCACTGGACGCTGTGAGATATGGTAACTGGATGCTGGAGTCTGAATCTCTGCAGACTAAAGTTGGAACCACTGAATACTGTAGTTGAGAAAACTGTAAGCTGTAGTCGAAAGTGCTGTGGCTGGGTTCGCTGCATGCTGTAGTTTAGTTCGCTGCATGCTGTAGTTTAGTTCGCTGCATGCTGTAGTTTAGTTCGCTGCATGCTGTAGTTTAGTTCGCTGCATGCTGTAGTTTAGTTCGCTGCATGCTGTAGTTTAGTTCGCTGCATGCTGTAGTTTAGTTCGCTGCGTGCTGTAGTTTAGTTTGCTGCGTGCTGTAGTTTAGTTTGCTGCGTGCTGTAGTTTAGTTTGCTGCGTGCTGTAGTTTAGTTTGCTGCGTGCTGTAGTTGAGATGCTGCGTGCTGTAGTTGAGATTGCTGCGTGCTGTAGTTGAGATTGCTGCGTGCTGTAGTTGAGAGCGCTGCGTGCTGTAGTTTAGAGCGCTGCGTGCTGTAGTTTCGATCTTTTGATGCATAGATTGGTGTGCAGGATGTTCTTGTGAGGATTGCTGGATGCTGTAGGGTTTCACTAGATGGTGTAGCGAATAACAGGATATTGTAATTGGCATCTCCACATTCTGCAGCTGCATCATGGAGACTGCAATGGATCGCTTCATGCTGTCACTGGATCTCTACATGTATTAGTTGGACCGCTTAATTCTGAAGTTAGAATCACTGTGCTCTGTACTTGTGATCACTGGATGCTGCAGATGGAATAGTGGAATCCATAGTTTGGATCTATGCAATCACAGGATTTTACAGTTAAGAAAACTGCATGCTGTCGATTGGATCGGTGCATGCTGTAGCTTAGATTGAAGCATGCTATAGGCGCAATCGCTGCATGCTGTAGTTTGGATTGGCGCACGCTGTAGCTTAGATAGCTGGATATGGTCGATGGGATTGCTGCATGCTGTAGTTTGGATTGAAGCATGCTGTAGGCGCAATCGCTGCATGCTGTAGTTTGGATTGATGAATGCTGTAGCTTAGACAGCTGGATACGGGCGATTGGATCGCTGCATGTTGTAGTTTAGATTGAAGCATGCTGTAGGCGCAATCGCTGCATGCTGTAGTTTGGATTGTTGCATGCTGTAGCTTAGACAGCTGAATACTGTAGTTGGAATCCCATAATGCTACACTTGGGATCACTTCATACCGTTGTTGGGTTTGCTATAGGTGCAATCACTGCATGCTGTAGTTTGGATTGACACATGCTGTAGCTTGGATTGACGCATGATGTAGCTTGGATTGACGCATGCTGTAGCTTGGATTGACGCATGCTGTAGCTTGGATTGACGCATGCTGTAGCTTGGATTGACCCATGCTGTAGCTTGGATTGACCCATGCTGTAGCTTGGATTGACCCATGCTGTAGCTTGGATTGACCCATGCTGTAGCTTGGATTGACCCATGCTGTAGTTTGGATTGACCCATGCTGTAGTTTGGATTGACCCATGCTGTAGTTTGGATTGACCCATGCTGTAGTTTGGATTGACCCATGCTGTAGCTTGGATTGACGCATGCTGTAGCTTGGATTGACGCGTGCTGTAGCTTGGATTGACGCGTGCTGTAGCTTGGATTGACGCGTGCTGTAGCTTGGATTGACGCGTGCTGTAGCTTGGATTGACGCGTGCTGTAGCTTGGATTGACGCGTGCTGTAGCTTGGATTGACGCGTGCTGTAGCTTGGATTGACGCGTGCTGTAGCTTGGATTGACGCGTGCTGTAGCTTGGATTGACGCGTGCTGTAGCTTGGATTGACGCGTGCTGTAGCTTGGATTGACGCGTGCTGTAGCTTGGATTGACGCGTGCTGTAGCTTGGATTGACGCGTGCTGTAGCTTGGATTGACGCGTGCTGTAGCTTGGATTGACGCGTGCTGTAGCTTGGATTGACCCGTGCTGTAGCTTGGATTGACCCGTGCTGTAGTTTGGATTGACCCGTGCTGTAGTTTGGATTGACCCGTGCTGTAGTTTGGATTGACCCGTGCTGTAGTTTGGATTGACCCGTGCTGTAGTTTGGATTGACCCGTGCTGTAGTTTGGATTGACCCGTGCTGTAGTTTGGATTGACCCGTGCTGTAGTTTGGATTGACCCGTGCTGTAGTTTGGATTGACCCGTGCTGTAGTTTGGATTGACCCGTGCTGTAGTTTGGATTGACCCGTGCTGTAGTTTGGATTGACCCGTGCTGTAGTTTGGATTGACCCGTGCTGTAGTTTGGATTGACCCGTGCTGTAGTTTGGATTGACCCGTGCTGTAGTTTGGATTGACCCGTGCTGTAGTTTGGATTGACCCGTGCTGTAGTTTGGATAGACCCGTGCTGTAGTTTGGATCGACCCGTGCTGTAGTTTGGATCGACCCGTGCTGTAGTTTGGATCGACCCGTGCTGTAGTTTGGATCGACGCGTGCTGTAGTTTGGATCGCTGCGTGCTGTAGTTTGGATCGCTGCGTGCTGTAGTTTGGATCGCTGCGTGCTGTAGTTTGGATCGCTGCGTGCTGTAGTTTGGATCGCTGCGTGCTGTAGTTTGGATCGCTGCGTGCTGTAGTTTGGATCGCTGCGTGCTGTAGTTTGGATCGCTGCGTGCTGTAGTTTGGATCGCTGCGTGCTGTAGTTTGGATCGCTGCGTGCTGTAGTTTGGATCGCTGCGTGCTGTAGTTTGGATCGCTGCGTGCTGTAGTTTGGATCGCTGCGTGCTGTAGTTTGGATCGCTGCGTGCTGTAGTTTGGATCGCTGCATGCTGTAGTTTGGATCGCTGCATGCCGTAGTTTGGATTGGATCGCTGCGTGCCGTAGTTTGGATTGGATCGCTGCGTGCTGTAGATTGGATTGCTGGATGCTATTGCTTGGATTGACGCACGCTGTAGCTTAGACAGCTGGATACTGTAGTTGGAATCCCTTAATGCAATACTTGGGATCGCTTCATACCGTAGTTCGGTTAGCTGTAGGTGCAGTCGCTGCATGCTGTAGTTTAGACGTCTGCACACTGCGGTTTAGATAAGTTGATACTGCAGTTTCCTGAGCTAAATGCTGGTATTGGCATCGCTGGAAACTGGTGAGTTGCTGGTTGCTGTAATGGATAGCAGGATACTGTAATTGGGATCACCACATACTGCAGTTGGATCGTGGGTGCAGTAACGGATCACTAGATGCTGTTGTTGGAATCATAACCTGCTGTAGTTGGATCACTGGATGCTGTATTTGGGATCACTGGATCCCTGGACAGCTGCATGCTGTCATTGGCATTGCTTAAGGGTCATCTTGGATCCCTGCAATCTATAGCTGGGATCCCTGGATGCTGTGGTTGGGTTCTCTGCACTCTGTTGTTGGATTGCTGGGCGCTGTAGCTGGGATCCCTGGATGCTCTGGTTGGGTTCTCTGCACTCTGTTGTTGGATTGCTGGGCGCTGTAGCTGGGATCCCTGGATGCTCTGGTTGGGTTCTCTGCACTCTGTCGTTGGATTGCTGGGCACTGGCTGGGATCACTGGATGCTGTGGTTGGGTTCTCTGCATGCTGTCGTTGGATTGCTGGGTGCTGTAGCTGGGATTCCTGGATGCTGTGATTGGGTTCTCTGCACGCTGTAGTGGGATTGCTAGGAGCTGTAGCTGGGATCACTGGATGCTGTGGTTGGGTTTTCTGCACGCTGTAGTGGGATTACTGTGTGCTGTAGCTGGGATCACTGGATGCTGTGGTTAGGTTCTCTGCACGCTGTAGTGGGATTGCTGGGTGCTGTAGCTGGGATCACTGGATGCTGTGGTTGGGTTCTCTGTATGCTGTAGTGGGATTGCTGGGAGCTGTAGCTAGGATCCCTGGACGCTGTGTGGGGTCTCTGCATGCTGTAGTTGCATTGCTGGGTGCTGTAGCTGGGATCGTTGGTTGCTGTAGTTGGATTGCTGGGTGCTGTAGTTGGGATTGTTGGTTGCTGTAGTTGGGGACTCTGTATGCTGAAGTTCAGCTCACTGATGGCTTTATTTAGGACTGGTGAATACTGTAGTACAGATCGCTGGACTCTATAGTTTAAATAGACTCTATAGTTTAAATATTTGCAGGGGAGGATAATTTTTTCTGAAATGCACAAAATCCGCTTGTGAGCAGATTTTGTGCACAGAACACATACCCAGTGGGTTTTGGGGAAGTGTTCTGCCACATAATTCTGCAAACATTTGCTATTTCCCAGTTTTAGGCCATCTCTTGAATGTTCACAAAGTTTTGTGTTTCATGAGTGTTATTTGATTAATTGTTATGTCTGGCTTGACAGCACAGTTGTTGGCATACCGTATGTGATCATCAGGAAAAGACCATTAAGAAAAAATACTGTGGCCCGGATTCAAAACTGCATTTTCTAATATGTAAAGTGGTCCTACTTACTTACTACAAAATGCAATTCATACCTTCACCTCGCCTAACTCTTTTCTTTAGGGAGATCTTCAGAAATATAAGTTTACTACTATAGGAGGGACCAGGGGGAGTGGCTGGATAAGTGGGCATACTTACTATTAAATGGGAGGGGTTTAGAGAAGGAGGAGGGGTTTAAAGAGGGGTTTAGGGAGGGATATGCACCCTCCCACAAATAAATAAGCCCATTCCTGTTCACAAACAGCACATTGAAAGTTACTTCAGCCAAACAGGACCCAAAACTGAAGCAGATGTACTCCATCTCTGAGCTTGAGTAAGTCCATTAGCACCACAGATGTCCAACCACTGGTACTGCAACACCCTCCCGTAGACCATAATAGAGGTAGGGACTTAAGATAACATTTCAAGTGCTGATACGATAGTAGGCAGCAGTGAAGTGGACAAAAGATCATCCTTGTAGGTCCTCTTAGAAAGGATAACATATTGTTTAAAAGGGCTAATATTTAGTTTTGCCAACTGTGATTGTGTATATTTGCAAGTTCATGAATGTATGCTTCATGGTTGCCTTATGGGAAAGCTTATGTTTAGTTCAGTAGGTCTGAGGTGGTTATGGTGTCAAGCCAGTGATAAACATATAGGCCTGAATGGTTAATTGGGAAAATTATGTCAGATGCCATAGGTCTCATCTCTATTTGTTAAAAGTTGTGAAAAATGCAGTTGGCCTCACTCATTGTGAAAAACACGTTAAACCCAATAAGCATTAAAGGGTGGATTGGTGTGACACTGTGTTGAAGTCTGCAGACTGATATTTGTGTTGGTTACCCCCTTTTAAGAAAGACTGGGGGTATGTAACTTGCACTTTGGTAATCTCTGCCAGGTGCTCATAGGAGGGCCTGACAGGTTTAGTTGTTTGCCAGACCATGTCATCAAAAACATCATAAAAATACATACATTTTCATATACATACATAGATGGGGTTTTAGCTTTGCCCTATTCTGCCAGTGGTCTGAGTGTCATTCACATTCTGCTTCTGCTCATGACACATGGGGTAGTGGGTCAGCTTACTTCAGCCATTCAATCAATTGCCCTGTAAGTGACGGCATTTTGAATGATCGCATGTGCCCATCCCCCTGAAAAAGAGTGTGCTTTAGTGCAAGGGATGGTGGACCAGTGCTTTAGTTTTCCATTTCTCCTTTTATTATTTCCTTTTCGTTTTATTGTGTTTTCGTTTTGAGCGTCTTGCATCTCTCCATTTAGTGCTACCCGACACTCACTTGCCACTTCAGATGCATTGTGTTGCATCCCGTGTGGCCACGGGATGCATATCTCAGAATGTATAGTCCATAGTCTATCATTGTTTTACCCTTACCTGGCTACCATTTTAGATGCGTTATGTCAGCGATTTTGGATCTGTACAACAATGATGCACAATACATTACACTATTCCAAGATGTCCGCCCAGTGTGATGTTTATAGAGCGGTCACGTTGGATTGGTATTGTGAATAGTGTATCATTGTGGTACTTATTGCCCCAGGTGGCCAACACATTGCTTCTGAACATGGTAGCTGTATTGTAACTTTGAAGCAGCAACCATACACTATGTATAGTACTAATGCATCATAGCCACCCGCTGCTGTCTTAAATGTTATTTTCTAGTGCAGGCATATGCCTGCTATGGGGCAGATTTTCATTGTTTTTGAGTTTGTGTGTGTGCTTTATTGTGGATGGGTTTGTGGAAGACTGAATCAGTGAGTAAATGAATGAATGCATGATTTGTAGAATGATTGCCAGAGTACATGTATGATGATATATTGAGTGAGGGAAATCACCAGTGACTGAGGAAGCAATTTCAGGTGAAAGCCATACTATTGGCATTGGCCTTTCCATTGCTTGTTTTCTGTGTTTCACCCAGAAGTTAAATTGCATAAAAAACTGTTGTTTTTCACTACCGTTTTCCTAGTCCACCCCCCCCTCCCCGCCAAGAAATTGCTGAGGCGTGTTCTGCTTGCTGTATTTAGGATTAATGATGCTGTAGTTTGGATCTCTGCTCCTCATAGTTGGGGTCTCTGCTTGCTTTAGTATAGATCAGTTCCTTTCTGTAGCTGAGATGGTTGCATTCTGTAGTATGGACACCTGCATACATTGGCTTTGTGTTATTTATGCTAAAGTTGTCATTACTTCATACTGTTGAGTTAATCGCTTCATCCTGCGGTTTGCATAATTGCAAACTTTATTTTGGATTTGCTGGAAGCTGTAATTGTTTGTGATCACTGCACCCTTTAGTTGTTATTACTGCCTGCTATTATTGAGATTGCTGAATGCTGTGACTGGGATCATTGCATTCTGTAGTTTGGATCATCACATGCTTCAGTATGATTTGCTTCATTACTGCATGATGCGACTTGGATCTCTGCTTGCTGTAGTTGGCATCACTGCATGCTTTAGTTTGATCTTTGCATGCTCTACCTGGGATAGCTGCATACTGTAATTGAGACGGCGGGATGCTGTAGGTTACATAGCTGGGTGTTGTAGTTTGGATCATCGCATGCTTCGGTTTGGTTTGCCTCATGCTGTAGATGGGACCACTGCATGATGTGACTTGGTTCTCTGCTTGCTGTAATTGATATCACTGCATGCTTTAGTTCTGATCTTTGCTCGCTGTGCCTGGGATAGCTGCATACTGTAGTTTAGACAGCAGAATGCTGTCGTTTACATAGCTGGGTGTTGCAGTTTGTATCATCGCATGCTTCGGTTTGGTTTGCCTCATGCTGTAGATGGGAACACTGCATGATGCGACTTGGATCTGTGCTTGCTGTAGTTGGTATCGCTGCATGCTTTAGTTTGATCTTTGCATGCTCTACCTGGTATAGCTGCATACTGTAATTTAGACAGCGGGATGCTGTAGGTTACATAGCTGGGTGTTGTAGGTTGGATCAGCTAATGCTGTAGTTTGGATCCTTGGATACTGTAGTTGACCTCGCTGGGTGGAATCATTGCTTGCTGTAGTTCTGATTGCTACACCCTGTAATCTGAATGTCTGCATTCTGTAATTGCAATTGCTGTTTGTTGTATTTTATTTATAAATCTTGTGAATGCCGTACCTTCTTGGAATACAATGCTCTAGCTGTTGTAAGCAATCTTAAATAACATATTTTTCAGTACTCTTGTGAACTGAACAATCAACACTTGGCTTCACATTTCAGCAGGTAGCAGGTTCCGTTCCTTTGTGACAGCATACGTATAGGTACAGCATACGAATAGGTATGCCCCCTAAAAGAGCCCAACCTAGTTCTAGACACTGAAAGAACAAATGTGCCATAAAAATGAAGCCTAAGAGTGGGAGCATGCACGCTACATTTTTTAGCTACTAGAGTAGGTAAAACATTGTGGACAATCCTATGGACAATAAGGCAGTGGCGGCTGGCTTGTACCGAGGGTGGTGTGGCAGGGCACAAAAAAACCAATTTGACTTACCTTAACTTGCCACGCGATGTTGTTCTCCCTTGGGTGTCTTCTCTTCTCCTGGAAGCTCCGGACCAGGAAAACTGCACTACCCAATCCTGACGCTGCTCTCACAGCATGAGAGCAGCCCCAGGATTGGTTTGAGCAGGCTCTCTCACCGCTGCTAAGAGCACTGGACGCCTACGCTTTCTCTAACCCAGCTGTCTAAGACAACTGGGTTAGAGAACTTTAAATGCGACTGTTTGGCTGGCCGTCCCAAGACAGCCGACCAAAGAGACATGCAAATTTTAAAGCGCACAGCTCCCTGCTGCTGCCACTCAGCAGCACAAGCCCCATCCTGTCCTGACACTTGCGGGTAGCTGAAAAATAAAATAGTAAGAAATGAACTTTATTACAATTTTTTTTTTCCAGCTCTGGGGCTTGTCGGGCGACGCTCCTCCACTCAAAGGGAGCCGCCCCTGCAATAAGGAAAGCCTTAAAAAGAATTCTATGCTTTATTGGCAGCCAATGGAGTTGCTTTAGGATAGGTGAAGTTTAGTTTAGGTAGTTGCATGCTGTAAACTGGGGTTTAGGTTGCTGCGTGTTGTAAATGGGATTGGTGTGTACTGCACTCTGACGCTCTATTTGCAGGACCACTGGAATTATATGGCAGGAGAGGGCCAAATTATGTGGCAAGAAAAGGCAAATTATGAGGTGTATTGCGGCACATTTTGTGATAGAATTCCATATTTTCTCATTTTTAGGTCTCGCCTAGCGTTGCAGCGCATGCGCTGCTCGCTCTGCGAGATCTATTGTCGTCAAGTCGATTTCGGAAGTGGAGTGGAAGCTTCGCCCATGCTTTTGATTGGCGCGATTCACACTTTATGCTAATCGCTCGCTCTCGATTTGAAGTGAGGCTTGTTTGTTCCCTCCCTGTCTCCTTTTCGGCTCGCCCATCCGGACTGGATCTTTTGCTTGCGGCGTTAGACGGTGTCCTTTAATTACTGTGTAAGCACTTTTTTTTGCCATTCGTGTAATGGCCGTTTAACATTGCGGCTGCCATTATGCTGCAAGAGGATTACATGAAATCATGTCATTGCCTCGAGCCGGGTGTCAGTGGAAGCGGCGGGTAGTGATGCCAGCACTCGGCGTCTCCCCGCTCGGGCGCATAAATACCCACAGTCTTCTTTAAGGGCTTTCGCCTACTGCGGGCAGACGTGCTTTACTCGCCATGCCTGCTTTTACTTTCAAAGACGGCATAACTTTAGCGGCCGCGCCCTTCCGTTAGTTTTTTATTTTTTTAGGCAGCGCGGCAGCTTGCTCCTTTGGGAGATTGACAAGTGCCTTGGCGCCCCTGGCGCCTCTCGGGACCTTTCTTTAATGTTTTTAGGGAAGGCCATCCCTGGAGGGCACACCGCCTCGTCAGGGGTACTATGCGCTATATAAATATAATCACAACACAATACACTACACTGTAACGCGAAGGATGTCGCCCTCGCAGTTATGGGTCGGTTCCATGACAGGGACTGTTCGCCCCTCCAGGGAGGGCAGAATGCAGCTGTCCTGTGAATTTTACAGCGAGCCGTGATCTGCCTGTGAAGCTCAGATACTGACGGCTTCCCTTAAGTGTCATCAGCATCGGCCACAGCTGCCATTTTGCTGCAAGAGGATTACATGAAATCATGTCATTGCCTCGAGCCGTGTGTCCGTGGAAGCGGCGGGTAGTGATGCCAGCACTCGGCTCGGAGATCAGAATCACTCCCCCGTATCATAATGGTTAGTGCAGAGTGGCTGCGCCTTGTTAGCACCTAGAGGGCGCCTTTTGCATCAAGCGCATAAATACCCACAGTCTTATCGACGTGTAAGCAGTAGGATACAGTGCATACCTTGTTCACTACACCCAGGGCCTGGGAGGGTCTCAACACTTTGAAATATTTTAGGGGAGGGAATTAAACCTTCAGTAAGATAGGAGAAGCCAGAAAAGACATATATAAAAATGTTTTTGCACTGCTCAAAGATCTGGGAAGAGTTAGGCCAAGAGTGAAGAAAATGAAAACTGCCAAAGCTGCACCACACCACTGTCCTGGCAGGGAGTCAAGCAACTGTGCCCCAGTAGGGTGTTGCTCACAATACTGTGTAATTTACGTAGGTAATCAAACCAAACACAGTGGGCCGGCCTTATTCATCTATTATAGATAATACACAGTCAGTGGTTCAAATGGGCAGAATCAATCAGCACAACATGCCTTCCCCCTACTTTTTGGTACAAAACGCAACTGTATCTAAAGGGTTAATGCCGACCTCGAGGTTTTTGGTAAACAAGCATTTGCAATGCAATAGGTCTCGCATTTTCGAAACTTTGACCTATTGGTATTGTAAATGACAATGCCTTTTATTACTGCCGGTTTTTTAAACCTAAATTAAAGGCATTGTCATTTACAATGCCAATAGCTCAATATCTCGCAATTGCGAGACCTATTGCATTGCAAATGCTTGTTACACTTGTTAACACTGTCTGGGCATTGGTTGCACCTCGTTAGTATCAGTGTAACACCAAAATATAGCAATAAGCAACAGAAAGTGACCAGCCAGCCTTTGGAAAGGGCCTTCCACTGCGCAGCAACAAGTGTCGCTGTGTCTTTAGTAACGTTTGAATCGTTTGAGCTAGAAACACATGTTTTTTTAATTATAATTTGCAGATTATGTAGCAGATGGTGGACTATGTGCAAATGCAGCAAATCTATAAAAATGCAAAAAAAAAAACGCTGCGGCTGCACAATTGCATAATTCCGGTGGTCCTGGCTATATGCTGTAGTTGGAATCTTGCTTCTCTTATTTTGTATCTCTGCACTGTTTGTGATCGCTGGATGCTGTTGTAGGGATCTCATCATACTGTAGTTAGGATCACTGTGCGCTGTTGTGAACACTGTACAATGCAGCTGCGTTCACTATCTACTATAGTTGCGATCGCTGTATGCTATAGTTAGTTTTTCTACCTACTGTAGCTGAGTGTCACTGCCTGAATGCTGCAAAGCGCATCGCTGGATGCTGTAGCTGGCACCTCTGATTGTTGTAGTTGGGTTCACTGCACACTGGAGTTTAGAGAGCTGGAATGCTGCTTTTTGGATTGCTGGATGCTGTAGCTAGCACCTCTGATTGTTGTAGTTGGGTTCACTTCACACTGGAGTTTTGAGAGCTGGAATGCTGTATTTGGGATTGCTGGATGCTGTAGCTGGCACTTCTGCATGCTGTAGTTGGGATCACTGCACACTAGTTTAGAGAGCTGGAATGCTGTATTTGGGATTGCTGGATGCTGTAGCTGGCACTTCTGCATGCTGTAGTTGGGATCACTGCACACTAGTTTAGAGAGCTAGAATGCTGTATTTGGGATTGCTGGATGCTCTAGATGGTTTCTCTGCATGCCTTAGACTGGATGGCTGCATGCTGTAATTTTAATCTTTGCATGCTGTAGCTGAGAGTGCTGTATTGTACATTAGACTTTAAATGGCACATTCTACATCCGATGAGGCGCTTAATTGTAATTGCATTTATAGAGCGTTTACTACCCCTAACGAGGCGTCAAAGCACTTTTGGACGAGTAGCACACCACTCTGGAACACAAAAGGTATTAGTGGTTAATTTCAGTACAGGGAAATATGAAATTGCGGTGGACATGTGAGTCTGTTAGATGGAAAAGGACAGTGGAGGGATGGAAGAGGAAAGGGTCTAGAAAGTGTTTATTTGGAGATCATAGGAGTAGGAGGAGGTGTTGAATGAGTAAAGGAGAGATGGAGGAGGAAAGAGTCTTTAGAAGTGGATTAGGGAGAGAGACAAGGTATCGGATGAGTCAAGGAGGGATACTTGAGGGAAGGGTATACAAAGGCTTGTTTGGGAGATAAGCACTTATCAGAAGGCTATCACGCTACTCTGAGGGGATACTTGCAACATTAGAGACATTTGTTTGTAAGTAGTTTGCTGTGCAATCTGTTATGTAAAGCTGTCACAAGCTGTTACACAGTCTGTAATACCACATGTCCTTAAGAGGTTATGCAGTCGGGCATCTAGGCAGTCATGCAGATGATTGTGCATGCATAATGCAGCGATCATGTGAGCATACAGCCGCCATCTGGTGATGGAGGCACCAGATATTAAATTATTGGGTAGATGCAGTAGCAAGCTGAGGCAACATCGAGCAGTGTCTGTAGAAGGAAAGTATTAGGTTAACTGAAGGAGTAGTGACTGAGTAAGATTTATAAAAGGAAAACTCAGGGAAAAAGAACCACTGGGGCTAAAGCCCAATGCCAAGCTTGTAAAAGACATTCACCTGCCAACAAGAGTTGGCAGTGCCACTCAGTTCGACTGAACGGCATAGGAGTTGGCCAGGGCATGCAGCGGTTACTGGCAGCCAGATAAATGACCGTCGACTCCACTCAGCAACTTGGCGAGCACTGGATACAGGCAGCCAGGTAAATGCCCATTGAGTCCAACAAGCAATGATAGAGGTGCAGCAGATGGCGAGCAAAGGATATAGGGAGCCAGATAAATGCCCATTGGTTCCACCCAGCAGCAAAAGAGATGCAGCACTTGGCGAGCACTGGATACAGGCAGCCAGGCAAATGCCCATTGGTTCTACCCAGCAGCGACAGAAGTGCCGTACTCGGCGAGCACTAGATACAGGATGCCAGGTAAAGGACCATTGGTTCCTACCAGCAGCAACAACCGTGCAGCACTCGGTGAGCACTGGATAGGGGCAGCCAGGTAACTGCTTATTGGTTCCACCCAGCAGAGACAAAGGTGCAGCACTCATCGAGCACTGGATAGGGGCAGCCCGGTAAATGCCCATTGGTTCCACCCAACAGTGACAGAGGTGCAGCACTCTGCAAGCACTGGATGCGGGCAGCCAGATAAATGCCCATTGAGTCCACCCAGCAGTGACAAAGGTGCAGCACTCGGCGAGCACTGGATACGGGCTGCCAGATAAATGACTATCGACTCTACCCAGCACTGACCAGTGCAGCACTTGGCGAGCACTGGATACAGGCAGCCAGGTAAATGCCCATTGAGTCCACCCAGCAGTGACAGAGGTGCAGCACCTAGCGAACACTGGATACAGAAATACCAGGTAAATCCCCAATGAATCGACCCAGCAGTGAGAGAGGTGCAGCACTTGGCGAGCACCATATACGGGCAGCCAGGTAAATGCCCTTTGGTTCCACCCAGCAGTGACAGAGGTACAGTACTCGGCGAGCACTGGATACGGGCAGCCAGGCAAATGCCCATTAATTCCACCCAGCAGCGACAGAGGTGCAGCACTTGGCGAGCACCGGATACGGGCAGCCAGATAAATGTCTATAGAGTTTACAAAGAAGTGAAAGAGAAACTCCTAGTCTATAAACAGATGCATCTGAGGCATGTTTATTGTTGAAAAGGTTGTTTGTTACTAGGCTGTTTCTGGGTGGCACAGGAGTGAAGATGGTAGACTCTTTTATTCTTAATAGCAGTGGTGTAACTTGCCCTTGCAAGACCAGGGGTTTTGGCCCAAGCCCCTTCCTTGCTGTAGTTTTGATCACTGCTTGCAGTCCTTGCCATTCCTGTACACTGTAGGTAGGTTTGCTGTGTGCTGTAGTTTGTAGATCCTCATGTTGTGATTACTGTGCACTATACCTTAGATCCCTGCGTGCTAAATTTGGAATCTCCGCGTTCTGCAGGGTAGGTTGCTGCATGCTGTCAGCTAGAACAGGACCCTGGCTAATCCTTTAATGACTTTTCCTGGAGACTGGCCCACGTGATGGCCCTAAGAGAGTCGTGGCAGCTAAGACGCAAAGGTTTACGTGCAGAAAGTCATGAGGTCTGACAAAGTATCTCAGGTAGTCTGTTGTTTATTCTGTTGAATCTCTGTTTGACTTCCACGTGTGTGCAGTGAACCTGGCCGCAACTGCACAGCATAGAGGACCAGTCACATTCTTTGGGGATCTGCCCTTTGAAACTCTGTCAAGTGTGGGCCACGCAAAGGCAGGCCCTGCATCTGTGGCTCATCTAATTAGTGGCTTCTTGCACCCTCAGAAGTCTATGTTATGTTTTGTTGTTATTGCAGGGACAGGATGAATGTATTAATTGAGCGGAAACGTCCATTAAAATATAATGGTGTTAAAATGTAACAATATCCTTGATCACACGAGTGAGCGCAGAAAGAGAGCAAAGTTGGTATGAAGGTAAAACAGAGCACAAGCCAGGGAAATCCCCCCCATATATCCTTAGTTAAAAGGGTAGTATGAAGTTAAAACAAAGAACAAGGCAGGGACATCCCAGAAATATCATTGATTAAAAAGACAAATTTTGAGAAATTTTCTTATGGCTAGGAGGGAGATGTTGCTTTACAGCCTTGTTGGCAAGTTATTCAGTGTTTCTGTTAGTTTGTTGGGTATCCTGAGACAAAACAAACTAAATTTCCATAGTTAAACTTGGACTGAATTGGGGCACTGGCTATGGGAATATAGTGTTCCTCATTAAAGTACATTAGAACCTTCTCGATGTTCTTATGTTGACCGGAGCAGGTGTTGGACAACTTTCCCACCGAGGCTCTAATGGCAAGTCGGCGTCCTTGTAGGTGCCCAGATTACACACTAAACTTGATTAAATTAGATGGAAACGTAAGTTCGACAAGGATTTCTGAGCTTGGCTAAAGCAATCGGTGAAGAAAGCAGTCTTGGCCGTCTTAACTTCTTATTCTTAAATTGCTAGTTGATATTTTTGGGTCGGGTTGGAAGGATGTCTTAATTTCCTTTTAATCTGATGTAACTTAAGTTTGTATCTAGCAAGTTCACCTACGTATCAGTTGATAATAGCGTAGTTATCTGAAACTAATTCATCTATATCGGATTATTGCCTTCTTTCAACCAGGTTTCAGTCAAAGAAATCCAGATCGTAGAAGTTGCATTGATCTACTGCTGCCTGTGTTTTTTACGGCACATCTCTGGCTACATAACATTACCTGTAGGTCATGTTCGTTCGAATGGTTTGGCAGCCACCACAATGACACTTTTACAAGGGGAACACGATGTTAAAGGTTCCACGTGAATTCTTTGATACAATTGTTTCCTTAGCAACAGTCTGGTAATAGAAGATAGTGCGATAGTGCTTGCTGTATACCTTTTCGTGTTTTTTTGGTCTTTGACTGCTCCTTACCCAGGAAAGCATGGATTTGTTGTGATTGTGCCCCATGGAGGCTGGTGGCGGTTACATTTGGGTGGAAAACAGCACAACTAGAGCGCCAGCCCGACTTCCAAAGTGACATCCGGGAGAAGACACCAAAGATGTAGTGGGAAAATCCACAGATCAGGCAAAAGTACTGTCATTAGATAAGCAAGCAAAATCACAAGTTCCAACTCAATTTTCCAGAATGTAAAGTTGGGATATGTGATGGTACCGCAATAAAAAATTATGTCTGAAGGTGGCTCAGTCCCCACAACCAGTATCAGTAAAATAGCGCGGCTGCAAATTAGGTGTGAAATTAAGCACCACACAAAAATATTCAGCCCAGAACCTGGACTGTGAATAGCAGTGGGCTTCTTCCTTCCGTCTCTTTTTTAGTCGATGGGGGTATTTAATGGTAACTGGACCGTTACGTCTCCCTAGGCATGAGTGGCTACCAGATTTAGGGCCTGACTACGATCTTGGCGGACTGGGTTACTCCATCACAAACGTGACGGATATCCCGTCCATCGGATTACAATTCCATTATATCCTATGGATCTTGTAATACAGCGGACGGGATATCCGTCACATTTGTGACAGAGTATCCTTTCCGCCAAATCTTAATCGGGCCCTTAATATGAAATGGCAGATGGTAATGTGTCTGTTGCTTCTTCATTGACTTCTCTACTGTTCCTTACATGGCCTTGTTCCAAAGAGGTTGGTCTAACCAGATATGGTAATTGGAATGATCATAGGATGCTCCTCCCCCTTTCATTGGACCCACTTCCTAAGACTTTCAATTCAAGTCTGACCTTTAGGTGAGGATACCAGATGCTATTTTGAAGTGAAAAGAGTGCAAATGGATGGAACTCCCATCTACGCCAGACACATCTTCTTGCTAGGGAGACGCCATGGCTCCTTAGCTGAGAGCTCACACAGGCCCTGGATATGAGTTTCCTCAGACGTCTGAAGGACAGGAGAGGGGACTGTGCAGAGCTAGCCTTGAACAAAGAGCCAGTCTGCTGATCCCCCTCTCCGGAAGCGAGATGGGAGACCACTGACGTGTTTCCAGCAGCCTGATGAATGTGTACAACAGAGCGCTGGAAAATGCGCCCTGTGGCCAGAGACGTCACAAATCACTGGTCCTGAGCCCTTTGATGGTGCTATAAGGCGGTTGGTGTAGCGCCTAGAGGCCGAAGATTGCTGAGGCTTTTGTACTAGCTACTGGAGTATGAGCAAGAAAATGCTTGACACGTTTTAATATTCGTGTTAAAAATTCTGCCGCGTTAATGCATTGTTGCGCCATCGCTTCTAGCGCTGGGTGTCTCCCAAAGAATGCATCTAAATGGGGAACCTGCGGGCCAGGGACTCGCGGCCTCCCCGGAAGTGTATGTTGTGCAAGAACTTCCGGTTGCATGAATGTACTGAGTCAGAAGGGCTTTTCCACAGTTTGCCATTTCTTCTAATTAGCAGCATCTTTAAGCCGCCCTGCTCTGGGGAGCGCCTCTTGTGTTATGGCCGTGAGTTTGTTTTAAGCACTGTCGCTGTGTTTTACTTTATTTGGTGGATAATAATTTAAGGAAACTTCAATGTTTATTTTTTGAAGTTGACAGCCTAGCTCCTGCGTGTGGCCGTTCGTTGTGTACATGTTTTCTGGTTCAGGGCCAGGCACGTTTTCTGGTTCAGCTGTGCCTGTGCGTGTTTAATGACTGTATGTACTGTATCATCCCCCACGTGAGTACTGGTAGCACAGCCCATTTATCAAAATGCCAGGGGTAACGGAAGTGACTTTAAGCTCCATTCACAGGGTTGACACCTTGCCCCATCAGGCCCATCCCCAGCCAATCACCTGCCTCGTTATACTGGTGCAGGGATATGGTAAGCATAAGAAGTGGAAAATTCAAATGGTGCAGGGATATGGTAAGCATAAAAAGTGGAAAATTCAAATAGGCAACAAGACTCATAGGGTCCTTGACAGTTTTTGTTCCTTCTGCTGCCTTATTTTCTCTGGAAACCTGGTGACCAAAGGGCAGTGCTAGATATACAAAAAAGTAGCCCCAAGTGAAAGTCCCGTTATGCCAGCATAATCTTGTGGAATTTTGTGTTTCTCTTGTTACACAAAATTCATGAAATTACACCGTTTTAATACAGGAACGACCAGAACGTGAGTGGCTGTTCGCTGCACTTGTATTTTTCGCACCAATATTTTAATATGAAATGTGTCCTTGCATCTAAAATGGACACAAAGGATGCTCATGTCCATAATGGACACAAGGATTATGTATTTGTATTTATTTGTAAGGAATTTGTAGGGCGCCGGAATCGCTCCCGAAGGGGTAACTCCGCGATGCAGAAGAGGAGTATGCCAGGTCAGAGCAATCAGTAACAGAAAAGTTCTGTCTTTAGGAGTATCCTAAAGAGGAGGAGATTGGTGCACTTACGCAGCTCAATGGTCAATGAGTTCCAATATTTCAGAGCCAGATAGGCAAAAGTTTTGCCCCCAGTTTGGAGTTTTCTGTAGCGGGGGACAACGAGCAGACCTTTCCCCTCTGAACAAAGAGCTCTGCCAGGAAAGTAGAGCATAAGTTTTTCCGCCAGATAGTTTGGGCTTCCACCATGAAGTGCCTTGTGGGCTAGACAGCAAATTTTAAACTTGATTCACTGGCGGATGGGAAGCCAGTAGAGATGCCTCAGCAATGGCCAGGATGAGGTTCTAGGGGGCATATTGAGAGCCAGGCGAGCTGCTGTATTCTGAATCACCTCCATTCTATTTAGGAGGGATTCGTTGGCAGATGCAAGAAGAGCGTTGCAGTAATCAAGACGGCTGATAACCAAGGCTTTAATCAGGGTTCTGCGGACTGATAGAGGAAGCATCTGGAACACTCTACGGAGAAGGCTCAGCGTGTTGTAGCAGGTGCCTGAGTTGGCCATGACTTGGTACTCCTAGTTAGAGAGGGGTCCTGTCGGACACCCAGGTTTTTAGCCATAAGCTACGGGATAGGAGCTGGGCCCAGCACTACAGGCCACCAGTCGGGGGACCAATTCGTTTGAGCGCTGATAAATAGCAGAATCTTGGTTTTGGCAGCATTTAGCTGGAGGAAACTTTCCGTCATCCAACCAGATATTGCTTGCATGCCCTCAGCGAAGAGAAGTTTGGTCGAGACTTTATCGTTATCGAAAGATAAGAGGAGTTGAGTATCATCTGCGTAGGAATAGGGAGTGAACCCATGTTATCTGATGATTTTAGCAAGGGGGATCACATACACATTAAACAGGGTAGGGCTAAGGCAGGGGCCATGGGGTACCCCTTTAGTGAGCTTCAGGGTGCGAGACCGAAAAGGACCCACGTTGACAGTTTGAGTGCGCTGGTCTAGAAAGCTTGTGAGCCATTTTAACGCCTGTCCCTGTATACCAATCTCACTCAGTCTGTGGATTAGCTTCTGGTGAGAGACAGTATCAAAGGCTGCTGTCAAATCCAGTAACACAAGCAACACTGCCTTGTTGTTATCTATGGCCAATTTGATGTAGTCTGTGACACCTATAAGGGTGGTTTCAGTAGAATGAGAAGTCTAAACCAGACTGAGAGGGATCAACATTGCCTTGAGATTCAAGATATTTTCCATAAGCTTAGTATTGATGTACCCTTCCAGAAGTTTACTCATGAGTGGGAGGAGTGAGATAGGGCGGTAGTTAGCCAACATTTCAGCGGGTACATGTGCGTTTTTCCAGATCGGTAGCACTTGTGCCGCCTTCCATTCAAGTGGAAGTATCCCTTCCCTCATAGAGGCATTTAAGATGGAGCAGATGGAGGGGGCTAGTAGCGTGGCGAGTGAGGCAAACAGATAAGCTGGCATGATGTCAAGGGGTGAATCAGATTTAGCTGTTCTCAGCATTGCTTTAACTTGAGGTATCTGCAGAGCGGGAAAATTCTCTAGGCAGGCATCCTTCATTCTCAGAGATGTTGGTGGCAGGTCAGGGTTATCCAAGGGTTTAGGGTCGTTGGGAAATTGATCGTATATTAAATTGATTTTTCCTTCAAAATGATTGGCTATATTATCACAAAACGCCTGAGGGGGAGTCTGATGGGTACAGGCAATGGGATTAGTGAAAGAGTTGAGAACTTTGTAAAGTTCTTTAGTAGAGTTGCCAGCTTGATTTAGTCTAGAGATGATGTGGTCTTTGTGCCTTTTTAATGTTCTTGTGGTAGCTTGTGAGGGCCATTTTATAAATAGTTTTCTCCTTTCCCAAGGATGCCTTTCAAACTAAAATATAAGAGTCCTTTAAACAAAACTATAATGTATAAGTGGCGAGCTTCGTTTTGCTTATTTATATCATTACACAAGTGGGAAAAAAGTTCATAGCTTAACTCCGGACATGTAGTTACATATGAAATAACATTGCTAAATAAAAGTGTATTCAAAGGGAGATCAAATTACGGTAATGAGAGGTTGCGTAATAGTGAGTCAAGCAATTACTCACATACAAAATATGAACAATCGTCCACGTCTTACAGAGACAACTAACCGTTCCTCAGCTTAGGTTGCTGTTTCGCTTTTTTCACTGTCAAGACTGAAACTGCGTCTGTTCAGCAGATAAGGCTGGAGGGCCTGGCATGGTCTGACAGTGAATAGCTGAAGCTGCAATAGAAAAGATAGTGAGTAAAAACAAAATAGGCAAGGATTCTCAAAGAACAAATCCATCGTCCGTGTTGAGACCTCCTGGTTCGATGGTCCCCAGTTTGCTTATCCAGGAAGCTTCCCATTTGAGAAGTGTAGTTTCGTAGTCTGCATCTCTTCATTTTCACGTTTTCAATGCCTTGGAACCTAATGCTCCTGCCATGATTTTTTTCATAAGCAAAAAGTCACTTATTGCAACTTGTTGTACTCTCTCTTGCGCTTCGGCATTTGTCTGATATCATGAAGTTACAGTGTGTTCTGAATATTTTTCTGTCAGTAACTGTTTGTGGTTTTCTGTCCATGTCTGCGATTTCCTTAATTTTGTATTGCTTTTAACAGGCTTTTATTTCGTAATGTTGTGATGCCTGTGAATGTGCACCCGCCCTTAGCGATGAAAGCTCTGTTTTTTCCATTTCTATAGGGGTTCGTTTGCTGCAATGGGTAAGATCTTCAACATGTGATGACGTAATTATATGCCACCCTGACAGTACTTTCGGTTTTGATTTTATTTAAGCTTCTCTCACAAACACCCGCCATTTTTCCCTACCTATGAAGTTAGCACTGGTTTGGTCCATAAGGTATTCTCCCTGAATACCAAAGCTACACTATTGAGGGAAACAAATATAAAGAATAAAATATCGAATCTAAAATATTGAAAGGAAAAGTATGGATTTTCTATATCTAAGTCCACATATATGTATGTTGAGAATATATATGTATCGTCAAGGTAGATATATGTGGATTTATGTATAGGAAATATAAACTTCCTCTATATGCACTTACAAGAATATCGTGGACAAAATATTTAAAGGTATCTCAATAGTCTTCGCCTCGATGTTCAGTAGTACAATTGGTCCATAACATATCCAGGTTGTGAGGTGGGACTTTTGCCTTCATATGTCCCTATTGAGGAACTGGTTAAAAGTGGGAGCATCCTGTTAAAATGCAGCCTGTGATTCCAAACCAATATGACGACTTACAGCCTAATAAGACGTTTCAGTGGGAGGAAATGCATTTTTGGATAAAGTGAAGATGCCACCACCCACATATATGGTCATTCTTATTTGGCTACAGACAAGGCTTGAAGGATTCTATGGGTCTGTACTGCGGGAGGGTGTGATTTCCATTCCCGATTCACGCCAAGAGTGCAGCACAGTCTACTCCAGTCAGTACTTGTATAGCACCATAAACCTAAGAAAGTATCCATGGACTTGCACATGTCCCAGTGATAGGACTAGTTGAACAGCCAGGTTTTGGTGAAAGATTTTGACATCCTTAAAATGGATGGAGGCTTGTATTATGGTCTTCCAGTGGCCCTTGTGGGTACGGGGACAAGCTTTCTTTTGAATTTTCAAGAGAACAAACACACTGGAAGAGATGGTTTTGGAGATATGCTCCTGAAATGATACAATTATACAAAAACTGATGCCTAAATTCTTGGAGAAAAAAGTAGGCTAGGGTTTGGGTCCAAGTTTGTACCTCCACTAATTAAAATTCCAAATAGACTAGTCACTGAAAACCGCTTCAGTTTTGGAAGAATTTAGTGTTGAGGAAGTTTGAGTCATCAACTCTGCTATCTTAGACATACATTGCCTAAATCTTGGCTGCAGATCTACGAAGTCTCCTTAAAAAATGATAATCAACGAAGTGTTATCTGCATATGTGAAGTAAATAAAGCCAGAAGCTCTAATGGTTTTAGCCAAGGGGGTGTGATATACAGATTAAACCAAATGGGGCTCAATGCTGAGTCCTGAGCAATTCCCCACATTGCAGATTTTTACATTTAGACTGGTAAGGAGGTAGAAGATGGATTAGAGCCACTTAACAGCAGTGTTTAATGATGGCTTCCATTAGGTGATGGAGCAAAATAGAGTGGGAGCCTGTGTCGACGGCAGCAGACAAATCCAGAAGAATAAGAATAGCAAAATTTCCAGAGTTTAGACCGAGACGGATCTCGTTCAGAACAGACGCCAAGACAGATTGAGTACTAAAGCCAGAACAAAAACCTGATTGGTGCATGTAATATTATTTTGAAAATTCCAGATAAGCAGAAAGTTTTGTGTTCACATATGATTTGAAAACTTTTGACCGCCATCTTGAAATTCCATGCTTGCCAAGGCCAAACCTGCTGGCTTTGCAAATGCTTGTTTGTATTAAGGGCCAACCAGCTATTCTGTATCCACTGCTGCACCTGTCCTCTAATTACAAGACTTTTGTATTTATTGGCAGACGTGTGCCGCCAATTCTTCCAACACAATGTAATTGCACTAAATACCAGGGCAAGCAGGCTCCCTTTGTCCTCCTCCATTGACATGTGAAGGCCTTATTGTTCACATGGTAACTTTCAAACACACCCACTATTATTAATTGGACGCTAAATGGACAAGTTGTGTTTAGTGTCACTTAGTATCAATCGCCCTGATAATCCTGTTAAAAGTAGACTTCAACCTGTTGGTGGGGAGACCTAAAGTCAAGCTGGCAACAGAGCTTTTGGAAATTCTACCTTTGTCCCTAGCCGCAAGCTGTGATAAACTACATTGATTTATAACTTTCCATGTTACGAGAGGTCCTCCGTGCTGAGTGAACCTAACCAGAGCCCTCTTGATGGCAAACCTTGACTTCTGAAACATTGTCTACACTGGCACTGAAGACAGTTATTGATAGTCTGCAAAATAAGGTTATGTGGACTCAATCAATCAGGGAATTGTAAGCGCGCTACTCACCCGTGAGGGTCTCAAGGCGCTGAGGGGGGGGGGGGAGTGTATGCAGATCCGTTCAGCCGAAGAGCCAGGTCTTGAGAGCCTTTCTGAAGGTGTCCAGGGAGGGAGCGCGTATGATGTCTGTCGGTAGTTCGTTCCAGGTCTTGGCTGCAATGTGGGAGAACGATCTTCCGCCTGCTCTGGCTCTGTGGATGCGCGGGGTTTCAGCTAGTGCGAGGTTGGCAGATCGGAGGTTTCTATTGGGTACGTGGAAGTTAATTCTGTCGTTGAGGTATTTGGGTCCGTTGTTATGTAGGCATTTGTAGGCGTGAGTGAGGATCTTGAAGGTGACTCGCTTCTCCACGGGGAGCCAGTGGAGTCTCCGCAGGTGTTGGCTGATGTGTTCGTGCCGGGGGATGCCGAGGACGAGTCTGGCCGCGGTGTTCTGTATTGTCTGAAGTTTGCAGAGTATGGACTTGTTAATGCCGGCGTAGAGAGCGTTTCCATAGTCGAGTCTGCTGGTGATAAGTGCGTGGGTGACTGTCTTCCTTGACTCCGGGGGATCCATTTGAAGGTCTTTCGAAGGATGCGGAGGGTGTTGAAGCAGCTGGAGGTGACGGCGTTGACCTGTCTGTTCACGGCGCTCAGCCAGGGGCTGGGGAGGTGGGCATGTTCTCCATGCAGGCTGTAATGCAGCCTGTATGGAGAACAGGGAAGTGCGCAAGACTGGTTTGGGCGGCCCGAGAGGGTCGACCAAACAGTTATTGTGCACTTAGGAGTGGGCAAACCACTCCTCCCCTGCCCTGTTCCGAGAGCAGAGCAGCCCCGCCCACCCGCATGCTGCAAAGCAGCAGGAAACATAAAATGACAATAACTGTAAGTTATTGTCATTTTATGTTTCTCACTTTTTAAAAGCAATGAGGCGACGCACCACCGCCATAGCGGAGGAGCCACCCCTGGTAGGTATTGAAGAATACCAGGCAGGGGGATCTTCCAAAATCTGCAAAGTTCATAGAGATCGAAAAATATCAGATAGGGGATCTTCCCAAATCTGGACAGTGGATAGCAGTGGAAGAATACTGGGCAAGGGATCGTCCCAAATCTGTTGATAGCAATTGCAGAATGTGAGACCGGGGATATTTCCAAATCGGGATAGTGGATAGTAATTAAAGTGTAACGGGCAGAAGTTCTTCCAGCGTCTGGATCATGAATAGCAATTGAAGAACCCCAGACAGGGGACCTTCCCAAATCTGGATAGTAATTGAAGTATTTGAGCAGGTAGAAGTTCTTCCAGCGCCTGGATCGGGAATAGCAATTGAAGAACAAGGGATCTTCTCAAATCTGGATATGAGATACCAGTTGAACGCCAGACAGGGCATCTTCCCAAAGCTGGATCTTGGATAGGAATTGAAGAATAGGAGACAGGGGATCTTGCAGAATCTGGATCGTTAATAAGTCTTGAATACTGAACGGGCTATCATCCCGAATCTGAATAGCGGAATGTGATTGAAGGACGCTGCACAGGAGATCTTCCAAGATCCAAAGAGCAGAAAGCGACTTAGCACGCCCGCTATCCTTCTTAATCAGAGTTAATGCAGAATGGCAAAGTGACAATGCTAGTGCCATATAAAAATCTTTAAAAAAATAAATAGTTTGACACGGCTTATGTTATGGAGGTGGCTCGCAGAGGTTTGGCAGCTCCCGGAATCATTGTTATAGCTCTGTATCAGAAAGTATGCATAATTCATATTCTGCCACCAACCTGTTAAACCAGCACATCTTGTTACAATCTGGGGGGGGGAGTGCGTGTGTGTGTGTGTCTCACAAGTTCAGTCCCTGGCGGGGGTGTGTGTGTGTGTGTGTGTCTGTGCGTGTGTGTCACAATTTCATTTCCTGGCACTCTTCAACGTTCCGAGATTGATAAAATGATTGGCAACATTGGGCAATAGATCCTCCTGTTACTGGTTACATTCATAGTCCTACATAACGGTAAGAATTATGGTAGCAGGCCCTGTATGAAACCATGTTATTACTATAGTATATGACTGAGTCAGCACGCCAGTGAGGCATGTCATAAAAATAAAATGGCATCACGCCCCCACCCTCACGAAAAAAATGGAGAGCACTGAATTAGGGTTAAAACACAGTTACACAATTTTAAAAGTTCTGGGCACTCGGCAAGGGAACTTTCCTTTGCGATGGCACCTCACTGGGTGAAACAGTGCCAAGGGTTAATGTGTCTGGAAAGTTTACTTGGTAGAACTAATGTCAACATTTAATTTGGTTAATGCTTGTAAAATATACTTGTTTAGAGTGGGAGAACAGCGTGTTCTGCCCCAGCCACCGTCTGCTTAATCCGTTGGGTGCAGTTTCCGTTGGGGCAGTCAGCAGTCCCACTCCAGCCCCTCTCTGCTGTCTACTTTGTTGCAGTCTCATTTAAGCCAGTCAGCAGTCCCTCTACAGCCACTGTCTTCTCAGCCTTCTCTGCTGCAGTCTCCTTTGGGACAGTCCGCAGTCCCTTCCCAGCCCCACCCAGTATGTTCGGTCCGCTACGCTACAGTTTCATTTGGGACAGTCCATTGTTCCCCCTCTCCCCCCCCCCCCCCCCCCACCCTTTAGGCCTATCTGCTGTGCTGCAGTCTCATTTGAGACAGTCAGCCTCTCTCCAGCCCCCGGGCTGCTCGCTATGCTGAACTTCAGTTATTTTGGGACAGTAAACAATCCCTCGCTAGCTCCTGTCTGCTCAATCTGTTGCGCTGCAGTCTGTTTTGGGACAGTCCATAGTCCCTCTTCAGCCCACATCTGCTCAGTGCGCTGGCTGCGGTCTCCTTTGAGACACCACGTGTGATTGTTGGTTCGTGATTTATATCTGTGTCTCGACTCCCTCCCTTTGGGTACCCACTGGGTGGTGTGGAAGCAATACCCTCGCCCCCAAATTCGGGCTCTTATTTTAGGTGACCACAATTTTAGGAATTAGCCATCTTAGCCATCGGGCAATGAGGAGTTACTCCCAGTAGGAGCCTTGTGTTGATTGCCGGACATTAGGCAATGTGTTTCTCGGTGACAAACATGGGGTCTTCTTGACCGTCACATTTGTCTGCTCTTCTCATTGCTCTGGATAGTTTCGTATGGATCCCACCAGAGGAGAACTGCACCGGTCTTTGACTTTCAGCCTTAATCCTTACAACAAATAAAAGGTACTAGCGCAAAATGCAATTATTTTATAAAAATATGGTTTGTGAAAGAAACTTCATTGCCTCAACAAAGTTTTTCAAGTGACCAGAGTAAAAAAGATCTATGTGGATGTATGTGCACCTTCTTCAAGTTCATTCCATATTATTGATCGCATTACAGCATCAATCCTGGCGGTCCACTTTTTAAAAACAACATATTGTATTCCTTTCATCATGGTTGACTTGTTGACCGGTGCCATCTTTGTAATACATGCCTGACCTGGCTACTGACCCCTAGGTGACGTATAATGATGATAGCAGTGGTACATCTGAGCCATCTTCCAAACATACACCGCTGTACATAGATATTTGTACATTACTTGTTGAAATCCGGATAGAAGGGATATTAAAGTGCCCTGTTATATGAATTATTTACCTTGGTTTTTTTCTAATTGTCTGAGGCATTTCATGGCAGTGAAGTAAACTTTAGGAGGAGTGAATAGGAGGGTTACGTTGGGAGCCCCAGCCTTACAAAGGGAGGAGAGATCATTAGACAGTTGGACATTCCCGTCAGCTGGCGTTGCCAGATTTGGTGCATTTCAGGCACCTTTTCTCGATACTGGAGATATCCCTCCCTGCTGGCCTGGAACACAATCTATCCGGTGCAGAATGCACACATTGTATGCTCCCCACTGTGCTCGTAGTCTTGACTAGCCTGGAACACTATTTCATGCATAATGCACATATTGTATAGGCCCCGCTGCACTCTTGACTAACCTGGAACACAATCTGTTCCGTGCATAATGCACATATTGTATCATCCCTGCTGCACTCTTGACTAGCCTGGAACACAATCTATCCTTTATAGAATGTGCGCATTGTATCTTCCCCACTGAAAGCTGTAGGTTTTTTTTTCAATCCAAAGGGCATTACTGCACTGCAGTAGCCATATGAAGTATAGAATGACCCTCTTTTCTTCCTTTTATTTGCCAGAGCTGTTTGCCTACAACAGCTAGAGAAATTGAAAAGAGCTCAAAAAGCTGACAATGACTAGCACGTCAGTTAGTTCTTCATCTCTGGGCAAAGGGTGAGCTTTTCTCTTAGAAACAGCATTCTGGCCCCTATAGTTCATGCAGATGGTGAGTTCTGTCTCGGGTTTCTTCGGGACCAACAACACAGGATTACATTTGGAACTACATGTCTCCTCCAACACCCCAAGAATTTTCCCCTACCCCCAATATCAGTCATCCCTTTCACATTATCCTGATCCTAATGCAAACCCATACCTGAGTCTTACACACCACACTGCGTGTATTTTACAGGCACCATGTTCCTATTATGCATATGGCAGGTACATCAAACAGTCAGACCAGGCACTAAGGAGACAAGACTTGGTACTGTCTATCGAAGCTGCCAGGCCTCACTCCTGTGACCATCAATCTGGTCTGGAAGCGAAACCCTCTACAAAGCCGTCATTTGTCCTGGGTATGGAGAGTCTAGCCATTCTCCTTGTTCTTTGGCTCATCAGAGGTACTACCAAAGCCCAGTTTGGAGGCAGAGCCATTTAACTTGGAAAAATCTCTGCAGCTGAACAATTTGCACTAACGTTCTGATCATGTTTAGTGGATCTTTTCACCTGTTCACAAGGGCTCTGGCATTTGTAGGACTAATGATACAGACTTTGCACTTCCAGCTCAACAATATTGATCAAGGCACAACTTAATGAACAATTGGCATTTGACTTGTTGATGTTTTCAGCCACCTTTTCTTCTCCGTTGATACAACACGTAGTCTAGAGTATTGCAGGCTGAGAATCTGGGATTTTAACAAGCTCTCCCCAAGATAAACAAAGTTGTAACATTAACTCCTATTTATGGTACCGATCAGTAGACAATAGCACCAGTTGTTTAAAGGTGTTATTGAACCATTGTCTAAGTCTGTCTCTGGATGTAAATAGGGGCCAGCCTGGAGGGAGAAGACTTTTTGCAACAAGCCTCTGGATTTCCACTGCTAGACTTGCCCATGGATAATGGGGGATGCTGGCAATGCTTTAGTAGTTTCACACTTTAGGCCATGGTTACTAGTTCAATGTTCTATTCTGATCCCTGTGCTACCAGGAGATTGCAGTCTCCAACAAGAAACATTTCTTACCTGGAGTGCTGCATCTTCAGTTGTTGTGTTTTTCAATGCTGAGCATATAATTGGCTCTTATGCCAGCATTATTTTGGAGTTTCTTTGTGTACCTTCATACTCGGGATCACTTGTTCCACATTTCCAGTAATGACTGAGGCAATAATCTCACTACCAATAGATATGTATAGCGCCTAGCTCCATTGATAGCGTAAGCAGTTGTCACACAAGGATCTACGTGTTCGAGTCTTCCTGTGCTCATTGATGCAATAGTTTTCACATAAGGAACAACCTATGGTGCCCAGTGCCAGTGACGGGCAGTAGCCATCAAACATGGAGCTACGTATAGGACCTAGCTCTCGTGAAGGATGCAGAATCCTTTACACAAAAGGGATCCCCCTACAGCACACAAGGAGCTACCTACAGTGCCTAGTGCTGTCTATGGGTCAGCAGTCTTCACAATAGGAGCTACGTACAGCACCTAGTTCAAGCGATGGAGACAGCAGTCTTCCAACGAGGAACTAATACACACCGTATCTCAGAGCGGTAAAAGCTGGAGGTTAATTCACTTTGCCATTTCACTAAAGCTTTGCATTGTGCCTTCTCCCTGACATAACAAACACTCTCTGTGCAGTCGTTGAGGGACTCCATTGTGACACTTTCAGTGTAAGACAGCAGTAATGCTGGAGTTTAGTAGCAGTGCAAGATTGCAGAAGTGCTGGACTGCATTGGCTGTGCCTTAGACCTTTTTGTGCAACATCAGTGATTAATATTCCACTCTGGACTCTGGACTTTGTGCCTAGTTAGGCTCCAGTGACCCATCTGGGAAATGAGAGTGGACGCGGATAGGCTTGTGGTGTGCAGGGATGGGGGTGTGTCTAGTGAAACATTGTCTACTGTAAACATATCTAAGAAATAGGTTACTGCGGGGATGTGGGATAACCACGAGGTCCTTTCTATTCACTACCATCACACCTTTTGTGGACATTATCTCCAATCCCGCTGCCAACGTTAATAATTTGCGAGCCTGGGGGTGTGGTGGGGGCCCCGGAGACTGTAAGAGCAAAACTACAGCAAATGCATGTGTTCAGGCTTGCCAGGTACCCTAGTTTTATTTGTTATGGTAATGTGTATCGTAGGGGAGTCCAGCATAGGATTCAGGAAGACCTGAACCATGTGTTTTTGGAATAGCTACTAATGATAGATTTGCATACAATGAAGGTCAGTGGAACTAATTTTCATATTCAGAGGTTATCCTTGAATTATGGCGTGGAATAGATCTACACCCTTGTTCATCAGGTCCACCACTTCAATCAATCAATCAATCAATCACGGCATTTATAGAGCGCGCTACTCACCCGGGAGGGTCTCAAGGCGCTGGGGGAGGGGGTAAGTTCCACTCCTCCTAAACCTGTATCAGATCCATCCTGTTCTCCTTGTCCTTCCCAATAGATGTCCATGCTTAGATTATTCCACACCACACCTGCACCCTCTGCCCAGCCATCCATCAGGCTGGAGTACAGTTATGGCTGATATCTTTGTCTGCTACATGGATAAGCTGACCACGCACATGCTGGTTACCGCCAGCCTCCCTGGTAGCTTCTCCACTTCCAGAGACTACTACAACTTTAGCCGCTGGTCACCATCTTCAGAGCCAATCACACATGAGGCCCCTAATCACCACAAGAAGAATGCTCCATCCGCCACTGAGCAGCTCTATCAACACTGGCCACATCGAAGGCAAAAGATGCCACATAGTCTTCATCTACTACAGGTGTCAACATCTCATTATCATCATTTGGGAGACTGGACCTTTTCCCTTCTAGACCAGGACTCTGGCACTCTCTCTCTCTCATTCTTAAATCAGATCAAACGCCAGTGTCCTTTCTGAAACACAGTGAAAGCCTTCCTTTTCTTGTGAGTGGTTCCTCGTCACCTTGTGATTTTATCACTCCGTCCTGCTCGGTTTGCTTAGTTGGCGCCAAGAGGCAATTAAATGTGCAGAGTGTGCCCTGCAAGTACTGAAATAAAAATTAATAGGGGGCGGTGCATTCTCTATAGCGGGTGCAGAGTGGAACGTCCTGCTACCCTTCATCCAATCTAATACACTGCATTCTCTCGTGGTTGGGCTATTGACCCCGCTGTCTGAAAACATGTCATCATACAGGGAGGCCACCCAGCTCATGGAGGCTATGATTGCCCGGAAGGCGTGGTGGCCCTGGGGTCACTGGCAGGTCAGGTAGTTGTGCAACTTGTGCTCGACCTACAGCTACCTCACTTCCGCCAGACATGGGGATGTCTCCTAAGAAACCTCCTTAGCTGTGTCCACAGCCTGGCGATGAGTCCTAGCTGAACTTCCGGCCTCCTGCTCTTTCTGTGAAGCACCATTGACTTCTCGGAAGATGACTAATGTGCTAAAAGCAGGTGTTTATGATGGCCCCCGAGTCCGGAAACGATTGGGAAGGCAGAAAGGAGGAAGGTGGGGCCGGGAAAAAGGTGGAAGGATCCAGCTTTCTCTCAGAAGAACAGTCATGGACGTGAAAGTCTAGTAGATAGCCAAGTGTGAGGCTCACTGCAAGATTTGTGGGGCAGCCAGTAACAAAGATTTCCAGAGAATTCCCCAAGCAAAATCCACGTGAACAAAAGTATGGGTTCGTAGAAGCAAAGACCTGCTGTAATTGGAGATGGGCGAAGAAATCAATGGAAACAAATGAGTGCAAATTTTGAAAACGAAAGAAACATGGCACACTTTGTTTGACCAGTGTAGGGGTAAGAACTCCGTCTTAGATTCCTTTGGACCTAGTTTAAAGAAGTCCCGAGATGTTGGATTTCCAACCAAAACATCACTACAGGCCACGGTCTGTGTTTTTGAAGATGGCTGCTTTTTGATGCAAAGATGGGAGCAACCTACAGAATGTCTGGTTCGGCGTGCTTTTCAAAATGGTGCCAAGATGTCTTGAAATTGCTTTGAATAGGTGTGGTACCTAACCATGCAGAGACAATCTCTAGGCTGCTCGGAGCACTCGCCTGGTCATATTAATGGTAACAAAGTTGCAGTCTTGATGGCAGCGGAAGGTACACCTGCAAAATCCAAACTAAGACACAATTTACTAACAGACATGCAGCAAAAAAAAGTTGCATATTGCATGTGGACGTTTTGAGACCAGTCTTTGATTTTGTGATGCTACCTCTTCACCAATAAGCCACATCACAAAAAATCCATTCACAGAGGGTCACAGACCCACCTGCCTAATGTATATTAATTGGGTGGGTAGCTATTTGTGACCCCTTGATTGACTACAAACACCATTCCTGTGATTGCATTCCCAAACGGGAGCTTAAGCAAATTTCTTAAACCAGCCGTGTTCATTAAACGAACCAGTGCTGCTTTATGAAAAAAATCCTGTTTAGTAAAACATTGGGGGAAGCTGACAGTGGTCTCAGGACCACTGTCTGTGCCCCCCTGCGGGTGCCAACATGATTCACATATTCACAAAGGGAAAGGTGGCCTGTGATTTTGCGGATGGCAAGGCTTGCAACCGCAAAAGGTCTTTCTACATTTGGCCCTAACTGGACCACTGGTTCGGATTGTCTTTTCCAGGAATCAGCTGCTCAGCCTTTTCTCCCATCTGCCCCGGTTGGAATAGGTAGATATTCCTAAACATAGACTGTTAATTTCCCACAAGTGTAAACTCGCTTGGATGAACCACCAACTCTCACTCCTCCTTCGAAATTCATATCATCAGGAAAAGGCAGACCGCTTATTACCAACCATCAATCCTACGCAGAATCAAGCCAAACCTCACAGAAGCTGGGTTTATAACTTATTTTATTTATTTAGGATGTTTGTAAACAGTCACCTTGGCCACGTCAGAGTGCTTAGAGAAAAAACATAGAGGAACTAATAAGTGGAAAATGGAGAAGAGTGTTTGAGTGCAACAGATGCGAGAAGTAGTCCTAGATTTGGTATGCCTCATTCTTTCCTCTGGATGAGGATGGCTGCAACAGAACATGGCACCCATGGAATTTCCCCTCCTATGCTATGCTTATGGTGAAGGAAAATCCACCAGTAGGTAAACTTCGGAATTTAGAGCTACCTTTAAAAGTCTTCCATATAATCCATTTCCACCAAAATCTCAATAATGGCCTTGGTGTCTCTACTGCATATGCCTTTGTCACCTCAGGGTTTCATTGGTACATCATGCTTGTTGATGAGAATGCCCATAGCGGGGTGCTGTGACATGGAGTTGCCTTGGGGGCTCAGTCCATCTAAGTTGCTTGTTGTGCATGATCTGCCTGGACCGTGAGGGCGTATACATAGAAGCTGCAAACTTAAGGTTACCTTATGACTCCAGGTCACCAGAGATGCAGTACTTCTAGTCTCAGCTGTTGTTTAACAACATAAAGCATTCTGGTAGTTGGAGTCCTGGTTCTCTTGAGTTCATCCCATTGAACCAACACACCTAAAACAATGATCCATAAAATAAAAGCCCAGGACTGGAGCACTATATCCTTGATGCCATGGAGTCACTTAATAATTTCCTGCAATCTATGTTCTTGAGAATTCAAGAGACAGTGTCGGCTTTATATTCGGGTCCGTCTGCTCAACTTTTTATTAATGGTCAGAGGTCCGATAAATTTCTACTTTACAGAGGTACTAGGCAAGGATGCCCGTTATCACCTTTACTTTTCTTACTTGCAATAGAACCTTTGTTACTGGCGATTAGAAATTCCAAAGAAATTGAAGGTCTTACTATTAACGTTCCTATTAAAACCTCTGCATACGCTGATGACGTGCTTCTCTATATTGGTAATCCAAGCTATTTAAATGTTGTGTGTTAGAAAAGAAAACTGACAGCCTTTTGTTTTCCAATGATTGTCAAACTGCTCAATTTACAGAATGCTCTAACTGTAGTAAGAGAAAGAAAAGTAAACACCATTTTCCAGGATAAGATAAGCAGCAATTAGTAAAAAGACAAACTGACATTTGACCTCTGTCCCTGAACAGACAGGAATGTGTCAAGATAAAAAAAGATTTAAAGGCATCCTTATTGCTCATTCACTTTCTGAATGAACAAAACACCTGTTCCTTTCCAGCTCAAGTTCACTCACCAGAATTAAGGTCAGCCTTGGGCATGGGCGAGCTGGGCCTAGGCCTGGGGCGCCAATATTCTGAGAAGCACAGAAGGGAGCTGCCTGACTTAATGTTATGCAAACAGCAGCTCCTCCATCCCACTTGTTCTCAATCGGGTCCAATTAAAGACTTTGTAATCAGCCCTTAATGTTCATCAGCATAATTGTTAGCACCCCATCAACACCCGCCCTCCTTTCATCTTCCTCGCACCTCCTGCCATCACACCGTACCAACCCCTCACCCCCACAACTAACACCAAGTTTTCTTTCCTCCCAGGGCGCTGTCCCAGTCAATCCGATTTAAGGCCAGCCCTGACCAGAATGGACCAGTAGATCCTAAAAATCGCTCGACCTGATAAAATCTGACTCGCCATAGCAAGTAGGAGAGTAGATTTTTCGAGGCCTGCTGTCTCTGTGACTCCCTACCCCAGTCTGTGCCTTTATACCTTAAGGGGTTTTGTCTTCTTGAGCCCACTATCTGCTTCCTTGATCGTTCCCCGGAGTATCATGAAGATGTTGAAGCTCGTGGGCAGCTCAAGCTGGTGGAACAGATGTGGTACAGGACCCAGTTCACGTGCCACAACTGTTGCCTGTGTGGTTGCCTCTGCGGAGACAGTGAAAGGCTCTGGGTGCTGCAATTATGGAGGATGCAAAGTGCCCTATGGCTGTGACTAGTCGGTCATGCAGGGGAGAGAGTTTTGGTTCTGGTAACTGTGCATAGAAATTGATTCACCAAAATGCAAGGGATATCAAACAGTTTTGACCCATTGTACCACAGTTAGCTCCTCCACAGCCTGCCATTTTTTCTTGGGAGGCAAGGGGAAGGATAAAGAGGGAAAACGAAAGAATGTTACTGGTGCTTTAAGAAACCTCTTTACTTTCTGTTCCCTCCATAGCCTTGATGGCTTCCGAGACTAGGGTAACGAGAGCAATGTCAGGGGTCTTAAAAGACAAACTGGGGTAGGAGCTGCTATCCCTCTTGAGCCTTCCTTGATGTCCATATGATGTGCATGAGTGGCTACCCTCTCCAATTTGTCATCCCCTGCCCTGAAGGTGATCAGTGCCTTTGTTGGCCAGTGGTTTAAAAGGCTGCTGGAAAATGTTACATGAGGCATCTGATAATTATCGTTGAGTATTAGACTGAGGCACCTCCACTCAGTTGCGTGAGCAACACTGGGATCAGCTTTGAGATTAGCTGAACAGCCACATGGTAAGTCTAGGATCCAGACTCCTGACAGATCTGCTGAGAGAGCTGCAGTGTAGCACAAGGAGTGACGAGATGCCACATTTTATTTATTTATTTTTATTTATAAAGTTTTATATAGCCCGACCATGACCCAAAGAGGGTATCGGAGCGCTTTACAAGAGGTCAAGAAGGAAGAAACAGTAAAACCGGTAACAATATCTAGAGACAAACAGTATGGGAGGGACCCAAAACTGAGGCAGGAGGCTATCATGAAGCCCATGCCACCCGCTACATATACATATACTTGATCATAGAAGTCCAGTACTTTACATAGATATAGGAAATGTCGCCGGCTAGTAGAGTACATGAGTCTTGGAGCACAAATGTGTTCATTAGTAGCACTTTGACTTCCTTTTTAAATAATACAGTTGAGGGGTTCAGTCTGATTGCAGGGGGGAAATGGAGTTCCAGATTCTCGGGGCAATACCCGAGAAGGCTCGCTTGTACGTTTCCTTTTTACAGAATTTCTGTGGTTTCAGCATTAAGGTGCTAGAGCTTCCAGAAGATCTACAGTCACCAGATAACTCTAGTTTTTGTGCCAGGTACATCAGGGTTTTTAAGTGTAGGACTTTATGGGTCATGCAGGCAATTTTTAACTCAATCCTTGCCTCACATGGCAGCCAATTTATTGCCCGTAGATCCGGAGTGATGTGGTTTTATCTTTTAGATCATGTGATGAGCCTTGCAGCAGAGTTAAGAGAAGTCCTTAGAGGAGCAAACAGTGATCTAGGTAGGCCACACAGGGTTGAGCTTCCATAGTCCAACCTGGAAATCACTAGGGCTTGAACAACTGATTTGATGTCGTTGAGGGGGAGGAAGGGTTTTAATTTCCTTAGGATGTTCATTTGGAAGTTGGCTCCTTTAGTGGCTGTACTGATGTGCTCCTGCATGTTCAAGTTCTTGTCAAGGGTTATTCCTAAGGATCTAGTGGAATCTATGATGTGTGGCAGGCAGTTAAGAGCTGTTAGTTGCTTCATCCATTCTCCAATATCAGAGGACTGCTTGGGTGGGGTGATTAAGAGGAATTCTGTTTTTTGAGTGTTTAGTTTGAAGTGGTTGCATGTCAGCCAGTTTTGGGTTTTTTGAAGAGTTGTGTTAAGAAAACGGATATTTTCAGAGGAAGAGATTTTCAAGTAGAGTTGGGTGTCGTTGGCATACTTGTGATAGTGGATGTTGGATAGGTTCAGAATTTCAGTTAGTGGCTCCATAAACAGGTTATCGAGGGTGGGTGAGAGCGTTGAACCCTGTGGAACCCCAAATGTGACAGGTGAAGAATTGGAAAGGGACTGATTAACCTTGATTTGTTGTGATCGATTGTGGAGGAAAGAGGTGAACCAATTCAGGACAGACCCAGATAGCCTCATCCTACTTTCCAGTAATTCTAGGAGGCTGCCATGTTTAACCGTGTCAAAAGCTGATAGGTCCAGGAAAATTAGCAGGCAGGATTCATTTTGACCCAGCATTTTTAGCGCATCATCTACTATGTGCAATAGAGCTGATTCAGTGCAATGTCCTTGTCGGAAGTCAGATTGGAATTGGTCTAACAGTTGGAATTGTTCCATGTGGTTGCCTGGTTGGATGTGAACACTCTTCTCCAGGACCTTCGCTGGCGTCGGAATGTTAGTGATTGGGCAGAAGTTGTTTAGGTCCGCCTGGTCTGCCATGGGTTTCTTCAAAATAGGAGTTACCTGTCCATACTTTAAGCAGTCGGGGATGGTGCCTTGACGTAATGAGGCATTAACTATCTTGGTCCAGGTAGGGAGTATTGACCATTTAAACTCATTGAAGAAATTCGATGGCAGGGGTTCGTTGAAGTGGTTTGAGGGTTTCAGAGCTGTGAGAATTTTGAGAATGTCACTTTCCTCATAGAATTTTAATGAGTTCCACTAGGCGTTATTTTGGGTGGAATGCCCTGAAAGAGTTGAGGGCTCAGCGATAAAAGATGTGGGGAGGTTGAGATGTGGTGAGTCTGGAAATTGCTCCATTGCTGTCATCAGTTCAGTTTCAATAATTTTTTTGTCTTTTCCAGGAAGAAGGAGGAAAAATCCTCCCAGTTTGGTTGTAGGATTGATACAGTAGGGGAAGGGTTTGATTGTCTATTCGATTATAGTTTGACCAGCTCGTATAGTTTTTTGGGTCGGTTTCTAGCATTATCTAGCTGATTTCTGAAGAAGTTTGCTTTCAAGCATCTGATGTGTTTGTTATATGTGTGCCTAAGTGATCTCAGATGCTTTAGGTGATCGTGGGACAGCGCGAGCCTCCACTTACATTCAGCCAGTCTCAGATTGCGTCTTTCTGCATTAAGGCTCCCGTGGTTTAGAGTCTTTGGTAGACAGTCTTTTTAACTGTAGGGGAGCAATTGAGTCTAGGATGTTCATCATGGTATTGTTGTAATGATCAGTGAGCTCATGGACATCTGACAAACCAACTGGAGTAGGCAAGAAGTTGTTGCTGATGGCTGTCGGATCATTTGGGTTTATATTTCTTAAGCTCCTTTTCCAGTGTATACTTTTCTTTAGTTGAGACTTGTTCGTTATCACCAGTTCTGTGATGATGAAGGTGTTATGGTGGTGGTCAGTCCAATTACAGGGGACTATTATAGATTTGAGTAGAGTGGCATTGGCCTTAGCTATGATTAGATCTAAGGTCGCACGCTTATTGTGTGCCGGTCTATCACAAATTTGTACCAGGTTTAGGTCATCTAGAAAGGTTGCAGTCATTCTGGTCGTTCCAGTGAAGGTTAAAATCTCCAAGAAAGATCTGGGTTCAGTGTGCAGTGTTGTCCTGCGTTTGTTGAGATGATTTCCATAATTTTTTCTAAGAATGTGATGCTATCTCCTGGCGGATGGTAGAGCGCATGAAGTTTGCATAATGGCCTGTTACTTGCAATAGCGTTGCATAGGTATTTCGCATGAGGACAGAGCAACTGTTTGTGACTGTTTCACTGAGAGACTGCTACGATGTATGCAGGTGATAGTTCCCCCCGGTCTATTAGATCTATTAGATGATTGGGAGGAACAAGTAAGTCAAGAATAGGTGTGGAGGAATCATTTAGCCATATTTCAGTCAGAATTAAGAGGTCAAGTTCATGTGTAAGGATGAGGTCAGCGATGTCCGCTGCGTGACTTACTGCTGATCTGCAATTGAGTAGCATGCATTTCAGGTGAGATATATGGTTTGCTGAGGTAGTATGTGTGATTGTAATTCTCATGAGGTTGGAGCTGTTTACAGCTAGGTTTTCTGAGTGGGATTGCAGGAATGGTTTGGATTTGTTCGAGAATGTCTGTGTTGTCAGAGGGTGTGTAATTATATGAAAGGAGGAGAGCGTGAATGTCTCTGTCAGAAAGTGAAACTTTGCACCTAAAGGGCTGAGTGGAGTCGTTGGGGTAGGGTATGGTTCTTCATCTCAGGCGGGGAGAAGTCAGGATTGTAGAGATCACGTTGGTTTGGGGGGGGAGACGGAAGCCTGGTGCGGTAGTTAGTGGATTGGGCATGGTTGTGACTGTTCTTCCCAGGAGTCCTGTTGGGCCATCGATTATTCGTTGGCTCTAAGGTGATGCTTATTAGGCGTTGTAAGTCTGCCTTAAGTTGTTGTAGGTCCAGTGTAATTTTGCCAAATCTGGATTCTAGTGAGGAGTGGGAAAGAGTGGCGTGGATTGGATCAGGGGGCCAGGAGGGGGTGCCGAAGACTGTGGTGTTGACATACCACTGGTCATGGAGAGCCAGCAGAGGGGAGCACTGGTTGGAGATGGGGTAGGGTTTGAGGGGGCTTGTGGAGATCTCGAGAGCTGGCTGGGGAAGAGAGTTGGGGTCGTATAGGTCATGTTGCTAGTAAGGTTTGCGATTTCAGACTCTAAGTTATCCTAGATTGGGCCATGTGAAGTGTCATAGCGAAGATAGTAGTGTCTACACTGGTGGGTTTGGAGGTCCAAGGAAGAATCGGGGTAATGGTGTTATTTCCATAGTTGTGTATCTCTATGTCCATTGCTCTAGAGGTGAAGTATGGGTGAAAATCAGTTTGGCAATTCTCGGAGGGGAAAACGGATCCCACAGGGGTAGGTGACGGTTTAGTGTTATGAATGTTATTCGCCATAGAGGAGAGAGGTGGGGAGCGCTGGATGTGGTGACTGTTCCCATTGAGCTCAGGGTCAAGACTGATTTGCATATGGCTGGGTTCATACTGGAATGGCATGGGGAGCAAATAACGATGGATTTAGGCCCAGATCTCTGTACTGGGGTGAATAGATGGCATTGTTCTGCATTCTGTCCATCAAGTGTTCTTTTTGCATTTGACGATATGTGAGGGCACTACTTGGGGTTTCTGTGGGTTATCTGAAGAACTAGAATGGCCTTGTGAAGGGGCAGATTTAATTACTAGTCACCACGTGTTTGATGCTAGAGAAAGTTTCATGAAATAATTCTAGGTTGTGGTCTGAGGACAGGATGAGGATAATCCCGTTGATATAGAGAGATGGTTGCATCTGCTCTGTAAGCAGGAGAGGGAGCTACTGAGAGTGAGACCATGAGGGGTTTTCCTAGATGTGGTGATCAATAGCAATACAGGGCTTTCCTCGATTGTGCTCGTCTTTTCAAATAGAGGAGTAGATTACATATTGTAGCTCCTTTTTTTGAGAATGCTGATTCTGCTGTAGAACCGTAGTCACCATATAGTTCACAATCAAAATAGTTAGAGTGGATTACATGCTCCAGTGACTGAATGTTTTACTTTCTTCTCTCTCACCGTAAGTATAAGCATGTCACCAGAAGAGACACTGTGCATAAAACTTGGACTTGGAAACAGCCTGGAAACTTAAGCAACCACTACTGGAGAGACTGTAATATTTATTGTCTTTTACCTGTTTACCTTGGCAACACATTTGACGTTGCATGCCAATAAAGTACTTTATACATGTATTGTACCTACCTTACACGGTGAAGCAACACATACCTCTTGCATGACACCCTTGATTGCTTGGTGCCAAACTGGGCCATCAGCATGATCCCATCCACCACGACTGGTCAAGCATTGCTGGTGCTGGACCAACCACTTCACTGGTCTGCCAACCATGCCAAATGGGGAGGGAAGCTCTGGCCGCCAGAAAGGCAGTACGTAGCAAAGTGCTGGTAAAAAAGCCATAGGGAGAAAAGCGGTCAGCTGTTGAGGCGGTGAAGTTGATTTGTGATGAATGGGAGAATACACTGAGAGCACTTTGCAGTAAATAGTGCCTCTTATGACCCAATGAGATGCGGTGGTGTGTCCAGGGTTAGTGATTGTCGATCTGGCTTAGAGGACTAACTTCAACCCAAGTCGACTGGGTAGTGCAGCAATGTGTGATCTCAGATGTGGATATTTGAAACTGAATCAAATGATAATTTAGTGGTGAACATAATTTTCGAGCTCAGACTGTAGCAGATGGAACAGAAATCTTCTCAACCACTGACATTCATCGACTCAAATCCTATCTCAAACTTACTCACAGCTGTCAAGTACCTACATGGAGCTCAACCATATGAAGACTGAATTCCTCTTGTTCAACAACAGTACCCAACCCCCTCAGAGTTAAGCCTAGCTCTCTGACATGAATCTCTATGCTTAACGCATGCAGCTGATAGACTAGGCAAAACCGCTTTGAGTAAGCCTTAACACAGATCTTACATTCAAAGAACACATGGTTAGCAAAACAAAAACATCATGGTACCCGCTCTCTTTCCTGAAGACAGCAAAACCCTTCCAGCCAGAAGCAGACTTCAGAACAGCAGCACAAGCCCAGGTTCTCTCCCACGGAGAGGGAGGCAGCACTCTATTCAGTGGCCTCCCCGACATCACTTTTTCACCCCTGAAATGGATCCCACGTACGGTGACATGTCATATCAATGTTGTGAAGCAGTTCCACCACATCACCCCAACCCTCAAGGAATCACCCTGGCCTCCCCTGCAGGCCTGTATCATCTTCCATGCCAACAGCAATGGCACTCCACGATACCAAGCCAAGACCTAACAGCCTCTGGTGGACAGCACAACACGAAGAGCTAGGGCTTTACAAGAAGAGAGATGAAATGGTACAAGAGGGGAAAACACAGAAGAAAAGCCTTCTCCTTTTTCACACCCAGGATCTGGAACAATAGACCCACTGACATCAAAATAGCCTCAACGCTCCTTCAGTTCAGGAAGAAACTGAAAACCGGTCTTGTTAAGAAGCATCACCTCCCAGCAGACTAGAAGTATCTGTTTACACCACATGTAAATCTATTGTTTCCTGTGATCTCACTCCTGTTCAGCACCCCATTGCTTCCCAGCTCGGTTCACATTCTACAGATGTCACTACATCCATCCACCCATGTGCTCTCAGCCATTTTAAAGTGTGGAGCATGGCCATAGCTCTGCTATGATAAGTAAGGGTGAGGGTAACTTGCGTAATTTAGGGAAGCGTAATCATGCGGAATTACCTAAAAATGTTGTGAGATTACGCATAATTGCGAGAGACGAGTAATTTTGCGTTTAGTGCTATTTCTTAGCGCAACAATAACCCTTAGCGTTCAGAATGGGCGTGAGAATGCATTACGCGCTAAGAAATAGTGCTAAATGTAACATAATACGGATAGCAAGCATTCACTCGCGCTCGCTAAATATGCACTTGGGGTAAGATTCTCCCCGAACTTCTTATCTGCATTTAGCACTATTTTCTGATCGCAAAATGCCCCCTCGCATCCAAAATGGTTGTAAGGATGCATTTTGCACTAAGAAATAGCGCTAAACGCATCAGAACTTGAATAGCGAGCGTGAGCAGCCACTCGCCCTCGCCAAACGTGCTCTCACAGTAGGATCGCCCCCCCAAAAAAAATTACTCTTAATTACGTGAACAGGAGTAATCATGTTATTGTTGGTAATTCTGCGTCAAAGAGCAACGCAGAATTACCAAAGTTACTCCGGTAACTCTGGCTTAACTGAAATTCAGCCTAAAGTGAGTGACTTCAAATCCGGCCATCGCTGTCCAGACATGACCTCTGGGCCTGTTTATCTTTCAGTTTTCTATGTGCACAGAGTGCATCATATTAATGATTCAGAAAAGGGAAGCATTGCGGAGGAAACGGCCTGAAAAGCTAACAAACAAGCTTGTTATGTATTCAGTGTGTGTATTTTAGCAATGCTTATTTGATATACCCCGCTAATAAATTAGCTTATCTTAGTTTGCAAACTCGATGGGCGATCTCCAATAGCTTTGTGCCTCTGAAAGGCAGGTAGGGCTGGGGTAGAGGCACGCACATATCCGGCTCACCACTGAAAGGCCCGGGTCACATATCGAGCTTGCCTGTCTAGCACTGGCTTGGGTGGCGGCACTGTAGGCTCGGCTCCTAAACACGGCGAAGCTCGGGGCAAAGTGTCACGTGTCAGGCACGTAACGCAGAAGGCAGTCAGTCACTCCTCCGACACCTAAAGTGCGCCTGACTCTTATTACATTGCCTGCTAGACCAGTTTTTGGTCTAGTGTCAATTTGCTGGGTTTTTTTCCCTTCAAAGTCTTGATAGGAAACCTCTTAAGTGACACATATGTATTTTCTGTGCTAGGTGACATGCATCATGAGTCGGGCTGTGTGGGTGGCTTTTCAGAGGCGTACAACTGTGTGATTTGTTTTGTGAAGTGACGAAGGCAGGGGAGAGAGAGCACAGGGCGACGCTTTCATCCTGCTAGAGGTGGTCTGTGAATCCCACAATCACTGCTCGGGGAAGAGGCCGGTCTCACGCGGAATGCGTGGGCTTTCCAGGGTTTGGTGGCAGGAGAGCAGGTGGGATAGGCAGGCCTAAGATGGGATTCATATCAAAGTGTAGGTGTGAGGGTCTCTGTGTATATGGGGAGCGTGGTCACGCTTCTAGCGTAGGGTGGTCTGTCTAGGCGTTTGTGACTCGCTAACCTTTATTTTTATTTTTTTGCCGTTTTATATAGCACGAACTGGATCTAAATTTATTGAGCGCTTTAAATAAGCACCAGTTACTACACAAGGACACATCCATTCTTTGTAGACGCAGGGAGATTAAGTGATTTGCCTAGAATTTCAGGATGTTGAGGCGACGCCTGGAATAGAACCTCCACTGTGGCAGGTCTAACCATTACGCCACATCCTCTCCCAGCTTAAACGGGAGTCGGTGAATGTACTGCAGAGGTGTTACTGAACTGTGACGGACCTCTTGATTGGTTCAGTGCTGCCTTGATGTACAGTCCCAGATCTTCTTACCCCCACACACCTCCAGACCCCGGTATTGACTTGGGACCCTCTGCCGAGCAGCACACAGAGGCTAGTTCGGGACAGGAGTCCTGGACCCCACAGGAATCTACGGGAATAGTATGCCTGGGGACACCCCCAGTCACCCCTGTGGACAGGATGCTTTGGGGACGTGTGCCAAAGCCTAAGGGGTCCGCATCAGCACACAGCGCTGCTCCCGCACCACATCATACTTGTAAATTCCTAAAGAAAAATATTCGCCGCAAGTTGAACAAAACTCGTTTTTGTGTCACCAGACCCAAATAGTTAACGTAGATTTTTGAGGTGATGATGAGTATGCGAGCTAGGGTTAGGCACAGACTTTCGGTTGTGAACTCGCCTGTGCTTCCTGACTCGTTGTGTAATCTTGCGCAAGTCACCCTCTCAAGCCAGAAGCATTTAAAGTAGCAGCCGGAGGTGAAGGGGGCGGTGGATGCTAGAATAACACCTGGATGTCTGCCAGGGGAGGTTATTATTTACTTCGAAAGAAGCACCTTGATCTTTTATAGTCTCGCCACTCAATAGGGATTTAGCAGAAAATCCGCAAAAACAGGTTTTGCAGAACCAGGATGGTGAGATGACGTCTGACAGCACGAAGTGGCGCCTCAAAGCAAAAGCCATAACTTGTGAGCATGAGATGTTGTCTCACACCTGAGAGCAAGCGCCAGTGCTTCGCACATGGGAACATCAGCAGTGCCTCGCCTGAAAACATGAGGCGACGCCTCACACCTCATCTTTTGCCTGCGCCTCACACCTGAGAACATGGGGTAGTGACTCACACCTCAGAGCACATGAGGCCGTGCCTCCCAATCGAGAACATCAGCCCTCGCCTCATCACATGAAAACATGAGGTGATACCTCACACTTCGGCATGGGCCTTTGCCTCACACCTGAAAACAAGTGACGCCTCACACCTCAGCATTTTCTGGCCCTTCACACCTGAGAACGTGAGGTGGCGCCTCACACCTGAGAACATAAGGTGACACCGCACACCCCAGCCTCCAACTTACACCCGAAACATGAAGTCACCTTGCACCTCAGGCCATAAACCAGTGACTCACACTTAAGAACATCAGCTTGCGCCTCTCACCTGAAAACATGAGGTGACGCCTCACACCTCAGCACTTGAGGCGTCACCTCGCATCTTGGAATGAGCCTTTGCCTCACACCTGAGAACAGGTGATGCCTCCCACCTCAGAGCACGAGCCGGCACCTCACACCTGAGAACATATGTTGACACTTCAGTCCTTAGAGCAAGATTAGCGCCTAACATTTAATATCATGAATTGGTGGTCTTACACCTGAGAACATTTGGTGGTCACCCTCACACCTGAGAACAGGAGGCGGGGCTTCCCACTGAGAATATGAGCTGGCATCATACACCTGAGAGCGTGAGGTGATGTTACACACCTAAAACACGAGTCGCCGACTGATAACACGAGCTAGCTCCTCATACCTGAGAGTGCGTCGGCGCCTCAGGGCATGATGGGCCAATGCTTCACGCCTCGGAGCGCAAGCTGGCACCTCACACTTGACAACAGCAGGGGCCTCCTTGCGCCTGGGAACTTGGGCGGGAGAGCACGTCACACCTGAGACCTGGAGGGGGTGCCTCGCGCCTCAGAGTGTAACCTACTCCCATACATCTGATAGCATGACATTACGTCACACACCTGGCAACATGAACCCAGGGCCCCACACATGAGAACATGAGCCAGCGCCACGTGTGAGAAGGCAGCCAAGTGCCTCAAATCATAAGAATTCAAAACACAACATGAACACCTGGCTCCGTACTAACCTACACTCCTACTATTTTTGGAGAAACGGGCAGACTATTCTTTTATCTGTCCAAGTAGAATTTTTATTAAATCGTCTTTAAATTGATTCAAAACAATTTTTTCAAAAGACTGAAAAAGAAACACATATTTCTCAAATTGACGCAGAAACCTTCACATATAAATAACCCAATGCACAATCAAAAACAATTTGGACATACACCAAAGTGAGGATTATTTGCAACAAATTACAACAAGCGACAAAATCACTAAATGAAAACAAACGTAAATCAAATACAAAAAACATTTAAAGCTTGCATCATCTGTGAAAAAAACACAACGGTGATTGCGAAAAATGTCCAATTCTATGGACTAAACTTATTGTTTCAGCAAGAATATCACAAAAGTGTTGAAAATAATGAATTAATCTTTAATACATCCGACACTCAACACATTTAGATTTAACTAAATGCCTCTCAAAATGCCTCTTGAAAATGCCAACGCGTTTCAAGACCCAGGCTGGATAGTACTGGGACTCTCGTCAGGGCTTCAAACAAATGATCGGGATATTCTGATTCTTGAAGTAGGAGCAGCCGCTCCAGTTCGTTGATACCACGCGTTTTTATCTATATGTCAGTTGACTCGTTCTACTGTAGCTTTAAAGCACCACGTGCACACTTTAAACTGTGTATAATTCTTGCGCAAAGGCTGCAGAGCATGGACAGGAACTATTCGGATTGGGACTCACAATTTTTAAATGAGTTCGTCCGATATTAGACTCTGCAAAAGGCAGGCTTTTCTTCTGCTCAAAAGAGAGCGTGCTCGCATACACTGGAATTGATTTTGTATTGACTTCATTAAACAAACTGGATTAACTCTCACCCGGCATCTCTCACTCATAAGAAGGCATGATGCCTCAGACATGATAACATGAGGTGGTACCTGACACACGAGAACACGAGGTGGTACTTGACACACGAGAACACGAGGTGGTACCTGACACATGAGAACATTAGATGGGCCTTCTCATCTGAGAGCCTGAGGAGGTGCCTCAGACCTCAGAATGAGGTATCCCTTTCCATCTGAGAGCACGAGACGGCGCCTCAGAGCTGAGAACATGAGGTGGTGGTACCCGACACATGATAACGATGTGGTACTGGACTCATGAGAACAGGAGGTGGTGGTACCCGACACATGATAACTATGTGGTACTTGACACACGAGAACTTTAGATGGCCCTTCTCATCTGAGAGTCTAAGCCAGCGCCTCACACCTCAGAGCACGAGATGGCGCGTGGGAGCTGAAGCATGCGGTGGTACCTGTCACATCAGAACATGATGACCTTTCCCACCTGAAAGCACGAGGGGGCGCCTCAAATCTGACAACATGTAGTGGTACCTACACCTGAAACCTTGACCAGTTGTTGAGCGCATGCGCCAGGGTTCGAGCTGGTATGAACGCAGGAGCCGGTGCCTCACACTTGAGACCATGACGTCTTTTTCACTGCACGAGGCGGCGCCTCGCACCTGGGAAACGAGCTGCTGCGTCCCACGAGGTGAAATGTCTGAGTGCACGGATGGCGCCTGACACGGCACCAACATAACGGCCACACCAGAAACCCACACTCCACTGGCCAAGGACGGGAATAGGTAATATTATATTTTGTTCTTTAGCTAAGGCCCTGGATTGGCAGCTGTTATCTGAGACTGTACTCTGAGGTGGAGATGGGCTACTATGTATTGCATTTGCACTTTATTTGAAAATACAATAATCTATAAACGCTTCACTGGCCTGAACGTAGCTCAGTTGAAAAGGATGGATTTACGTACAAAGGGTTTGGTGAAGCGAACAAAATAAAGTCGCTTATGCGGCTACAAATTGTCTATGCAATTACAGCCACACATTAAAGGATACTTTAGTTGAAAGAATGTGTTGGAGGGGGCCCGGGCTGCCATTACAGCCTGCTTGGAAGTTGGAAGCTGTCCAATAAGTAATAAAAATCTGTATCTACAAAGCGAACCAGCAGCACGCTCCTTTGATGTGTGGGAGCTGCAATAAGCGCTTTGCTGGACTCCCAGCAGTGATTGCCAGCACGTGCTTTCACGCGCCCTTAACCCCTCCCCCGTCCCCAGTGAAAACTTGGATATAAACTCCCTGAAGTGCACTTGCACACGGAGCATTGCGACCAACTTTGGGCGGAGATAGACTCTAGGGGGTCTGCTCTCCCCCCGATGGGCATCATTAGAAGGTCCCCCGAATAACCACAGGTTACTCTGCCCCCGGCGTTAACAATACTGGGGGCACGGGTACCTCAGGAGAACGTGAGGGGGCGGAGTTACTGGGGATGACAAAGAGTACCTTGAGATTACCCTTAGTAACTTCAGTCCTGACCTCCCCCCACCCCATCTCCTCCCTTTTTAATTCCTAATTTTCCCTCGCCCCATCAGGATTCCTGGGGTGTGCTGCATGCCTTTCAGGTCATGTTTTCCTTTATATTCCCCATCACTCCAGTGTGACCCTATGTCACCTTAGGGGTTGGGCTCTAGGTTATTAATGGAAGGTTCCAGGGTTCAGGTTCTACAAATACCTGGGTTCTCCTTCTCCGAGACATGTGGAGATTCACACTTCCACTTCACGCCTTCCGTGCCCTGCCTTCTCATTTGACTCTAATGTAACAGGAGGGAGCAACAAAGATATAACAAACAGCACAGCAAGTAAACGCACAGTGAAATCTATAAATGGAAGCCCCCCCCCCCGCAGGCAGCCTTCCCTTCAGACAGAGTGGGAGTGGCCTACAGGGCACTCAGGCAGTGCCCGATGGGCTGGTCTGACAGATTCGTGTGTGGGCCAGTTTTTAGGTCGAGCCTGGGCAGCGCATGCGCTGCTCTGCGAGTCATGCTGTATTGGAGTATGCACTTGAAGCCCCGCCCACTCTCCGCCCATATTTGTCATTGGCTTGTGTCATTGTCCTTCGTAAATGCTGGCTTCTGATTCGTTATTAGGCTTGTTAGTCCCTCCTTAGTACCGCCTTGTCTTTATTTGTAACCTCCCTTGAGGACTGGCCCTTTTACTTCGGTTATTACACGGTACGTCGTCTTTAGTCTGTAAGCACTATTTTCTTTAATGAGTTTCTCTTACTGCAGGAGGGTCTCGTGCGCAGTTGTGACCACTGGCTGGTTTATTTAACTCGTAGCAAACGAGGAGCTCTTCAGGGGCCATGGGAAACGGAAGGGGGCAACTCCGTGATGCCTTCAAGCATTTGGAATGCAATAGGTCTCGCATTTGTGAGTGTTTAAGCTATTGGCATTTTAAATAACAATGCCTTTTATTTATGTTTCAAAAACCAAAACATAAATAAAAGGCATTGTCATTTACAATGCCAATAACTGAAACTCGCGTAAATGCGAGACTTATTGCATTGCAGATGCTTGTTAACAGCTTGTGGGGGTGGTTGTATGGCCAGGTGGGCTGGTTTTTAGTGTTGATTTTGCCATAAACATTGCATGCATCAAACACAAATCTGTGCCGTCTCCCATACCTTGCAAAATACCCATACAGCTTGTGTTTACAAGTTCCAAACTGGCCTGATTTCTAAATGATGGGCACTTTTTAGCTGTTTGGTTTGCTCATGTGGGTCGCTTTTATTTTGGTGCCTATTTTGTCCCTGTCCGACCCTGTCTTCAGTTATCGAAGCATTCCAGAAGCTTGACTATAAACTGTTCCCTGAGAGTAAATGTCATAAAAATGCTTTGCAGATTTTACTCAATAACTCCACTCCCCATGGGGCTCTTACTCGTGCAATGGCTTCCTCTCGTCCAACACATACCCCGGCTGAAAAATGAAAATAAGAGTCACAGACACGAAAATTGGAGCAGGACCTAAGAAGTTTACTTCAGGAGAACATTTTGCAGAGCAGGATACCACAGCACATGAACCCCTGCATATATGGACAGATGCAAGCATCAAAAAATTGGCCTACATGCATTTCCTACTTACACCCCCCTGGTGACAGACCGGCTGGGTCCCTGGGGCTGGCCAACATAGATTACTCGAAACAAAGAGAAACGTTTTTACATTTTAGGGTAGTATTCACAGTAATACATATTTAGATTTGTCCCTACTGGGGAAATCCGTGACAACCTGGGAACCCCCCACCCAAGGAACATCATAGGCACCAGAGGTAGTGTTAGAAGACCAGCCTCCTCCCCCACCCCCCCCTCTAATCAGCCCTCTCTCCAAGGAACCTTTCAGGAAGAGGGTTTTGGTAATAAATTTAAAGGCACTTGAGCACCCAAGTACCATTCTTAGGCATTTTTTGGCCCAAATCTCCCTTGGGAGTGGGTGAGCGGGATTTCGGTGATCTGCACATCGCCGGGTTTCGAGCCTACGGGCAGTTCAGCCTTTTAGCTTTCCTGCCCTCACCAACTGGTACTAATGACCACTTCCGTCAGCTGATCACCCCAGCTGCAAGACTTGCATGGAAGCAAACGATGCTGGGAAACCCCACATAAGGGTGGCACTAGCCCAACCCATGCCAAATGGGCTGGCCCTGTGCCCTGCATGGTGGCTCAACCAATGATGCCCCTCGGCTACTCGAGGGGAACTTGATCCATTAATAAAATAACAAGAGGATTAGCCCTTTTAGCAGCAACCATTCCTAAAAAAATTCAAACTGCCACTAGAAGGCTTTTAACTACTCACACAATTCCACCAGTAATTACATGCTCAAAAAATCGACCGGCCAAAAATGCCATCAAGCGAGATATAATCACCTGAAAAGCACTAGATGCCCCTAGAATGCAATGGCATCAATCATCAAAACATCATGAACACTTCAGAGCATGCCAACAAGCGCATATAACCCTTGCTCGCCAGCTCTTAAATAGTACAGAACTCTGGAGTGGGTGAACACTTGCTCTTCAGGGGTGAGGTTGGAGACCACAATTTCCATTATAAACAAACTGGGAATCTACGCTCTGCCATTAATGACCGGATTTAGAGTTGGGTGGTTATAGAAAATTATCTGATTTCTGAATTAAATTGATTAGTGCAGTTTCACCAACTTTCCACCCCTATGGTGGGGGAAATTTCACCGGTGTATTTTCCTCCTGATTTATCACTTCTTCCTTAAACTAGAAGATTTTCCATAAGCACCGAGTTCTAAATCATCACAAAATAAACTATGCTCCTCAGCTGAGTTTGAGTCACATTCAAATTTACTCCAAGAAACTCAATCTTGGCATTGAGGCATAGTCTAGTGTGTCTAATGTGTATGAGGATCACAATAAAATACTGTGCACCTTTGAGGATGGGGTCTTCATGAAGACAGAATACAAAAGGCAGATTTGAAGAACAAAAGCAGGAGATGTACACACAAGACATACATGTTCCGGAGCAGGATAAAGCTTATGTTTCTACTCGCTAACAGCCAGGCCTTTTAGCTTATGTAAGAGCTTAAGCTAATGCCACTTCCGGTTCTTAATATGCAAAGACTGGAAAATGTTCAAGGTTCAGAAGAAAAAATCAAGGAAGTGTGTCAGACGGTTGCAAAAAAAGCTCTTTGTTTTTCAGTTTTGGAAAAGTGGTTTAGCAATGTGATTTGAAGCTCAGCTGATAAATGCCATGGTAGGAGAATCTTCCCATAATGAGTGGGTTCACCCCACTAGAACACTTGCAAAATATATTCAACCAAAGTTGGTGTGAAATAAACTAATTTTGTTTTATTTAAAAATATTCACATAGAGTTTAATATTCACTCAGCACACCACCATAAGTCTTTTTTTACTGTATCACTGTTTGAGGTCACTTTCTGTGCAGTAACCTGTATAACCCTGGGCAAAGCACTACGCTACGCTCGCGTAGTTTGCAAAGTTTGCGCTACCTCGCACTACGCGAATTGCACGTAGCACAGTGCAAACACGCGTAGCGGTCATTTTTTGCTTGCTCGCGGTCCTCAACGTCAAGTTGGCGACCGCGAGCAATCAAAATGACATCCCGGCGAGACTTTTTCCTCGTTCGCGATCAGCAACATCAAGTTGCCGATCGCGAGCGTGGAAAATAAACCTCCCGGCGAGGTTCTCAACGCGGGGAGGTCAGGTTTCTCATTGCGAGTGGTCGCGTATGCTCGCGACCGCTCGCGATGAGAAACTACCAGTCCGCGTTGAGAAAGCTGCCGCTCGAGTAAAAATCTACTCGAGCGGCAGTAAAAGACAGCTCGCACTGTGCAAGATGCCGTTTTCAATGATTGCACAGTGCGGACAAGCATCCGGCACTGTGCAATCATCGCGAACAGTGCACTACGCAGTTCACGTAGTGCTACGCGTAGCTCGCAGTGCACTTCGCGTAGCGCTACTTCGCGAACTACGCCCAGGGTTAAACCTGTATAGCCTCACATTACATGGGCCTTGTGCAGAAGCTACATTTGATGTATGTCTCCTAATTATATTTTAACCGTTTGAATCTTACAAGAAACAACAGAACATTTTAAAATCCGTTAACCCGTTAGGAATATAATGTGTCTTAAAACAAATTATAGAACAGGTTTTTATTCAAATCACCTCCATCTTGAGTTTGATTAACTATTTCCCAAACCTGGACACATGTTTTACCCATATTATGCCCCATTTCAACAAAATGTTGTGCACAATTACATCTGTTTGATTTTTGTCAGACAATTCAGATGTGTAATTTCCTGACAGTCTGACCAATATACATTTTTTACACTAATATTTCATAGCTTATAAAGTATTTAATGTTGTACATGTACCTTTTCTTGAGTGAGATCACTTATCCCGAATAATGTTGCAGCGGTTACGTAATAAACTCAAAGATGTTCCTAAATGTATTTTCTATTATGAATTGAGTAGTGTCTCTTAGATCACTTTCCACTTTCGTTATCACATCACATAGGCTTCGTTTCCTGGTAAATACCAGTAATGTTTTCTATGTGTACATTTGTGACATTTTTGACCGTGTTTAATAACTGGCCGATATTTTTCTATGATCTTTGAGATCCTGATTGATTGATTGTTTATAGTCTGGTAATAGGAACTTGATTGGGCCTATTTGTCCAGAAGAATTGATTTAATTAGATCTTGTTGTCTTGGCATTGTTTTACTTTTAATCTTATGGCTGATATGAATATTGTAATTTATTGATTTTCATATTTTTTTTATTTATGTACTTGGTAAATATCTGAGCTTCACGCAGCCCTTTTCATCCTTAATAGCTAACTGAATTGTATGTTATCCAGTAGTGAGTTTGGATGAAAGTTTGTTACTAAGAAGAGGTTATTTCAGCATGCAGGTTTTGCAGACAAGACTGCTTCTAAAACTGCTATTCCAATAACACACTTTGTCATCCAAGCAGTTGACACGTGTTTTATCCTTCTGTGAAACTTACCATTTAATGTGCTATTTCAAGGTTTTACCAAAATTCTTGCAAAGGTACCTTTGATTGAGTTCAAATCCCTAAAATGGCATTTATAAAAGACCACCATATACCAGTCACACTGTTATGCACCTTTAGTAATCTTGTAATGGTGGCGTATTTGGGAATTCATGAATTAAATATTTGTATGTCTTCATTGTGATCCATCCCTCTTCTTCACCTTCACACATTTTGTTAAATAAATAGTTTTAATTAAAACATTTTGTAATTCAGTATTTGAACCACTTTCAAGTATTTATATAACCTTTGTATTATACCTCGGCATAAAACACAGTATTCTACCACATTACCAAGTTTTAATTTTGTCTGTCTACAGTTAGCTATATTTTCAGAATATTGTGGTGGTTGATATTTTGCCCCTTGTATTTTAACGGAACAATATTTATATTCTCAATATTTTTACGCACAATTGTGAAACTAACTGCAACTTTAATTATTAACATTGTGTCATTATGTGATGTAATTTTTCATAGTATCTTTCTTTAATTTTTTTTTTTTATCTGTAAAATCTCATTTATCTAATTTCTGATTAGAACCTCAAAATGACTAAAACACAATTGGATAGCAAAGGAGTGAATGTACTCTAAGGGTAACATTTTTAGTAATTTCCTTCATTCATTTCTGTTACAAAAACAATTGACTTGGGGTTAAGGTCCCCCTGGGAACAGAGGAGTCATATCAATTGCAACTTTATATGGTATGCCCGATTAAGTGTCCATGTGGAAAAATGTACATTGGCATGACATCGAGGAAAATAAAGACCCACATATGCGTACATCGTAGCAATATCCGCTGCAGACACATAACCACATGGCTAGCAGCACACTTTATAGAGTTGAACCACACTGAAAATGACATAAGTTGGACTGTGATTGAGTAACTTAGCAATAGACCCGTCATGACAAAATTTCTCTTCGAACGGGAACAATGTTGGGTCTATAGCTAAAATAAAATCTTGTTGGATTGAATGATGACATACCTCGGACGCAACTGACCAACTCCATATAAGGGGCTGCTTTGGTATTCTTTGTGCTATATCCTGCTGCTGGGACGCTCTTATTTGCCAGGACCTGCTGGCATTGTTGGGGGCTATATCTTTGGCATTCATTTTACTTCCAGTAAACCCAAGGGAGTACCGTTGTGTGCACACCTGTGCCGCTTAGCGCCATTTAGGTGCTGCAGCCCTGCTGGACGAGGGCTATCTTGGTGTTGTTAATGCTATATCCTGCTGCTGGGACGCTCCTCTTTGCCAGGACCGCTGACATCATTGGGGGCTGCATCTTTGGCATCTAGCTTACCTGCATTAAACCCAAGGGAGAGCCGTCATGTCCCGCGACCGCTGGGGACTACACGTCCCAGAATCCTCTCTGGCACCCGCACCAGTGGCCACTCAGTGCTATTTAGGTGCGCTGCAGCCCAGCTGCGTGGGACGCGCCCGGGCAAAGCCCGGGCCAAGGGCTGGCCCGTCCTGTGCCTGTCAGCGACAGAAAGAAGCGTACGGCCCCAACCCCACCCCTTTTGGCCCTAACTACAACCATCATTTTGAAGGGCAAAATTGTACAAATCCGGGTAGCCTCCACATATCAAGTAAAGGTACCTTGACTTACTGGCAAAGGGTTGTTGGCTCAATCTTCTTCAGGAAGAGGGTTTGTTCTGTTTTTTAGGACCAAGGCTCTGTCCAACTGTTAAAACCTGCGGATAACAGGAATCAACAGAGGAAGGGTGACCATTCAGAGCAACCAGATTGAACAGGTTAAAAGTTTTGACTACCAGGGAGTCCGACTGTCTGCCAACCTGTCCTGGGGCCCTCAAGTGGCCAAAAGCAAAACCACCCTTACTCAAAGGGCAATGGCAATTGGGAGGAAACTGAAGTCTATTTCTGGTGTATTTGTGTCCCCTGCTCTCAAAGTATATAGAGCCACAGCTTTGGAAGCAGCCTCTTACGTGGCTGAGTTATGGGGCTATGCCAACGTGGATGTACTAATGCTACCGGAAAATAAATTAATTAGGGCTTTATTTAATTTACCAGCAAGAATTCCTCTTTCACCATTGAGATTTGACCTAGCACTTAATAGTTTCCATCTGGTAATTGCCCTAAAACGGTTGCTGTATTGGGTACAGCTTTTCGGCTTCGGTGGAGCTGGAATCATATAGGTCACTCCTAGTTGAATTAATTTCATGTGATAAACAAGTCCGTAGCCCGTGGCTGAAATATGTCAAGAATCCATTTGGAATATTTAATATGGGAGAATTGTGGGATAGCCCAGCTGAAATATCCAAGGGTGCAATTGAGAAATTGAAAACTAATTATTGGGAGATTGTGATAATGCACCTCTGGAATGACCATGCAGAAGGGGACCATATCAGGGCAAGTTTTACTCCATAAATGTTCACCTAGTTTTGAGCAATATTTGAACAGATTCTACCCATTCCAAGCCAAACGATTATATGTGGCGTCCTACAGTACAGATCACTTATCCCAAAATTGGACAAAACAGGATGCCAGTCACTTTTGCCCTTACTGCCCGCGATGTATGGAGACTGAGGCACATTTTCTCTTTTTCTGCCCGAAGTATATAATGCCTCGCAAGAAATGGATTATTGCTCTTTGTAAGAACATTGAATGAATGAATAAATTAATTAATTTAATAACGTGCACGAAGCGCCCCCTCCGGGGTATCTCGGCGCACAGTCAGTACAAAAGTTTAGAGCTGGATCTAAAACAGAACCGTTTTTAGTGCTTTCCTAAATGTATTATAATCAGGACAGGTTCTGATATAAAATGGCAATTTATTCCAGAGGGTAGGGGCCAGATAGGAAAAAGATCTTCCTCCACATCTGGATTGTCAAATACGAGGGACTGACAGTAATTCCTTCTCACTAGAACGCAAATTCCTAGCAGGGTAATATCGTTTGAGCCTCTGACAGAGATACTCAGGACCCTTGCGCAGCCGGGCTTTGGAGGTTAAGCAGCACATTTTGAATATTATCCTATTTACGGGCAGTCAGTGAAGGGATTTTAGAAGGAGAACAGAAGCCGCTCTAGGTGGTTGATTACAAATCAACCGCGCTGTTGTGTTTTGCACGACCTGCAGTTTCGACATTAGTGACTCATTGGCAGAAGCCAGTAGCACACTGCCATAATCCAGCCGGCTCACGACAAGAGCCTGTACCAAGGTCTTCGTAGCAGATAAAGGAAGAAATGGAAAAGCCTTCTTTAGTAGGTGTAGCATGTGGAAGCAAGTGCCTGTTGTAGATAAGATTTGGTCTTTTATATTAAGTTCCTGATCTATCTTGATTCCTAATTTTTTTACCACCTTGCTCGGGATGGGAGCCTTGCTTAGCTCTGGTGGCCTCCAATCTGGAGTCCACAGGGTTTGTGCATTCCCAAACAGAACAATCTCTGTTTACTCTGGGTTCAGCTGAAGGAAATTATCCAACATCCATTTGACAATCGCCTTCATGTCATCCAAGAAGCGATACTTCACTTTGTGAAAATCATCCTCAAAGGACAATACCAGATGAATATCATCCGCGTATGGCAGGATCTCAAACCCATATACTCTGGTGACTTTAGCAAGGGGTGGCACAAATGTTAAATAACATAGGGCTCAGGCATGACCCTTGCGGACCCTTTTATCAACCCGCCTGGGCTTGGCTTTTAAAGCTCCCGGTGAGACACTCTGCATTCCATCTTTCAGGAAGTCCTGGAACCAAGCCAGGGCAGACCCGTCAAACCCAACTTCTTGAAGTCTTTAAAGTAACTTAACATGGGACACAGTATCAAATGTTGCAGATAGGTCTAAGAGCACGCGCATAGCAGGTTTACCAGGATCTAGCAAGCATCTGATGATGTCTGACATGGCAAGCAAGGCCGATTCGGTGCTATGCTCTGCTCTGAATCCGGATTGTGAAGGATCCAAGATTTTATTCACTTCAAGATAATCAGTCAGTTGTTTGTTAATTTGACTTTCCAGCAGCTTGCCCAGACATGGAAGTAGTGAAATGGGTCTGTAGTTTGAGGGAAATAGATGGATCCAAGTTGCTCTTCTTTTGGATAGATATGATCTGTGCCCATTTCTAGGCTATGGGCATTTTTCCTGACTCGATAGATAAGTTGAATAATGATCTAACTGCAGGAGTAATTTGCTCTGCTAATAGAGCTTCAATCCTATGTGGGCAGGGGTCCATTGACAAACCAGATTTCACCCTTTTGAGTCCTTGTTGAACTTGTTCCGGAGTAAAGGTTTGGAAATTGTCCAGCCTGAAACCACTGGAGCTCAAAGAGGGAGTGCTGATTAATTCTTCAGTGGATTGTGGCGACTTGTTGGTAAAGTTTTGATCGATCGATTCAATCTTGTTGTCAAAATAGTCTGTAAAGGAGTCACATAATTCCTGTGTCACCTAAGGTGGCTATGTACAGGCAGAAGGATGAGTAAATTCTTTGAGGATTTTAAACCGTTCCTTAGAGGAGTTATCTGCTTGATTGATTTGGTTGCAAATGTACATTTTGCAATCCTTTTTTGATGCTGCGGTGATATACAGAAAGTGCCTCCTTAAAGGCGGCTTTGTCATCTAAATCATAACGCCAAGGTCTCTCTAACTTTTTACAAAGCACTTTTCCAACTTTTGGCTCTGCTGTGTACCAGGGTGCAAAAGGTCGGAGCAAAGTGTTAGACTGCGTTCTTACTGGTGCAATTGTTGTCACAGGCTAATTTCATAGCAGACTGATATTCTGCCAACATTTTGAACTTGCCTGATGTTGTGGGATAAAAAAACCTCAGAGAAGGAGTTTGGAGAGGCACGGTGCCAACGTCTTATGGCACTTTTGTTACCATTTTGTCTCAAATCTAGTTTTCCAGAGTTGGCAATCTGGAAACGGATCAAAGCATGATCAGTCCATGTGAGCGGGAGGGGTGGTTCACAAAGTATATAGTTCGAACATTGCTGTGAGGCAATAGAGGGATGCCCTAAGAATTTTAAAGTGCAACACGTAAGGACGTATTTGGTTTGCGGTTTCCCAATACCTGCAAATGAGCATGGAACATCAGAATAAAGGTGATGAGCCTGATTGCTCCCTAACAAAATTCTGTAAAGAGCATAGTTAAAGCCAGTTCATTTTTACTATTATCTTGTGATCACCGAGTGCCAAGAACAATAGTCACAATAGTAATAGAATATTTGCAATTTTAGTGCTGTGGTATACAGAGAACGAGGTTCCATTGCTACCTCTACCACAGAACATATCACTGTCTAAAAGCTAGAATGACTTGGCAGTGATTTAAAATAGATTTGACACAATGCACTTTATAAGTAACTATGGAACGCATATTTTATCTTTTAATGCTGAAACCTTGTCTTTGCTTAAATGTTAAATTTATATTTTTATTAATTGGTTGTTGAACTTCTATGGCTGTTTCAGTCGAAATAAAGTTTGTTGAATTTAATTGAACTCCACATAAGGTATGCAATATACACAACAATGCAGCTAACTTCCAGGCCACTAGAAACTGTTGGTCCTCTCTTTGTTTCTTGATATAGAGCCAGTCCACATAAGGTATACAGTATATACAACAATGAAGCTAGCTTGCAGGCCACTAGAACCTATTGGTCTGCCCCCCCCTTTTTAATAGATATAGGGTTGGTCCTCCTATAGATGGGTGCCTAGGATCAGTCAGAGCTCACTCCCAGTACATAATTAGAAAAAGGCACACAGACTACAAAGGGTCTGTAACTGTTGAACACACACAATGTGTAAATAAATTTAACGTGTCCGCTCAAGGCAATAACGATGTTTATTAGTCATGCTTTGTTTGTGTCTTAATTTAAGCCACACACGAATAAACTGTGATGAATTAAAGGACACAAGGGGCCTGATTCACAGAACTAACTTACGTCAAAAACGTAAACGTAAAGTTTGTACTTTTAGGTATTCACAGAATACACTTACTCATTTGGTATTCACAGAATGAACTTACTCATTTTGGTATTCACAGAAGTTAGTAGTCCTAACTTTAGGACTACTAACTTCTGTGAATACGAAATGAGTAAGTTCATTCTGTGAATACCAAAATGAGTAAGTGTATTCTGTGAATACCTAAAAAGTACTAACTTTACGTTTACGTTTTTGACGTAAGTTAGTTCTGTGAATCAGGCCCGTTAAGATTAAAGCACACATTTCGTGATCAATCCTTTTCCTGGTAACATAACATCTGTTATTAGATAGACCTTGGCAGAGGCACTGGCATTCAACCTTCTTGAGAAGGTAATTTTTTAATTGAAAACAATATGACGAGAAGCCTGGGAGAGACAGCCACTGTAACTACAATTCCCATGATGCAATAGTGCGACTCCATGCGTAACAGTGTGTGACGTGCACAGACCGCACCCAGTGCAAAAGATAAATACTGTATTCAGTGCAGTTATGATTTAGCAGCATAGAGGAGAAGGGGCCCAAATAGGTGCATAGGCGACGTGGTACCCTTGATGATGTGAATAGCACAATATATTAAGAGCGAATTAATCTCCTTTAAGGTAGGAACAATGACTGATTGCAAATTGTTCTCTGTATCCTTCACTGTTAACTGCAGTGTGTGACTACAGGGACATGTCCCTCACTCCTCCAATATAGCTCGACTTCCTGAAATTTCAGGGTAGGTGCTTCATGTTTGGTTCCATTATATATCCTCGACAGACCAAATAGAACCGGACAGTACACCTGCCTGACCACAGTGCATGCATTTACATGTTTTGTATGTGTCTCACGTCCTCGTCAATGTGCCAAGGGAAACTCTCACATGCTATAGATAAAGGCAATAAGACACCAGCTGAAGATAACACTCTTACAATGACTCTATTTTTGGTTCCTTTCACGATTTGATACCTTATTCTATACCTTTCCCCCCGCACTGAGTGAGGTGATAATGCACTGACAAGTAACTAATGATCTAGATTATACACAAGTCTATCGACTTTTTATTTTACAGGACCCAAGGTGATTATGTCCAGGGAAAGGGCAAGCGAGTCCTTCTTGCATGTGTTATGTGTGTGTGTATATTTGTATATATGTACTGTGTCATGGTTTGTCCTGAGTAGAAATTGACGGTTAGGGCAACGTACATTTATAGAAAACTGGCTTCGTTCTGGGGCGCCTAATATAGATTTAGTCCTGAAGAAAGCCCTGGACCCTTAGGCCTCTCACATAGGGCTGAAACATGTCGACTTCACATGGGATGTAGGAACATTATTTCTATAGGCACCCCTTCTTAATGTTTTTAATCCTACCAGGAACACCAGTAATAAAGGGATACCTAGGTGTTCTGAGATATTTTTTAGCAGCCCCTGGTAGGAAAGTATCTTAAGTGCTCTCTGGAATATGGTCAACCCCATCCTGATTTTTAGGGACCAGGACGAGATCCGATGATGAAGCATGACACAAATAGGGTGTGTGAGAATCTTACAAAAAATCAAGGATGTTTGTGGATTTATGGAAAACACAGGAGGACACTAATATACGAAATTTTTCCTTGTTTAGGGCACGGTGTTGTGTTTTGTAACAAAATATCTAGGTAATCTTACCCAAGGTCCTCCTCCATTTTGTACTGCTATATAGACAACGGGAAGCCAAAATGGATTCCCTGCTGCACATAGCCAACCATGCCCACAGGCTTCCCACTCAGCTTGCGCCATGCACAGGGCATGGGTCCACGTTCCACAGAGCCATGCAGGGGGCACTTCCATTCTAACAGGGATCAATGACCGTGGGAGGCTTTTTTGGGGGATGTCAAAGGGAGGGAGCTGAGCAGGGCTAGACGCCTACGGAGGTCCAGAAGGGCCACCTGCAAAGAAACAAAGGCACGCCTTTGTTTCACATGCACGGCATATTTAATTAGAAGTGCAGTCAGACGTGAAAACAAGACAGATTGAGATACAGTAATGCCTGTTACCGCTGAGCTCAGCAGCTTTCCCAAGGCAGGTTAATCATACACAGATTGAAGCCACTGAACAGACCGTAACTTATCGGGTAAGGAGGCTAGTGTCCATAGTGCACTGTGAAAAGGGAGGGGACTACCTCTCCCCCTCCCCCCCTTGCATCAGAGCCCTCATTCAGAGGATAACTGGATACTAAATGCAACCATTCCTTGGGGGGGCTTTTAAATAGAAATTGGTTCTCCAGCATGCAAGGGGAAGAGGAAGTGACATCACACATCCACTGACCTCTCCTGATAACATCATATAGTTGACTTCTTGTGCTGAGGAGCTACGGGTAGGGTAAGAAGTCGGAAATATAGTAAATAAACAGGGCTCCTACCCCTGCATGCATGCCCCCCAAGACAAGGGATACCAAAGGGCAAGTCTGGGCTATCATCTGATTCCCCTAATTAATGTTCACAGCGATTTAGAACGCCCCACCTTTACTCAAACACCCCTCGTTGCTTACAAACCGCCCCCGATAAGGGGGAGAGAGGTTGTTAAGTGAGAAGGACCGTGTATTTTGAAGGATGAATTATGAAATACCCTCTAAGGGCCACCAAACTAAGTTAAGCAATGATGAAATACCTGGACCACTCAGAGCCCACCCGACACAGCCGTTGAAAATGGATGCCATGTGGCTCTAAAAACAAATGCACCGTTATTTCCTTTCTACGATTAGTTGGCGCACGCCTCTCCGGTTTCAAGGGACCAGAATGCAGTACAAGTGATGGAGTGATCATAGTGTCGCCCACAAGCAGCATCCAACTGCAGATGTGTTTTGACCCAGTGACATAGCAGTAGTCTACGTAGGATTAGGGAGAGCTGAGGACTGGGGTTCAGTTATTGTGAAACGCTGGGCTTGAGGGAGTAAGTATGCGAGGGGTGTAGGATGGTAAAACGAAAAAAAGTGATGGGTGGAATGCTTACATTAAGCTCACCCACCAGTGCAACGTTTTATAGATTATTGTGCCACTGCAGACAGAGACCACCCTTATGTAAATCAGCTCTGATCCTACTGCAATAGGAATGGCCCAGCCCCAACTACTGGGACAAATCTCCTCCAGAACAAATGCAAACCCAGACCAGTTTCGGATTGTTTGGCACATGAGTAAAGAGACGCTTGAGACCCAATCGGCAGTTGGACAGGAAAAAGGCCTAGAGTAAATACTAGTGGCAGAGTTTGACTCAAGCATGCCAACCACCATTTTCTTGTTTTTTCGGGTGGAAGAAGGTAGCCATCTTTAGACTCTTTTTGTTGATCTCTGAAAAGGTCTCGCAACATAAGGCTGTCAGTTGGACAGATATTGTGAGACACAGACACACTCTTAGCAGATGTATGAATGCGCACTATAGCTCAAACCAACCTAGCTTGCAGCATTGGACTCTCATTTTAAGTTAAAACCAATACTACTTTCTTGCTGTGAGCCACCAAAGTATTTATCCGGCGCAGTACACCCCATTAAAAGTTCCAGTGGAACAAGCATCTAAGTCCATATTGTCTGAGGTCGCTACCATAATGGTCTCATTATGACTTCCCCAGATTAAGATGAGAGGGTGCTGGGGGGCTTGAATCCCTCATTTCGGTTGATATCCTCACATCTGAATTTGGGGATTATGAGTTTTTTCCCCAAGAATGGGCAATACCATGTGTACTGGGAAATACTGTGTTTTTCCATGTTCTGGGAAAAATAATGGGTTAAACTCCACACCCGTTTATCAGCTGCATGGAAGCTTTCTTTTGGAAAGTGGCGAGGATGGCTGGGGAACAGAGGAGGGGTAGGGCAGCTGTGGAGAGAGCTGGTGGGAGCATTCACGAGCCCCCTTTTGTGCAGGAGCAAGCTTCAGAATCTTAATAAACTGTGACTGAGGACTTGGTCAACTCTTCGCCACTAAAGCCAGCAGCGGCTGAAGACCAGCATGGTGCAGAGTTGGCTGGTAATGGAAAATCATCCAATTTCTGGAGGAAGTGCTACGCTGAGCCGAATCGATTGGTGGAATTTCCTTTACCACTGGCAAACTCTAAATTGGGCCCTTAGTCACTAGTCCGGTTGGTTAGATCAAACGGATGCAAAGCAGTCTGCAGGGGATAATGTAGCGAGGGCAGCAGTCACATACCCCAGCTACCCCTTATGTCGTCTGACCCTGGTGTGGCAGGCAGGGTCAGTCTGGGACAGGAAATAGGCTCTGGGCACCTAATTAAAAGTGATCCCATTTAGTGCATCAGATAGCTAAAAAAGTGGCTTGCATATGCAAATAGGGCAGTTTTGAACTTGATGTATATGTATAACCAGTAGCCGCTGCTACCGAACCCAGGTGGTGGGGCGGGGGCAGGAGGTGGAGAGGCTGAAAAAAATGTTTAAAAAAACACTTACCTGTGACGGCCGATTGGCCACTGCCTCTCCTCCGTCCTCTTCTTCCTGTCTCCGGTCTGCAGCAAGATGCAGGAAGCACCATCCCAGCCTCCCGATAGCCAATCAGAACACTGTAATGCAGGGTTGTGATTGGTCTGAGCGCCGTGGATCGGCACTCAGCCAGGGAATGAGGGCATGGGCATGTTCTCCACACAGGCTGTAATGCAGCCTGCATGGAGAAGATGACCGTGTGCATCAAAGTTTGGCCGGCCAGAGAGGGCCGGCCAAACAGTCATGTGCACTTAGGAATGGGCAAACCACTCCTCCCCTGCTTCTCTGTAGTCGAAGCAGCCCCTCCCCGCCCTGAAAGCTACCGCAGCAGAAGCAAACATAAAATGAGTTATTCTCATTTTATGTTTCCTTTACTTCACTACTGTGAAGCAGTGGGGCGACGCTCCTCGCCTTAGCGGAAGAGCCTCCACTGTGTGTAACGTGTTGTATATGTGTTTCCCAAGATATGGAAGGATGCATGCATCTGTGCTTGCTGCAGGCAATGTTTGTGGTAGTATCAGGGAAATCAATAGTAAAAAGAAACTGGCCCAGCATACCATAAAACAGGCCCACAAACAGACAAAACACCAGCCCACACTGACCTATCAGACCAGCCCATCTGGCACTGCCGTATTACCCTATTGGCCATTTGGACCCTGGTGGGAGGTTTGGGTCTTGTGACCTTCCTCTGCAACCAGGTTGTTGTCAGTGGGTCATTTATTTGTATGTGTGAGGGTAACCTGATATTTCAGGCATGTTTGTGTCTCCATCCCTGTGTGTATGCGTATGTGTGTTTTGAGGGGCATGGATCCTGTGCTCCACTGGTGTGGTGTGTTGTCTTGTCGGGGGGCTGGTTAGACGAAACTCACCTGAGAGAAGACAATGTGTTATGGAGTGGTGGTATAGCGCCTTGAAGTAGAGTATACTGATGTGGGGGGGGCATGTTAATGTTCCTGAAAATAGTAATTTTGTGTTGGGGTGAAAGCGTGGTAGTTGCGGTTTATAAAGTGACCCTGAGGGAGCGTAGAGTGATCTTGAAACTTAGTACTACGTGAACATGTATCCAGGGCTTTAAGTGGGACGGAAAAGAGGCGTGGCCTATGTAATAAACGGCGTGGCTTAAAACATATAAGCTAAAAACCTGTGCTTGGCATAGTGTGCCGCCCGACTGGTATGTTGCTGTTTCTGTCATTGCATCCAGAACTATAATAAAGCAAGTAACAATACACCTACAACAAGCCAGGACTATTAGCTTTGCCAGTGTTTGTTAATTGCATCAGATAAATAAGCAACAACTATTGCGTCATTGTTTGTAATATTAAAAATGCTTCAGTTTTGAAGTGATGAGACTGTGAAAGAACTATAACGAGTCTCTTTGAAGTTACCTCAAAGGCAGTGATGGGTGGCACTGCTGCAGAGTTAAGATATTTTTTCCACCCTGAGTGTGAGGGCAAAAAAGGGAGAGCCAGATAGGGACCCGTCTCAGCACCAGCTTTTTAGAACTTTCTCAGCACCTGCAGGACCCGGCCCACTTAAAGTCTGCATGTATCTGAATCAGGGACTGGACCAACAATCGCGCAATCCACCAACAAGCCCCTACGCACCCTGGCCTTTGTGGGCGGAGCGACAAAGACCCCTACAGTTAATATTGTTAAAGTTCAGCTTACTAGGACGCATGCGCAGTGGCGGAAAGAACACATGAGTGGCAGGGCTTCTGTTTTGGTTTGCATTCTTTCCTGGCTGGTGGTTGTTTGCTATCCGTTTGGTTACAGTTTAACCCAGGCCGGGACGCCTGACCGGGAGGGCTCGGCCTTGCGCAAGTGCCTCCTTGAAATAATAAACGCTGAGGGCAGCGTAACGCATGCCAACCTCCTAAAAACATAAACACGGCGCTGGCACCAGCGACTCGCCATCAACCTGTATCCTGATGAAAACTGTTTCTCTAGCAGTTTCTGTGTAATCTCGCCTTATCGGGTGACTTCAGGGCCTATATAAATATAATCATATATTATATTATAGATCATATAAAGTGAGCGTTGGAAGTTTTAACTTAAGGCATGGTTTGAGCCACCCTTTTGGAATGGCTGGTGTCTTAAGAGCTAAAAAGCTGTAACAGCAGAATGTTACCACCTTAGATGGTGGTAAATTGTTGTTTGTCAATGCGCTGCGCCTCAGAACACGATAACCGCACGTCGACGGTCCTCACACACGACACGGAAACACTTCCCACTCAGGACCAAAACAAAGACAACATCCTTTCAACCACACACCCTACACGGTGTACCACACTATTCATGTGGGCAAGTGCGTCAGTGCCCCACGTTGGGGTAGTAAGCGCTATAGAAATCTTGCAATACAATAGGATGCAGCTGTAAGGGAATGGGAAGCCATGGTGGGCAGGTTAATCAAGTTATTGGCGGACCCAGGTACTAGGAGCAGTTTCATGGGGAGGTAAGATGACGAGCGTTCTCTGCAGGATGCCCTTTGTCACGCGCATGGTGGTCTGTGGAAAAGACCCTGGAATGGTAGAACTCACCCTAAGTCAAGACAAATAAATAAGCAACTTGTTTATTCATTTTGTGAAAGATGCACTGTATACAGTGCATCTTTTAATATAAAAACCATATGCAGGGATCAAAGATTTATGGCCATATTTCGTTTTCCTTAGTGCCCCGAAGAGGCCTACCGACTGTTTCAACACTATACAAAAAAAGACCGATATTATCCCAAATGAAAATGTGACCTGAACATTTAATATTTTCTACGTACTGAGGAGGCGTCCCTAAGAATGAGTTAAAATGACATTTAAAGCAAGGGTTACATTTGCTTGGTGCATTTCAAAAGGGCAGTTTTTCAAGAACAAAAGGGAATGTTTTCCCTCAGATGTTTTAATGCTTGGGAACCAGGTCTGGTTTGCTCAAAGGACTAATGCATCCACTGTAAGGGGCCTGGGGCCTGTGTTTTACCTCATGGTCACAGGTTCAAAGCCTTGCGGGTCCACTCAGCCTTTCATCCATCTGAGGTTGATAAAATGAGTACCATTGAGTTAGGTAACAATAAACATCGCCAATGTACCTATGGGTGAACATGCGCTTTACAAATACACATGTTATGGGTGCTGAAGGTATGAGAAATGAGCAATGGAATTGAACTACAGCCTTGTATGTTTTCGACACACCGCCTCAGTTCCCTTTAGAAATGCTGATCACTCATTCACAGCTCCTTGAAAGCAGATGCCTGGCAGTATATGAGCCTCGCACACGTCCAGGCAGTAAGAGTGTGAAAGGTCCTGGCCCAACTGTTGGCCGCTATTTATAAATTATTAGTGGGGCACAAAACCCATCCGCAGTTATAACCTAGCAGCTATGTGTGCAGCAGCATTTGTTGGCGTCTCTAAGCTAAGTACGGAGCACAACACAACATAATAACATAACACGAACCAAAATAACAGCACAGCAAAAATATAAACGAGCGCAATATAATAAATCATAGAAAAAAAGCACAACCACGACCACAGTAATACCACTCTACATCAGAAAACAAAAACATCCCACAACACAATTTTAAATTTGAGCTGTTGTGTTGGCTTATTAATATGTTGTGTTAGTGTCCTATGTTGTATTTGTTGTTGGATTGATGAGATGCATTTGTGTTTTGTTGCATTTTGTTGATGTGCTGTATATTTGTTGTAATATTTTTGCATTCCTGTGTTATGTTGTATTGCTGTTAGTGTGGTATGTTGTTTTAATATGATGTTGTCATTGCTGCTCCTCAACCGCATTTTTTTGGGGAAATATGCACATATTTTCCTTTCACTCATTACCACCTCTAAAAATATGCTTATACAATAGAATGGTAACACGTGTTTGCATTAAGCACTGCCTCACACCACCAAGTAATAGTGCCAACCAAAAAATGTTTTTGGTTCTGATTTACTCCATCAAATAAAGTTGTTGTTGGGAAGAAAATGTCTTCTGCATGCTACATGTGTGTGTTTTTCTGCCCTTAGTGCCCACCACCTACACGCAAAACTGGTATCTTGACTTTTATTTTTGGCACTGGTGTTCTGCAAATGTAGTGAGAGTGCGGAGGCCTTGACCTGTTCCTGACCATGTGATGTTGGGACTTATCCTGTTAGCAGGAGGGCTGCATCACATAGTATACAGTGAACTACTGTCCCTGTCCTGGTTGTATTACATAATGTAGGTGGCAGCATACTGTGTTATGTAATTTCTAGTGTGACCACACATTTTTCTCTGTGTCAGTCAGAGCATGGTCTACTGACCCCTCAAAACCTAAAGTTCCACTATTACAGGAAACATAGAACCTATGTTGGCATCCGTGTGCACATCGAATGTGTGTGCTTGTACTGATGCTAGTGACACTTGTATAGCAGTAGTGAGTCTGAGTGCTGGGACCAGCAGGAACCCTTCTGTATGCCAGTGGGTTGGCATGGCACAAGAGGGAAGGTGAAGACTGTGTCCACTGACGGTGGTCAAGTATTGCCTGCATTCCTGTGGTTGGAGGGTGGAGACGCAGAGACTCAAATGAGGTGAATGAAGAAAGGGCTATCCTTCGAAATTCCATGAAGACTTTGTGTGCAAGTGGCTGCTGATTAGTTCTTCTTGTGCACTGTCTTTTGGTGGATGGGAGGGGTGAGAATGCAGTTTCTGTTGTTCAAGGGGGAGGTCGTTTCTAGGCCAGGCCTGCCCAATTGTCTGTCCCCGACTACTGCGTCAGTGACAGCCAGGTGCAGAGATCTCACACTGCAATTGTACCCCTGTTCTGCGTACTCTGGCTTGGAGTCGGCATCATTGCTATCCACTGTGAGAACCCCGACCTTGCAAAACGTCTGTTTCTGAGGAAAAGCCAGAAAATGACATTTGAAAAAGGGTTAAACCAAACCGGTTCCTTATCTGGAAAAAGTATATAAATTTGTGCTCCAAACCACCTCACTTTGTCCTAGTCCCAAGTTCTTGACCAAGGAAGGAAGCTTTCCTCCGGGTACTCGAAGGGCTTCTATGTAACCAGGGCTGGTATCTGTCTGAATGAGGGGAGATGACCTGAAATCAAGACTTTGTGCTTGAAGTGCTGAGGAGGAGTTTGAAGACGGTAGATGTCTGCCTGCCTGCGGAGACAGGGAAGGAGTGTGCCATGCCCAGCAGGATGAGAGACTGTCGAGGAGTGTGTTCAGGCACGAGCAATATCCAGAGGAGGATAAAGATCCAGAGAGAGCTATGCACCAGGTCTCTCTACACAGTTCTTGAAAATCTGTAAATAAATAATTACCAGAGCACGTCATTCTCTTGTCAAGAAGCCTACTGCAGACCTGGTGCTGCCTCCCTCAATGAGGAGAAGGAGATTTAATCGCCACTGAAGCCCCATATCGGCTTAGAGGCCACACATGCCCGCAGACACCACGAAAAAGGCACGCCCTGGAAGCTGCAACTTTCACAAACTGAAGTGCTGGTCTGCAGCCGAACCTGCGGACCGCACCTTCCTAAGATTAGTGGTGCAGCATAAGCCTGTCCCCAAACCCTGTCCTATGATGGGCGTCCTGCTTGCGGCAGCCACTGCAGGGATCTACAATGGAGGAATCTACTGTGTGAGGGCAGGAAAGCTACCCACACCCACTGCACAGCCCAGAGTGTTGCAGAGAATCAACAGGTAACCACCGGGTTGAGATGCACCTGGGGACGAGAGAGGCTGAGTAGCACCGACAAATCTGCTGCACCTGCTCGAGATTTTTCGGTACAAAAGTCACTAAAGACATTCAAATACTTGCACGCTTAATCTTGAGTGAGGTACCTGTACCTGGGCCTAATCCTTGGCTAAGCCCTAGTATAGTGGGAACAGGAATAGTGGAATCTCTCTTGAAAGAGGAAGTATAGCCCCTCATGATTTAAGTGTAACTTATGACAACCCTGTACAATGTATTTACTGGATTGTGTGGGGCGACCTGGTGAATGCAGAAAGAGAAGGTGATACCAAATCTATCTGGAATATACTTGCCTATGGTTGTCGATCTGCTGTAACCCATGTCGATTTATTTTCTTCAACCTCAGATATGGGTTGAGCATTTTAAAGGGGTACTCTGACACTGGAATGACCTTTGGTACCTCAACAAATCCAAGTATGTCTAATGTTAAGAAACCCTAACGTCCCCTTGAAATAACACTCACAGAAAGACTTGAAACTCTGACTGCTATTGGTCCGGGGAAGGCCCCCTGCAGAACCAACAGTATGGGCCCCCTACTTAAATCTGCTTACAAAATCGATACTGGGGGTGGCCCACTTCCCAACTTTTAGCCATATGCAGAGATTTTTCCTAGCCAAAAAGAAGGTAGTCAAGAAGATTCCCATAATTATAGGTATATTAGTCTGGTAGATAGGATGCAGAAGCTGTTTTGTCGCCAAATCCTGGGGAAACTTACAGATTGGGTTACAGAGAATACCATCCTATCTGACCTTCAAGCAGGCTTCCGGCAGAAAATTAGTACAATGAATAAAATATTCAGTTTTTGTTCTATATACTGGAAAATAGTGTTATTGGAGAAGGGCCACTTATATGTGGTTTTTGTGGATTTAAAATCTGCCTTCGATTCAGTTCCTTGCCAGACGCTTTGAGGTGTTTTGGGTAACATGGGAGTTCTGGGTAGTATAATATCAATTTTGATAAGATTGCATGAAACCAACCTTGCTCGGGTTAGGAGCAGTAAAAGGGGTTAGTTGTCCAGTTTATTCAGAATCGAGAAGAGTGCATCAGGGCTGAGTATTGGCCCCAGCCCTCTTTTCACTATACATAACTGATTTAGCGCAATGGTTGGATTTTACTGGACCTGATGCCCCAAAGGTAGGGGCTTTTAAAATCCCAACCTTATTGTTTGTGAATAACCCGCTTCCTAGCTCCAAAACTCCAGCTGGTTTACAAGGTTTAGTGGATTGTTTTCTAGCCTTTTGCACGAGAGGGGGCTAGAATTAAACATCAAAAAGATGGAATTTATGTAGTTTAATCATTATAAATCTTGGAAGTGTGGTATAAGGGCACAGAATGAAATACTTGAGCAAGTTCAAGATTTTGACTACTTAGGAGCTAGATTAACTACATTGTCTTGGTCCATGCAGATTGAAAAGAGTGCACTTAAGCTACAGCAGGAATCCAGGGCCATTTTGCAGCTGGTAAAGAAGACTATGACCAGGCCCCTCTCCGGCAGTAGAAATCTTCAATGCTAAGGCCAAAGGGTCTCCTCTCTCTGACTCAGAGCTATGGGGCCATGCTAAGGTCAAGAGACTCACAGTGGTAGAAAATACATTTATCAGGTCCCTATGAAATCTTCCACACAGCGTCCCTTGTCTACCACAGTTGCTTGATGTGGGTGTATAGCCGATTACATTAATATGCAAACTTGGACCACAGTCTATGCCGATACAGTAAAGGTCTAATGATGAGCTAGCTTCAAACACACTTTGTCTTGCAGATATTATGTGCTCAAAAGGTTCCGTGAAAATACCCTGGTTAATGTATGTGAAGGAAATGATATATAGGCTTGTTCTTGCTGTTCTGTGGGAATCCCCAGTTGATGATGCTCTTATCTCTAGATCAGTGATAAGATAAAGTCTAAAGGTTCTCTTGAGGGATGAGGAACTACGTAAATGTAAGCAGAACAGCTTGACGAATAGATTCGTAGATTGTAAGCTGTCCTGTCATTTTGGATTTGATTTGTTTTTGGATAAGATCACCTGTCCCTTAGCTAAACAACTGTCTACTAGATTCAGATATGGAAATTTGCCAATTAACAGCTTCTGCATTCGCTGGGGAGGGAAGTTCTGTGTCCAGCATGCAATCTGGAGACTGAAACCATTTCCTCTCTTTTTGCAATGCTTACACAATTTACCACAAGAAGTGGATTAAGCCAGTTTGTCTTCTCCTAGGAATGAGACAGTACGAGTATGCTCTGAGAATTTTGAGATCCGACACGAATGAAATGATTCTTATTAGTACAGCCACATTTTTATCTAATGCATGGATTATACGAAAGAACATTTTAGAGTCCAAGGTTGATCATTCATGGTATGTGACTGACGTCTAGCTGCGGTTTTAACTGTATTGTATCCTCTTGCACTTCATTGCTTCCTACTTTGTAGCCCTTTACAACTATCCATGTGCAATACTGCTGCTTACGTGATGTTTACATATGGCTGCATTCCTTTTAATGCGTGATTTACATTTAGAGGGTTATTTTATTAATAGTAACAGTACATAGTTTTTGTTATTCATGTCTTTGCGATTTTGCACATTGGAGTGGTAACCCCATGGGTCATCCTGTTGTTGTGTATGATGCTATCGAGTGCCACTCTACGGGCTATTAAGCTGTATTTTATTATAGTGTACTGATGTATGTTTGACTCCCTCTTTTAGCTTGATACTGGAGTTTATTGTTACAGCACTTGGTTTTGATGTTTTTATGATGTTTTTAAGGATCTTTGAATCCGAAATAAACTTTTGATGATGGTAAAAATATTTTTGTATCTGCTATTATTACATTTACAAATATCTATTAGTTTAAAAATACAGTGTAATATACCCACTAAGATTGGGGCAGGCGATGGTGGTAAAAATGTGCATGCAATGATTAAATTAAATATTTGTTTTATTAAGTTGTTTTATTATTTCAAAAGAGCAACCAATAAATGTAACATTAACATCAGCAGGGTCTTCCCTAAAGGTTACACTCCGGCTAAAAGAGAAGGCTTGTGGTTCAACACTGTCCTTTTGTGCCCACTGGGGAAACGATTCATCTCTTACTGTAGAGATAAAGGCCACATGATAACTTGCACACACACTTACCTCAGACTGGGCTGAGGATGGGAACTAGAGGCACGGGGCCAAAGGGCAAGCCAGCCTCCAATCTTATATGCAAACACAGGGGCAGCCTTTCTGTGTTTGCACATGATAACTTGCACAGGAGCCTTTAGGAAATAGTTCTCTTCCTCCAAGAGCGAAGATGGGCATGTACCTGAAGTGAACAGGTATGCCTAGAAGTGCTCCCTGTTCCATCGGACTCCAATTGCGTCACAGCGATAAGTCCCAAAAAGAAAAAAAAAGCGCTGGGGCCGCTTATGTTAATGTGTAGAGGGTGAACGGGCTTGTATTTCGTTCTTGGGTATTCTTATTGGAACAGGCCCAAAACTCATTTGTATATGTCTGGCCCCTGTTTAAAGTGGGGCGTGCGGCAATACAACAGTAGACTGGAATACAGCCCAGAGTAATAATTCTCAGCGGCTGAGATTAAGTTAAGCATTTCACCCAGTTCTTTTTTGTGATATGCCATAAATGCAACAGTTGTGCCCAGATGTGGGTCCTGTGATCACTGTGCCATTCCTTTCAACCTGGGACTCAGTAGTGAGGACCAACAGGCCAAAATTGGTCTGGGGCTGGGTTGTGTCTCTGGGGCATCGCCCAGCAGTTCGGTGTGAGATGGACCAAGACTAATTTGCAATGCTCTGGAGCTTCATAGTGAGCAAAAAATGAATTATAATGCAATTTAGAGATATTTCATTTTTAATCAATCATTCCAGCTGACACTTTATTGTTTTTCTAAGTGAGATGCCCTAAGAGCATGAGGAATGCCCAGACGTGGGTCTGGTGCTTACTGCACATTTGGATCCAAAATTCCCCTCACTGACGAGGCCCAAAAAGTTGGAACTGATCTGGGGTTCCTTCTCTTCCTACCACCGGGGACCTGGCCTAGAAGTTACTACTCGACGGATGACGTCTGATTTGCACACGGCTAGTCACTGCCTGGAGTGGCATAAGGACAGAAAACCGATAAACTGGAATGCAGCGGATAGTAATTAATGCATCTGAAAGAGACACGTTAGTGACAGATTCCTTACCTTAGAATATCCCCAGGCGTCAGGCTGGATCCGGAAAGTTTTTTGCGTAGCAGTACCCTTGCGTGTCGGTAGGCGGCGTCGTGCGGCTCTGCGTCCGTCGTCGGCGTCGTGATCGCCGGGATGACGTCGCGGGCAGTACTTAGGCGCCGCCCCTGCGCGCTGACGTCAGTTCTTCTTTTTCCGCGCCAGCAAGCGCAGATCCGGGAAGAGCAGTGCCCTGGTCATTTTTTGACCATACTTGTTGGTGAATTTTTTCACTGTTTTTCTCTATCAAGGTGTCGTAGGGATGCCCGGTTTCAAACGTTGCGGCGCCTGTGCTCGGATGATGTCCGTCACCGACCCGCATTGGGAGTGTCTCTTCTGCCTCGGCCGAGGCCACGACACGGAGTCTTGTACCGACTGCCAGGCCCTCAACCCGAAAGCTTTGCGAGAGCGGTCTCGAAAGCTCCTCGAGGCCCGGCATTCGGCTCCGCGGAAGCCCCGGTCGCGTGAGAGGTCCAGGGGTCGATCGCGGAGTCCACACCGGTCGTCGGCGTCGAAGTCTTCTTCGTCCGGTAAGTCAAAACACAAGAAGTCCAAAAAGCATCATCGCTCTAGGACTTCGCCTCGCCGGTCTCGCGACTCGGCTGAGGCCCCTCCCGGCACCGTCCCCGCGGCCCCGGACATGCCTGTGGAGTCGCCCCCGCAATACCCGCCCTTCCCGGGTTCGGGGGCGGATCCGGCCAAAGTGCAGGAATTCCTGTCGGCCATGGCCCGCCTCTTCGGGCCTCCAGGTCCCTCCGGTGCGCCTTCGGGCCCCGCGGGCCCTGATGGGGTTGCTCCAGCGTCGCCGACGGCTCCGGCCCCGGCGTCGCCCGTGCCTCCAGCCTCGATCCCGGCTCCGGCTTCGGCCCCGGCCTCGATTCCGGCTTCGGCCCCGGCTTCGATCCCGGCTCCACAACCCCCGTCGACGCCGGTCGACCTAACGACACCTCCGCCGGCGCTGATGTCTCCGGTGCCGTTCTCGACGCCGCCTGGGGCTCCAGGCGGCGTCGTTCCCCAGTTCCTTCCGGCTCCGGACATGGACCCGGACCGACGTCGCTCGACGCCGGTTCCGGCGCCGATGAGACCTTGGGTACCAAATGTCCCTCCTCCCCCTTATTTTGAACCTGAGGAGGACCAGGAGGACTGGGAGGGGTCTGATGACCCTCTGACACAACAGTGTCAGTACGATGAGGACTGGACAGAGGGTCTAGGGGATGCCAGTGGTCTAGATACTTCCCCTGACACTGGCATGCTGTCTCCTCCCGTGGCTACGGAGGAGGGAGCCAATTTTGCAACGGTGTTGCGTAGGGCGGCTGGAGCCTTACATCTCCAACTCCCTGCTGTGGCGGTCAAGGTTAATCTCTTGACAGAGGTGCTTCAGCCGGCAGCCTCCTCTACGGAGCCTGTGCTGCCGTTTAACGACGCCCTCACTGACGTTCTTTTGGGCGCCTGGTCCAAGCCCAACACAGGGGCTCCTGTGGATAGGAACGTGTCCCGACTCCATCGCCCAGCTCCGGGCGACCCCCTGTTTCTCTCTGTCCACCCCACCCCTGAGAGCTTGGTTGTCCAGGCCTCCGCTTCCCAAACCGCCTTCCCTACCGCCCCTCCGGATAGGGAATCCAAACGCCTGGATCAATTTGGGAAGAAGGGTTTTTCTTCCTCCAGTGCTGGCTTGCGGTCCATCAACACCGCTTGCCTTTTGGGCCGATATACCCACTCCTTGTGGGATTCGGTGGCGGATGTTTTGCCCCAGTGTTCTGAGGAGGTCCAGACACTGCTTTCCCGCGCCATTGCGGAAGGAAGGGATGCGGCCAAATACACAATCCGATGTGGCCTTGATACCGACGACTCGCTGGGCAGGTCTATTGCAACGACGGTGGCGGTACGACGCCACGCCTGGCTAAGAACCACTGGTTTTTCAGGGGATGTCCAGGATACTCTCATGGACATGCCCTTTGATGGAGTCGGTCTTTTTGGGTCCAAAGCAGACCATGCGTTGGAGCGCTTTAAGGACTCACGGGCTACTTCAAAGTCCCTGGGCCTTTCTGCTACACGCCCTCCGCTGACTTCTGCTTTTCGCCCCTATCGTGGCCACGGTAGGGGCGCCCCTTCACGTCAGCAGCCCAGCCACCGGCCCGCGCAGCAGGCGTCTTCGCGTGGCCGAGGACGTGGATTCCGCCGTGGCGGATCGGGCAACCAGCGTGCGGGTCAGGCCACCACCTCCAACCCGTCCGCGGCCTCCAAACCCTCCTAGTCCCTCCTTTCAGGTGCACAGCACGCCAGTAGGGGGCAGGGTCCGCCATCACCTTCCCCACTGGCGTACCATCACCTCGGACAGGTGGGTCTTGGACATTGTCCGAAGGGGCTACTCCCTCTCCTTCGAGTCCACCCCCCCAGCCATGCCACCTCAATTCCACCACATGTCAGGGGATCACTTGGTACTTCTGCAGAAGGAAGTCACGGCCCTCTTGGCCAAGAGGGCCATCGAGCATGTTCCGACTCCAGAAGTAGGGCGTGGTTGCTACTCCCACTACTTCCTGGTGCCCAAAAAGGACACGGAGGACATGCGTCCTATCTTGGACCTCCGGAACGTCAATCGCTTCCTCCGGAAGGAGAAGTTCAAGATGCTCACCCTAGCTCAGGTCTTGACTGCCCTCGACCCTGGAGACTGGTTGGTAGCGTTGGACTTGCAGGACGCATATTTCCACATCCCCGTCCTGCCGGCCCACCGGCGTTACCTTCGGTTCACGGTAGGCCTCGAGCATTTTCAGTTCACCGTGCTCCCCTTTGGCCTTACCAGTGCCCCTCTGGTGTTCACGAAAGTGATGGCGGTGGTCGCAGCTCATCTGCGCCGGGCAGGGGTTTCAGTCTTCCCCTACCTCGACGACTGGCTGCTGAAGGCGGGCTCGTCCCAGGCAGTCGTCTCCCACCTCCAGACTACGGCCGAACTCCTGCACTCGCTGGGGTTCTCCATCAATGTGCCGAAGTCGCATCTGATTCCTTCTCCACAGCTCCTTTTCATCGGAGCAGTTCTGGACACGACGCAGTTTCGGGCCTATCCTCCCGAACGGCGAGTCCGGGATATTCAGGCTATGATTCCGATCTTTCAGCCTTTATCCTGGGTTTCGGTACGGATGACCCTGAGGCTGCTGGGCCTCATGGCCTCCTGCATCCTGCTGGTCAATCATGCCAGATGGCATATGCAGGCTCTGCAGTGGGACCTGAAGTTCCAGTGGGCGCAGCACCAGGGCAACCTGTCCGATCACGTCCAGATCTCGGAGGGGACTGCAAAACAGTTGCAGTGGTGGCTCTCGAACCGGCAATGGGTCATGGGCAGATCCCTCTCCCTTCCCCAGCCAGAGCACACAGTTGTGATGGACGCGTCCCTTCTGGGATGGGGCGGTCACATGGGAGAGGCGGAGATCAGAGGCCTCTGGTCTCCGGCGGAGTCCCGGCTCCATATCAACTTTCTGGAGCTCCGGGCGATCCGACTTGCACTCAAGGCATTCCTTCCCTCTGTCAAAGGGAAGGTAGTGCAGGTGTTCACAGACAACACCACCGCCATGTGGTACTGCAACAAACAAGGCGGGGTGGGGTCGTGGACCCTTTGTCAGGAGGCTCTGCGCCTCTGGACATGGCTGGAACATCAGGGCATGTTCCTGATGGTTCAACACCTGGCAGGTTCGCTGAACGCCAGGGCGGACGAACTCAGCCGCAGGTGCATGATGGATCACGAATGGCGTCTTCACTCGGAAGTGGCGCGAGGACTTTCTACAGTGGGGAGAGCCTTGGTTAGATCTATTCGCCACCGAAGAGAACGCGCAATGTCATCAGTTCTGCGCGTTGGAATTTCCAAGGCGGCACTCGCTCGGCGACGCTTTTCGTCACGAGTGGAGTTGCGGTCTGTTGTACGCCTTTCCGCCTATACCACTTCTACCCAGAGTGTTGAAGAAGATTCGGCACGACCGGGCCCAAGTCATTCTTGTGGCTCCGGACTGGGCTCGAAGAGTTTGGTATCCCGAGCTACTCAATATGAGCGTAGATCCCCGATCCGTCTGCCTCTTCGGGAGGATCTTCTGTCGCAGCAGCAGGGGACGGTCCTCCACCCGAACCTGTCCAGTCTACACCTGCTTGCGTGGAGATTGAGCGGCGGCAGTTGATTCCTTTCGACTTGCCTCCCGAAGTTTGTGATGTGATTCTGGCAGCCAGGCGTCCCTCCACTAAGGTGGTATACGCCTGCAGGTGGAACAAATTTGTGGCGTGGTGCACAGCAAAGGCTGTGAATCCCCTTTCTGCCCCTCTTTCTGAGGTCCTTCTGTTCCTTCTCTCTCTGGCCCAACAGGGTTCTGCCCTGGGTACCATCAAGGGTTATCTTTGTGCTATCTCGGCCTTCCTCAGGCTCCCTGATCAGCCCTCCCTTTTCAAGTCCCCTGTTGTTAACAGGTTCTTAAAGAGCATTACTCACCTCTTCCCTCCTGTTCCGTTTGTGATGCCTCAGTGGGACTTGAACTTGGTTCTTACCTTTTAATGTGCGCTCCCTTTGAGCCTCTACATAACTGTCCTCTTCGTCTTCTGACTCTGAAGACAGCCTTTCTGGTGGTCATCACCTCCGCTCGGCGGGTGAGTGAGCTCCAGGCTCTGTCTTGCAAACCTCCCTTTCTGTCTGTTCATCCAGACAAGGTTGTTCTTCGGACGCGTCCGTCCTTCTTGCCAAAGGTGGTTACTGCTTTCCACATTGGGCAGACCATCACTTTGCCCACCTTCTTTCCGCCTCCGCATCCTTCCAGAGAGGAAGAGAGGCTCCACCGTCTGGACCCAAAACGTGCGCTCTCCTTCTATATTGACCGCACAAAACACTTCCGGGTGGATGACCAGCTCTTTGTTGGCTACGTGGGCGCCAAAAAAGGTCGGGCGGTGCACAAGAGGACCATTTCCCGCTGGGTTACCTTGTGCTTCAAGACCTTCTATTATTTGGCTAAGAAGGAGCCTCCTGTTGGGCTGCGTGCCCATTCCACCAGGGCAACGGCTGCTACCACGGCCTTGGGCCGCGGTGTTCCACTGCCGGTTATCTGTCAGGCAGCTACGTGGGCCTCGCTGCACACGTTTACAAAGCATTACTGCCTTGACAGTCAGGTCCGGAGGGACGGCTTCTTTGGCCGTTCTGTCCTCCAGGACTTCCTTGTCTGATCTTTGTTCGCAGACCCACCACCGGGGTTGGTATTGCTGGGGTATCTATTCTAAGGTAAGGAATCTGTCACTAACGTGTCTCTTTCAGATGCACAAGTTACTAACTTGTGTAACGATATATCTGTAAGAGACAGTAGTTAGTGACAGATTCCTACCGCCCACCCATCCTCCCCGTTCTGTGAACTGATTTCTAGGGTTAAGGACATCCCTTTCAGGGCCCTAGTATTTTTCAGACACCTATGTCAGCTTCTTGCATGGTTCTGCGTTCCTGGCGCGGAAAGTCGTGTACAGAACTGACGTCAGCGCGCAGGGGCGGCGCCTAAGTACTGCCCGCGACGTCATCCCGGCGATCACGACGCCGACGACGGACGCGGAGCCGCACGACGCCGCCTACCGACGCGCAAGGGTACTGCTACGCAAAAAACTTTCCGGATCCAGCCTGACGCCTGGGGATATTCCAAGGTAAGGAATCTGTCACTAACTACTGTCTCTTACAGATATATCGTTACACAAGTTAGTAACTTGTGCATTCCACCCATCGGTTTTTAGTTTTTCTCTCTGCAGTAGAAGTCGCAGAGTGGGAATGATCGCTCCTTTCCCCTTTCCTGAGAGACTGGCTATTCACTTTTGATTCATTTAAAGGATTAATCTTTTCTTTGAGATGGAAAGCAAGGCTGGCAGCTGGTCAGTTCACCGAGGAAACACCTCTCTTGCAGAATCCCTTTCAATCTGGAGTGACAATTTAGAGATTAATAGGATAATGAAATCAGCCTTTTTACCAATGGTGCATCACAGTAAAGACCATTAGGGTGTTTGCAGGTGTTTAGCACAATCAAAAGCCCACAGCTTCGCTTTTTAGAGGTAGTTTTTTGCATTCTTCTTTTTGTTAGGATACATTTTTTGGGGGGGACAGGAAGAAAGGCCTGTAGCCCACAACTATAAACCATCTGCCAATCAAATCAAGTTTCATCATTCCTAGTCCTGGGTATAGTAGACACCCTTGACACATAATATATCTTGTCCACCAGATTGTAGAAATGATTAGCAGGATGGCTCGGGGTGATTGCAACAGCAACATGCAACCCTAAACCTTGTTGACTCCAAGATGCAGGTGTGTCGCGCCCAAAGCCTGTTGCCTTTTCGGATTAGCGATGTGGTTGGAGCACAATGGAATAGTGCCGCTACGCTCCAACCAGAGGGTGATGGTGCCAGATCATGTTCTAAGTCCGGGTGGTGTGCCGTGCTGTGTATTTGTAACCGTGACAACGAAAACTCCTATTCACATATATCAAAAACGTAAAGTTGCAATAATTTAACTTTGAAATGTTTTATGTTGAAAGCTTGTTGAGTTTCTTTCAAATTGCCAATATTTAAAATGAGGTTAGTATTAGGCTCAGGTTCAGTGCTTACGGTCAGCCCAGGACCAGGGTACGTTTTAGAATTCCCTTTAGGGTTAGGGCCAGGGACTTAGTGTTGGGTTTATGGCATAGAGTTAAGGTTAGTTTTAACAATTTTGCAGAGGATCAGAGTTAGACTTGAAGACAGGACTAGGATTAGGTTAAGGATGGCATTAGACTTTCGGGTGGGAATTGGCCTTAGGTTTGGTATTGACTTATTCCATTCATTTTTATACTTTCGGGATTACAATGTTGGCATTTTCATGATAACCCAAAAACAGGGTTCCACTGGTTATCAGGTTTCAGTTTTTTGTTTTCGGTATAGTTTTGTTTTAGGTATTATAGTGCAGACCTCGTAATTGACAACCAATGAGTCCTTCTAATTTACAACTGACCTGTGTTGTCATTGGTCACCATGGGATGCTTTTGGCGTTCTGTACCGAGATCCCTCCGGCCTCCAGGTACATTGTGGGGTATATCTGAGGGTATATAGAATGTGATCTGAGAATTGCATGCAGAACCTGTTGGTGCTAGGTTAAGTTTGCATACTGATGTGTGGGCCCAGCAGAGCCTGTTGCATCCCAGCCGTGCAGAAGATGCCCGTACTGGGCATTTGGGCCTCCCTCACTGGTGAGCATTGTGTGCAACCTCACTGGACTCTGATGCTAGGCCTAAGTGAGCAGGAGTGGGCTCAAGGCGTCCTCCTGGTGCTTTATTTTTCTTGGACAATTCCTTCCCTCAGCATCCTCCTTGGCTGACATTGCACCACTTCTTTGCAGTCCGCCCATTCACATGTCTGTGTTTACCTGCGATGGAATCCTCGCTTCTTATCCTATGGTGACTGTTTTGAGACATTAGCCTGTGACTCCTATTTTACGTGAGTTTGGGACGTCTCCTTCGCTCACTCACCTTAAATGATGAAAGTAGTAAGCTAAGGTTGCCAATGTACGTAGTAAAGTTACTCTAACTTGTAGAATCCAGATGGCTTTGTGGGCACTCTTCGCATATCCCTCCAAGGAGTCAAGGGTTGATCTTTTGGACGCAAACGTAATGATTCTATTGAGAAGGCTTGGAGTATTTATGCGTTGAAAGTTCAGTTCACTTAGTGTGTTTTTTGGGCAATTCCTTGTATTTTAGCTCAGGTCTTAGGGTGAACCTTCACACATGCTCTTATTCTTCCCCTCCCAGTATCCTTTTAGCTTCAGCTTAGGCCTTGTGGCCCACTGCTCAGCTACCATGAGCGGGACGGGCTATCTGAAGGTTAGTGAGGTCTACCAAGGGGACACCACTGCTCCACTGACTAGATGTTAATGACTTAAAGAAGCTGGGCTCTGTAGGAATCGTTCACATATATGCAGAACCTTTATAGAATCGCTGAGAGTGGGATGCGGACGTGGGTGAAGCATGGGTCACTAGTGGTCAATCTGAGTATTATGCTAGCTGAAGCAATGCAGGTGGAAGACAATACTGCTAAAACAGTGACACCCAGAGGTCACACCAGAATAAGTGGCTATAGGCCTTGGGGTGTGTGCTGCAATCTACCTTTCAGCCAGCAAGGGGGGGGCAGTAGCACTGGTCTCCGCTACGAGGGGAAGCTTTGGGAGGCATGGAATGCCAAAATAGGATTTTCTTAGACTGACTTAAGTCCTGTCCTGTACATGCCACCCTGCTGAAGTCTCGACTGCAGTCAGCTCGATTGGATGAGTCAAGGCTTGGAGAACAAGACCGTGATGTTTGTGTTATGATGGTGAATGATGGAGACTATTGAGTGAAAGATAAATATTTGTAAAGGAAGTACGATTTACAGGGGGTTTCTTTGTGTTTTTACAGATAATGCCATGGACCTAGGGGCCTTGGAAAACAAACTCAACACCACCCTAGACAACCTCTATGAGCGGGAGTTGGACCACGACCTGGCCAAGAGCCTCCACAATGGGGACAAGCTGCCCAACGGTACCTCGGACACATCGGACACCGTGGGCTCGGACGTAAAGAGGTCGCAGCCACTACTCATCCAAGGCAACAAGTGGGGGTGAGTCTGCTATAAGGAATGAGGTTGTGGGATGTATCACTGCCGCAACTTCTCTGCGGGCACTAAGTCAGGATATATTATTGTGCTGCCTTAAAAGGCTCCATTGTCCGCTAAGCCTCCTGCAGTATTGTTTCAGAGAAGGCGCAATTCAACAAAACCGATTTTATTGGCAAGGCGTCTGTAGGAAACCTCATATCCATGTGTACATAGTGCGCTAGGGATCGCCGCGTACTCATGGCGCCAATAAAGTCCTTTCTAATTGTTATGCTCATATCAGGTTGATATTGTAAACTTAACCCATATCTGGGATTTTTTTCTGATTGTTTTTATAAATGGTGAGGTTAATATATTTTTAACCATGGCTATGCTTGATCTTAACATTAGTGCAAATGGCCTTGACTATGGCTTGTTTTGTCCATCTTCAGTGATCTCATGAGTTCAGTGGGTGCAGTGTTTGATGGTTTGTTTCCCTTCTGGTCATTCCCCAATGAGATGGAGTCAGGTTTGTCCATCGTCTATCCACCAGCCCTTTCTTATGCCGCAATATGTGATTGGCTCCTTTCTGTAGCCTAATTTATAAACTGATCCACTGCGAGAACCAGTCCACCAACTCAGGTTCTCCATCCACCAGTGCACAACTAATGCATTGTTCGTTCTAAGAGCGTGGTCCATTGGAGGCATCTGATCACCTAGTCCCCTAAAGTGGAATGAGGGCCACAGGGCATAGCATGGTTCCTATGTTCTAACCTGTAGAAATCCATGCAACAAATCTAATTTGTACAACCCGTGGTGCCCTATCAGCAGTTGGCTAACAGGCTTGAACATGGGTCGGTGCAGCACAATTAACCCAAACCTAGTACAAGCAGAAAGGAGGGCTTTCCCTTGGTTCTGAAAATGATTAACTGGCCCAGCAGATCATCCTCTTCCTAAAGAGCACATACAACAGACATGTATACCAAGAGGGAATACACTAAGGTGAAATGTGCAGTCCCATTGGAGGAATCCTTCTGGGGGTAGACGCATGCTGTGTGTAGTAGGAAAACGATGTAACCAGGCTCCCAGAGTTATTCTCCCTCTGGGCTCTCTCACCCTAGCCACAGTCATTCCCTACTGTAGGGGCCCACCCACAAACAAGGGACAATTGGAACATTCCTGTTATATTCTGTCACATGGTAGAGATGTTCCCTCTATTCCCCTCTCTAAGGGAAATAGCGTGTTCCACCATTACTTCATATCTAGGAGGCTACATGAACGGGGGCTTGCTCGACCCATGAAAAGAAGGCAGTGGACTGCCTCAGTGCGTGATCCACCCGCAGTGTTGTTGGACTTAATGATGACCTGCTTGACTGACTCACTCTTCTCTTCTCAATCCACAACGCCATGTCTGAGGCTGTGAGCCACCCAGTACTCAGAGATGGTTCAAACCGATCAGGCCAATCCAAGACGTCATCTGCCTGTGGCTCCCGAATAGTATCCACTTGTCCTACTCATGGGGTCTCCCTTACCTGTTGTCCCATCCTAGGAGTGACATTGGCAGCTGTGGGTCTTCCCTGGTGCTCACTTTTCAAGGTCTTGCGCACCTGTCTGTCTAAAGGAATCTGCACCCTCAAGCTCTCATGCAAAACTCTTCTGCACAACGCATTCTTACCAAAACTATTCTGTCTCAGGCATGCTTCAGACACTGTCCTCTGTCCGCTTGATCAATCGGTCCATCATAGCAACACAAAAAGATGATGGACGGAATGCTGAACATTGTCAAACATTCACCCTTTGTCACAGATCTGGGTTAAATCCATTGTTTTTATATTCACCATGCCACCTCAGCTTGGACCCAGCCATATGCAAATCAGTCTTGACCCTGCTCCTCATGGGAACAGTCCAGCCCGAACTGCCAAACCAGTTCGGGCTGGACCGGAAGCAAGCATCCTGGACCGGAAGCAAGCATCCTGGGACCGGTTTCGGGGTATCGCCCCCTCACCTTGGCGCAGCGGGCGCGCCACCGGCGCAGCGAGCGCGCCAAAGGCAAGCCCGTCTGCGCCCGGCCGCGGCCGGCCGAGCCAGGGGCTAGAACCCCTGTCCTTTCCCCGTCCCACATCAGTTCCTACAGCCCATATACCCTACGTAACCTAAGAGGAACGACATCTGACAAGTGCCTCCACTTATGGAATGTAGCCGATAAACACACTGACTGTCCCCACTGTGGGTTTAACTTTCGGCCGGTTGTCAAGGCACAGAACACCCTTACAAATCAAGCCAGTATAAAGTTGTTCTTTCTTAACTGCAGATCGTTCCCGAAACATGCCACCGAAATCGCCCTACTATTGGAAGAACTTGAACCTGACGTTCTCTTCCTGACGGAAACGTGGCTTAATAATGAGTCTGAGCCGGTCCTCGCTCAATCTCCCTGGCGGCTATCTCATACTACGAGAGGACCGTAAGGAAGGTAGAGGGGGAGGCCTAGCGATCATTTTCAAAGACCACTTTAAGTGTCGCATCTCTCCAGATCAGGTTTCAGACTGCGAGAGTCTCCTCTTTTCCATAGATTTCTCTCCTACAATCACTTTCTCTGGGTTACTAATTTATCGCCCACCCGGTCCCCTGGGCCAATTCCTTAACACCCTCCAGATAACCATCGCTAATTTAGCTTGTTCACCATCCAACTTCACAGTATTGGGAGCTCTTAATATTCATCTAGATAACACCTCCGATCACTCCACTAATGAACTAAACCTGGGCCTCTCCGCACTTCAGTTAAAACAGTTAGTATCTAAACCTACCCACATTAAAGGCCACCTGCTTGACCCAGTCTTTAGCAACTGCCCCGATCTCACATCAGGGGTGCCATCTCCGCTTCCATGGTCCGACCATTTCTTGATTCCCATGACTTGGGAAATCCCAAAATACCCCCTTCCTTCCAATCCAACCTCACGCCGGGAGCGCAACTGGTCCAAGCTTCCCAGAGAACACTGGATCTCAGCCCTCAAAACCACCAGGCCTAACAAGGACCCCAACCCCACCCTAGCCAACGAGAAATTTAATTACTGGATCCAGAGCTCCCTAAACGTTGTACTTCCCATAGGTCACACCACAATAAATGTAGAGCAAAGAGGTCTCCCTGGTACTCCCCTAAATTACGGGAGCTCAAGCAACATTGCAAAAGGTTAGAGAGGAAATGGAGACAGACCTACGCAGTCTCTAGCAAAGTCAAATACAGGGAGGCAATAAAAACGTATAAACTGGAAATTAAACTCACTCAAGCAGCCTTCTACGAGGAAAAAATCAAGGCAGCCTCCAACTCCCCCAAGGAGATCTATCGGATTGCCAAAACCCTCTCAAAACTGCACCAGAAGCAACCTGTCTCCGACGATGCTCTATCCCGGTGCAACAATCTGGCGGAGTTCTTCCACCAGAAAGTACAAAATATCTACTCCACCTTCACTCCCGTCCAGTCTGAACCCACTAACTGTTTAGGACACGGAACTCAAGCCACATTGGAACTACTCCCTCCCTTAGATCTTGTATCTCTAGATTCCTTTATGCACCGGGTAAAGTCAGGCTCCCCCTTAGACCCAGCACCCCCCGCGCCTTGCTACCAGTCATAGCAAACATCATACCAACTGTTCTCAACTTGCTGAACGCCTCCATCTCCACTGGAGTGGTCCCCTTGGCATGGAAATGTGCCATGGTAAAGGCCCTTTTAAAAAAAACAATTTTAGACCAGAACAATCTAAGCAACTACCGCCCAATCTCCCTACTTCCTTGGCTGAGTAAGATATTGGAAAAACATATTAACTCCGTGCTGGTAGAGTTTTTAGAAACCAACAACTTACTCCATCCCTCACAGACTGGTTTCCGTCCCCATCACGGAACCGTAACCGCCCTCCTTGCTGTAACGGAGGAGGCAAGAAGGATCCTGGATCAGGGAGGCTCTGCAGCAATCATTCTTCTCGATCTCAGTGCCGCATTCGACACTGTAAACCACGACACGCTGATTTTGAGACTAAGGGATCTGGGTGTATCAGGCAATGCCATCGCCTGGTTACATTCCTTCCTAAGTGAACGATCCTTCCAGGTCTTTGAAGGCGATGTTGTTTCCAAACAGATTCCCCTTAGTTGTGGTGTGCCTCAGGGCTCTTCCCTGAGCCCCACTTTATTCAATATTTACATGAGTCCCCTGGCAGAGATTGTCCTTCAATTTGGTATTAAAATCATCACCTACGCTGACGACACTCAGCTTGTGGTGGCATTAAACCACCCCGAAAAATCATCAAGTAACCTTGAAAGCTGTCTTAAGGAGGTGGCCAAATGGATGGAACTCTCTTGCCTGAAACTCAACGGGGACAAAACAGAGATTATGCGTCTCGGAAACTCCCCTTCTCTTAGGTCGGAGCAATTTTGGCCGAAATGCCTTGGCCCCGCTCCAGTACCCAAAGACCAGATCAAAAGCCTTGGCATTTGGTTGGACCGCTCCCTCAGCTTTAACCACCAAGCGGCGAAACTCTCAGCTGCCTGCTACGGTCTGCTGAGGATGCTACGTAAGATACTCCCCCCCTTCTCCCATTTGAAGCAAAAAAAATCATGGTACAAGGTCTCATTCTTTCCTGTTTGGACTATGGGAATGCCCTGTATCTGGGGGCCCCACAATCCACCATAGGCAAGCTTCAAATAATTCAAAACTGTGCAGCCCGCACGCTCCTCCAGACTCCTCACCGACAGTCCGCAGCCCCTGCGCTAAGGAGCCTCCACTGGCTACCGGTTAGGGAGAGAATCCAATTTAAAGCCATGTGTATTGAGCACAAGGCTTTTTGGAAAACAGGCTCTTTAATCAGCCAGCCCTTGATAACACCCTACCAGCCAAACGGGCATCTCCGCTCAACATCCTCTTCCCTCGCCCTATTGCCCAGAATAAAGAGAGCCAGATGCGGTGGACGCTCCTTTTCCTACAACTCCGCCAAGCTCTGGAATGCTCTCCCCCTCCGTATGCGGACGGAGCCCAATCTCCTATCCTTCCGCAAACTCTTAAAAACCTTACTTTTTAACAATCGCTGATTCCTTCCTTGTCTGCGTCTGTCTACAGCGCTGGGATGCCTCAGGGTAGCTATCGCGCTATATAAATGTTTTTTCATTTCATCAGCCAGGATAGCTTGAATCCAGTGGCATAGTGAGCATGGGACCCACGTCTTGGCATACCCTTCCGACTCATACATGCGCTGCCCAGGCAGACTTTTTAGACCATGTTTTCATGATACCCATCAGTCATTCTAGCCCTACTTGGCCATTTCCACCACTGCCACCTTAAGAGGTCGCCCAACTTGCACTCCTAAGGCCAACACTTGCACCAGTGACCTAGTCATTTCAGACACTCAGTAACTGTGTGGAAAGGGAGCCCTTATTTTCATGGACTCTACACTGCATGGGCAAACAGCTCAATAAAATTGCTATTTTGCCAGGGCTAGTTCAAGGTGACTGGTCAGAGCCTCATTTCTTTTCACATTAAGACTGGCTCAGATGGTGCTGGCTTCCAGAGGAGCATGTTATAGTTAATGAGTGAAATAAAGTGTGTTCATTCCTTCCCTGAGCAAATCGGATGCTTTGGAAGGAATGCCTATATTATTTATCTGCAATCGTCATAAACCTTCTCCCTGTTCCTAGTCTGATGTATTACTGTATTTCATACCAAGGAATAACAATACATTTCAGATGAGCATATCAGAAGCAAAGGCATTGGGCTGAGTAATCACTTTACAACCCAACCCCCTCACATAGGCATTTGTTCTAGGAATGCAGTGGCCGGGCCAATACAGTAGACCCAGGGCCGTGAAGGGAAAAGGAACCGGGTGACCCAGAAACCACAAACCTTCCTAGGTAAGCAGCCTTTGAGAATCTCTGAGCTGGTTATCCAAAGGTGCAACTCGAGCAATGGCGGCTCCTCCGCTAAGGCTGAGGAGCATCGCCCTACTGCTTTATCCAGTGTAAAAAAATGAAAACTAAAATGATAATAACCAGCGTTATTATCATTTTAGTTTTCTCTTTCCTGGTGCGGGCGGGGCTGGACTGCCAGAGCAGGAGCCAGGAGGAGGAGTGGTTGCTCCACTCTAAAGTGCGTATAACTGTTTGGCCGGCTCTTTCAGGCCAACCATAATAGTCATGCGCACTTTGCATGTTCTGCACCCAGGCTGTATTACAGCCTGGGTGCAGAACATGCCCAGGCCCCCATCCCCATCTGAGCGCTGAGCCACAACGCCCAGACCAATCACAACACTGCTTTGCAGTGGTGTGATTGGCTAGGGGAGTCAGGAGCCTGGGTGCTTCCTGGTTCCTGCTTCCGAGGAGCGAGTGGCGGTGGCCAGCGGACAGAGAGGCGGCAGCCGGCCTGGAGGCCGGCCTGAAAGTAAGTGGTTTTTTAAAATATTATTTTAATTTACAACCGCCCCTTATCCTTCCCCCGCCCTGCCACCGCCGGTAAATAGCAGCCACCACTGAAATCAAGGTGAACTCCTCTGTACCCCAGTATATTGCCAAACCTGTAAGACAAGCATTCAGTGGAATTGATAATCCATCCACACACACTGGGACCTAGCAGGGGAAATATCAGCCTCTAGCAGCCACAAGCAAAGACACCAGCATGCTCAATGAAAGAATAGAGTCTCTGGAAGAACAATCGCCAGGGCAGTCAAAGCCAACACACCAGAACAAGCCATACCTGTAGCAGAGAGGAGAACAACCTTCCCTATACAATGGTATCATGCCAAAAAACAGATATCTGACTGTACGACAGATACAGGCCATCAGAATATGAAAATGCCATTCCTCCTGTGTCTGTGAATATCACACAGGTAAAGATTAAAATGCCACAGATGCCTATGGAATTAATTGACAGAAGAATTGATGGCCAACCTTGTGGGGGCGGCAAATGGGCCCACCAAGGATAGGAGGTCAACAAATGCCTGACTCATCGAAAAGTGAGCGAGTCTCAAAACCAAGCGCCCAGTGGAATAACCGCATGCCTGAAGCGAAACTGTTCCAGAAACACAGGGCCCGATGCAGAGTTTGTCGGAAAGGGTACTCGGTTGCAACAGTGACGGAGTAACCTCTTTGTCAACCTCTAGGTTCGTCTGCCCGAAAACTCCCATTGGTTTGCATTTTTCAAGAACAAACTTTCGCTTTGGAAGTTTGTTTTTGAAAAATGTAAGATTTTGGAAAGTACCGTCCATCAAACTTTTCCTGTATTTTCAGGAACTGCCATGACAGAGGTTGCTGTCAATGTAGAGGGATATTGGTGGGGCCGACGGTCATCTCTAAAATTGGTGGACGGAATGTCAATCAGGGCGACGGAATAAAGTACTCCATCACACTAAGACATTTAAACCGTCCTCCAAACACTATATCAGCCCCATAGGCACCATTCCCTGAATGAAGAGGAAACCTGGATCTCACAAAAAGTTGGTCACCTGTCCCTAAACCACTGCTGTCCACAGACCACCTGCTGTGGAGGGCTCTCTTAACGACCTGACATTGTAAAAGAGACCTCTGGGAAATTAGCCCTTGGAACTGAAGGAGAGGAGATGGGACAAGGACCCTTGACAGTCTGTGCCAACACCAGTAAAAAGCACAATTGGGAACCACCTTTCCAGCCAAATAGAGAATTCATTATAATATGATCCACCTCCATCCTAGCCCGCACATCCAACCAAAAATAAAAAAAGAAACATCAAGCAGGATTTACCTCAGTTCTATCAATGGAGAGCACAACGCCCTCAGCCCCTCACTAGAGCCTTAATAACAACCAAAGCACAACTGTGACCCAGGACCATACCTGACCTCCGAGCCCAACATAACTCCACCTCCCGTGGCCATAAGATTGTCTGAGTCGATCTTGGAGAAAGTGTCTAGAAGATGAACCCAATAAAGACTTACCTGTTTGATACCGAAGTAGAACTGTCTTGTTCTGGGTTGGCATGGACAGTCACATCCTGAAATCATATCCTTTTGAGCCCAAACCATCAACTTGTGACCCCTGCAAGGGGGTAAATGTGGAACTTGGTATTACAATTACTGCAGGTGGATTCGAAAGCTATTATTTAAACCCTGCAGTGCTCCAAGTTCCTCCATGTGCCAAAAATGAGACCAAAGTCAACACATGCCAATCACTTGCTCTGCCAAGAGTGCAACAACTAACACGTTAGGTTGAATGGAACATGCTGAAGAGCAGTAGAGGGCCCACCCATGTCCTCTAATCCAAATGACATTTGAACACAAAAAAAGACAACAACTTGAGCTGTCATTGCCTCTGCTGGAAAGAGACATGCCCCAAGTCTATGAAACCACACCATGAGCAATAAATGACCTCTAAAAGCAACATATCTTGGAACCTGCTGGTCAAATCAGAAGCCTGGTAATGTCTTAATTACTGAATCATGGCTGTCCATCCCCTGTGAGTCAAGAGCAATTACCATACATAAATAACAGTGCCACAATATAACTGCTGTTTTGTGAGGTCTTGAGCAGTGCATGTCCAAGGAGCAAGTTAAGGATCTCATAGTGTGGCGTAACTGCTGAATTTCAGATGTTTTAATTGAACCATAACATCACTTCAACTGTAGTTTTGTCACTGAAAAAAGATATATACAAACATACATACACATTACCTACTGGCGGTCGCCAGTTGGTAGTTATAGTTAGGACCTAGAGTTTTTTTACTTGGGTATATCTTTTGCACCGTTTGATGAATCTTCATGAAAATTTCCACAAAAAGTGTCCTCTGCGGTCTTTTGGTACATGGAAAGTCTCAGGGAGACCCGTTAAGCAGTGGCTGAGAAAAAGCAGGGGGGGTCAAAAAAAGTGTGTTTCCAATTTTAATTCCCATAGGGATTTTGAACACAACTACAGCCCTAACAACTGTACGGAATTACAGCAAAGTTGGTAGACAGGTATCTCTTGGTCTAGAAAGCACACTTTTTTGTTATTTGGTGTAAATCCATTCAGTAGTCTACCAGATATTAAAGGAAATTCAAATTTGTATATCTAGGGTTGTGAATGCACGTGCCAACATGAATGCCTTGATTGGCTGGCTGCAACAGGAGCAGAAAGTTACGGCCGCCATTTCAAGTAACGGGACATGGTCCCCGGGGCTGAAAATAAAGAAGAAAAGTGATATAAGGGGGTCAGGGTAGAGGTACCCTGACCCCATGGCTGGAATACAGGAGTGTTTGTGTGACAACTTATGCGTTCAAAACATCCCCAAATTGTTTTCCCCACATGCAATATTTGCGAATGTGTTGCGACGCTCAGCTGGGCCCACTTAGACACTCACACACCCACTTACAGACTCAATCAGACATGCACCCCCTCACAGACCCACTCAGACACTCATGCAACAACTCACAGACCCAATCAGACACTCACACACCCACAGACTCACTCAGAAACTCACGCACACACTCACTGAACCACTCAGAGACTCTTTCACCCACTCAAAGACCCACTCAGACACTCTTTCACCCACTCAAAGACCCAATCAGACACTCACACACCCTCTCAGACCCACTCATAGGCTCACACTCACTGACTCACTCAGAGACTTACAGATCCACTCACAGACCTACTCAGCACTCACACACCAGCTCAGGCACTCTCACACCCACTCACAGACCCAATCAGAAACTCGTGCACCTGCTCACAGATGCACTCAGTCTGACACATCTACTCATAGGCCCAGTTAGTGAGTCATACACCCACTTACTCACCTCTCAGACACTAATGCCCACACTCGGAGACTCAGTCAGACTCTCACAGACACTCTCAGACAATTATTCACCCACTCACAGACCCACTGAGTCATTCATGCACCCACTCACAGACCCACTCAGATACTCATAGACCCGCTCAGAGTGTGATACATCTACTCACAGACACTCACACACACCCACTCAGAGACCTGATCAGAGAGTCACACATACACTCACAGACCCACTTAGACAGTCATGCACTGGTTTTGTACAGATTAAATCTGTGCCGAACTATAACGTCCCTGCAACCTTTGGTTTTTTCATTGACTTTCTAAGTTTTTTTAAATTCTATTTCCTAACTATATCGTCCCTGTAACCTTTGTTTTTTTTCACTGAATACATATAATATATCATTCATGCTACAAAAGGTGTCCCTTTTTATGGATGTTTGCATTGGAGTTTATCTTTGGTCAACTTTTTAAATGACAAAAAGACAAATGGCACAGGTTTGCCATAAGTATGCGGGGGGTACTAAAGGTTACACTTCCGTAAAGTTCTTATGGTAATGCAAGGTCATTGGACACAGCTTTTGGCTGTCTGCTTGTATATCTATTTGTCTGTCCATCTATCTATCTTTAGATAAACCTTTCTGTCTGTCTGTCTTTCAACTATGAATTCTCTTAAAAAAACGCAAAACTACAGTTAAAGATATGGTTGAAAACACAAAACGTAAAAACTGCTGAAATTTGCCAGTTATGGTTAGCATCACAATTTGTAACTCACAACCATGCAAACCATAACTCGACATCAATTGTGAATTTACATTCAAAGTATTGCTGTGAATCAAGTATTCAATGGCCGCCTGCCACTTTTTGTAACCCTTATTTCTCCAAAACCACTGAACGGATTTACACCAAACCTGGCCTCTTCCCTGACTAAAGTTCTAATTTTATGCAATGTATGTAATTCCGTTCAGCGTATTTTGCTGTAGTTAAGGGCAACGTTTCTTATGAGAGTTAAATTGGACAATCTCAATTTTTAACCCCCTTTGAATGCTCCCCCAAACCCCCCTCCCGGACAGATCAGCACAAAGCATGATATGCCAATAAGTAGCAACCTTTGCTATTTGATTGCAACGTTTTGTGTACTTTTGTCAAAAGGCACTAAGTTAAAAGCAAAGAAAAAAGTCCTTTTCAGTTTAAAACCAGACCTAACCATAGTTGCAGAGTCGCTATCGCGGACTAGGTAATATATTTACACAAACAGTTGCACAGCATTTGCTGATTGGTGCTGTACAAAGTTATGATATGTAATATATAATATTCGCCCTTAGACACCAACAAATCAATGCCAAATCTGTAAACTTTATGCTGAACAGATCAGACCACTTTTCAGGGTAATTAAGTAATCTATTCAATCACGAAACAGCATAAATAAATGACTTTGTTGGGCCAATTAACAAATTGAGATTTGTTGTCTAGAACAGAGCATGCACCACTAAACAGGCTTATATAAGTACACATTTGTGCATGTTTACTATATATGCAGATGCCATTTATTACCATAGTTAAGTGTGGGGTTAGGTCATGACTCACGAGAGGCGAAGCCTCAAGTGGGCTATGATTCCACTCCCTCAGCAATAACAATAAATACATTATTATTCGCTATGCATATGCATGTATATTTTATGCAATATTTACTTTTTAAATGTAAAAGCTATGAGCAAAGAACCCAAGGGGTTACATCTGTGCAGTAAGGTAAAATCTCCTTAAATATTTCTGTCTATGGTATCTAGTATTTTTCTCAGTAAAGAGATTGTTACAAGGAACCCATGAAGCAGAAATCAGTGGTTCATCCAGTTAGTTTCGCTCGCTCTGCGATGGTAATAACACTCAGTGTGAGCACTGACCTTTAGTTATAAATATGTGAATGCAGGTTAATGTCAAGGACTGCACGCTGAGGAGGTCTGCTGAGTCCACTGCTTGACTGCTCGAGGAAAGGGCGACACCTCCCAGTAGCCACAGTTCCACCGTGCAGCGTCAGGGTTCTCCTTACAAGGGTCCCAGTTACAAGGAAAAATACACAAAGGGTAAAAAAAACCTCCATAGCAATCTTGTAGCTCTTGATTGAAGATTAATACGGAAGTGATTGCCATAACTCTAATCTCCACCGACATCAGGATAGAGGAAAGGGCCAAGCTCGAATGTCCAGAAGGGCAATCCAGTAGACTTTCCAGCGCCTAGAAGCCAAGGCAGGCTAAAAAATATTAAGAAGGGGGCAAAGAATGTCATGAAAAAAAATAAGGGAAGAAATTATTTGTGATTGATCTATCACTTGGAAATGCTCCCTTTTATACGATACAAATGGGAATAGACGTTGCAGGAAATTGGATGCCTGTCCAGGACAGACCATCATCTTGGAAAGGGCTGTTTAGAAGACTTGTCCAGGCCCCTTTCCTGAAACTCATGGTGTTCATTTGGCACTGGATTTGAAGTAGATGTGAATGTCAGTGAGAGAGCGAGGAAGTTGATGGCTGTCCACTTGGGCACGTAATTAGGGGGACAAGAAGCAAGGTGGATTTTAGTTTGGTGTTGTCAATGGGGGCTCAAATTTTATTTATCAGTGAAGAAGCGATTGATTACATTACACTTGTCTGCTGTTTGAGGCATTGGTGGGTCTGGTAGGGGGCTGTCACTGTGCGTGTGAATTTTTATTTGTTGGTCACTGAGGATGTTAGCCGGGTTCATGTGATGTGGGTCCACTGACCAGGAATCTGTATGCAAAACTCAGTGCTTTGAATTGAGTAAGGCAATGGAGGCCTTTGGCCAACCCCCCTCTCTTTATTTGTATGGAGCCTCTGTTCTCTGAGGGCTCTCAGGACTATCATGGTGCTAAAAAGTTTCATTTTGAAGGATCATAAATTCAGTGGTGTGTTGAAGAATACATGGTTTTTCAGGGTGGTGTTGTATTTGTTGATAAGTAGGTTGACATCTAGTGAAGGCTTACGTGAGTTGGAGTGCTTGATGAGTTCTTCTTGGAGAAAGTCTGCGGAGAGTATTTGAAGGATCAATGTTTTTTCTCCAATTGGTGTGGCATGAAGGAGAGAGAAGGGAGCGGCAGGTGGTCAGTCCATTCCAGATGTGTCGGGGGCATGCATTAGATTGAATGTAAGTTTGATGTCTAGGGTGTTGTAGGAGGTTTTAGGGGGAAATCTTTACTTTTCTTGGTGGTAGTGCCTTAGGGGAGATGGAAGCCTTTAATGAAAGGTCAGGTAACTATGATTTATAGAGGCAGAGGTCTGAGATTTCTTTGGTGAAGCCCTTGCTGCTGGATTAGTAGAGAAGCCATTTGAATTCCTCACCTTCTACTTCCCCTCTCTGTATCCTAGCCTGCCACCTTAATTACTGAGTGTTTCTGGTCACTAAGGGTGCAAGGCCAGGTGAACATATGAATGCAAATCTACTACCTGTCTTACGCATGAGATCCACCCTCTGTTGCCTGTGGGACAGGGACATTGAATGTTTAGTGGCTGTGGACATGGAGCTCGTTTCTGTTATGAAAATGTTTGATGCTTGGTGATGTCTCTGATGTCAGGGGCATGGAGAAGTGACCAGTGTATATTGATGAGCATGAGGAGGGAAGGTGTGTTTTTGTGGGTTAGGCAAATATGCTTGGGAATAGGATGTGGATAAGATTCTGGATGTTTGCCAAGCGAGTGCCATGTGAGTGCCATGTGAGTGTATGCGTGGTCTTGATCTGGGTCTGAGTGTGGCACTAATTGGGGGGCATGGTTTCGGAGCCACATGTTGAGTGTCCATTACTTGGACGTATGGGTCTAGCCTGAGACCATGCCAAGTCCTAACAGACATAATCAGGAAGTACACATGATGTCGAGTGCCATTTAACATGCACATCCGGGCAAAAGAAACCCTGGCAGTGGAAGTTTAGAAAGTGGGAAAGGATGGATTGAGCCAGTGTCGTCTTAACTCATGGGCACGCTGGGCAGTTTTCCGGGGGCCCCACGAGCTTAGGGGCCCCATGCAGACCAGAATTTAACACACATTTTCCATTAAACTTTTTTATCCCTGTGAGTGTTTGTGTAGGCAGGGCCCAGTGCAGTGCTTCGCCCAGGGGCCTATAATGCTGTTAAGACTGCCCTGGATTGAGCTAATTGGAGGCTGGCTGTAAGGGCTTCACAGGTCTTCTTACCCCCTCAGCGGTCATTGACTTGTTATATTTGCATGTGTGAGAAGGCAGGAAAGGGCAAGGAGAAGGCTGATTGGCTGGCTTAGAGTAGGAATGATGTCAGACTGGTCTTTGCAGCTTTTAGTGGTGCAGTGCTCCTTAGCACTGGCAGAAAAGTTAGGGTGTGGGCTGTTTCAGTCTGTCAATTGTGTCAGTCCGACTTTGGTGGCCTCGAGGTAGCGTCTGTCTCCAGAAGAAGTGTCTATGGGCCACATGTACCAACATTAGGAATAGCGATTACCTAATTGCGATTTTCTGAGAACCGCATTAGGTAATTGCTATTCCTAATGTATGAAACTCCAAGAGTTTCATTTAGCGATTCCTAGAGGGTCGCAAATCGACCTACCTCATTAATATTAATGATATAGGTTGCAATTTGCGACCTCTAGGAATCACTAAAATCACGGGGCAACAGACCACCATGCCCGTGATTGCTTTTCAATAAAGCAATCATTTTTTTTAAATGCAGCCCATTTTCCTTAAAGAAAAAAGGGTTGCGTTTTAAAAGAAAAAAATGAAAAGTTTTCTTTTCATTTTTTAAGAGCAGGCATTGGTCCGTGGGACCACTGCCTGCTCTTAAAAACCTTTATCGCCACCATTCCCAAAGGGGAAGGGATCCCTTTGGGACCCCTTCCCATTTGCGAATGGATTACCACCAACTTGAAGATGGTGATAAAATGCGAATCTTTTGCGACCGCATTCACGGTCACAAAACATTCATACATACCGCTGCGATTCGGTATTTGGAAGGGATGCCCCAAACACGCCCCTTCCAAATACTCAATCGCAAACCCATTTTGCGATTCGGTAACAGGTTACCGAATCGCAAAATAGGGTTTGATACATAGGAAAAGCCTTTTCTGCATTCGCAAACGGGCCGATTCTGCGAACCAGCCTGTTTGCACACATAAAATAGGTTCATACATGTGGCCCTATGTCCTGAGATCCTTACATTTTGCCAAAGATTGCTCCTCTCAAGCACTTATAAACAGTGCTTAATTTGAGCCAGTGGTTTCCAGTGCTCGGCACCAGCTCTTAAATGTCACCACCGGCACTTGTGACAACTGCCACATGGTGGCGCTGCTTGTGTAATTTAAAGATGAGCAGAACAACAGTTGTTTATTAATTTAATATACATTAAAAATAACTAATACCTGCTCCCCAAGCCATTCTTAAAGCTTTGGGGGCCTTAAACAGTCAGAATTGTCGTACATGTGGCAGTGTGATAGTTAGTTGTTGTGTAGGTACTATCATTGTCAGCACTGCCAGGGCAATGTGTGGAGCAAGCTGCGGTCGCCTTCTGACAAGAGCCCTGGCATTTATATTTTTTTACACATTAAGCTAATAAGTATGTCCTCCAGTGCCAACAGGATGAGGAGGGGCGGGGAGCCCGAACTATGGCACTGGAAGCAGGTACCGTCCGGAAAAAGGTTGTGTCAGCTGCCTCTGGAGAACATGTGGACTCTGTGGCCCCATCAGTCTGGGAGTACTCCCCTTCACTTAATCTGGGAGTGGAGTCAGAGGGAGGGGCGGGACAAGGACAGCATAACACGTCTCCGCACTTGGAAAATATTTCTCTTGCCATCATATATGAGTCTATTATGATGCATAGAGATGAGACCCGCGCCGAGAGCCAAAAAACACAAAGTTTGTGTCGCAAGCTACAAAATTCACTTCGCCGTGTAGCCAACTCCTGTTCGGAGTTCGCCGAGAGGATAACTGAAGCAGAAAATAGGATATCTACACTCGAGGATGAGATGACTACTCAGAAAACAACCACAGAGACCCTGGTGGCCCAAAATAATGATATAGCTTGGAAACTTGAGGACTTGGAAAATCGTCTTCGGCGAAATAATTTAAGAGTTCTTGGTGTGCCGGAGGGCGTCGAAGGCACAGATCCTCGGAAATTTATTGCTGATCTTTTCACTGAATATAAATTAATCCCTCTCTTGGATTATAGATATTATCCAATAACTTCTTATGAATTCATGTCACCGACACCAAAGAGTAGTTCAAAAAAAGGGATTTTTTATATATATATTTTCATATGCAAATTCTATAAGAGACAATACATACATACATATATTCACAAATATACAGAGAACAAAAAATAATAATAATGGATCTATACAAATATTTTCCCCTTCTCCTGTTGTTACGGATGCCAAAGTGTCTAATCGGAAGCATTCCGTCTAGTAGAGATAGCCCTAAGTAACAGAAAAATATGAACTGAGGGGAAATTATACCCTCTTTAATTACCAATATTGTACATATTGAATTCTTTTAATAATTTTAACGGATGTCAATTGTCTGTAATTTTTAACACTTCCGGGTCGCAATACAACCTATCCCATGGTTCTACATACTCCCAGAGTCATCAGATGACTCTGGGAGTATGTAGAACTGTGGGATAGGTTGTATTGCGACCCGGAAGTGTTAAAAATTACGGACAATTGACATCCGTTAAAAGATCAACACCGGACGACGGACAGTGGGCTGAATTCACGGACGGTCCGTGATTTTTTGAAACTGCGTTCATTAATTTTCTGTTGCTAACCGATAAACGCATACATGCATGAATGCGGTTGAAAATGGCTGAAGCTGGTGGAAATGAGGAGGTGATACAGTTGAATAATTTCCATGGTCACAGAGGAAATGGTTTCCTTGTTTGCCCCAGTCCTGATGAGGCCCAAAGCATTCGTGCTGAAACGCGTCGACTCCACAAATTGGAGAAGCCCTATACAAATTGAAATTATTAAAATAATTCAATATGTACAATATTGGTAATTAAAGAGGGTATAATTTCCCCTCAGTTCATATTTTTCTGTTACTTAGGGCTATCTCTACTAGAGGGAATGCTTATGATAAGACACTTTGGCATCTGTAACAACTAACAGGGTAAAGAGGAAAATATTTGTATAGATCCATTATTATTATTTTTTGTTCTCTGTATATATTTATGTATATTTGTGTATATATGTATGTATTGTCTCTTATAGAATTTGCATATGAAAATATATATATAAAAAATCCCTTTTTTTTAACTACTCTTTGGTGTCGGTGACATGAATTCATAAGAAGTTATTGGATAATATCTATAATCCAAGAGAGGGATTAATTTATGTTTTCCTTCAAGATTAATTTCTTTGGATATCTATTCCAGCGCATTATTTTTATGTTCACAATTATTTGTTGGCCCAGATGCATTTGGAGTAACAGGGCTCACCCCCTTTGTATCAATAATCTTTTCACTGAAGCTTTCCAAGAATTGACACAGTGCACTTGGGATATGGTGGTGCAACGGGCACATCGGTTTCCCTTCCGACAGAACAGTCATTCTGGCTCTAGCCAAGCTACTTCTCGACCTAGAGCAATTTTGATTTGTCTTTCTGACTTTCTGTCTAGGCAAGCGCTATATGATCTGGCGAGGCCCGACAGAAAGAGAAAAGGAGAAGGATTTGAGTTTTTTGTGCGACCAGATTACTGTCACACAACTGTGGAAAAAAGGTGGCAATTGCGACAGTTAATTGATACTTTTCAGAGCAAAAATGCTCAAGTGTTCCTTCTTAATCCCGCCAAACTTAGTTATATACAAGGACAAAACCCAGTTTTTTACTTCTGAAATTAAGGCTAGGGAATTTCTACAGGGCATTAAACCGTAGGAAGCTGGTTGATGTGTGACAGGAACCGGCGGGGTTATTATTAAATGCTGAGGATGGCTATGTATAAAATAGGGTGTGCTTTATCTTTGAGTGTTATTCACCTTGGGCTGGGCCGGACGAGTTTGGGAGGGGGCGAGAAGGGGGGGGGTGTCGATGTTACGAGGCTTCCCATCGCTTTAGACCCATGGGTCTTTTAGCCTCTATGTGTGGGGTGCTAGGGGATGTTTCCGCTAGCAGAGGAAGCGTAGGGGTGGGGCGGGGGGATGGTCTTGGGGATAGGGGGGCTGCTGTAGGGTCACGGGGGTGAAAACAAAAAATGAGCCAATAAATGATTTACAGCCAATATGTGCAAATAGCGTGTGGTCGGGGGCAGAGTTTTTTTTAAATTGTCTTAGGATGGGGGGATGATGGATAGATTGTCTATTTGTTCGTTCAACGTGCGTGGCCTCAATGACAGAGATAAGCAACAAAGAGTAGCCCAGGAAATCAGAAAGACGTCTCCGGACGTGGTTTGCCTACAAGAGACACACATACCATGGGGTAAACGTAAGGCTATCGCTGAATTTGGGTATAAGCTTTTGGTCTGCACGTCGCAAGGAACCACTATAAGAGGTGTGGCTATTCTTGCCAGGTCGAATATTGTATCCTGTGGCAGGACTCTGGCTGACAAAAGTGGGCGGTGGGCAATAGTCGATTGTTCATCTGGTAATAAAAAATTCACAGTATGTTCTGTATATGGATCGAACTTCGATGAGTCTCAGATATTGGAATATTTAAATATAAAACTGGCCTCCTGGGCATCTCCCCTGATACTGTGCGGGGATTTTAACATTCAGTTGGAGGAAGTTGTACAATGTCCCGCTGGGAATAAATATGTTGGTCGGAAACCCAAAGTTTACAAAGCCTTACAGCAGCTTTTGCATGAACATGGTTTAGTGGACGTATGGTCAAGGCTAAAATATCCTGATCCGAGGTTTACACACTACTCTTGTCCGCATCAAAAATTAGCAAGATTAGATTTTTTTTTTTTTAAACGAAAAATTATTTAGCGAAGGCGCAGATACAAATATACCCCAGGGTCACTCCAGATCACAACCCACTGTCAATAAAACTTGTAATGCCGGGTTTGGTTCGAAGCCATGGGACGTTTTCATTTGATAGAAAGTTACTTCTTAATGATCAATTTATTTCTCATATTCAACAATGGTTAACCCAATTTCTGTCTATTAATCGTAACTCTACCACTCATCGCATGGTTTGCGATGCTTTAAAGGTGGGGCTTCGGAGGGATGAGTTTTGGACTCCATGTTCAAAAACAGCAGAGACAGGTCACGCAGGAATTCTATGCAGATCTTCAGAATGCAGAGTACGCTCTTATTCAAGCCCTGAGGTTAAACCTTGACATTACCCAGGTGCAAACGAAGGTAGCATGCTGCAAGGCTAGGATTAATGCTCTTTGGTCAAAAGAAAACGCTAAGAAATACCATCTTTTTTAGAAAGGATTGTTATGAATATGGGGAGGTAACAGGCAAATGCTTGGCAAAAAAAATTAGGTGCAAGGAGGTAAAATGTGCAATTACTGCGATTAAAGATACAGCTGGGAAATTAGTTGAATCACCTACAGAAATACTTGAAGTTTTTAGGACCTTCTATGAGGAATTGTATAAGGAGGGTTCAAGTAGCCAGGAGAAAACGCAATCCTTCTTCAAAGATCCTTTTAGAAAGATGTTTTGCTCAGCTGACCAGAAATATTTGGAAGAGCCAATAACATTAGAAGAGCTTGTTGAGGCTGTCGGCTCTTTAGCATCAGGTAAGACCGCCGGGCCGGACAAATTACCATTAGAGTTATACAAAGTTTTTTTGCCGGAATTAAAAGCAGGAGCACAGAAAGGTGATGCCCAGAAGTCATGGGATGTAGCTAATATCATTTTTAAGGAGAAAGATAACTCGCCGATACTACCTGGATCATATAGGCCCATCTCACTTTTAAATTGCGATGGGAAAATATACGCGAAAATTCTTGCCATGCGACTCTCCCGAGTGATTACTCCCTTAGTTTCGGTGCATCAACCTGGTTTTATCCCAGGAAGAGGCAAGGTCAACCATATTAATAGGATGGTTGCTTTGCTGGATTACACGGCTGTTCAGCAAGCCCCATACGGAATAATTTTACTAGATGCTGAGAAAGCATTTGACCGTGTCTCCTGGGAATTTTTATGGGCAACTATGCTGTGGCAAGGGTTTGGTTCTGGCTTTATCAGGGCAATAAAAACTATGTATAAGTCTCCTGTAGCCTGAATATGCGCGATGGGGCTTGAATCTGACCGTGTCCAAATTTTTAGAGGTACTAGACAAGGGTGTCCGTGTTCCCCTTTACTGTTTGCTCTCTATATCAATCCATTTTTAAATTTACTGGAAAATAGTGTAAACATTCCATCTATGAGGATTGGGCAAGAGTATGTTAAAACATTAGCATACGCTGATGACGTTGCCGTAGTTTCATCGGATCCAGCTAAGGCCGTGGTGGAGATCGAGCGGTCAGCAACTTTATTTGGGCAAAATTCTAGCTATAAATTAAATACAGTCAAGACACAAATAATTTGTACAAAGCAAGCTCTATTTGCTGATTGTAGGGTTACGGAAGAGGCAACATATTTGGGGATTCGCGTTAATGCGTCTTTGGATAAAATGGTACACTCCAACTGGGATTCCATGGTCCGTAAAATTAAAAAGGAGCTTGATCAGATAGAAGGTCTGCACCTTTCAATGGTGGGTAGGTGTAATGTTTTAAAAATGAATATTCTCCCCAAAGTTTTATATTATTTTAGGTCGGTACCCCTGGAGCTTACCAAAAAGCAGCTTCAAAAACTACAGTCTATCTGTAGCAGTTTTATGTGGGCTCAAGGTAAACCTCGCCGAGCAATGAAATATTTAAAACTTACCATGTTCCCGAGGGCGCTGGTCAGTACCCAATTTTACTTTTTATTATTGGGCATGTTTACTTCAGCATATGGGAATATTATTGATGGGAAAAGGGGAAGCTGTAGTAGCGGAGCTTGCTCAGATCTTCCGAATGCTTCTCGGCTCTGAGGCAGAGAGGGGTTTCGTCCTAAATATAGAGCCTAGTTACTACAAGAAAACACGCTTTAAGGTGGTGCGTGCCGCTCATAAGGTATGGCTCCAAGTACGACGGTATATGCAGATCGGGATGATCAACTTTTATACACCCACAGTATCGTCAGCACTATTGCCATCCATTTTCTCAGATACCATAATGGCTAGATGGAGACGGAAGGGTGTTTTAACGCTGGGAGATCTAGTGGACAAAAACGGCATACAGTCTTACTCCTCATTGGCCTCGGAATTTGATTTGTCTAAAGCGGATTTTTTTAAATATCTGCAGGTCCGGGATTATCTGTTAAAGGCAAATGTAGGATTTGTATCTCAGAAAAACAACTTATTAGGGAGCGGGGGAAGGTCGGTACCCTATATCAACTTCTCATTGAGCTGCAACCTGATGATTTGGAGGCGCAGAACTTAAAATGGAATGTCAGACTGTCGCAGGCTGGGGATTTATTATATGACTCGATTGCTTTGGCTGAAAAGCTTTTGGTATCCTCCAGCCTCCAGACGCAGCATTATAAGACTATATTTAACTTCTACTACACCCCTGCCAAAATAGCACGCTGGGGTGGGTTAAATAAGGACAAATGTACACGGTGTGGGGGGGATCAGGCTGACAGCTTACACATGTTCTTCATCTGCCCAGAGCTGAAGCATTTGATTAGGGGGATAGAGGCCTTCTTAACTGAGGTTACAGGAGTTTAGATTAGGATCACTACTACAGTTATGCTACTGGGAATTTTGGAAGACTCCGTGGTTAGTGGCGCGATGCATAAATATAGGTATTTGGTATTCATAGCCGTTGCAGTGGCGCTTTATGCATAACGACATTATGGCGACAGAAAGAACCACCGTCATTTGAAATGTGGAGAAGAAGGTTATACTCTATCTGTAACCTAGAGTACAGCGTGTATGCTCTCAAGGGGTAGCATAAACGGAGATTGGGTATGGAGATATGGGGTCCTATAATCGATCACTTGGCGGATACTAGGGCTTAGTTTATAATTCAAAGTTTATAGTTTACAATTATGATTTCTTGTATATGTCTGGTTTTTTTCTCCCCCCCCCCCCTGGATTCAGGAAATTGTGTACGGCTGTTGATATTATTTTGCTTGGTAATTGTATATAATGTATTATTGGCTTTAAAAAAAAAAAGGAAAAGCCTTTTCTGCATTCGCAAACGGGCCAATTCTGCGAACCAGCCTGTTTGCACACACAAAATAGGTTCATACATGTGGCCCTATGTCCTGAGATCCTTACATTTTGCCAAAGATTGCTCCTCTCAAGCACTTATAAACAGTGCTTAATTTGAGCCAGTGGTTTCCAGTGCTCGGCACCAGCTCTTAATTGTCAACACCGGCACTTGTGACAACTGCCACATGGTGGCGCTGCTTGTGTAATTTAAAGATGAGCAGAACAACAGTTGTTTATTAATTTAATATACATTAAAAATAACTAATACCTGCTCCCCAAGCCATTCTTAAAGCTTTGGGGGCCTTAAACAGTCTGAATTGTCGTACTTGTGGCAGTGTGATTGTTAGTTGTTGTGTAGGTACTATCATTGGCAGCACTGCCAGGGCAATGTGTGGAGCAAGTTGCGGTGGCCTTCTGACGAGGGCCCTGGCACTTATATTTTTTTACACATTAAGTATGTCCTCCAGTGCCCACCAGCTGATTCCATTTCTTTCAAATTTATTTTGAAAAGTTAAGCAAGAATCTTAGAAAATAAAACAGCATGTGGACACAAGGTGATCCTTGATATCTTCAAAGAGTCATGCCATGTTTTATGAAGTAAGCAAACGCAAGGAGATGATGGACGGAGTGCTGAAACTTTTCAGACACTCACCCCCAGTCACAGATCTGGGTTGAATCCATCATCGTTCTTTAGCTCACTTCGCCACCCCAGTTTGGACCCAGTCTTATGCAGATCAGTCTTGACCCTGTGCCTCATGGGAACAGTCCAGCCGAACTGCCAGGCCAGTTCCTCCCTGGACAGGAAACAAGCATCCTGGGACCAGTTTCGGGGTAACATCCCTCATCAGCCAGGCAAGACTGATTTGCATATGGCTGGGTCTGAACTGGGGTGGCGAAGTGAGCTGAAGAACAATGATGGATTCAACCCAGATCTGTGACTTGGGGTGAGTATCTGAAACGTCTCAGCTCTCCGTCCATCATCCCCTTGTGTTTGCTATGTTTTATGAAGTATACAGATAAGTAGATTGGCTTGTTGATCCAGGTTGTGCACTTTGTGGCATAGTTGTGGTTTGCCTGTAGTATGTGCTGAACATGGGTGATATTTAAGTTTGCACTATGGCAGTAGATCTAACTGAGGGATACAAGTGATGTCTTCCCTCGTAAGGTCTGTACATACAAGAGTAATGTGCTACAATTATTAATAATGGATCCCTGAGCAGACCTAGGCACTGAAACAGCCCAAACATATGTCAACCCTTTCAGCATGCGTTTCTTCATTGATCACCACCACTGGCACATTGAGCAGCACACTGGAATGTTCATGCACATGTATGGGAAGAACTTTAGCATATCATGGGCACATCCTTGCATATAAAATTTGCAAGAAACTAAAACAACATCAGATTTGGTACTGTTATTCCTGGGAGGGTGGCTTAATGTATAGAATACTTACACTAAAAAATGCACTGATCTGAAGACCAAGACCTTGGGGCCTATTACGATCTTGGTCGTAAAGCCTCCGGCCTTAGTTTGGAGGCTTTACGACCGAGATCGTCGGTTTCAATTCCGACCGGCTGATTACATTACTGCCGGTCGGAATTGAAACCGGCCGGTCATTCCAGCTGGCTTCCGACAGGCTCAAGGAGCCCATCAGCTAGTCAGAACTGGCCCGTGATCTATATGGATGGCTTTTTACGCCGTCCGGATTACAATGCACGGTTTCCGGCAGGCTTTGCATGCCGGGCTTTCCGACATGGAAAGCGTGTTTGGGGGCCCCTAGCAGGGCCCTCTTCTGTTTTCGGCCTCCGCTTGAGGGTCGAGGGGGCACGATACCTGCACCTTGTGGCAGGCACCTTGATGTGGCTGCCACCGGGTGCAGGGATTAACACAACCTCCCATTTCCCAATGAGAGCTTGTGCTACGGCCGCTTTACGGCCATAACACATGCTCCCATAGGGAAATGTGGGAATGTGACCGCACCATGTCGGTTGGTCCTGTTTCTGCCACGGTGTCGGTCGGAGGAAACTCCGACCGACATTGCAATAAGCCCCTTTGTGTCAAGAGTGTGGGGAGAGGATGTGGCATCACAGCCAGAGCTGCCGACTTTGCAACTGGGGAACCAGGCTAGAGTTTGCTGTTGGATCAACATCCTGTGATTCTGGGCAAAGAAGTTAATCTCCCTGTGCCTTAAAAAAAGGAAACCAAGAAATAAAAATTATGTGACCTTTCGTAAAGTTACTTGAACTCGTGTAAAGCGCTCCAATACTTTAGGGTCAAGTTTGTGGACTTGCATCCTGCTATGCTGAGGTCATTAAATTAAGTAATATTAATTAGGCAATATTTGTGAATCCCAGTGCTTAGAAATGGCAGAAGAGTGGTACGAAGTGCTCTACAAATGCAAGTTCTTTTTATTATGGAACAATAAAATCAAATCCTGTATGTTATTTTACTACTCATTAATTTTTATGGCCTAATAATTTGCAAAGGGACAGTATTAAGCACTGCATTTCTTTTAACAGAAATATTGAACTTTTGTACATCAACTGTTTTTAGGAAGCGCTTCGTATTCTGAAAGGCACTTACAAGATGTGCTTATTCTGAAAAATAAGGCTTCTGGGAGCCCCTCAATTACTGTGATGTTCCCTTTTAGCACAATGTGTGTGACATGATCACTAGCTAATTTTTTTTTAACCTTGTTGTAAAAAGCACTGTTTGGTACCATATTTATCCGAACTGTCAAGAGGCAGGAACAACCGTCTCCTTGCACTTCTTGGAAAGACTTTGGATTGCCCATTAATTGCAAAATGTGGGTGTTGTTTATACCTCAGCTGCAAACTGAAACACTTCTAGACTCTCCTAGTTCCTGCAGACAGGGAACACAAGGTACAGGAGGTTTAGTGACTTACTTGAGATTGTATAATTTGATGAATGGAGATGCTAGGTTATCCTGTGCCATCATGTCTCCGGCCAACCTAGACAACAGCACACTCAAATGAGACGGTATTTCTTAACAGGTGGTACATAAGCAGCACAACACTAGGTGGACAATTATCAAAATAGTAAAATATGTAACTGCACATGATAACGAAAGTGCATAGTTTTTAAGAGATAAGTGACCATTTTGTCTTAATTTCGTTTTCAGTGGATTTCATTTCAATTTGCATGTCCCTTACAAAGTTACCCCTTGAAGACCCTTTTATTAAAGGCTGTGTTGATTTAAGCTCTTGTGAGACCGGCGACAGACAAAGTTAGCCTTTTACCTCCCTCCCACATTTTTTTTTTAAAGTTCTTTTTATTTATCAAACATCCAATGCATAGTACCACATTACAATACATGTCCACATATTCATTCTTTTCAGTACAATACCCTTGTTCTATTCTGTTCTCTCTGATTGTCACTATCGTCTCAGCAATTTCCTGTTTGCATTTCTGCGCTTTTATACCCCCAAGTGCCTTTCTCGTACACCCACCCTGCGTGCCTTCAGAACCTGGCTTGTAGTTACAGCTCCCTATATTTCGCCCAATTTCCCCACACTTTATCCCATTTGCCAGGGCATCCACGCCCCAGATAGACTACCTTCTCTGCGGCACAACACAAATCCATATCCTGCTTCCATTCTTTCACTGTTGGAACTCGTGCTGTCCCTCATAGTCTAGCTCTGTTTCTCTTTACTACCATGCCGGCCAACATCAGCCATGTTCTTGTGTATTGTGACCAGCCCACTCCTGCAGTTATGGTTGATAATCGCCACTTGGCCTCCATTGGTACTGCTTGGCCTAGTACTTTGGACATCACTTTTGTTGTCCTTTTCCAGAATCTCTGCAAAGCGGGGCAGCTCCACAACGTATGAAGGAAGGTACCTTCTCCATCGCAATCTCTCAGGCAGTTGGGTGTGTCGCATTTCCCCATCCTACTAAGTGTTTGTCTAGTAATATATACTCTATGTACAATTTTAAGTTGTATCAGTCTAAAGCGGGACCTAATGGCTACCTCCGCTGGACTCTGTATAACCTCCATCCAGTCTTCTTCTTTCAGCGGTCCCACATTCCTTTCCCATTGCTCCCTGAGGTTTATCAGCGGGTCTGGAGCATTATTCATTATTTTCTTATATATTAGGGAGATTGTTTTTTCCGGTATAGGATCTGCTATGAGTCTATCCTCCATCGGTGAGTGTTCAGGTATACTTTCGCCCTTTTTTATGTGCACTGTTAGGGCATGCCTCAATTGCACATATTTGAATCTTTCAGTGTCTGACATTTGGTATTCTTTCTGTAGTCCCTGGAAGCTCGCCATTTCCTGGCCGTTCCACACATCCCCCAATGATTCTATGCCCAGGAGTTCCCAAGCCCGGAAGCCTTGTAACTTTCGCACTTCCCTCAGGAGATCCCCTGCCCATAGAGGCGTTCGCTCTGTCAGTCTGTCTTCCCACCCAAGAAACTTTGTCGCCTCTTTCCATATCCTGACTGTTGTTTGCGTGTGAGTTGGCAGCCCTTCCCTAGGCTTCTTACTATATATTGCATCTGGGTATCCCTTCTGTCCCAATGCCCAGTGGTCCACTCGGTAGGCCGGTTCCTCTCTATCTGTATAGACCCAATCATTAATCGTGGTTAATTGTGCCGCCCAATAATATTTACGTATATCTGGGAATGCTATCCCTCCATCAAACCGGCCTCTTTGTAATTTGTTTAACGCTATCCTGGGGTTCCCTCCATCCTATAGGAGATGTCGCAGTTCCGCATCTATTATCTGGAAGTATTTCGGTGGTACTCTGTATGGAGTATTTGATAAGACATATAGCAGGCGCGGCAAGGCCATCATCTTAAAAATTGCTGCTCGGCCCATGAGTGAGAGTGGTAGCCTCCTCCAGTGTGCCTCATCCCCTTTTAGCCTTTGCAGCTGGGGAGTCTCTAAACTCGTCTTCTGTCTTAGTAATTACTATTCCCAGATATTAAAACTTGGTCTTTATTGGAAGCGCACTGCTCATAACCGACAACTCGTTGTTCTCCTGCTAGAACGAATATTAATGATTTAGACCAATTTATTCGGTAACCCAAATAACCCACAGATTGAAATATATGTAGTATATTACGCACCGTCGAGTAGGGTCTTGTGGCATACAGTAGTATATCGTCCGCGTACAGCAAAATCCTTTCTTCCCATTCATCTCCTATCTTAATGCCTCTTATTATCGGATTACCTCTGACCCATGCTGCCAGCGGTTCTATTGCTAGTGCAAACAACATAGGAGAGAGCGGACACCCCTGCCTTGTTCCCCTACCGAGTGTCGCCTGTCTTGATACCGTTCCATTTACACGTACTCTTGCCCTGGGATCAGTGTAGAGTAGCTTAATCCAGGCCTGTATCTTAGGACCAAATCCCAACTGCTCCAGTACTGCGAACAAGTACTCCCATTCTATACTGTCAAATGCCATTTGGGCGTCTAATGACAGTAGTACTGCACTCTCGTCCGGTTTGGTTTTAGCCACATGCATCACCTGGTATAGCCGCCTAAGATTTAGTCTGGTGCTTCGCTTAGGCATAAAGCCAGACTGATCTTGATGTATAAGGCCTGTTATTATCCCGGTCATTCTTGTGGCTATAATCTTTGCCAGAATTTTTGCCTCGGCGTTGAGCAGGGATATAGGCCTATATGAGGAACAGCACTCCGGGGATTTCCCTTGTTTAGGGATGACTACTATTGTGGCCATTCTTTGGTCCTCTGGTAGGCTGCCCCATTGTAGTGACTCCTCAAACATCTTTAGCATGTGCGGGCCACTGTTTATGCCACTCCCTTGTACAATTCTATTGGTATGCCATTCGGCCAGCTGCTTTTCTCGATTGGAGGGTGCCTATTGGGTCAGTTTCCCCACGCATTGCGGAGGACATATCCTGGACCCGATATGTTCAAACTTTCCCATTTCTGTCAAAGTGCCCTTCCAAGTAACTTGGACCGATCACCGTGTGGTCCAATTTTCGTGGACCATAGAGAATCGTTATTCCTCGAACCGGCCTGGCCAAGGCAGACAGTCTCACAAAATTGACCCGGCCGCTTTTAGTCTGGCCCTGGCAGAGACTCGACCAGCCTTGGCCAAGGATCTGGGAGGAGCCTTGGAGAGTTTTACTAGTTGGATTGCACAGGCGGTTGAGCACCTCTCTCCCCCCTCACTCCCTAGGCGAGTCAGAGACTCCCCCTCGAAACCATGGTTTTCTGATGAGCTCAAAATGCAGAAACGTAACTGCAAAAAATTAGAACGATGTTGGAGACTAACATATTGTCCACTAGCAAAAGCGATATTAAGGAAAGAGCAGAAAGTGTACTATGCAGCCGTACTGCAAGCTAAGAGCCTGTACTATGCAGAGCGGATCGCTCATTCTAAAAACAATGCTAAAGAAATTTTCTCTATTGTGCAGAGCTTCTTGGCCCCTAGTGCCGAGACTATTACTCTTCCTACCTCGGCCGCCTGGTGTGAGAAACTGTCTAGTTTCTTCATTGACAAGATCCAGGCGATCCAGGCGAATTTTAGGATTAGTACACCGCCCTAGTAGGGAATTCTGCCCTCAAAGTTCCTACATTGAGCTCCCACATATCACCTTCCCTGATGGCCTTTGTACCCATTGCCCTGCAAGACTCCCTGATAATTCTAAAATCACTCAAATCTGGCTGCCCGTCAGATCCTTGTCTGGCCAAGTTGTTATCCTCAGTTGCTGAGGCAGTTAATCCAGAGGTCAATACTCTGATTAATATGTCCTTGCAGACCGCTACTGTTCCTCTATATTGGAAGCAGGCCAGATTTTTGCCACTGCTGAAAAAGCCTTCTCTGGATCCTTCGATTCCAGCTAGCTACCGCCCTATCTCTCTTCTCCCGGCCGTGGCGAAAGTCTGTGAGAAGGTGGTTAACAAACAGCTTACCAGCTTTGTGGAAGGTTTTGGCTTGCTCCATCCAGCCCAATCGGGGTTCAAAGCCAATTATAGTACAGAGACGGCCCTTGTTGAAATCTCTGAAGCAATTAGAGAGTGTTTGGATGCTGGTGGCAGAGCAGCTCTGATTTTATTAGACCTCTCTGCGGCCTTTGACACCGTACCTCACTCCTTGCTATTGGCCCGTCTCTCAGATATTGGTATCACTGGATCTGCCTGGAACTGGCTTAAATCATTTCTGGAAGACTGATCGCAGCAGGTTTGGCTGCCCCCGTCCTTTTCTGCTCCACAAATGGTGACCACTGGAGTGCTGCAGGGTTCGACCTTGAGTCCCCTCCTTTTTAATATATATGTCACCCCGCTGATCTATTTGGCGGAGGAGCTGGGCGCTAAGATCATCGCATATGCTGATGACACCCAGCTCCTATTTACATGGAGTAAAAATGACTCATCCCCTGCTAGGGCTAGAGCCTGCCTTACGGCCTTTTTTCAATGGCTCAAGTGCAATGAGGACAAGTCAGAAATCCTCTTGTATGGGACTTTTCCCTCGCGGTTTAAGGAATCACTCTGGCCAGCTGAATATCCACTGCCCAACTCCGAAGGTCAATCTGTTAAAAACCTAAGGATCTGGTTCAATGAAGATCTCCGGTTCACCACTCAGATCAAGAAACTAGCGGGGCAATGCTTCGGCACCCTAAGATCACTTAGGAAATTTTTCCCTCTCCTGCCTAGGGCCGCCAAAGAAATGGTTACCCGCGCCCTGATCCTTTCGCACATTGACTACGGGAATGCACTGTACATTGGCCTACCTGGGTACCAGCTGAGGAAACTGCAAGTAGTACAGAACACAGCAGCAAGGTCCTTACTTAACATTCCTGGAAGATCAAGCATAAGGCAACATCTGCATGATCTTCACTGACTTCCCGTGGCAGAAAGGGTTAAGTTTAAAGCTCTTACTCTGGCACATGCAGCTCTGTACCAATTTGGTCCGGCATATCTTAGGAAACGGTTCAAGTTCTATGCGCCCCCAAGACAACTGCGCTCTGCGGCAGAGCTCTTGGCAGTTATTCCTCGCTTCCGCCTTACGAGAATGGGTGGTAGCTCCCTGGCCTACAAGGCAGCGGTGGCATGGAACTCACTTCCCCTAGCCCTTCGCAGCGTCCAGGATCCAAAGCTTTTCAGAAAACGTCTGAAAACTCTGCTTTTTGTGTAATTTCTCCGTTGACCCTCAGCTCCCATTTAAGGTACCGCGCCGGGACACTCTTGAGTTAGCCGTGCGCGTAACAAATGCAAATAACATAACATAACATAACATTGCACTGCATATTTCTTCCTCTGTAATATCTTTCTCTAGTTCTTTCGTATCCTCCTGCGCTATCACAGGGAGCCGAACCTCTCGCAGCAGTTCAGCACAGTCCTCTCTTGTGCGATCTGTGACAGACTGATATATCTGTTCGTAGTAGGCCGCAAAGGCTTCAGCTATGTTTTCCCCTGATACACAGAGTTCCCCTTTCTCATTCACGATCTCCAGTACCCAGCTCCTTTCTCTATCTCTTTTTTTCTAGCCATGCTAGGAGTTTCATTGCTTTGTCCCCCACCTCGTATACCCTTTGTTGGGTGGCCCTATTGTATTCCCTGGCTGCCCCTTCCGCAAGGTCCCTCATTTCTTTCTGCTTAAGGCATATCTGGTGACTGAGCCACGGCTCCGCAGTTGCCGTGCTTATTTTAATACTTTCCAAATGTAGTAGTTCCTGCTCTAGCGCTTCATACTTCAACTGTTTCTCTTTTTTCTCTCCCCCTGCCATTGCCTGTGTATAGTCACAAATTACTGTTTTGTATGCTTCCCACAAAACTGCCTGCGAGTCAACTGTTCCTTAGTTCTCCTGAAAATATTGCTTTTTGCATTCACAAATCTTATCTTGTCTCCCTGTTTTTAACCAACCAGGGGTCTATGAGTGGTGGGAGAGCGTACGTCCTAGTAGGCCCTTGGAGTGTAACCTCCACTGGCTAGTGGTCCGATAGGCCCCTCGCCTTTGTGGACACCCCCTCTGAAACCGCCTTCATTGCAGGCATGCATTAAGAAGTAGTAGTCTGAACTGTCCCCTGTGTGCTGCCGATGAGTGTGTATACTGTCTAGTTAGTGGATTATGTGCCCTCCACAGACCGAGCAGTCCCATTGCTTCCACAATGTTTTTATAGTGTCGCCTCCCGTTTCTCTGCTGGCATGTGATATCCTATCTATACCTGGGTCCATCACAGCATTCAAGTCTCCCCCCCTTTACTAATGTCCCTTTTGGTCCCTCCCACATTTTTAAATCAAATATTGGTTTATCCTGCAGTCCCCATGACGGAGGAGAATGTTCATATTTTTGCTGTGAATTGTATCACTGAAGCTCCTGTTACTGGTGTGGGTAGAACCTGGACACGGTGGGTTGCAGTGTGATTGTATCTGGGGAGCCCCATTGCAGTATCTTGTAGGGGGGCCCCTAATGATTTGTTACGCCACTGCTGTAAGGGACCATGAGCGTGGAACACCAGAGTGGTCCAGGCAGTGAGGGCACTCAACCATGTGCTCAGTGCCACATCCAACAACTGCTACCCGGCAGTGTTTGGGGTGCTTCTTCCTCTCCTGAGCTGGGTGCTTAATTTGAGCTGGTGGTTTTCGGTGCTCGACACCGACAATTGTCAACACGGCACTTAGGACAGTCTGCCACATGGTGGCGCTGCTCATCTAATTTAGAGATGAGAAGAACGGTTGTTTATGAATACAATATACATTAAAAATTGCCTGCCTCCCCAGCCTTCCCTTTAGCTTAGAGGGCCTGGAAAAATCTGAACTGTCGCACTTGCAGGCGAGAGAGATGGTTAGTAGTTGTTTTGGCAGCGATGACCGGGGCAATGGGTGGTGCAAGCTAAAGTGGCCTCCTGGTCAGGGCCCTGGCACTTATTTTACAAGTTAAGCACTGTCTGAACTTCTGTAGTCTCTGGTAAGCTCTCAGCACAGATTCAGCAGTTTTATTAGTCTCCTTGTTTTCAATACCCCTTTTATTGGGGCACATATAATTCACAGGTATGGCATAAGTATAAGATTTTCTTTGTGGAGAACTGAGCAGGTCTGGTGGGTAGAGGACACCTCTTGTTTGCACATGCAGGAACAGACTTAATATAGGTATGTACAGTGCTCTGGCATTCTTTATGCCCTTCCTTCACCCTTTTATTTTCTCTTTGCAGACGCCTAAAGGAAGAAACTCCCCGGCCCTCTTCTATGCCTGCTATCCCGAACCCCTTCCCAGAACTGTGCAGCCCCGCTAAATCTCCCAACCTGAGTGGTTCCACCACGGTGTGGGCACAGCAGCAGGAAGGTGGCCCTCACGTAAGTGTACCTGTTATCCATCTGGGATTGGCTTCCAGGAGAGGTGAGTGGGTGAGGGTAAGTCACACAGGGGGTAAGGGTGAGGAGGGTGAGGAATGACAGGACAAGGCAAGGTAGAACTTGTAGGCAAGCCAGTGGGGGGTGAGTGTGGATAAAGAGGCTTTGGGTGGATGGACCAAGGTGTGTTAATGTATGTGGGGGTGGAGTTGGGGTGGTTGGGCAAGTATGAAAGTGGGTAACAGCAAGATGAGTCTCAGCATAGAAGACATAAGGGTAGGTAAGATGTCAAGTGTATGAGTAAGTGGTACCAGGCGAGCAGGAGGCCCCTGGATGGGGTCAACATTACTGTTGAGCAAAGCAGCATGCACACTGAGATGTATGTGCTGAAAGCATTGACTCCCATCAACCCAAACAGTTGAATTTTAGTGCCTATTTGTAGGTAAATATAGAAATTTGCATTACGTCTGTCAACAAAGATATGGACGAATAATTTCAGACCTGTCGACGACAATAGTGTGTTCAAACCCCAGTGTGTGTATGAAGTTGTCAGTAGCATTTACTTTTACTTCTGTACTCTGAGGATCCAATTCACAACCTGCATCTTGTGGTACATTTAGTAGCACTAGATTAGTACTACTCGCATACTACAAAATGCAGTTCACAAACCTATATGCAGACATCTCAGCCCGTCAATCTTTTATATGCAGAGATTTTTACTACAAGTGTGGAAATCTCTGCATGCATATGTCTACCTTTCAGTCGTGAATGTGGGAGGGACAGGGAAGTGTGGCTGGAAAATGGGTAATACCTATACCTACATGGGACGGGGCTAGAGGGGAGTAAGGAAGGGTTTAGGGAGAGACCTGCAGAAACAAAACACCCAGCCATGTGTGTACGGCCATTGCTATTCATAAACTGCACTTTTAAAGTTACCACTGCCAAAAAGGTCCCAAAACAGTTGTAGATATACTCCAGCCCAGGCTTGGAAAAAGTCCAGCACCACACATCACCACGCACGGGTACTGCAACACACCCCCGTAGAAAATATTAGAGGCATTGAAGGATATGCTGTTAAAATGAATTAAATTATTTTACCTTTAGAAAATATAATACCATTTTTTATTAGTAAAATGATAAGAAACTTTAAAGGTTTTGTTAAATAATAAATTACTATTTCAAATAGATTCCATGCATACTTTTAATAAATGTTTATACATTTTAAATACTTTTTTTTTCATTTGTTCTTCAGGAATGCTATTTTGAAATGTAAATGAATATATTTTAAATAATTATTTATTATACACCTAAGTTTGTTTGTTGTGAGCATTTTATTTTATTTTTTCTATAATATGTAAACTTATTTAACAATATTTTCTAAAGCGTATTTTAAATATTGCTTTAAAGCATAATAAGCGTTAATAGGTTTTCCTATATTTTACCATCCGGAGAGCTCTGCCTATGTGTGCAAAGTTACAAGCAGTAAATCCTATTCTAGGATGCTCAAACAGGAGGTGGAGACATGCAAGTCTGCTCCGAGGGGTAACTTTGCACTTAGAAATAAGTGTAAAGTAATTCCTAGGTGGGAGAGTAAATTTACACTTAAGTAACTCCGTACGTATAAATTTACCTTGTTAATAGAGCATTGAATATAAAAAAAGACAATCCCTATGTTGTGCTTTGGGGTCTTGTTTTACTACATTCCACAGGGAATGAAGCACACCATTATGGTAACTCACAGTGACCAATCCAAGATGGCTATCAAATCTAAAGGGCATATGTTCTCTCTTGTCTAGAATCGTGTCCAGCAGATTGTATTCCATTTACTCTGCCATGTCGACCAAACACAATTCCATAAGCCTCAATGTTGTAAGTTGTCTCAGTGCTGCCTTAGAAACAGGCATACAGTGGCTCTACAAGCATTTAATGGTTCTCCAGGCTCCACAGGCTTCACCCATTTTCTGTTTGAGATCATTCTGTGGAGCCGGATGACCTGATATGCATTAGAAATGGTTCATAAAATTGTGACAGCAGGCTATGGTTTTCTATTGCAGTTTCATGTTCGGAGCTGCTTGGAACTTGGTGTACCCACTGGTGCTTAGTGGTCTGACCAAGTTAGCATAACCACCGAGACATTGTTTTTTGTAGAATAAATGAGAGGTGTGTGTCAGCCAGAGAATCTTCTAAGTTGCATGTAAAATAGATCAACTATAGGAGAGCCACAAATCAAAGGAAGTACCACGAATTAGGACTTCCTATGGCTCGATGAGCTGCCACAGCTCATTTGTGGAAAAGTAGAATGCTACACTGTGGAGGAGCTCTGTGTACAGGCAGTCGCATATTTGGTAAGCACCGATACAAACAGCCGTGAAGAGTTTCAAACTTACCTTCTGGCAAACGAAGGCCATTTGTACTCTGGATCAGCTAGGAAGGTTGTATTTTATTGCAGGACCAGGGACTAGCTGGTCCCAACACTGCATTGGCAGAGTACTCTCCTGAAGAGTACTTGATCAGTGGGTCGGTTGGAGTGGTGCGAGCCATATGTTGCTGTTGAGGCCGATCTCAAGTAGCGCTTGGGCGATTATATCATAGGATATGGAAACGCAAAAGAATTCGGCTAACGACATTCCCAGGCACTAATAAAGAGGACAGGTAACGCTTGTTAGTAACGGTCCTACTGGAGAGAGACCAGAGTATTGACTAGTGCCAGCGCTGCCTCCAATTCAGTACTGCAGAGGGTTAGGGTGCCCGCCATGAGGAGCGGGCATCATGCAGAACAAAGGATGGTTTACATCGATAGCTTGGCATTAATCCTTTTCCATTTGTTACTTGCAGTTTGGAAATCACAAACCAAGATAGATCAATGGGCTATAAGCCCGAGGCACGAAAGAGCTGCAGGCAAACCTGGAAGGTATCGGTTAGGACGTTAAGTTTTCCCCAGTCTTTAAATATAGGATGAGGGGTGCAATATTACGATGGCTGGAACCAGACTAATGACCTCCAGCTCTGTCCTAGTTTGTTAATATTACTGAACGATGGTCATTCGGTTAAGGAAGTTACTTGGGGAATATTCGGTTCAATCCCGGACATGCGCAAAACCGCTTAGATGTCACATTGCTTATGGGAGAGTTGGATGGCAGAAAATCTGTGTCAAGTCATTGCGGCAGCACAGCGCCACCGGAAAACCTTGCTGCTGCCAGCAAAAGCTAATCACGTGTTCGGTGATGTTGATACTGAAGGTGAGCCAGGCTACATATGATACAGATAAACTGGGGGCATTGCGGACAGCAACCCCGCTTAGGATCACATGTGCATATTAAGGAGGGGGAGCACAATATTTTCAAAAGTGTGCCAGGGATTCAGTCAACAATAGGAGCTAGGTCAATAGTTAGAACCTCATCAGGCGAGGACTAATAGTCAGCGGTGAAGTTCTAGGCGCACGTTGGACCAATGTACGTACACAATGCAGCCTGAGAACCAGGAGCACAGGCTGAATACGTTGGAGGGGCTCTTTTTTTGAAGGAATAGAAAGGATGGATGCGGATGGTGACCTAGGTCACACACAATAAACGAGAGAATAGAGGCGAACCAGGGCAACCTCGGATACCAACCCCTGGTCCAGATCGCAGGGCATATTGTATTAGGAGAACAGTACTCCCAGGGGGGGGGGTGCATCAGGGCTCAAGTCATAGCACAAATTAACTTTGGTCACTAGCCCCTACTTTAAGGATCAGAGCTTCAGATTAGGTAATTGTGATGGGCAGTGTCATGAACCTCACTATGGGGATGGATGCTGCGGCCCAGGAAATAGCCGAAGTCAGAGAATCCCTCCCCCGGGTGTGTACACAGATGACAAGGTTCAGCTGCCTAGCAGAGAACAATAGTTTCCTCCTGAGCATTGTAAGGGCACTAGAACTGAATTTTTTGTGGTCCTGAAGGGAGCTGTCAGTGGTCGGTAAATCACATCCAGCATGGCAGGGAGTCACAAGGTTTAGCAATAAATATCTTCACTTAAGGAAGTAAAAGGGCAGTTGCCCGAACAAGGTCCTTGAGATGGCTTACGGCAGGGACTCTTGAGACAAGGGCCCGGATAAGGTTCTTAGGATGCCTCACGGCAGGAATACTTGAGGGCAGACAAAAGGTAAAATGGTCAGCGCGGGGCGGACACAGCACTTGCAGTCCAGGCATGGACACAGGGCCACGAACGCCACACACTCTGTAGTAAGTTGAAGCCTCGAAGCTGCGACCCGCTGTACCAAGTGACAGAAGTAGAGCTGTCACAGCAGTTGAAAGCAATTTATGACAACCTTGAAGAGACATCATGACTGTAAGGTTGATTGCATTGCAAGATTAGGCAAATTATGGTTATTAATATGGAATTAAGTAAAGGATGTACACTGTATAACCTGTTATGAGATGGCTTACGTTGTGAACCAAGATAAGCCAGAAATTAGCATGTTGATGACCAATGCGATCATGACAAGTGTGTAACAACTTATGATGTGAATAAACTGTGGCCGTACTAACGCCACAAAGGTCTTGATGTACATAACTGATGGGAAGGAAAGAACGGCCGGAGGTCCCATGAGATGCTCGCACAGCTGGAGGTGTGGGGGGGTTTACCGCCGACCGGGAGGCGCTGCTAACCCTAGAGGGAGGGCGGATAACCTCTCCCACCCCCGTGGGCGGAGGACAAAGGTCATGGCAGCAGCAGCAGGGTGCGAGGGCGCGCCAAAGAAAGGGTCAGCGAATGACCAGCGAAGTTTGGGTTCAAAGGACCCAATCAAGAAAGAGAGGCTTGGTCACAAGCACGGCCATAAAGTCGACTGGGACAATCAGTCACCAGCTTTGTCGCCAGAGGAAATTGAACAGTCAGAACAGATGTTACATTTTATCAAGATCGGAGCGCGAGTATTACTGAGAGCAGTGCCATGAGCTTACCAAACACATCACACACGCAGAGGCGCGGGATGCTCCACGTGCTGCCCGACTGGGCATTGTTGGATGTCGCGCTTGGCTTGTGTCAGGACGTCCTCACTGCCTGGGGTTTTCTGGTGTCTGAGCGCTCATCTGCATCTCAAGCTGTGCTGCTTGGAGTGTGGAACATAAAGGGCAAGGGCAGGACTTCCGATTTCAGCCTGTCTCTTTTGTGATCCCCAATGCCAGGGGGTGTGCCTTGCGGATCACTTCAGTGCTTATCTTCACCTTCAATCAAGAAATACAGTATTAATATGGACGGTGTTTACCCTTTTGTGTTTTTTCCTCCTAACTGGGACCCTCTTAAGGAGACACTTAACACAATTTATGTGTACTAATCTATGCAGGGTGGCAGCTTAGCCACCGGGAGGAGTCGCCCTTTCCTAGGCAGTCAAGAAGTGGAATAAACAGACCTTCTGTGCGACATGTCCTTGACAAGATGCTACATTCAGTGTCTTTGCAGGCTGCCAGATAGCTCAATGTCTGCTATGCAGCTTTGAAACAAACCACTGAAAAATAGCTTCTTTCTCCGAGTAGAATATGAGGGATGTGAACAAGCCCCCCAAAAAAGGAGCTCTACTGAGCTCTACCTGAGGGGGGGGGGGGGGGGGGGCGGGGGGGAGGGGGCAGGAGGTGGGGGGAGGGGGGCGGGGGGGGGGGGCGGGGTGTGTGTGTGTGTGTGTGTGTGTGTGTGGACAGGGTAGGACTGAGACAAAAAATAGGCAGAGGCACTAAATTCAAAGTGGCCCCCATTAGCAAAAAGTGGCTCACAATTCAAATCACAGGTGTTTTGCAAGGTATGAGAGACTGCATGCATCTGTGCTCGCTGCAGGCAATTTTTTTGGTAACAGAGAAAATCTGCAGTAAAAATAGACCCACCAGACCACAAATAAGGCCCCAAAACAGCCCAAAAACACAGCCCTTGTTCTGACCTTTCAGACCAGCCCTTCGGGCATTGCCAGATTAGCCTATAGGCCAGTGGCTCTGGGCAGGGAGTGTCTCCGTGGCAGGATGTGTCCAAAAAAACTTCAAAATTCAACTTTCAGTGAAGTCTGTAAATTAGTTTGTAATAATGCATCAGGAGTCTGGACTCTGAGGCAGAATCCTCCTCAGAGTCCAGCTCCCTGAGGGGGAGACACACACACACACTTATTCCTGATTTTGGAAGTTTCTTGACTCGGTCACCTGCTCTTAAGAATCGGCGCAGGGATGAGCGCAGGACAGCCAGCCTTCAGAAGTGTCAAGATGGACTCAGAGTTTCCACAGCTGCTGCAAATTGTGAAAATCACTGCTGAAAGACCTCCTTACGTTTCGCATGGGATGGGATATTGTGCTTGAGAGTTCCCAGCAAGAAATCATGGCGTTTACAGTTTACATCAGTTAAGCGTTATGCTGAGCAATTTACATTTTTATCTCACAGATGTGTGTAGTAAGAGCTGAGATGGTTAGAGGGGGAGTGTGTGCACGAGTTCTCTTGGCAATACAATTACATTGCATAGTGACAGTGTTGTAAAATGTTCTCTGTTTTGGGGTTGCGGGGTGAAAGGGAAGTTATGACCGTGGGGGGAGCTGCACGAAGTTGTGTGAAAAGTAGGGGTAAAAAGTTGCGTGGGGGTAGGGAATGTTTGTGGTAAGGTGGGTGTGTGTTGCAAGGAGTGCGTGTGGTGGTGGCAGGGTGGGTGTGTAATGATTAGGCTGACAAGGAATGTGTATGAGTTAGAGGGAATTTATGGGGGGCAGGTCATGTGTGATGCGCGCAGGATGTTTGAGTAGTAGGGTTTGCCTGGTGGCAGGAAGTGTGAGTGGCTGTAATGTGCGGGGTGACAGGGTGCGTGTGTGAGACACTGGAGCGCCGCGGCAGGATATGTGTGTGGTTGACAGGGTATGTTTAGTGTGTGGGAGTCAGTGCGTGTGTCGCAGGCAACATGTTTGAGCATCGGAGTGTCTGTGTGGCAGGGATTGCGCGCGGATGAAGACGTGTATAGGTGACAGGTGTGTGTTAGAGGGGAGGGGCTGGCAGGAGGATACATGTTTATAATTCGTGACTAGTTGGGCGCGTGGCTGACTGTGAAGCGGCGGTTTCCTCTATAGGTTGCTTTTGGTGGCTTTAGAGGGATTAGCGTGCATTCATCATGTAGCGACCTTCGCCCTCTGCTCATTTCCTCCTCCTCCGTCACGCCACCGTATGCAGCCAATGGCAGCAGGAGAGGTGGCCATGCCCACATCAGCGAAATGAGACAGGTGCCTGTACCTGGGCCAGGCTGGGACGGGAGGAGGGGGGAACCGAGTAAAGGGAGAGAGAGGTGAAGGTGAAGGGAGGGAGCCAGCCGAGAAAAACAGTAGGCGAAACCCCCACACTGAGAGTAGCCTGCTGCGCACGAGCCAGCCTGACTCTAACCGGATGGGCAGAGGAAGGGGTGGAGGAGAGCAGGCGGTGTTTTACCTTTGTGAAGGTATTACTACTCAGACCCGGTCGGGGAGGGGTTTGAGGCAGCGGTCGAAGTGCATAAAGGAAAGTATGGTAATTGTGACCCCGAGTGCAGTGGGGGCGGGGTCACCAAGTGTTGGTGTCGAGTAAGAGACGTGGCTAAAAAGAACAAAATATTCTGTATTTTGTTGGCTTTCACCTACTGGTGCATATAAAGATGCACACACCTTAATACTTACATTTATCTGTGGGAGATGCATTTTTCTGGTAGGAAAGCTCGGTTGGTTGATTCGTTCTGTTCAGAGGACTGTGGGTGTAACTGAAAGGTCACTGATTTAAATCGTGGTCGGTGCACCAGAAAATGGTGATGTGCGTTCATACTGCTAAGAGGTCCAAGTCTGACAGAAAGCACTATGAATATGTAATTAGTTTAAAAAAATATACTACACAAAATATAGGGTTGATTAAATGTTCACAGTGCTGTCAAAAGTTATCTTTTAGTAAGCCACGACTGTTCCTAGTGTAAACCTTTTTAGAGGTTTCCATTAAAAGGACACCTTGCAAATTCTAACAATTAGGGCCTGTTTTGGCTCCCACCAGCCTTTAGATTTGCTGATGAACTGATTTGAGAGAGAGTGTGCAACAGGTGCAGTGGCACCGGGTCCCAAGGGATTCAGGGATCCACTTAACCCCAATAATGCTTGATTTTGAGTACCTAATAAGGGATTGGTGCTCAGTGTTCTTTCTTGCTTTATGGTCCATGGTGACCTTGCTGCACAAATGGGTGGTGGGGGGTGGGGGGGGGGGCATTTAAGCGAGATTCCCTCCTGTTCTGGCCTTACCACAGAGCTATGTTTCAGACCACCCAACAAGCACAAGTTAAAAAGTGCGGTATTCTGAATAGACCTGATAAGTGGACGACTCTTAAGGCCACAATGAAATCCTTGTTCATTCATTCGCTAAATCTTTATTCGTCTTGAACAGCCATAAAAAAATACAATAATAATACATATCTCAATAAAAACAGCCATAAAAAATACAGTAATAATATAGATATCAATAAAAACAATTATGGCAGCATCCTATTATAGCATGCAAAAAATGGGGCCGCGGAAATAAACCATGCATCATTAAAAACATTTAGTGGGTCAATTACAGCAGCATCAACTGACGACATACAGTGACTGGGCACACATTTGAAAGCGTCACAAAGAGAGCTATGGACCATATCGTTTCCTGATGTAAAGTGCTTCTTTAGTAAAATTTATAGCAGCTAGGCAAACTTCCGGAGTTTCCAAGTTGCTCATCGCAGGCAAATGAATCCTATTGCTTGGGTATCAGTACAAGAGCCAGCTGTGAACTGCCTTTGTATTTACTTATTTTATATGGAGTTTTTTAAAGCGCACAAAACACCTTTGAGTGGCCTTAAGGCGCTCGTACTGCTCCACCTTTTGCACACCCTTTCTCCAGCATTTGCACTCTAAGCACAGGATCAGAATAAACTCAATGGAAGAACCTTTGGACCAGTGGTGTTGACAGAAGGTCAATGTGTGTGTTTGTTTGGAGGGGGGTGGTTGTCCAAAGCCCCGTTTACATTTCTCCTGCACCCCTTGTTCTCCATGACCATGCTGTTCTGTTAGTAAATAGAGCGCTTGCATGCTGCTGCATAGGCGTTCGATTCACCTCACAGGGTGTCCAACACCCTTCTGCTTTCACGTTGGCTCCGAGGAATCATCGGTGGCGGCAGTGACCTACCACCTTCCTCCTTTATCTGCTGTTTTCAGACCTCAGAGTAGTGGGCATCTACCTTCAACTACACACTTTAGTGGATTCTGGTTGTTAATAGTCCACAGCGCTTTAATGCCTCATCTGGGCAATAAGCGCTATATAAATCCCAATGACAATTAATGGGATGAGGAAGTGATTGCTGTTTGATGTTACATTTGACCGGTCATATTGGCACTGTTTGGCGACGAGGTCACTGGTGCAATGGGAAGTGTCTGCATTCACCCTCCAAATAAAAATGTACGGCCCGTGCCGGTGATTTATAATTGGCTGGACGTATGGAATTTTCCATGGTGTACGTTGGTAGGAAAATGCATGGAGTATTCGGCTTTCCGGCAACAATGTTGTGTAAACGAGAACCAGCAGTGCACAAAAACATCACGTATATAACAGGTGGAGAGAATGAATCATAATGTGTCATCCCATAAGTTTTATCTGTGGCCCTGGGTGTGCCTGATTGTGTCTACCACAGTTCCGGCTGGATGTTCCTATTGGAGCAGGGTCATTTGAATTTGGTTGTTTCCATTCTGTGAAAGAACAGCTTAGCCTGAAACCAATGGAATGCTATGCAATAATTACCAGTGGTTCTGATTAATTCAAGCACTTCCATCCATCACTTTTGTGCTAGCTAATGAAGAATGATGATGTGTCCGTCCAAGGTCCTCTCCCTTAAGCTGCCCCTGCTCCCAGGGCCATGTCAGAGTGGAGGATGACACTGAAGGTTGGAGCAACCTATGAAACTAAAGGGGAAGTGTTTTTTCAGATCACCCCTTTGATGATGTCACAACTGGCAAATACTTTGTCCCATCCTTGGCACAAATGATGGTTGCCTGCTCATCCTTGCCCCCCTTCACCCCTGCCCTTCTCTTTCACTGCTTGAGGTCCCCCACACACCCCCTGGCCCACATGGCCAATCCCTGTATTAACAGTCTCCGCTCCTCCATGCGTTCTGTCATTGTCCCTACCCACCCCACCTCTGTCATTCGTGTCCGCCCCTCCTAGACACTGCCTGAGTGCATATCAGACTGCAGATAACAAACCTGTTTGAAGCATTAGTTTTCCCCACATTGTGACATCTACATCGTGTTACTCTCTACCCTCAGAATAGAAAGAGGGGCCTACTCACAAAGGTAAATGTACACATTTACATATATTCATGTGCAAATCTACTCCTGCACCTAAATGTAAATCTATACTTTCGTGCTTTTCACCATTTCGGAGTGTAGATTTACTCTAAAGTGAAGACTTGCATGTCTCCACCCACTCAGTTCAAGAGATGGAGAAATCCAGGACTAAATATACGAATGTAAACCTACTACTAGAAACTTTTAACACATAGATGGAGATCTCTGCCACCATGGCGGAGATCCCCTCTTGGGAAAGTATAGGACGAATTATAAAAATGTGTTATTCTTTAAAAAAAAATATATATATATTTTAATACGAAAATATCTATGTAAAAAAACTAAATATTGATTATTAACATTAACATAGGACTAATAAAGTAATTCAATGAGTTAATGTGCTGTAACATAAACATGTATTGAATAATTAATTTAAATGTATTTATTTAAACCATATTTCTTAAAGACTAATTAAAAAACATTCCCACCCACAGTAACGGTGGTCTTGAATTAATTTCTACATTTTTGTAATTTTTCAACAAAAGATTAAAAGTTCACATTATTAAATTAGTTACATGTTAACATAAAATATTTTATAATTCTATATACTTTTTAACATTGAAGGTAATATTATTTGGTTAACATCATTTGCTACAGGGTTTTATTTAAAGTTTCTATTTCCGTTATTCCCTACCTGTTCGTGGCAGTGTGTCATGCTTGACTCACTCCAAGGCTGGATTGTAGTACATTTGCTACTGTTTTGCCACATTGAGGATTATAGTAACTTTAGAAGTGTAGTTTGCGAATAGCAAAATGCTTACGCTTTTTTGGGTGGATGTTTATTGTAGCCAAAACCTCCCTAAACCTTTCCTTACTTTTCCCCAAATCCTTCCTATTTTATGGTAGATATTCCCCATTTTCCCACCACTTGCCTGGTCCCTCCAACATTTACTACTAAGTAGTAAGCTTGCGCATGTGGAGATCTCCACCTAGAAAAGATAGGAGAGATGGAGATTAACATTTCCACTCGTCGGTTTGTGAATTGCAATTCGTAGTAAGTAGTATACTTCTGTTGTACTATTTTATGCAGTACAAAATGCAGTCTGTGAATCGGGTCCAAGCTTTTAGTGACAGTGGATTTTTGTGATCCCACCTAGTTCTCAACCTGTCAAAGTTGTAATGATGATGTATAAATGGTAATGTTGGTTCAACTTGAACATTCCATTGATTGATCGGGCATTTATCGGTGCACAGTCACCGATTGATTACATCCCATTAAAATGTATTGGACAGGGTGAGTATTTTAGCCGTTCACCATTCTATGGTGGTTTCCAGCTAAATAAAAAGTAGGTTATAGGACACTCTGAACGAGTAATTTAAGAGCAAAAGCATCTTAAATTGTTTTGCTTTGGCTACAAAATGGCAGGAGATAACCTACACGCCAGAGGGCGTATTCCGAAATTGCTGGCTGTCAGGTAGCCCCTAAAATTGATTGCCCCACATCTTACTCAGAACCTGGGTCTCTAGCCACCCGGTTAGGTCATGGTTTAGAGTACCCACCACTTATGAAAAAAGAAAGCTCTGTGGCAAGTAATGCAACCATGTCAGGGGCTGTTGGAAACGGGGTAGCGTGGTGCGAAGCGGGAAGGCTAAACCAGGAGCATTGTGTAAAGCATCCGCGCAGCACACACAGGCGACACACCAGGCACACTACAAAAAGGAGACCACACCAGTTTGAGTAAGAAAAATAACATTTGTATTATGCAACAGCATAGCAGGTGGTAACCACAGTAGTCAACACGGCGCCAACCGGCACCCGGTAGATATAAACAGTGGGGACTATTTACAGTGCAGCGCCAATCGGGCCGCTGCCAGAACCAACATAAGCACAGGAATAAATGAAAGTCCATAAGCAACAATATTAGGCGCACAATCCTCCTTAACATGAAGGCATAAACCTGGGGCATCTAAACAACGCTTTATGCATCACATCAGGCCCCCACTCAAGGTTAGCATCAGGCGTATAAACACACTATGCGCATGAAGGCATACATCAGCAGTGGGCATCACCCTCAGTGTAGGAGCATTAGGCATTATCATTAGGCATCACTCCCATTAGCATAAACCCAGGGGGCATCTCAATAGCACCTTATGCATAACCATACTACCAGGGGGCATAAGCCACATTAGCCGCATGAGGTATGGCACATGAGGCCTTCCCATAACCTTAGCAGGGCGCCCTTAGAACACAATAGGCCTAAAATCAGCACTGCAAACTTGAGGGAAAAGCATTAGGTATCATCCTAGGTACAAATGCATTGTACAACCCTATTCTGCAATAAATCACTTGGGGCAATAGGCCTCGCCAGCATAAACCCCGGTCGCCCCAATCGGGGCACAACACTCTGAAACTGGGCCCAGGCCAACTGGCCTCTCTCAGGGGCTCAGAAGCCCTATGTCCCGCAAAGTCAGGGCTGGCTGCCAGGGCAGCGAAAACAAAGGTGCGCAAAGCGCTAGGGCAGGAGGGTCTCTCACTCCTCTCTCTGTTCTCCTGGGTAATCCAATGCCCCCAAAAGAATACTGGCACCGGGGGCGGGCACCGGCAATGTGCCCCGACACACCCCCCAACCACGGGGTGACTGAGCCCCACTCACCACCGCGGGGTAATTGAAATATAGCGCTTAGACAGCACAGCACAGCGCTGCAGGCGCCAGCTCCTCTTCCCCTGGCACCTTGAATATAGCGCTTAGACAGCACAGAGCTGCAGGCGCCAGCTCCTCTTCCCCGGGCACCTTGAATATAGCGCTTAGACAGCACAGCGCTGCAGGCGTCAGCTCCTCACTCCTGGCACTTTAGATGTAGCGCTTTGGAATCACAGCGCTGCAGGCATCAGCTCCTCACTCCTGGCACTTTAGATGTAGCGCTTGCGATGGGTTCGGTCCCACCAGCTTCAGGGACAGCAGATAGCGCACCTCTTCTGGTAATCACGCAAATAGTCCCAGTAGGCGCTAGAGTGCAGGCAGAGCAGCACAGGCACTTCAACTCTAGAAATATAGCGCTCTCGCAGCGCAGCGCTGCAGCTGTCCGCTCCTTACCTCCTGGGCAGTAAGATATAGCGCTCACCAGGTGCTGGGCTTAGGACGGCAGGAGAGCAGGCAGGCAATACTGGGCAAGATCAGCAGGCAGTGGGTACTCATCAGAACAGGACAGCAGCTCCTAGAAGCAGTCATCTCCCATAAAGTGGCACTCCTCCTGACACAGCAGTCTTCACTCCAGTAAAGGGCTCTCACTGGCCCTGTGGACAGCGGAGGGGTGCAGATGGGCACAGGGGCCAGCACACAGGCCCAATGTGGCGGTACCTCCTGGCAGAGTGTCCCCTCTCAATCAAGTCCACGCTCAGTCTGAGCACATGGAGGCACAGCCCCCCTCACCCCACCTACCAGAAAGGGCTGGAAGCTTCCAGAAGGTTCCCTGGGAAACCGGTCCAAACTGGTTCAGGGGGAGGAGTAGAGCACCCTCGGTGCGAAGTTTCCCTCCAAAAGCAGGGGGCGATGGGAAACAAACCACTAGACTGCCAACCCACCTCAGTCAGGCGTCACATGGGCAGGCAGGCATGGCGTCCATTTTAACAGTAACCTTTTTCCACAGTGCTTTTCTAAGATGGCGGAAATAACGGTGTGTACAACATTGCACAGCATTTATTATTTTCTGTTCAGACACACCATGTTTTATTCTTACAAAAGAGAAACAATTCAGGGCAAAAGGGCCAAGTCCAACAGGGGCCTTCTCAGGTGTGACACTACACGCAGTGAGACAAGATGTGGATTTGTGCACTTATTCCGAGAATATGGGCCGAATTATAGTGTGAGATTTAAAGTCAGTTTGTGGAGCAAGATCCTAAATCTAAGCTAAGCCAGCCCCTCCACAGATCTCCCAACAGAAGTGATGCTGCACAAAGAAGGAGAGCCTTGGCCTTAGAAGACCTCCTTCTGTCTGCTTGGTAGCGGGTCAATGAGAAAGTACCACCTTTGAAGGGGTGTGGGAGGCACATTAAAATAAGTAGCACAATTGAACTCAATAATTAAAGTTTTCAAACTGCGGATTCAAAAGGAAAGATGGAGATCCATAAATTTGAATTCCTAAAAAGCAACGCTCCCCTAACCAGGTGTCACAGGGATCATCCGTAAGCCCAATAAATGTATACATTTAGCATTAGGTCAAATGGAACATCGTAAAGTTATGTTATTGTCCTAGAAGTAAAGCAATCACCAACAGTACCCAAAGCACCACCTAAAACGTATACTAAGTATATATATTTAAACTCTTGGTAGAACGTTTAGAAAAGCTATGAGGGAAATATAGCCCTCAAGGGCCAAACGGACTCCGGCCAATGGACAAAATGAGTTGTTCTGGTGAGGATTTTTTGTTTCATATTTAATTGGTGACACACTGTGGCAGATGGAGGACATGGGTGTCTGCCTCCTTTTGCACCTTGTCTCCGGTGGGCCAATACAGGCCCTATGTTTTTGGGTACTTCCTAGTGCAAGGATTCTTTGGGTCTGCGTCCTCCTGTGCCCATTGCAACAAGGCCCCTTTTGAGGGACAGACTGGGAACCTAAAGCAGCCCTGGCAAAAAAGGTTCAAACCAGCCCCTCTCCTTCACTCTTCTCTCTCTTTGTTTTTTCCTCTCTCTTGCTTCTTTCTTTCCAAAAGCACCGGCTGTGTCAGCTAGAATTAACTGGGGGAGTTGGAGAATGTACAAAGGTGCCAGCAGCAGCCTTCAAAAAAGGCATCCAAAGGCTCCAGCATACTGGGGAAATGCCCAATGGAAATAATGGGCTGGCTTGCACAGGCAGCAATTTGTTGTAATCTGGCACCCTCTTTTGGCCACTTATGGTGGCACTGCAAGGCAGCTGCTTGAAACGTCCTTAATACTTCATATAGCTTTGGCACTGCTCTCATTAAATTTCCTATCCAGAGTTTAAGAGCTCCAATGTTGTTCTGTGTTGATTCTGCCTTACAGCAAGAGTTTGTGGACTTTCCAAATTCTTGCTTAAGGACTGGGTAGTTTCAAGTAAAAGCACACGCTTAATCCAAAAGATTACCAAAGGAAGCCATCACCAGCAGTGGCAGGGCAGCTTTCCTCTTCTCCCAGGCCCTAGACAACAGGCATAGAAACTGCAGCAAGAAGGAAGGCAGACTTGAGTGCTCTGACAACTTCCCAAACCAGGGGACATCTTTGCCTCGGCTCTTTGGCTAGCATTATCGTGGGGCCAGAAGGCATAGGCCATCAGTAAGTCAAGTCTGATGAAGAAAGAGGTTATACAGAGGGCAGGGCCCCAGGACAATACATAAAACCTGTGGTGTGACCTGTCCTCTTCCATGGAGGCCTGTCTAGGAGTCACGCTCAGTAACCCTTTAGCTGGGACTCTTCGTGGATATGGTCTCCTCATCTCCTTAGCAAGGAGCTCACCTTGGTACAGGGACCCAACAAGAAACTCCCTCAACCCAACCCCAACAAATCCATTGGCCTAAGGTACAGTTCATACTTGGGTAGTGAATTTAGGGCAGTCTGTAGCTATTCAAGTGGCCTCTCCTCTTTACACAAACTGTTGTACCACAGTGCTCTCCGCCAAACCTCTTCAGGATATTTGTGGGATCTAAGGTTCACCTTCCCTTCCCCTTGACGGCTACCTTAAGGTTTCTCAGTTGAAGGATGTTTGAAAGAAGAAGCCCAAACGTTATGCCATTCACCTAAAATAAGACATTTGTCCAAATCATATAACATGAGCATGAGAAGTGCTACTTTAAAGCATGGTTTCTGCCAGGGGTTTCAGCTGGTTAGTGTATTAATAAGTTATAGAGCAGAGCACCAGCATTTTAGCACCTTTGGCAGTGGAAATGCTCTTATTTTTTATTTTATCTTTAGTCTCTCAACTCACCAATTTTTTTTTTTAACTAAGGGAACCCCGCCCCTATTAGCTTCAGAACTTAACCATAAATATTCCTAGCTTTCTTTGCATTAGTCTTTTCACTTTTAATTCTTTTTTAACACATAATTTTGGTTACTCTTTGTTTTTAACTCCTTCGTTCATGTAATCCCTGATTTGCTTGCACTATTTTGATTCTTAACTGTAATTGAGGGAGAGGATGTGGCCTAACGGTAAGATCGGTAGATCTTGAAGCAGGGGAACCGGGTTCGAGTCTCCACAGGCGCACTTTACCTAAGTGATTTGCCCATAATCACAGGCGGAATAACTTACGCCTCACACCGCATCGTTCATGGGACCGACCGACACCCGGTCGGCAGTACCGACCGTTCCATTAGGATGCGACCGAACACTGGTTTCCTATATGTTACCCCCAAAGACGCTTTCCGACATGGTTTCCATGTCACACAGACCGGCATGGAAACCATGTCGGAAACCGTCATCGTAATCTCAAGGGCGGAAAGGCCCGTCCCTGAGATTACGTGCTGCATTCCGACTGGCGCTCGGGCTCTCCGAGCCTGTCGGAAGCCAGCCGGAATGACTGGTTGGATTCCTTTCCGACCGCCTCCATCAAAATGAGGCGGTCGGAAAGGAATCCAACCAGCCCATTACGATGCGGCTCGGAAGGCTCCGACCGTTAGTCGGAGTCTTCCGAGCCGCATCATAATCGGCCCTATAATCTCCCTCTGCCTAACAAAAAAAAAAAGGAAAAAATGAATGTAAATGTCCAGTATTTGTAAAGCGCGAACAAGTACCCGAGGGCGTCGAGGTGCTAGGGGCCGTTGGGAAGATTAAGCGAGCTATTGCCCAGAGTCACATGGTACTGGGCTGATCTGCCGGCCGGTGCCGGGGATCGAACCGTAAGCCCCGGGGTTCCAGAGTCAGCCGCCCTGGCCGCTGCGCCACACCTCTTCCCAATGTATCCGTCTGTAACGCATCTGGTGCTCATGTAAAGTGCTCGGATACCTTCGGGTCAAGTTTGCGCTATACAAAACTCCGGAAAAATAAATAAATAAATTACAAGCCTGGTGCCTAGTAAAGCCTGCCTTCCATTATACTTAAAAGGCTGGCTACATTGAAAAGCATTAAACTCGCTGCTTGGAGACGACTGTCCGAGTGCAGCACCAAACACATTCAGGCTCCTCGTCAATAAGGCAACTAGGTAAAACATGCATTGGCAAGGCCAATAGATCTGACTTGCATTTTGAGTTCTTTTTTTTTAAGCCTGCTGCAGTGAAAAAAAACACCCGTGCTTTCTGTACACAAGGCATCTGCAAGATAAAGAATGTTCTGTGTGACAATTCAGTGTAGTTCTGAGATGCAAAATAGTCATTTATGCACTGCAAGACAAGCCCTCCGTAGGAGGTGGAATGATTCACCCAACTGCTAATAGCATGAGGTGAAAGTGTAATATTTATTTCGAGGAGCCAAAGACCACTCTGGGTCAAATAATTGGTAACGGTCCCAGACAGCTGCACTGTGTGGCTAGCCTTAAGCAGAGACACGTTACCTGTCTATCAAGTAGAGAGGAGACCATTTGCAACTTCCTTTTTTTGCTAAGGCTTCCTGTTTTATTGGTTCTAGTTTTGAACTTCTGTTTTTTTATGTTAGTTTATTGGATGCTATCTATATTCGGTAAGAAATGAAACAGAAGTTGAAACTTATTAAATTTCCACATTTATTTTACCATAAAAAAACACACACTTTGGTGTTTGTTGGGCTAACCTGTGCCAGGTATCCAGATAAAAATACACTCACCTGAAAAATCTATCACTGTAGTAATTACACATGTGCACATCTGCAGTTATAAGACCATCATTAAAATATACTTCTATGCTGTCAATAAGCACAGCTAATTACTTGGTAGCCATTAGTGATAGGATGGACAAACTTTTCAATAAAGCTATATTTTCTGGATTTTTCAGTTTAAAACAAAATACAGACTATTGTTCTTTGTGTGAAAATCAGTAGAAACAGAAAAGTGGAAGCATTTTTTATAATCATTTGGCTATTTAGTCTGTCATTCTCCATTGTCCTTCCTTTTTTAAGCCTTGTTTCCTGTAGCCACTGTCTGCTGGCCCTCAGTGTAGTATTTGCCAATACTCTGTGCCTCTCTTGTTAGGGAAAGCAGGGCCGGACTGAGAACCCAAAGCAGCCCTGGCAATTTTGTCAGACCAGCCCCCATGTTGGGGGTCTGGGGTGCGCAAGTGTGCACTGCTTCTTTTGTTACTGGGGGAAGATATTGCAGCACTGCTGCAGAACCGGCCCCTACCTCTGAAAAAACGGCCCCACCCTTCCAGCCTCCGGGGAAATGCACAATGCCCGCTAGGCCCAGTCTGGCCCTGACGGTAAGGTGTTTGTGTGAGCTCGGCAGGCAGTGAAGCACAGCCGTACTCGCTGTGGGCTGGCACTGCTGGGAAGCACTAGTAAACAGAACCATTTCCTGCCTGGTGGATATATATAATTATATGGAAAACAATTATACATTAGAAAACGCAAAGTGTCACACCATAGCCCATATACGCACAGATAGGATAACAATGCCTTAAAAAATTCTTGATAACACAGCAAAATTTATAACAATTTTATTTATTTCTGTTATTTTTTTTAAATATTCTATCTTAATTTTAAGATCCGTAATAAATGACAGAAAACAATACACAAGTATACATGGACAGAAAATAAAATAGAAGATAATTGGAAATACAGGCCATGGATGACAACATTCACAAGTTAGGAAGCATCCCCCAAACACAATACCACACACACTTGCATATACTACAGATCAGACATACCCAGCCATACCCAAACTTCAATCTTTCAAGAAAGAATAAAATTGCTAAATAAAATCAGTAGAAAATCATAATCAGTAGATCAGAGAGGGAGAAATACATTGGTTCTATGATTTTATATTATAAGAATATCTCAGTATCTTTTGTAGTTTATAACTGTAGGATGGCTCAAACTTCCTTTGTCCAAAAGCACTCAATTTAAGTTATGATCCTGGTCTGGCTGATCTCAATGTAAGTGCTGACGCGTGTTTCAGTATATACCTCCGTTCGAGGTCAACCTTCTGGGCGACAAATAAACCAAGTACAACACTGTCCATGGGAGGGGGAGGCAATCCAGACACAGGTCACCTGGGGGGATCCAAAGAATGATAAATCCCTATAGATCTAACTGCAAAGCAGCACTGAATATAGTGACAGAAGGCATCGCTAGATAATGAGTAGCGCTGGGAGAAATTTCTCAGATCTAGGGTGCAGGGCCTTAGAGCGATGTAGATGAGAGAAATTCCATCCTTCAGAGGGTGTAGGTCGGGGAGACCTCAACGTCATGAATCAAAAAAAGAGCTTCATGTTTCCCTATACATAGTGGATAACACAAATGAAGTTCCAAAGAAATCCTGTTTCACGGATACGGAGGGCATAAGTCGGTCTGCTGTCTAGGACATGTATCAAAGTTCACGGCAGGGGCTGGTAAAGGGCAGGGAAATTGCACTGATTGTGCCCAAGACTAGGCATGCAGCTCAGGGAAATGGAGCACCGCTTCACTGTGCTGGAAGGGCATAGGGGCCCTACCCCATAGGTAGCTACTGTTCAGCCCATGAGGGAGGTAGGGCTTAGTATATGTATTTTTGGGATCACCAAATGGCCCAGGGTGGCCCTGTCATTCGTTGGTGGCTGCCCCCAGAGTGTCCAGATTTTGTTCGAGTTAGCCTTTTTGTTTTTTAATGAAACAGAACAGAAGGCTTTACGTACAAAGGGTTTTAGCATTCGCAAACCCTCTGATTAAATAAATCAGTATTTAATCAGAGGATACTAAAATCATTTTTGAAATGTTCTTAACCTATTTAATGACTGGAAAATGTTTTCCACATCATTATATGGGTTTAAAAAATCATTCGGAATCATTATTTGGAAGTACCGTGGTAAGGGCGTCTCTTCCACATTTAGATTCCTTATGGTATGTATTAATGTTTTGCAGCCGAAATTCAGTCACAAAATATCAATATTTGACCACCAACTCAAAGGAGATGGTAAGCCATTCATAAATGGAAAGGGACACCTTACCCTTTGTGACTGTTTCAAAGCGATTTTTTTAGGAATAGGCAGTCTATGGGACCCCTGCCTACTCTTAAAAAAGGTTTGTGTAACTTGTCTTTTTTTTTTTTTTTTAACGCACCGGGTTTCCTTTCAGGAAAATGAGCTACATTAAAAAAATATTGCTTTATTTTTTTTAATAAACCATTTTTATTTTATTCATATAAATATCAATAAAAACTGTTGCTCACATCAAATGCGCAGCACGTTTCAGATCCCTCTCTCCTTTCCACTTCCTTCCCTGCCAGTGGGTCCTTGATTGCTTTATTTAAAAGCAAGCACAGACATGATGGTCTGATGACCTCACCATCCCTGGGATTGTGGCCTATCGTAGAAGGTCACCATTTGCAACCTACATCATGAATACTGATGCAGTATAACGAGTTGTGACCAACTACGATTATGTATTTTGTGAACGGACCTATTGGTACACAGGTCAGTTTGCAAAATACCAATGCATTTAGAAGAAGTCGGTGTGCAAATTGGTACCACTTTTACCAAATCCATTTTAGTACATTCCAAATAAGAAATTGCATATTGCGAATCCCTGTTAGTCACAACTTACGATTTCTTATTTGGAATCTTTGTACATGAGGGCTAGAATTCCGAAGTAATAGGGAGATTTTTCTTCAGGCCAGTGCCTTTGAGAACCTGTTAGGCATGATGGAGTACTCAATGTCAGGTCATATCTTTGAAAGACTGATAGAAAGTACAAACCTTTTGGGAATTCTCCATTCTTGCTCCAGGCCAGTCCGCCGCTGCCTGCGGGTCCCCGGGGCACCGGTGGCGCGTGACTGCAGTTTTGTGTACAATGCGCAGACAATCAGGGCGTGGCTGTCTGAGGTGAACTTTACAATAGCAGCCAGCTAGGCCTGACAGCCTTCCAGCCCCTGGAATGGCCTCACCACGCCTTCTACCTGCAACGGTTCAGGAGTCAGGCATGCAAACACAGCCGGCAAGGTGCTGAGGAGGGAGAGCTCACCTGCTCTTGGCTCTCGAGTGGCTTGGGGGTGGTCTCTGTGAGGGAACGCTGCCATATAGGGAAGCACATGCATTAGCAATGTTACACACAGTCAGACTTTGGCACATCCATATACCTCTTCCAGTACAACACAGATAATACAGGCACAGTATGGGCAACAGCAGTGAAACCTGCTCCATTATATATACACACACACTTTTTCTCTCTCTCTCTCTCTCTCTGACACCTACACCCCTACATACATAACACACCCCTTTGTGTAGCACATACAATAGCCATGCAAGCTTCCCACACACAGACGTGTTCTCTCACCCCTTCTCCCGGCTCCTGCAGTAATACAGCACGTGTAACAGCTGTTCAAGTGTCACTCAGACATACAACCAGGTGTAGTACAGAGAGTAGCAATGAAAAGTCTCCTGACGCATGCACGCATGCACACACACACCAACGCCCCCTCCCCCACACACACCCCAAACCTCTTGGTACTAGAGGAGAGTGACCCACAGAAGGCTCGAGCTAGACCCCTCCCTCTGGGACAACGTACTCTTAGGCCCTCGAGCCAAAAAAGAACAGAGCCTTCATGTGGCTTCTGCCTCCTGCCCTCCTACCAGCGGGCACCGGGTGTTTTCCCCGTGGGCCGGATGGTTGGGGGCCGGATTTTGGCCCGTGGGTTTCGATCGGCCCCCTTTAACAAAAGTGGTGCTTGACACTATCAACCCGCAAGCTCCTCTGCCCCCTCCCCATGTGGTGATGCCTGTCTCAAGGGCCTCTGTAGTGGTCGCTTTCCAGCAATGACTCTCACAGCAAACTCAGGTTAGGGTTGTGGGCAAAGCAGCGGTGGCCCTTCCATTAGAGTGGAGGAGCGCCGCCCCCGCCATCACGCTCAAATAAAACCGGTTTTAAACCTGTTTTATTTTAATCCCCTGGGCCCGTCCCCCAGGACTCTGACGAGTCTTGGGGGTGGGTCCAGGGGATGACACTGCTGGTGGGGGAGTGGTAGTACACTCCCTTTACTGTGCATGAGTGTTTTGCAGGCCGTCTCAGGCCGGCCAAACGCTCATGCGCAGTGAAGCTCTCTCCAGCCCCAGCTGCATTGCTGGGGCTGGAGAGAGCAGGCACAGGCTTCCACTCTGCCTGGGAGCGCAAGTTGCCGGCGCTCAGGCCAATCCCGATGTTGTAGGCTGATAGTGGACACACCGCAGACTGCTGTGAAAGTGCTTGGAGTCGGGATGTTATGCTAAATATGTTCCGCTGAGCACCGTCGCAGCACTCTGCAGGGTCCTGATGGTCAGCCTACCCAACGAATGTGGTGAAAAATACCAAAAGCCAGAACAGTGTTGGTTGGCTCTGAGCGACAGTCTTACAGCAGCTGAGCTCTGTAGTTCACCTGTGTTACGTGAACGCCGTGTGCTCTCCCACACGTTTGCTTTGTTAATCCGTGTTATTGCCTTCATGGAAAGTGTTGAGCTTCTCTGGATATCTTCAGAAATCAGTCACTGTTAAGTCGAGGGAAGCAGGTGTTGTTAGCATTAAAATAGAATATTCTGCATTCATTCCCTTAAGAATCTTTTCCTCGAAAAACCTATTGTTCCAACTTGATTTAATATGTAATGTGTGTATTTAACACAGTGTACTGATGGAGCTCCTCAAAGATAAACAAATCATTAACCTTTGATGAAAAATGGGAGGAAGAAAGATCTACATATTCAACTGCTGAACTGCACAAGGTGAAACCAGGAAATAAGGGAGTAGCCAGCAAAATAAAAATATCCCTCACGTTGAATTGTAGGTGTTGAGAGAGCGAGTGTAGCCATTGAACAACATGACCAACACTTTCCTACTAGGGTCTATTACTTTACTTCTGCCATTCTTCTTTCATTCGCATTTGATCTATTTTTCTTTCTTCTTACTCTGCTTATTTTTCTCTTCCATTGCATGGTTCTTAAAATTGTTCCTTGTTTGTTTCTATCTTTTCTGGTTCTATAATTCGTTCTCTTCATCTCTATTATTCACATATTCCCTTCCTTTGTCCTGTCACGTCTGCTTTTCTTTATTTAATTTTCATTATTTTTGCACTCTTTCTTGGTCACTGTGTTTGCCTTCTTTGGATTTAATAGGCTCCACACTTTTAGTCCTAGATCTATAAATCAACTGGAATAGGCAGCATAAAATAAGTATTTTTATTATAAAAAGCATGCAATTCGGTCGATGTGTTTTTGCCAAGTGCAACACACTGGTTTTTACGCAAACTATTAAACTCTGGCAGTTACATGGGGCGGTGTTAACAAAATGGAGTTGCTGTGTTTCTATGCGAAACAAAATCTTTTGTTGCTGAGTCACGTTTTCATACAGATCTGGGGAATGTCTGTACTGTTCTGTCTTTAGAAACCTTTGTGCTTTGCTAACAATTGGAATACTTTTGGTATTTAGTGTATTTTAAAATCACAGAGTAGTGAAATAGTGGCACAAAATGTGCCACATATTTTAACCAAACCTTCATCATAATTTGGTCCTGCATTGCCGCATAATTCCAGTGGCTCCGGCGGTATCTACTTGCTTACAGTCCTTCCTGGAGACCGTGGCCTGTCAGTCTATCCCTTCAGGGATCGTGACAAGTCCCTGTTACCCATGTGGGACACAGCATAGCTGAGGTCCCACTTGACTGCCCTGTAGCAGCAACTACGAGCACCGCATCACTGCTCTTAGAGCTCTTTACTAACTCCCACTCAACCTAACAAAGTTACACCTACGCACCCCCATGCACACCAGACCAGCCAATTAGAACACAGCAGAGCTCCAGCCATACAGGAACCCATGACCTCATCAGCTCTTGCATCATCCGTCCTGTCTGGCATGAATACACTGTTCGCTTCCTCCCAGGCCTGAAGGTCGAGGCTTTCATGATGTGCAGACAACAAGGCTTTGTTTTGCTGCTGTCCTCAAGCTCTCATGTGCTTAGTCATGCTACCCCGAAGGAAAGGTGGCCGCTCCAGTTATTGAACAGAGGTACAAACCTGCAGGTAAACTACAGAGAATAAATAAAACACTAACCATGGGCAAAGAAGCACCTAATGCAGCTTCAGCAGCCTGGGGCTGGAGACAGAGGCACAAAAGCAAAGATGGAAACAGAGCCAAGGCACCAAAATCCATATGCTGTGCCCCATTTTCAGGTCAAAAACTTGGAAGAGGCAATAATTATTGCAGACCTAGTAAGTGTTGGATTTTGTTGAGTGCAATAATGATCTCATCCGACCACAGGGCAATCGTAATTAGCCCCTAAGAAACACGCCCACGCTATATTAGTGGTGCTGATGCAAAACCAGCTTTGCAGTTTCATCTGCAAGCTGCAGCGCCTACTGGTGACTAAGTCACAGAGTCTCTTAAGCTTCATCCTGGCTTTACAGGCTCTTCCTTATGTCAATGCTGTAGCAGCTTTCTCCTCTGGAGCTTCTCTTGCCAGCTGCCTGCCCCATGCTGGATCAGATCAAATCTGCAGCCCCTTACCGCCACTCTCTGTGACACTTCTGCATCTGTCTCCTATCTGCTGTCGCCCCTCAACTCCACCCTCCATGATACTTGCTTATCCGTCGCCTATCCACTGCAGCCCGCTACCTCCACTCTCCATGACACTTCCTTATCCGCCTCCTATCCGCTGCAACCCCCCACCTCCACTCTCCATGACACTTCCTTATCTGCCTCTTATCCGCTGCAGCCCCCCACCTCCACCCTCCTTGACACTTCCTTATCCGCCTCCTATCCGCTGCAACCCCCCACCTCCACCCTCCATGACACTTCATCTGCCTCCTATCTGCTGTAGCCCCCACCTCCACCCTCCATGACACTTCCTTATCCGCCTTCTATCCGCTGCAGCCCCCTACCTCCACCCTCCACTCTCTGTATCTGTGTCCTATCTGCCGCAGCCCCCCTCCTCCACCCTCCATGACACTTCCTTATCCGCCTTCTATCTGCTGCAGCCCCCTACCTCCACTCTTCATGACACTTCTGTGTCTGTCTTCTATCCGCATCAGCCCCCTACACCTCCACTCTCCGTGACACTTCGGTATCTGTTTCCTATCTGCTTCACCCCCCTACCTTTACCCTACACTCTCTGACACTTCTTTATCTGTCTGCTGCAGCCCGCTACCTCCACCCTCCATGACACTTCCTTATCTGTCTCCTATCTGCTGCAACCCCCACCTCCACGACACTTCCTTATCTGCCTCCTATCCGCTGCAGCCCCCCACCTCCACCCTCCATGACACTTCCTTATACGCCTTCTATCCGCTGCAGCCCCCTACCTCCACCCTCCACTCTCTGTATCTGTGTCCTATCTGCTGCAGCCCCCTACCTCCACTCTTCATGACACTTCTGTGTCTGTCTTCTATCCGCATCAGCCCCCTACCTCCACCCTCCATGACACTTCCTTATCTGCCTCCTATCCGCTGCAGCCCCCTACCTCCACCCTCCACTCTCTGTGACACTTCTGTATCTGTTTCCTATCTGCTGTAGCCCCCTACCTTCACTCTTCATGACACTTCTTTGTCTGTCTTCTATCTGCAACAGCCCCGTATACCTCCACTCTCCGTGACACTTCTGTATCTGTATCTGCTGCAGCCCCCTACCTCCACCCTTCATGACACTTCTGTGTCTGTCTCCTATCCGCTGCATTCACCCTGCCTTCTTCAGATCCAAAAAGGTTTTTATTCTCACCACACTCTCTGCTAGATCTTTTGTGGTTCTGCAGATCTCTGCTGGATCTCAGCATCCTTGCAACTACCTTCAGAACTAAGAAGCTCTGAAATCTCCTCCTGCCCTCTGCAGCCTACGCCCCTCTGATTCTGGAGTTGACTTGAGGCTGCAGACCTCCTGTGATCTGGCAGACCAACTATGTAACCTCTGCTGCCCTCTGCATACTCCATGCTGTTCCCTTCTGGTTCATAGCAACTCTGCAGGTTTCTGCCCTCTGCTGGATCACAGCATCTCTGCAGCTCAGTGCCTTCTGCCTGTTCACAGCAGGTCTGCAGGTTCCTGCTATCTATTGAGTAGCAGCATCTTTGTAGTTTTCTTCCACAACCTCCTCTTCTGCATCCTATAATCATGTGATTTTGTAATGGACAGGAGGCTGCCGACCTCTTGTGATCTACGATCACAAGAGGTCTGCACAACGAGTAAGAACATGCCTGTTCTTACTCGTTGTAGACACTCCCACCTGTGCTACCTCCTGCTGCCCTCTACTGGTTCATAGCAGCTTTGCAGCTCCCTGCCCCCAAATAGATCAAAGTGGTTCTGCAGCTCTCTGCCCTCTACTAGATTACAGTAGATCTCTGCTAGTTCACAACAATTCTTCAGCTCACTGCCCTTTGCTGAATCACAGCAGCTCTTAGGGACCACGTAAGCTCTGCCACGCTGCCCTCTACTAGATTGCAGCACTTCTGCATCTCTTTGTCCTCAGCTGGATCACAATTCTGCTGCTTACTACCTCCTACTGGATGACAGCAGCTCTCTGCTTTCTGAAGGATCGCTGTCTGCTGGCTCAAAGCAGCTCTGCAGCGCTCTGCTGGCTCAAAGCAGCTCTGCAGCGCTCTGCCCGCTGCTGGCTCAAAGCAGCTTTGCAGCTCTCTGCTGGCTCAAAGCAGCTCTGCAGCACTCTGCTGGCTCAAAGCAGCTCTGCAGCTCTCTTCCCTCTGCTGGCTCACAACTGCTTTCCTGCTCTCTTCCTTCTGCTGGCTCAAAGCAGCTCTGCAGCTCTCTGCCCTCTGCTGGTTCACAGCTGCTCTGCAGCTCTGCCCTCTGCTGGCTCAAAGCAGCTCTGCAGCTCTCTGCCTCTGCTGGATCACAGCCGCTCTTTGAACATTTCTTGTTCACAGCAACTCTGCGGCTCAATGTATGGATGACACAAGAAGGCTTAGTTCTGAAGTACCTTAGGTGAGCTGCCGATTTGGCCCCTTCTGAGAGCCAAACCTCAAGGTAGTTGTAAGCTGGCGCTGGCGCTATTGGCAGATCTCTCAGTTGTCAACATTTTTTTTTTTATGGGGATATTTGCCGAACACGACTACCTTGGTTTTGCTCTGATTCACTTGCAATTTATTCTCCTGGTTAAATGGTTGGAGCACGTTGAGGGCTCTCTGTAGCTCGGATATAGGGTGGGCCATAATTGCAGTATCGTCAGCATACTGCATGATGGGAAGTCTCATCCTACCCAACCTTGGAGTAACTAAAGTGGCCTTTGCAAGGCAGCCCCCAGATCTGCAGTGTAGAGAATAAGTCAAACACATATCTATGCTGCATAAGCATTACTCTCATAGCTCACAACTCTTCTTTGACCACGTTAAATCCATCCTTAGTGTCGCTGATGGCTTTCATCAACTCCCAGAGGGTAATCTGAAGCCAACATGCAGTCGCTTTTGCTCAAACGAATGGAAGGATGCTGCCGAAGAAGAGCTGTGCATCATTGAACAGCCTGTGCTCTTGCGGGACGTCTTCCCAGGCTGTAGTAGCGAAATACTCTGCAGCTCTCTTACTCCGATAATGGTGCAGCACGGTCGTCGGAAGGCTCATGGGATGGTCATGTAGTTGCTAGATGTCACTCCTGGACTCACCAGGGAGTGGGTGTGCACAGTGACCAAAGAACAGAGAGCTGTCCAACCTGAAGGAAGTTGCGTATACAGCCACTCATCACAGTTCCAATAATAATCCATTAGGCTGGAAGTGCCCCATTGCATGTCAGCATTATATCTTTTAACATTGCAATTGATGTCGTTTCCCATCCAGACCATTCCATTTCCCTTGAAATACAAAGAGCAAAGAATGGGTTTTCTACCTGCTCAAAGAGTTGTAGGTGTTTCTACCCAAGTTAATCTAGATATGTTCTCATCCCACCTGTCGTGTGCCATTGTCAGTCTGGTTCCCTTCCATAGAGAAAGGACCCTGCACCCAAATGTAGCACCATGGTGCCAATGACCATCAGCATATACTGATCAATTTGCTTGGCCTTTCTTGACAATAGTGGGGCGGGTGTGGTGGAGTAAGTTTTGCAGAAAAGTGTAGGTCGGGATACCCCTAAAAATCCCTACTGCAATAATTTACCTCTCCAAGTTTCATCCTTGTACCTCATAATCCCTGTCTTGGCCATTGCATCTAACTTCAGTACTAGCTTTTAGAGGTCTGTTAGGATGTGCATTACATCTGCTAACTCTTTCTCATATTGCATGGTGTTTACTAGGAATGTTCTGTGTTTGACCCGCAGTGGTTGCATCTGTGCTCGTATTCTGCAATGCAAAAGGTGTAACACACACATGGTAATATCTGGAGGTACCTATTTGGACGAGTGTAACCTAGCCGAGTTGGTGGGTTGTGGAGTCAAAGAACAAACAAAGCAAGAGGTGTTAGAGGTCTACGTACCTATCTCTGCCATAATTACAGGCTGGCTTCTCTTTTCTGTCTTTTCTTTGTTATACTTAGAGCGATTGTAAGTCAATGTGTGTTCAATTATGTCTTTATTAAAGGTCCCTTCCTTTGACCACAGCTGGGCATGGCCCTTGGTACCTTTGTACCATTGTTTACAATACTTTTGTATCTTCTTCTTGCCTGAAGGAAAAGGTTTTATCATGTGTTCCAGGGGTATCCATGGTCCTCTAAGGATATATGTGTTTCCGATGTGTAATAAAAGTGTCACTTTTGATCCCTTGTTTGTCCGCCCACTGTCTTGTGCACCTTTTGGACCATTCTCCTTTACTAATATATTTGTGTTGTATGAATATCGCTAACTTATAGTAGTGGTGAATACGTATTGATCTTATGCAATGTTACCTGACTTCACGTATGCTACAGTGAGACCAACATGGTGATCATCAAGCACACTTATCGCTAGTCTGTATAACACTTCTTCTATGGCTATATATGGAGCGGGTGCATTTATGGGGATCTAAGACAATTTGTGCCTAATGCAATACATGTTGTTATCATGAATTTAAATGACTATTTGCGGTGCTCGAGGATGTGATCCCCCATTCATGTTTCAAACTCCTGAATCGTAAATACTGTGAGGAGTACATCAAGAATGGCCTCTAATATGATGGGTGATTCTGTTATTATATGCATTCCAGGGGTATTACATGGACACGGGTTCTCCATGGGTCCAAAGAAATATAAATTTTGATTCAATCTCATCTGTTACCTGCCACGGTAAATTATCAGTCTCATTCATCGGGAATTATTATTAATCTTTAGGCTTGTCTTGGGATGTTTTATTTTGACTCCCTGTGTTTTTATCTGAGATAGTTTCCCCACCTCCAGGACACCTTAGGGGTTTGTATCGAAATACCAAAAATAGCGGAAAGATCTTGCTGCCTTTCTTCCTCGCTTATACCAAACTGTATGACAACCAGCGGGAAACCCTGCCAGTTTTCTGTGATTTTCGCTTGTGATTATGCAGTGCTGTACTTTTTATGTCATCCTCCTTATTCACGGAGGGATATCTACTTGGAACTAATGTTTTTTTTTTGGAGTCATAACCAAGGGTATGGCCGTGCTCGGGGCAAAGTCAAATGACACCAACATTTTGCTGTCCCGTTACCTAACCGTCAGACTCTCCAACTGATGCCTAGCCTTGGTCGCTCTTCCTTAAAGACTCCTTCTAGATATCTTAAATCTGGAAATTTGGGAGCTGAGCATCTGACTTATATAGAGTAAGGCCTGCTGGCATTGATCAAATGACTGTCTCTTTATCACGTCAGACTTCACACACTCACTACTCAGTCCTTTCTCACTATTTCTACACTAGTCCTCCAGATCTAACCGTGATATTTGTGGGCACTCCCCAAAGTAATGTCCCTTCCAGGAGTTTCATCCTGGGTAATACACTACTACCTGTTAGATCACTCCCTGAAGGAGTGTCTCTTTCAGGAGCTTTCTCCTTGGTAATGCATTACTGCCTGCTAGGCCACTCCCCGAAGGAGTGTCTCTTCCAGGAGCTTTCTCCTGGGTAATGCACTACTGCTTGCTATTCTTCCCTTCTATTTCAGTGGGGAATTCACTCTAGCTAGTCTTCCGGTGTGTACCGGGAATCACCACATTTCATTTCTCTAAACCTATTGCATCCTGACAAAAGAAAAAGAAAAACTCCATGCATGCATTTTCTTACTATGATTGTCAAAGAATAATGTGATTTAAAATTTTAAGGTACGAAGTATGATCTCTCCTCCTCCCTTTTGACAGTGGCCTGGGATCTTGCCCGCCCGTCATTTGATTAGGCAGATTTTAGTGTAACGCTTTGTCTGCTTACCTGATATGTTCGCGCAGTATCTATTCAATTGAGGGCAGGCAGCATCTCCCTCGGGCACAGTTTGGGAAAGTTGAGATGAACTGCTGGCTGGCTCCGCCAAACGTTGCCAGACGAAAGAAAAGATGACACGACTTCTGTTGGCAATATAGTACATAGTTTATAAAATGCGCGGGAAGGTAAGTCGGCTCCGAGAACTAGAATCTGACCTTAAACTAACAATATGGCGGATAGTTTCTTTTATACCTCTGTAACCGCAAATACGTCATACATTTGCATATTAAATCAACGTTTGCTCAAGCACAACAGTATCTATCTGAAAGAGACACGTTAGTGACAGATTCCTTACCTTAGAATATCCCCAGGCGTCAGGCTGGATCCGGAAAGTTTTTTGCGTAGCAGTACCCTTGCGCGTCGGTAGGCGGCGTCGTGCGGCTCCGCGTCCGTCGTCGGCGTCGTGATCGCCGGGATGACGTCGCGGGCAGTACTTAGGCGCCGCCCCTGCGCGCTGACGTCAGTTCTTCTTTTTCCGCGCCAGCAAGCGCAGATCCGGGAAGAGCAGTGCCCTGGTCATTTTTTGACCATACTTTTTGGTGAATTTTTTCACTGTTTTTCTCTATCAAGGTGTCGTAGGGATGCCCGGTTTCAAACGTTGCGGCGCCTGTGCTCGGATGATGTCCGTCACCGACCCGCATTGGGAGTGTCTCTTCTGCCTCGGCCGAGGCCACGACACGGAGTCTTGTACCGACTGCCAGGCCCTCAACCCGAAAGCTTTGCGAGAGCGGTCTCGAAAGCTCCTCGAGGCCCGGCATTCGGCTCCGCGGAAGCCCCGGTCGCGTGAGAGGTCCAGGGGTCGATCGCGGAGTCCACACCGGTCGTCGGCATCGAAGTCTTCTTCGTCCGGTAAGTCAAAACACAAGAAGTCCAAAAAGCATCATCGCTCTAGGACTTCGCCTCGCCGGTCTCGCGACTCGGCTGAGGCCCCTCCTGGCACCGTCCCCGCGGCCCCGGACATGCCTGTGGAGTCGCCCCCGCCATACCCGCCCTTCCCGGGTTCGGGGGCGGATCCGGCCAAAGTGCAGGAATTCCTGTCGGCCATGGCCCGCCTCTTCGGGCCTCCAGGTCCCTCCGGTGCGCCTTTGAGCCCCGCGGGCCCTGATGGGGTTGCTCCGGCGTCGCCGACGGCTCCGGCGCCGGCGTCGCCCGTGCCTCCAGCCTCGATCCCGGCTCCGGCTTCGGCCCCGGCCTCGATCCCGGCTCCACAACCCCCATCGACGCCGGTCGACCTAACGACACCTCCGCCGGCGCCGATGTCTCCGGTGCCGTTCTCGACGCCGCCTGGGGCTCCGAGCGGCGTCGTTCCCCAGTTCCTTCCGGCTCCGGACATGGACCCGGACCGGCGCCGGTTCCGGCGCCGATGAGACCTTGGGTCCCAAATGTCCCTCCTCCCCCTTATTTTGAACCTGAGGAGGACCAGGAGGACTGGGAGGGGTCTGATGACCCTCTGACACAACAGTGTCAGTACGATGAGGACTGGACAGAGGGTCTAGGGGATGCCAGTGGTCTAGATACTTCCCCTGACACTGGCATGCTGTCTCCTCCCGTGGCTACGGAGGAGGGAGCCAATTTTGCAACGGTATTGCGTAGGGCGGCTGGAGCCTTACATCTCCAACTCCCTGCTGTGGCGGTCAAGGTTAATCTCTTGACAGAGGTGCTTCAGCCGGCAGCCTCCTCTTCGGAGACTGTGCTGCCGTTTAACGACGCCCTCACTGACGTTCTTTTGGGCGCCTGGTCCAAGCCCAACACAGGGGCTCCTGTGGATAGGAACGTGTCCCGATGCCATCGCCCAGCTCCGGGCGACCCCCTGTTTCTCTCTGTCCACCCCACCCCTGAGAGCTTGGTTGTCCAAGCCTCCGCTTCCCAAACCGCCTTCCCTACCGCCCCTCCGGATAGGGAATCCAAACGCCTGGATCAATTTGGGAAGAAGGGTTTTCTTCCTCCAGTGCTGGCTTGCGGTCCATCAACACCGCTTGCCTTTTGGGCCGATATACCCACTCCTTGTGGGATTCGGTGGCGGATGTTTTGCCCCAGTGTTCTGAGGAGGTCCAGACACTGCTTTCCCGCGCCATTGCGGAAGGAAGGGATGCGGCCAAATATACAATTCGTTGTGGCCTTGATACCGCCGACTCACTGGGCAGGTCTATTGCAACGACGGTGGAGCTACGACGCCACGCCTGGCTGTGAACCACTGGTTTTCAGGGGATGTCCAGAATACTCTCATGGACATGCCCTTTGATGGAGTCGGTCTTTTTGGGTCCAAAGCAGACCATGCGTTGGAGCGCTTTAAGGACTCACGGGCTACTGCAAAGTCCCTGGGCCTTTCTGCTACACGCCCTCCGCTGACTTCTGCTTTTCGCCCCTATCGTGGCCACGGTAGGGCGCCCCTTCACGTCAGCAGCCCAGCCACCGGCCCGCGCAGCCGGCGTCTTCGCGTGGCCGAGGACGTGGATTCCGCCGTGGCGGATCGGGCAACCAGCGTGCGGGTCAGGCCACCACCTCCAACCCGTCCGCGGCCTCCAAACCCTCCTAGTCCCTCCTTTCAGGTGCACAGCACGCCAGTAGAGGGCAGGGTCCGCCATCACCTTCCCCACTTGCGTACCATCACCTCGGACAGGTGGGTCTTGGACATTGTCCGAAGGGGCTACTCCCTCCCCTTCGAGTCCACCCCCCAGCCATGCCACCTCAATTCCACCGCATGTCAGGGGATCACTTGGTACTTCTGCAGAAGGAAGTCACGGCCCTCTTGGCCAAGAGGGCCATCGAGCATGTTCCGACCCCAGAAGTAGGGCGTGGTTGTTACTCCCACTACTTCCTGGTGCCCAAAAAGGACAAGGAGGACATGCGTCCTATCTTGGACCTCCGGAACGTCAATCGCTTCCTCCGGAAGGAGAAGTTCAAGATGCTCACCCTAGCTCAGGTCTTGACTGCCCTCGACACTGGAGACTGGTTGGTAGCGTTGGACTTGCAGGACGCATATTTCCACATCCCCGTCCTGCCGGCCCACCGGCGTTACCTTCGGTTCACGGTAGGCCTCGAGCATTTTCAGTTCACCGTGCTCCCCTTTGGCCTTACCAGTGCCCCTCGGGTGTTCACGAAAGTGATGGCGGTGGTCGCAGCTCATCTGCGCCGGGCAGGGGTTTCAGTCTTCCCCTACCTCGACGACTGGCTGCTGAAGGCGGGCTCGTCCCAGGCAGTCGTCTCCCACCTCCAGACTACGGCCGAACTCCTGCACTCGCTGGGGTTCTCCATCAATGTGCCGAAGTCGCATCTGATTCCTTCTCCACAGCTCCTTTTCATCGGAGCAGTTCTGGACACGACGCAGTTTCGGGCCTATCCTCCCGAACGGCGAGTCCGGGATATTCAGGCTATGATTCCGATCTTTCAGCCTTTATCCTGGGTTTCGGTACGGATGACCCTGAGGCTGCTGGGCCTCATGGCCTCCTGCATCCTGCTGGTCAATCATGCCAGATGGCATATGCGGGCTCTGCAGTGGGACCTAAAGTTCCAGTGGGCGCAGCACCAGGGCAACCTGTCCGATCACATCCAGATCTCGGAGGGGACTGCAAAACAGTTGCAGTGGTGGCTCTCGAACCGGCAATGGGTCATGGGCAGATCCCTCTCCCTTCCCCAGCCAGAGCACACAGTTGTGACGGACGCGTCCCTTCTGGGATGGGGCGGTCACATGGGCGAGGCGGAGATCAGAGGCCTCTGGTCTCCGGGCGGAGTCCCGGCTCCATATCAACATTCTGGAGCTCCGGGCGATCCGACTTGCACTCAAGGCATTCCTTCCCTCTGTCAAAGGGAAGGTAGTGCAGGTGTTCACAGACAACACCACCGCCATGTGGTACTGCAACAAACAAGGCGGGGTGGGGTCGTGGACCCTTTGTCAGGAGGCTCTGCGCCTCTGGACATGGCTGGAACATCAGGGCATGTTCCTGATGGTTCAACACCTGGCAGGTTCCCTGAACGCCAGGGCGGACGAACTCAGCCGCAGGTGCATGATGGATCACGAATGGCGTCTTCACTCGGAAGTGGCGCAAGGACTCTTTCTACAGTGGGGAGAGCCTTGGTTAGATCTATTCGCCACCGAAGAGAACGCGCAATGTCATCAGTTCTGCGTGTTGGAATTTCCAAGGCGGCACTCGCTCGGCGACGCTTTTCGTCACGAGTGGAGTTGCCGGTCTATTGTACGCCTTTCCGCCTATACCACTTCTACCCAGAGTGTTGAAGAAGATTCGGCACGACCGGGCCCAAGTCATTCTTGTGGCTCCGGACTGGGCTCGAAGAGTTTGGTATCCCGAGCTACTCAATATGAGCGTAGATCCCCGATCCGTCTGCCTCTTCGGGAGGATCTTCTGTCGCAGCAGCAGGGGACGGTCCTCCACCCGAACCTGTCCAGTCTACACCTGCTTGCGTGGAGATTGAGCGGCGGCAGTTGATTCCTTTCGACTTGCCTCCCGAAGTTTGTGATGTGATTCTGGCAGCCAGGCGTCCCTCCACTAAGGTGGTATACGCCTGCAGGTGGAACAAATTTGTGGCATGGTGCACAGCATAGGCTGTGAATCCCCTTTCTGCCCCTCTTTCTGAGGTCCTTCTGTTCCTTCTCTCTCTGGCCCAACAGGGTTCTGCCCTGGGTACCATCAAGGGTTATCTTTGTGCTATCTCGGCCTTCCTCAGGCTCCCTGATCAGCCCTCCCTTTTCAAGTCCCCTGTTGTTAACAGGTTCTTAAAAGGCATTACACACCTCTTCCCTCCTGTTCCGTTTGTAATGCCTCAGTGGGACTTGAACTTGGTTCTTACCTTTTTAATGTGCGCTCCATTTGAGCCTCTACATAACTGTCCTCTTCGTCTTCTGACTCTGAAGACAGCCTTTCTGGTGGCCATCACCTCCGCTCGGCGGGTGAGTGAGCTCCAGGCTCTATCTTGCAAACCTCCCTTTCTGTCTGTTCATCCAGACAAGGTTGTTCTTCGGACGCGTCCGTCCTTCTTGCCGAAGGTGGTTACTGCTTTCCACATTGGGCAGACCATCACTTTGCCCACCTTCTTTCCGCCTCCGCATCCTTCCAGAGAGGAGAGAGGCTCCACCGTCTGGACCCAAAACGTGCGCTCTCCTTCTATATCGACCGCACAAAACACTTCCGGGTGGATGACCAGCTCTTTGTTGGCTACGTGGGCGCCAAAAAGGTTGGGCGGTGCACAAACGAACTATCTCCCGCTGGGTTACTTTGTGCATCAAGACCTGCTATTCTTTGGCTAAAAAGGAGCCTCCTGTTGGGCTGCGTGCCCATTCCACCAGGGCAACGGCTGCTACCACGGCCTTGGGCCGCGGTGTTCCGCTGCCGGTTATCTGTCAGGCAGCTACGTGGGCCTCGCTGCACACGTTTACAAATCATTACTGCCTTGACAGTCAGGTCCGGAGGGACGGCTTCTTTGGCCGTTCTGTCCTCCAGGACTTCCTTGTCTGATCTTTGTTCGCAGACCCACCACCGGGGTTGGTATTGCTGGGGTATCTATTCTAAGGTAAGGAATCTGTCACTAACGTGTCTCTTTCAGATGCACAAGTTACTAACTTGTGTAACGATATATCTGTAAGAGACAGTAGTTAGTGACAGATTCCTACCGCCCACCCATCCTCCCCGTTCTGTGAACTGATTTCTAGGGTTAAGGACATCCCTTTCAGGGCCCTAGTATTTTTCAGACACCTATGTCAGCTTCTTGCATGGCTCTGCGTTCCTGGCGCGGAAAGTCGTGTACAGAACTGACGTCAGCGCGCAGGGCGGCGCCTAAGTACTGCCCGCGACGTCATCCCGGCGATCACGACGCCGACGACGGACGCGGAGCCGCACGACGCCGCCTACCGACGCGCAAGGGTACTGCTACGCAAAAAACTTTCCGGATCCAGCCTGACGCCTGGGGATATTCTAAGGTAAGGAATCTGTCACTAACTACTGTCTCTTACAGATATATCGTTACACAAGTTAGTAACTTGTGCTTTAATATCAAACGGTAATACTTCCTGCAAAAACTTCACAGGTTTATGGAATGCGACTCATGTGCATATGTTATTGTTACATTTTCACACCACCACTGCACTACTGTTGTCCTTGGCTTGTCTTGTTCTTTGAAGCCGAGCAATGCTCTACTCCCTACATGTCTACTGCTCTGCAAAGCCCACCCTGCCACTTATTCCGTGCTGCTTTATCTACAAATTTTCTCAGAGACATGTTCTTGCAATGCGGGTCTGTAACTTTGCATTTCTGCTGTGTCTAATTATATTTCTCTATTCTACTAAAGCTCGTGTCTACTTCCCTCCCCCAGGTCCTGACTTTATTTGTGCTTTTTATTCTGCTACTGTAGACAGCTTAGGCCTTTTACACGTACACCTGTACATGTCTTTTTTCTGATTCTTGCATTGACATGAGTTGGCCGCCTTCTTTTTCTACATTCATTATAACACTTACATTACTCACAATATAGGATAGTCTGCTACAAAATGCACAAAAAGTTTTAATATAAAAAAGTGCTTTCAAAACCTAGATTTTAGTAATATCCAGTCTATACATAGTGCAATTTTTTAAATAAATGTCTTTTAAAAAGCACACACTTCACAGTTTAGCTGTATAAATGTGTCATCAGGAAGTTTCAAGTGATTCCATCAATTAAAGCCAATATCGACTTCTTAGCACACTTTACATTTCCAAATATACCAGTTGTGCACATTTACATTTCTTTCAGGCAGCAGGCACCCCAGCAAGAAGGCTTGTTTAGCTTTCTGCCCCTCCTTCGGTTTCACAGCACAGGAGACTTTCTGCCTTACTCTGTATCTGAATCATTTCAAGTGTCAGAATTAACCGTCCCTGGACGGTCATCTTTTCACACAAAGTAGAGGAACTGTTTTTCTAAAATTAAAAAGAATGGGCGCTTCATGCCCCTTAAATCTCCCACTTCGACCACTGATTGTGGGTGATTTGGGGCAGAACTATGGCAGTTTTTATTTTGGTACTTTTACTTTCTGAGGTTTCCGATTCGATTGTATGCTCTAGACTAGACTGCCTGTACAATCTCCACAGCCTTTTGGCTCCTCTAATTTGTGGCTTTGTCTTATTCGTGTTATTTTGGGAGACTAGCAACTAAAATGTTCTTTATTATTGGTTGCCAGTTTGGTTACAGCCTGCTGGTGAATGTTGGCGTCACATTTATGGTGCATGTGTTTTAAATACAGAAAAAGATCTAGAATTCCTCTAAATTCTACTAAACCTACCAAATTTGTTACTAGTCGCCTCTATGCTTGTTAGCCATGGCACGAAAGCACTTCGCCCACCTGTCTGGTCCCATTGTTGCAATGTCCGAGTGGATTGTTGTAAAAGAATAATCCCTCCAGACAACAAAAGGACGATTTAAAACATGCGTGCGAAAAATATGCAACCATTGCTTGCAGTTGGCATGCTGCCATACTGATAATGACACTCTTGACATGGATGGAAAAACCACAGAAAATGTGTCATTGCAATACCAGAACAAGAGACTCTCTGGCACCACAACCCTAAACGGGTACTGGCAACACTTTTGCCATGCCAGGAGTTCCTAGAGTGACATCTTTTTTTATTTTGCCAAGCGAAGTGATAGTTCGCAAAATATGTTTCTAATGCTCTTTGTGTTGTCTGTATACACTGTCTTCCACAGTGAAAAATCAAAACAAATATATATTTTTTCTGCATACAATTCACGTAGGTGATAAATGATTTAATGTATGATTTGGTGCAGTTTGGAGATTTAAAGTAGTGCCTCGTGCATTGCAATGCAAACACTTCTTGGGAGGTGAAATGATACGTCAAACAGCCAAATACCATAATGGCGGGAGAGAAAAACTTGTCTTGGTTGAGCCAGAGGGCGCTCTTTGTATATTTTAAAGAATTTGTAACAATAGCAGCGCTGACAAGCTAGCTGTAACTCTGATTTTAAGATGTAAAGCAGCCCCACGTGCCTTGTAATGCAATCACTCCTCTGAATTATGGCAGTGGACTGTCACTTGCAGAGATTTACCTACCACCAGGGCTTGGGAGCAGGGGGCTGCATAACAATATTTTTCATTAATGCACAAAATTATGTACAAGTATCCAGTACTGAGGTAGTGTGTATGACAAATCCAGAAATAACACCTGATTAACACACTAAATAATATTGACACCTGTGTTTGAGGGGTAATATTGGCAGGGCCACTGGAATTATGCGGCAGGAGAGGGCCAAATTATGTGGCTGGGTTGAGTAAATTATGGCGCCAGAAAGGGCAAATTATGCGGCATAATGCGGCACATTTTTAAAAAGTATTCCTTATTTTTTACTTTTTACACCTGTTAACACGTCTGGGCATTGTGTGCACCTCAGTACCCGTTTAATATCTAAATATAGCAATAAGTATCAGAAAGGTGACCAACCTACCTTTGCGAAAGGCTTTCCACTGTGCGGCAACACATGCTGCTGTGTTTTAGTAACTTTTGAACCCTTTGAGCTAGAAACAAATTTGCTTTTTTCGTTAAAATTTGCAGATTATGCACCATATGATGGATTATGTGGCAAATCTATTACTATGTGAAAATGGCAGCAGCCGCACAATCTCATAATTCCAGTGGCCCTGAACATTGGGCACATCACTGGTGACAGGTTTTATAGAGTGGTTAAGGTTAGGTAAAGTTTTTCCAATCCAAAATTTCTGTATTTCGGGCAAGGACCATAAAAGAACATTACATAAATAACAATATAAAAGCAGGTTAAAAAATGTAAAAAGATCATGAAAAATTTATACACAGACGATTAAAAAAGAAATGTCAATCAGTGTTTGGTCCATTGCTGTTTTCTAAAAGGACCTTACGCGTCCACCACATAGAGGATAAAAAACGAGAAACAGCGTATACAATTGGTAAATGTGTATTATACTTCAATAGTCTAAAAGATTCTTCATAGCGCCTAGGGCCCAGGTTCCTACACAGTTGTACCAGCCATCTTTGTCTAATTTTTTTATATCCTGGGCAAAAAAAGAATACATGGAGTTCGGTCTCCTCTGCCAGAGTGCATGCCGTACAACCCAGGTCGACGCTGGTGGACCATTTATTGGAAAATGCACGTAGCGGGAGAGTACCGTGCCTGAACTGGACATAAAGCTTCCTAGCAAGGGCTGATTGTATTTCGTCTAGGCATGGCTCCAGATAATAAATGTCCTTGACGTCCAAGAATTTGGCAGTGAGGCATCCAATGGCGGGATTTTCTAGATGTTGGGCAAGTTTGCCCTCCCTGTAGCTACTAAACAGTTGTATCCGTGAGATTGCAGTGCAGGCTACCTCTGGATTGCTCCAGAGACTGTCTCTACCTAGAATGTGGAGACCTTCTTTAATGTGTACAAACCAAGGCAGTTTGCTGATACCAGGGAGACCCAAAATTTCTTGCAGCTCTGACCTAAGTTCGGCCAGTTCAGGGGTCACCCATAATTGTCGCCAAAATAAATGGGGTCTGCAGCCAATTTCCTCTATAAAGGGTCTTACCCCTAGATCCAGGCGCAGTGGGACAAGTGGGGAGCTCGCTGGTAGACCAAGCAACTGTCTAAAAAAATTATTCTCAGTTTTGATCGTGTTCTTCGGAGGACAATGCCCCCACAGTTCCGCCCCATACATAACAGAGCTTTTTAGTTTGGTTTTATAAATCTCTAAAACAGGTCCTACTGGCTTATGTGAGGAATTGCTGTAGAGCTTAGCCAGGCCGCCTACGGTCTGAGTTAGCTTGAGACTGGATTTATCCATATGGGGCCTCCAATCCATTTTTTCTGATAGGGTGAGATTTAGATACTCAAAGACCGATACCCGCTCGAGTTGAATGCCGTTCATATGCGGGTTTGGACGAGTTATGTGGATGGGGTTGAAGACCATATATTTTGTTTTCTGTATATTGATCTCCAGCTCCCTAATTTCACAGAACTCGGCAAAACCATCAAGGGTTCTCTGGATACACATCGGTGATTTGGACAGCAAGAGGCTATGGTCGGCAAACATCAGTGCCGGAATTAGTTTGTGTGCTAGCTTGGGAGCATCTATATCCTTCAACCCGCTCAGTTTGTCAACCAGGCCGTTAGAATAAAGACAGAACAGGGAGGGGGCCAGCACACAACCCTGCCTAACCCCTCTATTTATTGGAATAGGAGGAGTCAGTTCCCCATGTTTCCCATTTCGAATTTGTGCAAAGTTGCCCTCATGTAATCTCCTTAGCATATTCAAAAGGTAACAGGGAATCCCAAGATCACTTAACACCACCCAGAGTGCCTCTCTGGGCACTAAGTCAAAAGCACTTTTTAGATCCACAAAGACCAGATATAAACTACCCCCTTCCAAATGCACCGTTTTCCAATAAAGGAGTTGGAGCCTGAATATTTGGTCTACAGTGGAGGTTTTTTCCTTAAAGCCTGCTTGTAGGAGACTCATGATTTTGTGTTCCTCCGACCAGGCCTGTAAGCAGCCCAATAGGATCCTTGCGAAAATTTTCTGAGTTACATCTAACAGATTAATTGGTCTATAGTTGGCGGGCAATAAAGGGGACCCTTTTTTATAGATTGGAAGTATCTCAGCTCCAGCCCAGGTAGCAGGAAGTGCCATCCCTTGAAGTATAGAGTTAAAGAGCACCCACAATTAGGGTCCCCAGATGATGGGCTCGGCACGGAAAAGATCCCCTGGTACCTTGTCCAGACCTGGGGCTTTACCTGGTGCCATTTTTCTAACAGCACTGGTGACTTCTGACAAAGTCAGCTTGGGAATCACTGTAAGGGAGTTGGGTGGGGGCTGGGATGCTGTGGTCTGGGTACTGGACCCAGTGTCCGACAGGGCGTATATTGGCAGGGCCACTGGAATTATGCGGCAGGAGAGGGCCAAATTATGTGGCTTGGTTGAGTAAATTATGGCAAAGAAAGGGCAAATTATGCGGCATAATGCGGCACATTTTTAAAAAGTATTAATTATTTTTTACACCTGTTAACACGTCTGGGCATTGTGTGCACCTCAGTACCCGTTTAATATCTAAATATAGCAATAAGTAACAGAAAGGTTACCAATCTACCTTTGCAAAAGGCTTTCCACTGTGCGGCAACACATGCTGCTGTGTTTTAGTAACTTTTGAACCGTTTGAGCTAGAAACAAATTTGCTTTTTCGTTAAAATTTGCAGATTATGCACCATATGATGGATTATGTGGCAAATGCGGCAAATCTATAACTATGTGAAAATGGCAGTATTTCCAGTGGCCCTGAATATTGGGCACATCACTGGTGACCGGTTTTATAGAATGGTTAAGATTAGGTAAAGTTTTTTGCTTCTTCTAGTGTGAACAGTGGTTCTGTGTTATTGGTCTCACCCAGTTGGCGTCCCTCTCTTACTATTTTTTCCATTTAATAATCGTGAGGTGACGGTATGGTCTATGACTGGGGAGCTTTGTTTTGTTTTTCAGTTTATAGTAATCATGCTGGCTTGTACATTGGTGTTTCCGTGTTGATGTCTAGCAGAGTAAACCACGGTTCATGGCCCAAGGTGTGTTTTCAGGATAGCCTCTAACTATAAATGATTCATATTTTGATTCATTGTATACAAATGTGTCTCAAACATTCTTTAGGGGTGTCCTCGAATCTTGACTGATTCGCAGCCAGGGGGTACGGGAGTTGGCCACCTCTTAGGTGTAAGAGCGCCATCAAAATATTACACGGGATGGAAGCGATGTGTGAGCTTCTTGGAGACCGGTCTGCGATAAGAATCAAAGGAACCATATACAAAACAACCCAGTGACAACACCACGCACCTGCCCCCTCTCCCTCCCCTTTCCCCCCCTAATGCCCGCGGTTGGCACTAGTTAACTCTGAAATGTAGGCTTGCGCGTTTTGTCTGATCCGGTCCCTGTCCTGAGCCGGTCCCTCAGTGGCTGTGGGACATGTGCACGCGTCAGCATCGCAGGTCCGATAGGACAGCCTCAAAGCGTCAGAGCGGATTAAAAGAGGAGTTACTGCGACGGGTGAGACTAATAACGGCAAATAACTCTTAACCTGTTTGTTGTGGTGGTTGGCACTGCTGGGCAAGGCCAGACCACGCGTTACTCATGTGTTAGGCCCTCCTGCCTCCGAAGGCCTGCTAGAGCTGGAGTTAGTGAATCAGATTCAGCAGGCTAGCCTGGTAAGGGCCACCCACCTGCGCTGGGGATTTCTGATTGACTTGTCAGGCAGCTAGGGCTGGGGCAGAGACAGTCACGTGTCAGTTAGTCGCATGCCAGGCATGCCTTTTTAGGTCTCGCCTACGCAGCGCGCATGGCGCGCATGCGCTGCATAGGAGGACCTTTAGCCGTCGCTCTGCTCTTTTTGGAAGCACACACACGTGCTTGTGGCGGCATCCAGCTTGCGGGAGCGAGCAGGGCCGCACCACAAGCACGAGTGCAGTGCTTCCAAAAAGAGCAGACTGCACACGCACGCACCACTCCCAGGCTTGTTCTCTTCTGTCTCCGCTGTATATTTTCACTTCCGATTTTCAGCGCTTGTGGTTGAATAGGTGGGCAAGTCAGGGATCATATGCAAAGGGCCGAGCGAGAGCCGAGTCACAGGTCTAGCGTGGCACCCAAACCAGAACCGATCCGTCATGCGAATACTTTCTTTCTCCAAGTATTTGCCTCGACTTTTGTTTTTTCCCTCTTTCCATCTCTCTCTCTCTGCCTCCACATCTCCCAGTTTCTCTGTGCCTCTATATGGCTTTTTCTCTTCTGCCTCCGCTGTATATTTTCACTTGCGATTTTCTCATCTCCATCTCTCTTATATTTATTTTTCCCACCTCACTTTCTTTAGTTTTTGCTTCCCAAACCCCATATTACCCCTCTGTTATCCTCTGCGCTTTATATATATTTTCTCACTCATGGTGATTCGCTTCCCGTTCAATAGAATGCCTCCCGCGAGCGCGCTCTGACTGTCTGTAATGTTTGGCACTTGCAGAAATCCAAGACTAATAAATAAATAAAGTTGTGATGTGAGAATAGAAATTCATATCTTTAGCAAAGCGAAGTTGAGATCTTCATTGTGGCTTTTACTTCTAGGCTTTTTCAAAAGAGGAGATGAGCAGGCACTGACTGATCACAGCAATGTGAATTCCATGGGAGAAGGTGCATGCTTTCTTGCTAATGGTCTATTTGCAAAATCTATCCTCCCTCAGCAGAGTGTATAAGAGAAAGGCCACAGCTGACAACAGGACATTTCTTGAGTCTAGCACAGGCCGGATACTCAAACTAGTTTGGTGCAGTCTTTTGCTTCTAGTAAGGACTCCGGGCTAAATTTAGGTTACAGCCAGCAATCGGACAAGGGTGAAGAAAATGCTGTGTAGTCTCTGAAGCACTGTCCGTGTGACAGGGAAAGTGCGATGGCCTTATCCTGTGTAGGTAACCTGCCTCTTGTGCTGCATGCAACACGATTCAGACAGTGCATACTTTCGTTGCGTACTAAGTATAAACCCAACACAAATTCATGGAGAAATACCCAATCTGTATCCATGGGTTACAATTTGAATGCATGCACCGCAAAATAATCATTGGCAACACCAATAAGTCAGTTTTTTGTTAGGATGAGTGCTTAGTAACAGTTGTGTGTATGAGGTGCAAAGAAAATATCAAAACAAAGTAACATCTTGGGCCCCAACAATATGTAAGCCCCTATCTGAACAGACCCCAATTGCAGAGTTGTACGCTCAAAGACTAGTGTTATGAAAAGGAATCAGAGAATGAAATTTGAATTGTAAGGTGTGAATATATTAGTAATACTCAAAAAAATATTGCACAGTATATACCTTTGCAAAGGGCCAGTATCTTTTTGGAAAACCAGTGTGCGCGCATAACTTTGTACATAAGTAAATTTGTCAATCCAGCTACAAGTTACCATGGCAGCAACGTAAAACCAAGCCTTGCTCATTGGAGATGAGTTTTTTAAATAGTCTAAAGCATTCAAACAGCAGTCAATCCTAAACAAGAAAGCCACAAACCAGCAATTAAAATGTTAAAGCTTCGGCAAACTAAATACATCAAAGAACACACTCTGGCTCTAGTCTAACAAAATGAGTAATTGAGCCCCATCACCAAAATGAATGGCAATACAAATGGATCAATGTAATCATCCATGAAATACTGTGGTCTTGATGGACATGAAAACCAGTGACTTTGGGGGGGGAGGGGACTGAGCAAAAGCCCCCTCTCTAGTTCTCGCTGTTCTTTCTTGCAGAATTCAAGACATGCTGTCCTTCAGACAAAGTGGTCTTTAGCCAGAGCGGATGATTGAGTTGTTTTCTACCTCGGTGCACCAGATGATATTTGGTTAGGTTACTAATGGAATTAGGAAGGTTAAATGTTTAATGGTATGCTCTAATGAACACTCGTAAAATGAAATTCCTAAATGAAAGAACACGCTGAGACTGGGTGGCCAAATATGCACATTATGCATTCGAGTCTCGTCAATGACGCTCAACATCCTGTGATTCTGGGCAAATCACTTAATGTCCCTGTGCCCAACAATAATGAATGTGTCCTTGCTCATGTAACGCAGCTGGTGATCATGTAAAGCGCTCTGATACCTTTGGGTCAAGTTTGCATTATATAAAACTCTGAAAAGAAAAAACGAGCATTGGCATATTCAATAGGTCTCACCTTTCGGACCTTATAAGTGTTTAGCCATGCAACAGTTGATGTTGTTGCACCAAGGATATTGTGCTGCATAACTAAATACTTATAAGGTCCCAAAAGCGAGACCTATTGGCTATGCCAATGCTTGTTTCAAAAGGCCAGTATGGAGAAGGCAAAGTCAGTCAAGTGCGTGGCATGCCAGGCACAGTCCGATTCTGCCCCAGCCTGGCTTCTACTGAGTGACTTCAACAGGCTACACATTTGCCTGGAAGTCAGTCCTCATCGGTTGGTTGCTTTTGGTCATTGATACTCAAAGTACGGCCCCGGGCAACATGCGACCCTCCTGACCTTTTACATGGGGCCTTCTGGTGTACAGCAGCACGAGGCTGCTGTGTACTAGAGAGATACTAACGATAAAAAAAAGTTAAATAAATGGGCATTTATTTAAAGGTTGATTACTGTTAAAGGAAGTAACAATTGAGTCCTGCACCACTTGACCATAAGAGCAGGTTCATTTTTAAAGGCATCTTGAGGCAAAAGTGTAACAATTTGAGAAAGTCACTTCACAATTAAAAAAGTGTATTTAATGAACATGCAGCAGAACCTTTTCACTTTAGTACGTCAGATTATATCAGTGCATCGAGAAGTATTTTTTGAGTGATAATTTTCAAAAATGAATTTAGAAACATGAATTCTCCACCCCACCCTGAAAACAATGCCAAAAGTGAACTAAAGAAACAAGTTAGTTGCACTCTTGGGATAACCTGGGTTCCTATTATTATACAAGGAAAACATTATAGTTAATCAAACATAGGAGAAGGTTTTGTACAGCGTGCATACTGAAGTCTTGTATTTCAAGGTCCTCGTATATCTGATAATAATGAAGAAAAAGGAGGGAAGGTGAAATAAAATTATTGCCTAGTATCACACAATTTGGTGAAGTGGGGAAGCCGGGATTAATCCCAGGTTTTCTGGTTTCACATTGTGCAATTCAGGAACGAGATGTATATGCTTTGCTTCCCCAATGCCCACCTTACTGCCAATGCCGGCCCCACACCCTGACCTCCGGTTCAACTGTACCACGCTGGCATCAATACAGCCCTCGGTCACATCACAGACCACACATTTTGGCCCCTGAGTAAATGTTTGCGAGTACACATTGTTTAGGTGTTGGGGGCACTCTGCTGCATTCGGAATGCTCGAGAGGGCAGAACGCACTCTGAGGGGTGGGGGGATTAGACAAGAGCCCTGAGGCCGGAAGCTCACTCACTCCTTCCTGTCCCAACCTGCAGGTGGTGAAGGTGTTCAGCGAGGATGGGACATGCCGGTCGCTGGAGGTCACGGCTGGGGCCACGTCACGCCACGTCTGTGAGATGCTGGTGGAGAAGACGCATTCGGTCAACGACGAGAGCTGGTCCCTCGTAGAGTTCCACCCGCACCTGGCCATAGGTATGGGGCCCGCTAGCATTCTGTGCGCTTGCGCGAGGGCTCCTGGGTTGCTTCCGGGTTCACATACCCTGTGATGGTACAATACACCCACTCTCCAAGATGCATGCTCCTTCAGAAGGCAGTGTAAAATTATAACAAGCAATGGCAATACCAATAGGATTCGCATTTGCGAGACTTCGAGCTATTGGCGTTGATATTGTGGGTTGGATTGGAATTGTTAACAGGGAAATTGTGTGGTGCGGCGTGGATGTGTGTAGTGGAATTATGTGCATGGTGTGCAGTGGAATTATGTGGATAATAATTGTGTGATTTTGAGTGTACTGGAATTATGTGGAATGGGATTGTGTGTCATGGAGTGTAATTATGTGGAATGGTATTTTTTGTTGTGGAGTGGTATGTTGTGGAGTTTAATTATGAGGTGTACTCAGTGGTGGCTCCTCCGCTAAGGCGGAGGAGCGTCGCCCCACTGCTTCAACTGCAAGCTGAATACAAAAAATAAAATTAAAATAAAGTTTGTTATTATCAGTTTGTTTTTTGTAGTCAGCTTGCAGTTGAAGCCAGGTGGGCGGGGCTGGGCTCCCAGCGTCACAGGGGGAGGAGTGGTGGCAGCACCTAAAGTGCGCAATATGGTTTGGCCAGCCATCTCCGGCCGGCCAAACCGCCATGCTCACTCTGCATGTTCTCCACCAGGCTGCATTACAGCCTGGGTGGAGAACATGCACAGCCTGCTAGTCCCTGTCTGAGCGCCGAACTACGGCGCTCAGACCAATCACAACTCTGCTGTAAGGTAGCCTTGTGATTGGTCAGGAGATTCTGGGAGGCTGTGTGCTTCCTGCCGAGTGCAGATAGGAGGATGGAGGAAGAAGAGGCGGCGGTCGGCGGTATAAAGGTGCTATTTTTTTTTTTCATTATTACCCACCCCCTCCCTCCGTAAAGACCCGCCACCCCTGTTCGGTAGCAGCCTGTACTAGGTGTGCAGTTGAATTTTGGGGCATGATGTGGTTTCTGTAGTGTGGTGTGGATTGGGTGTGTGTGTTGTGTAAATGCATTGTTGAGCTGGTGTGAAATGGAAATGTGTGGAGTGGAATTGTGTTGCAAAACTTTCTTATCAAATTAATTTGTACAAAGGTTTTCCAGTGTGCTTCAATTTTAAATATAAAGTCGTGCTTACACAGCTACACAAAATTTCCCCAAAATGGTGTAAGTCATTAAAGCTTACGCCAGTATACTCCCCTTAATTAGAGCTACTTTTTATGTTCATAAACAAAAATTCAAACGACCTAAAAACCATTTCATGCCCATGTGTCTTTGTCACAAAGAAATGTGCCCTTGAATAAAGTTACTGGTGACCATGTAACTCGCTCCAAAACCCTTTTGTTGTGCGTCTGCGCTGTGAGCAGGTCATAGCCACGTGTAAACAGGACCCAAACTCTTTTATAAAACGAGAGCATAACGCTCACGATCTAGGTGTGCTTAAAAAAAAGAAATACCTACATATACATTGCACCACCAGTGTGCGAGGTTGCTCCGTGTGTAGAGCGTCTGCTGCTGAGCGAGTGCCTTAAATGAAAGAAATATACCAAGCGCAACACCAAGGCGCACCATAAATGTTGCACAGATAAATATTAATTTAGAGGTTTGTAAGTTATGAAGTCTTACAACATGCGCCACCACTGAGTGAGATAGCTGAATGGTTGTGCACCTGCCGCTGTAAGCAGGTCATTGCCACGTGTAAAGAGGGCCGAAACTGTTTAATAAAACAGGAGCATAAAGCCCACAATCTAAAATGAAAGGTGTGCTTTGGAAAAATATAAGCATACATATCTATTGCACCATCAGTGAGCAAGGTAGCACAGTGTGTAGAGCGCCTGCTGCTGAGAGAGAGTGCCATGAATAAAAGAAATATTCCAAGTGCAACACTGAGGCGCACATGTTGCACAGATAAATATTAATTTAGATCTTTGCAAGTTATAAAGTCTCATGGCATACGCCACCACTGAGTGAGATAGCTGAATGTTTGCCGCTATGCAAGGCCATAGTCACATGTAAACCGGGCCCAAACTCCTTTCAACAGGAGGATGTAACGGGGCATGTGGCGTGTATCGACTCAGCTAATCGGACTACTTGGGCACTGGGAATGAGAGACAGACAGTACCATGGAAGTGCATGCCTCTATCCTGACCTACAGCTGCAATGTAAAGCAGACTGATTTCATAAGTAGTGTTATGGGTATTTTTTTGTCAGTCAATGCAACAAGAGGGGGTGCTTAGCTCCTGAGCATACTACATCTGCAATCAAGTGTAAATGCCGTTTACCTCTAATGAGTAGATTTGTCAAGAAGGTAAAAGGCGAGCTCGTAGGTATTCTAAAACTCGCTGGAGCCGACCCGGATCGCTGACTTGATCTACTGAGAGTGACTCAACGTTACACTCAAAACACCCCTACACTTTCAAACTAAAGGCTTTTGAGTAGTGGTTGTAGTATGGAGGATTACCCGTACCAGTTGATCTCAAAAGCCTCTGATACACGGGACTGGAGATTTTATTTGGAAGGTACGACAAATAAGTCAGACAGGCGCACATTCGCCATATTAAATGTTCAGCCCTGTTCAGCGCAGCTCCTCGTTATTTTCTGGTTTTCTCTTGATGGTGGTTTTTTAGGTCGAGCCTCGAGTAGCGCGCAAGCGCTGCTCTGCGAGACTTTATGTAAGGGGCATTTGAAAGCTGACCACACGCTCGTGCACAATGGCCTTTTCCGTGTGGTTACCCGCACGATGCACGAGCGTGTGGTCAGCTCAGCACGCTGCCGCGCTCGCTCGCCCCCGCTCCTCTCTGATCCGGCACGGGTCAGTGCCACGCTGTGCTGCGTGTACAAAGGCTGCTTGTTACTAATAAGAAATTGAACGTTTCTGGGTCAGTTCACAAAAGCTATAAGTGTACTTAGAGGACTGCTCCGTAGGACTTCCCAGACTCATATGTGCTTTTGAGGACTGGCCCCATACAGACCCCCTAGCTTTTTGCAATTTCGCGAATCGTGATTTTTCCACAGAATTCTCCAAAGTGCGCAATGCTTACAATTTCAGGCACCGGTGCCGCGAAAAAAACAAAAGCGTTTGTTCCTTCTCAGTGGTATGGCAGCAGGTCAGGCCTGAAGTCCTTCCCACATTGTTTTTGATTTTCTCTGCTGCTAAGCGGTCGAGTAGCTGGTGGTCTCACGAGAACAGCAGGGAGACATCAGCTGGGGCTCAATGTAATTTCCTGCCTAAATACAGGTTGTCTCACTGCGCAGTATATTTTAACCCCTTTTCTCTTAACAAAGGAACGGAACAGTGCATAATACTCGCAGGCGGAGTGGGGGTGGAGGAAGGTGAGCATGCTCCTACCTCAGTGGCCCACCTGTCTGATGCATTTCCCAGAAGGATGCTGCATTCTGCTGTAGTTATGAATAATGGTAAAAAGTGTTTTACCAAGAAGAATGCTGACTTGAAGGAGCTTCCGCGGCAGCAGGTGTACCCAAAGGCAGGAGAACTTCCCTTTGTAACTGGAAAGGTAGGGTTTCACTCAAATGTATTTATGGTGTTTACGGAGCACATTCATGTGAGGCCTCAATGGGTTTTGCTCGTTTGCTCGCTGTGAGGATGTGTGGGAATTGAAGTCCTCACGGTTCAAACTATATACTAAGGCGAATTCCACCCCTGAGAAGAACTTATTTTCAAAATACTTATGTTAAACTTGCCCATACTTGATTGGTGCTGACAAGGGAGTGTTGGCTGAAACCTCCTGAATGTAAAAGATGCATATAATCACAAGGACACTGTTTATAATAATTCTGTCTCAAAACATGATGCTCTGGTGAACCACAGGGCAAGTTTTCAGGTAGGCACTATGCACGGTGTCCCCGAGCATCCCAATGGGCCACTGCTTGTGAGGCACACCAACGAGGCTTGGCTTTTGCCAATAGCACTTTGCATTCTGGTACCTGTGGTTTTATTTTTGTGCAGTAAATGGTGCCGGAAGAGCCAGCAGAACATTTGCAAAGCACATTTGATCTGAGTTTAATCAGAACTTGTAGTTTTTTTCAAAACGTGGACTTCCAGCTGACTCGCAAACAAGCCTAATCTAATCATTTCTTTTTAACACCATGGTCCGCGCGCACTTACACACACCTCATATAATTTACTCCCAGGCCGGCGGGCCAAGGTGTTCAATTTATTACAAATGATAATTGAACGGGGACGGTGGGTGGCGTCGACACTATTCATGTGGTCATTGTGCGTCGAGCAGGGCAATTAAGAGCACTAAAGAGAAAGCTGTGGGCGCGAAAGGCATTGGTGCGTAATGGCGGCAGGTCTCCACATTACACCATTTCAAAGAAAGGTACAACTGCGGATATTCTAACCACAAAAAGCTGCTCCTAACTGAATTGCCACTACGAGGTTTGGGATGTATTTGTAAGTGAAGGCATCTCACAAAAAGTAACGGACTGGTCTCACACACCACCTGGTGTCATGCTTCATCATTGACCAGTCCTCGCCCTCTAAAACCTTGGTTTGATAGAGGGCGGGCATACACCTGACGACAGGGATGCACTTCTAAACTAAGTGGGGGCCCATAAACAAAAAGTGTGGTTAAAAAACATTATAGTTATCTTAATCGTGTTTTTAATGTTAAAGGTAACTATATGATATTAAAATCAAGTGACGGTATGTGGGGAATTAATGTCCCCTATCCGTTATGTGAGAGGTCAACATGTTTCTGCCTTAATGGCCCGCTTGGGTCCAGGGCATTCGTCAGGACCTAAAAAGAACATAGAGGGCTCCGTTCTTACCAGCTAGTGGTAAGAGTAAACCACTGTGTGGGCGTGAGCACTGCCACACTCCACAACTTGATGGCCTCTAATTTCAAGCCCTAGATACCAAATCTACTTGCCCCATGGGAGGAGGGGAGGGGAAACCCCTGTAGTCAAACCTGCATCAAGGGAAATTTCCCATGTGGATCCTAGGCGACTGCTCCCGGTCCTCCCTGATGGATATCACCAGTTTCTGACGCGATGCCAAGCCTCTGAACATGTACAAACCGACTATCAAATGCCGGTTCCAGGCTTCCTCCTTTAATGAAAAAGGAGTTTATCATGCAAATCTATGGTAATGAAATCGGGAAGCCCAAATAATCCTTTACTGTCTCTGCAGCACAGCCGTTCCTAGATGATCCGTTTCAGCTTTCGTGCCTGCCGCCATATCGAACAGAACATATGTTGTGCTATTTCTCGTCGCGTGAATGAGCTGTCTGCTCGTCAGAGTTTCGGCCAGGGGCGGCTGGTGGAATTTGAAACTGGGGCGTATGCAGAACGAATCAATGCGAGCGCAGCGAGCGAGCTCGACGGCAATAAGCGGGGTTCGGGGGGGTTCTCCCCCCGTGAAGAAATTTTTAAAAAATTGGCATCTTTTTGGTGCGATTTTCAGCACTATTTCTGTGATAAATGTACTACAAATTCAGTTCTTCTAGGCATTCATAAAAGAAAACTCACATTATTTCAGAGAATTTCTGGGTTGCCAAGCAAGTCTGACTTCTGAAGAGGGCTAGGGTACTAAGCAAGACTGCTTTGGCTCTACCCTTTCCAATAGAAAACACTAGTTAGCGATGTGAACAAGTTCAATGGACAAATCTGGGGTCTAGGGAGAGTCCCTCTCCTGAGAAAGAAATTTTAAAAGATTGGCAAATGGTGCATTTTAAAGCAAATGAATGCAGCGATAAAGCAAGGCTTATTAAGCAGTGGGAACGTATAGTCTTGAAATATTAAACACATTAAAAACTGCCCCGTATCTTCTTGTATTAATTTGTTCAACAGTTACTGTAATATGTAAATTGTTCTGCATGACAACTTTAGCCCTTTAAAATGTATGCTTGCCCAGTGTCTTGCACTGCATGCAGCATTAACTTTGGAAAAATATGCTCTAACCAGACTTCGGGAAGCACCCACAGCTGCTGGCTGTAACCAGTCATAGAAATATGTGCAGACAGGTCTTTGAGTGAGATGAAAAAAGTGGGTGCTCCCTATGAAGGAACATGCCAAATACATTTCTGTGATTCCCTAACAGTATTACATAATTACTGCCATTGGTACTACTGTTACTATTACTCTCACTTCTACTATTACTAGTATTACATAAGTACTGCCATTAGTACAACTGTTATTAGTACCCCCACTCTACTACTAATAGTATTATACAATTACTGCCATTAGTACAACTGTTCCTATTACTAGTATTAATAGTGTTACGTAATTGCTGCCATCCATTGGTACTACTGTTATTATTACTCTCACTTCTACTATTACTAGTATTACATAAGTACTGCCATTAGTACAACTGTTATTAGTACCCCCACTCTACTAATAGTGTTATACAATTACTGCCATTAGTACAACTGTTCCTATTACTAGTATTAATAGTGTTACGTAATTGCTGCCATCCATTGGTACTACTGTTATTATTACTCTCACTTCTACTATTACTAGTATTACATAAGTACTGCCATTAGTACAACTGTTATTAGTACCCCCACTCTACTAATAGTGTTATACAATTACTGCCATTAGTACAACTGTTCCTATTACTAGTATTAATAGTGTTACGTAATTGCTGCCATCCATTGGTACTACTGTTATTATTACTCTCACTTCTACTATTACTAGTATTACATAAGTACTGCCATTAGTACAACTGTTATTAGTACCCCCACTCTACTAATAGTGTTATACAATTACTGCCATTAGTACAACTGTTCCTATTACTAGTATTAATAGTGTTACGTAATTGCTGCCATCCATTGGTACTACTGTTATTATTACTGGCACTACTGCTAACGGTGCTAGTACCACATGTGCTCACTTGCATTCCCATTCTCACATTATTCCATCCTGTGCTCTCCCTTCTCTGTTGTTGCAGATTCCAGGCTCTCACCCACCCTGTCCTCTCCCATCACTGCATGAACCAGCCCATAATATACTATGTCTCATTCTCTGATCCCAGTCACCATTCTGTCACCCTTCGGTGCCTTTCCCAACGTATTCTTTTTCATCCTCTCTCTATCCATCATTTGCTCTTTCACATCCTCTGCTTCTCTCGATATGCTCTACCATTTGGTCCTTGTCTCATCCTGCACTCGTTCATTTTACACTCGGCCAGCACCACTCTTTGTGCTTTTTGTCTGCACTTTCTCCCTCCCATCCTCTCCTATACTGTTCTCTTCACATTGTATGTATGCTTCTCTCCACCCTGTGCCATGTCGTTCTGTGTCCTTTCCCATCCTGTGCTCTCAGATTGTGTACGTTCCTATCATGTTCACTCCCCCCATCTCTTTTGCCAATGCCAGACCCCTTGACTTTGTCAATGCTTGCTATCCTTTGCCATGGGCTGCCAACTTATTGTGTCCCTTTGACCATAGGTGAAGCGCCCAGTATTAGCCTTTAACCAGAACACTTAGGATTTTGGCTGGATTACACAAGAGTTGAACTCTTGCTGAGTAAAAACTGGAGTAAGAGAAAATCAAAAGGCAAAGAATAACCTTGGGCAGAGCAGATTACTCCATAATATCTTACAGAAGAAAACATTCATTTAACTTGCTCAGAGCAAATATTTTATTTGACCTAAAGAACATATGTACAGTTTTCATGTTCTACCTGCCCATACATAAAAGAAAATGTACAATTTACTGTATTCCAACATATCGTGCATATGATTAAAACCTAACGTGAAGCGTGCCATGCTGTTCTTGCATCAAATGAAATCAGTGCTCGTGAAACAGAGCAATGGTATCCCTTTCAGTGTCCAAGATGTCACCAAAGCGTTGGTGGGACAGGGCGCTTGGAACTTACCACGAGGCAATGTATTGGCGCTATGCAAAACAATATCATAAATCCAACTAGAGCGGGGACGCTTAGAAGTGGCCACGAGAAAGCATTTTGGCACCATATAAACAAACAAAATCAATATCATAAACTCAACTATGGACCGGGCGCTTAGAAGTGGCCAGAGGAAACATGTTGGCGCTATACAAAAGGAACATTGCTATCCATCGCAACGAAACCATCACATCCTGCAATAATGTTAACTCCTTGCCTGCTGAGCTGCCCACATAATGAAAGTATCCAGCTTTCTACGGTCATTAATTCTGTTGTTTCGGGTGCTTGGTGAGGCTTTCGGTTTGTACAGGCAATACAACGGAGCAACATGAAAATAAAGTGACTTGTCCAGGATCACACAATAAGGTCAAGTTGGGTAGGTGGGATTGGAACTCAAGTCTGGATTTGCTGTACAACATAATCTACTTTCCTTCTTGGTGTGCACATATTATGCCATTTTTGATCACAATTTGGTAGAAGTGAGAAATGTCAGTGCGCAATATTTTGATGGAGGGGGTGGATGAACACAGAGTAAAGCCAAGCCCAGTGCAGATGCTGTTACCACGGGATATAAATAAAGGTTAGATGCTTGTCTGAAATCAGCTCCTCTCGAACAGTAATTAGTTATTATTAATCAAACCCCCCACCACCCCCCATGAGTGTTTTTGATTACTGTGCCTGTAACTGGGCTAGCCCCTCGAATAAAGCCACAGCTCTATAGCGCTCTGATTATGACAAAAACTCCTGTGAATCATGAGGCCGCAGTTTCACTCTGAGATTCCGAGTGACCTCACTCAGCAGGCGGGCAGCGTCGGGGCCAGGAGCCCTGCCATGGAATGGCATGCGAGACTCATTCTTTGTCACAGGGACTGACTGCTTCTGGGCAGAGAGGGCTTCCACCCACCTCTCTGGCAGAGCACCCACTCTCACAGGCCACAATACTTACTCAGAGTCCCCAAAAGTGAAACTCTTTCAGTCTCCCCCTTCAGGTAAAGACACCCAGCTCTCTCACTCAACCCCCCACACACTCCATCTAACAGAGAAAAGCTGCAGTGAGCAGTAAACTGCTCCAAGTCTGCTGCTAGTTCCAAGGACCACCGGGTGGCTTTGAAAGGAACGTTTTATTGTAGCAGGAGCGCCTAATAGACGAGGAGAAGCGAATAGAACACTATATTGTGTTTTGGGGGGGGTCCAGCTCATACCAAATAACAGCAATATTCACGCGAGTGTAGGGTTGCAGTTAATATAGTGCGAAGCAGCTATCTGAATAATGTTTCTTATGCAAAAACAGAAAGCTCCTAGAAATAATAGATGCTAAGCACTACCTACACAGAGCCATAGACGCACCCATGAACGCCTTGCCAACGTTCACTTAGTTACTGAAAACACCACAACGTGAAAGCAAAACAACTAGAAATGGCAAAACGTGGGAATTTGAGTGGAAGCTTGCTAACTGACAATTTGCATTACAACTGACAATTAAACGTTGTACAACTGAATACGACGGGGGGCGCGGCGATTCAAGAGACTTGTTACACTGACATTTGAGGGGGAAAAACTTCACAAATAGGAAAATTCATTGACTGACATGAAAATGTATTTCTGACTAGTAAATAAACAAAGGAGACAAGATGACCAGTCCCAAGGCAGCATAAACAAGACTGTAAAACAACAGGTGGACTTCCTGCAGCCCTCGTCTGTGAGCACGACTGAGCAAACTCGGCAGTTAAGCATTTATTTACACGCATTTCCGTTCCTGTAGCGCTAAGCCAGCTTCTGAGCACTTGAACTCGAATGAAAAGGCGCTGATGAAAGTAGTACGGAGGTAGAAAAATAGTCACTGCGAATTACTTTACAAATCGGTAAATGCAGCCTCCGTCACCCTCCTAAAGCTACGCAGCCCTTCATCCTTGCTGCACTGTCATAACTGCACTGCGGAACCCGAAAGGAGAAAAGCTGTACCGTACTCGCGTATCTCTTCAGCTTCTTCTCCGGGGGAGATTTGATGAGCCTAGTTAATATCATAATAAAAACAGAAGTGCGTGCCTGACTCCGCTTGTCGGCTATAGCAACGATCACAAGCTTAAGTGGCGAAACCATAACTTGGAAAAAATTAATAAAAATAAAGATATTGGCTCGGGGACGGGTGTGAGCTTAAACTAACTTGGTACGAGAATTTTGATTAAGGGGAAAACCTGGCAAGGCATTTAAGCTCTCCTACAGTAATGCAGGGAGCACCGCTGCTGCTGAAATTAATATGCACGTTGTTAAACACAAGCATTGATTAAACCTACTATCAAGCAGCATTAAAAAAAAAAAAACATCTGAGAGGAATAACATGTAGTTTTGCTGACTCGGATCCTAGCACATAAATATCAAAAGCTTTTATTCTATCCTAATTAAAAGCAGCTGGAAAAGTTATAAGGGATAATTAAGTCCATTGAGCTCTTTATTGGTCTTGTACATTTTAAGTATCCCATAAATTGATTTATACCTGTAATTTAGATGGTATTTGTTTACTGCGTCATCCACTTCAGGATTTCAAAGAATGTTGGCGGGGATTCCTAGTGGGAAAGATCAAGGAAGGAGGCGGCAGTCACAAATCATTAACTCTTCAGTAGTGATCAGTTAGGGGCCAGAGATGATTTGAAGTTATTGATAAGGTATAATTGGGAATCTTTACAAGGCACAGTATTTGGAGAGCACGAACTTCGCTGTCCCTTTGAACAGGACGGCTTTCACAGCAGAAAACGTCCAAAGTGTGGCATATTTATACAGTATTTTAACAGGAAGTTTAGGGACCCACTGATTTTGATCATGCGTAGATTGCAGTATAGAAAATGTGACACCTTAAAGAATCTTCTTGATGTAATCAATGATGGCCTAAAATGCATCCGTGCATGGGCCTAGGGCCACACGTGTCCCAGCTAACATGGAGATTCATACGTATCTCTGACAATCACATGGGATGCCATGCACAAGCTGTCCCCCTCCAGATAAACTCGTGCAGAATACTTCAGGATTAGAGTCCCTGTGCACAGTCTTTCATCAAGCCCTTCACATACTATCATTTTGTACAAACACTGAAGGAGAGAGCAATGGCTACCTTTTGCTAGGTGATATTTGCTGCATGTCTTTCTAACACTCCCCATTATCACAAGTGACACTGTATCACGCAGGTACCTTTTATGAGCGAACCATCATATAACATGTATGTACTTTGAGGTATGCTGTGTGCACTAATGCTCGGGTACTCTGCATGAACTAACCCGCTTAGTGCATCATTATAAACAGACGTCAAGGACCCTGAATGTATAAACTAGCTGACGCCATGTGTGCATTAAACTCAGCGCGAACACAATGAAACACGAGGTGATTTATATGCACTCCCTGGCAGACACTATGTATGCATTACCGTGCTCAAGCGTGCAAACAGAATCTGGCAGTCGGTACAGAGTATCGACGAACCGCCAGGTACAGTGGGTGAAAAGAATGCACAGGGAGCAGGTGCCCTTAGGTCACTGCCGGGTATTCTGTACGTAGTCACCAGCAGGTGCCCTTCATGCACTAATCGGAAAAGTGCTCGTGCACAGTGAAACAGTAAGTAGCCTTGATGCACTGACCTGCGCAGGGCAGGCATACAATGAACGATACATCATGTACCCAAATAGCGCCAAGAAACCCTAGCTGTACGTGAAATTGGCCCCTGCAGACCTCGGTCAGTGCATGGGACAGGCAGTCACTCAGTCCAGGAAGACAAGAGGGCAGCGGGAGCACTGTGCTCTTGGTCTCGCCACCGTCCCGGGTATAACGTGGGTAACAGCACATGTAAGGCAGACAAGTCAGACACTCACCTTCAGCAGAGCCCTCCCCGGCTGCCTCCTGTGTGTCCGTCCACCCGGAGTGACAACCACCAAACAAGTAATAACCCTTCCACTGAGTGCAGCGCACTTGCTCCAGCAACTCAAGTTAACGCCCGGAACATAGAGGGCGAAGCGAAAGTGCAGTAGATAACGGTCCTTTAATGCGGACAGGCAGGCACCCTCCTGACCTCCGGATGCGCCCCCAGGGGGCAGGTGCGGTACATCCACGGTTTAGGGGATTAGGCTGAAGCCGGGGGCAGGCGATGGCCGCGGGCTCTCGGGTGTCAGCGACTCCCGCAACAGCAGCCCGGGCCCAGCCGCTGCTGCATCGCCAGGATTGGCTGAGGGCACGGTTACTCTTCGCCCGCCACCTCCCATTAGGAGACCGAGGGGCTCCTAATGGGCATGCGCAAGCCAGTGGAAACACAAGTGCGCATGATTGGGCACGAGCGAAAAATTCGCTCACCTTCCCCACTCATGCGCACTTGTGCTGCTGCCTGTCCCTGGCTGGTCTGACAATGCACGTCAGTCAACATAACGCCGGACCGCCCACCCCCTTCAGACTCTGAAGGGGGTGGGCGGTCCGACGTCATGCTGACTGACATGATTGTCAGACTCAGTTCTCCCTCGGCGTCTCTGAACTTAAGTAAACCAATGGACGCACTGCCGCTGGTTTCGGCTGCTTTAAATGCATAAATAACGAACAATTTCCAATATTGGGCCTTTATGCTGTTGTTTTTACTTACTTAGAGAATAATATAGCTCAGTGGGTTTGGTGCTGACTTCAGAGAAGTCTGCATCTAATTCGATGTAATAACACGGTTGATACAAACGATTGCTTTACATCGTTTTTCTTAAACTAATTTATAAGAAGGTTCTCCTTATTTCTGAGTGCTTTCAGCATTAGTTTCTTCTCTCCCATAATCCTTTTTTCAATTAACCTTTGGTTTACAGCTACCTTTTTTTGTCCCCTGTTTGTTGTATGACCTGGAGTGCTATTTCGCTAGGCTCTTCGTGACTATAACTACCATAGTTTGACACTGATGTTCTTGCAGCTGAATTATGCTGCCCTCAACATTAAACAAGCATTGGCATAGCCAATAGGTCTCGCCTTTGGGACCTTATAAGTGTTTAGCCATGCAACAGTTAATGTTGTTGCAGTAAGGATATTGTGCTGCATAACTGAATACTTATAAGGTCCCAAAGGCGAGACCTATTGGCTATGCCAATGCTTGTCATATTTGCCACAGCATAAGCCTTGGTTAGTGTGGTAATTGGGGGCCCCAAGACATACGCACATAGGCACTAGCACAAAAAAATAATAATCGCTACGCAATGGTGAACATGAAACGCTACAGAGTTTTTATGCTTTGGTGGAGTGCTTTGTTGATTAAAAGACTAGTTTTTATCCCCGCCCACCATGTAACCACTAACCAGCAATATTTTTACATTTACAATGCAAGTGAAGATCCTGAGTCCTGGGCCAAAAGCCATTCCGACTTCTTCTTTTCAAATTTGTTTTTGATCTTGGGCACCCTAAGATGAATGTGTTAGTTATTGTTTTTTGAGTCTATTAAACTGATGTTTAAGCTGACGTTTTATAACCTGACGGACTCCCAATTGGTGTATTTGAAGTTGGAAAATACTGGCTGATGGGCCTCTGTTGATTAAAGGTCTGTTATTAATTTACAAAATTACATATTGATCATTAAATGAGAATATATTTCCGATTTCGCACCCCAGGCCCAACTCACTAAAAAGAAACACAATCTTCACACAATTTCTAAAATATTAGGAATTTAAAACGATTATTCAGAAGTAAGAACTGGAGAATGGATTTAGGAGAGGTAAACATAAAAAATGGGTATTGGTGGTCTGTCTTCTATGCTTTCGATGAACTGTGCAGGGTGGAGGAGCCCACGAGGACATTGGATGGAGGAGAGGAAAGAAGATAAAGGGGGAGACACTGATGAGGATGAACAGGGAGAAGGGCAAATGAGGAAATAAGTCAAGGGAGGGGGAGAACAGGTAAGGGAAAATAGAGGGGAATAGACTATGAAGTGGGGAGGAGGGAAAAATGGAATAAACGGGCTTCGTGGGCAGTGGAACAATACGTGCATAAAAAAAAAATGGGTCGTAAATGGTGACTCAAGGTAAGGACGTAAAGGAGCATGATGGGAGAAGAGAAGCTCGGGAAGAGGATGCTCCTGTAAAAAAAAAAAAAAAAAATGGAACAGAGGATTGGGGAAGGGTAAATTGCTTGTGATATGATTTGGGAGGGGGGAAATAGCAGGCGAAAGAGGGAAAAAACACAGGAAGGCAATGCCTTCAGAAGAAAAGGAATTAAAGAGGATGAGAATCATCAACCAATACAGTGTCAAGTAAGTAGAGAAATTTTTTTTCTGACCAAATTCTTCTGATCCATTTTGTCAGGCAAGCATTGCTCAGGTACATAGTTTGTCACGGCCGCATTGACTCCGTCAGGTAGATTTACTCTGCCTGCTGAAGGAGTCTATGTATAAGTTCATGCACTGTACCCTTGACGGAACCTGTAAAAGACGAGTCCAGGGGTTTACTGTAATGCTTTTTACAATTGTTTGCCTTGTCATGGTAAACCTGTTCTACATCACACCATACAAGAGGAACAATGGTTCTTGGAAATTCCACAGATCACAGCAGCATCCTTGTGCCTACCTGAGCTAAACAAACACCATACCCCACCAATGTGACCCAACCCAGAATAGCAGCAAAACCTCCAAAATGCCTGCAGACTTCCATGCTACAGGAAGTTTAAGCAAATCATATGTAATTCACATCATAAAAACGTATGTAGATTGTACGAAGGGCCAAATATAGCCCACAGTCTAGTAAAATGTTCCACTTATTAGCCACTAACTCCATTTAACACACTTTTAGTAGCCTCCAGCATTGTATAAGCTTGCGTTATATCATGTACAGTAGGAGGCAATTAAACAATTCTTTGTTGCTATTTTATTCCACAAGTTTTATTATCACAGGATGCCAATATGTTAAAATATTTCGCTTTGGACACTATCAGACTGATTTCATTATTGGCGGATGCAGTAATTTGCGTCTCCATGGTGGAGTACTTTACCCCGGCAATGGTGAGGGTGCACTGTGCACCGTATTTAGCGATGTCCGCTGCCCCCATGGACATCTCTAGCATTTCCAGGAACCACCGTCAACATGATGGAGCCGTACATCAAACTTGCATCCTTTTTTTTTTTTTCAAAAGAAAATCCCAAACAGGATTTTCTTTTTGAAAATAAAAAGAACAATAACCTCAATGCCATGGGATAATTTTTCCATGGTGTTGGGGCCATTTATTAGGTTTCACTGCCCCTTAATGCCACATTTGTATGGCAGTGACAGGCAGTGAAAACTGGCTACGGTTCCACACAATCTAAATAAAGCGGGTGGACACATGGCCAAACCTCCAACGTCCCTTACTCTGTCGGGCCATCGGAGGTGTGTATAGGTGGCGGAGACGAAGTAGGCTCCACCGTCAATACATTGATGGTCTGTCCGACTCTAAATGAGGCGAACGGACCTTCAGGTTGGCAGAAAGGGTACTCTGTCGCTGTTACAACAGAATACCCTTTCCGCCAACATTTAAATCTGCCCCTAAATCTCCTCTCTGATGTGACTGTATTGAGTTTATACTCCAGGTCATATAATATTCCACCTCTGGTTGTCTTATGGCAAGTGTGAATAGCTCGGCCTTTCCATGTTTCCTATGTGTTTAGGAACTTCGAATTCGCCCTTAAGATCAAAGACCAGTATCAGAAGGCAGAAAAAATACATGATCTGACGAATTACTCACACCTATCGCTGCTCAGCCCTCACTTAGAATAGCCCCCTCCACTTCTTGGGAAGGAAAGCAGTCTAACTCTCCCTTATTTCTGCAGAGAGGTGTCTGGAAGATCATGAATCTGTGGTCGAGGTGCAGGCCACGTGGCCCGTCGGAGGGGACAGCAAGTTCATCTTCCGCAAGAACTTTGCCAAATATGAGATGTTCAAGTCTTCACCGGTAAGACCCTGAGGTGGTGACTGCTGCAACATGATCCACCCCTCTAGTTATGTGCACCCTTCTCCCTCAACACGGCCAAGTCAGGTTATCACAATCAAGTTGACAGGGCAGTGAAAAAGGCCCTGGTCTTGACATCATGAACACACAAGGGCACTCCAAGGCATTGCACTTCATCTGAACACAACACCATTTTAGAACTAAGGTAAGAAGACACAGATCTCTGACAAAGGCCAGGCCTCTGAGAGAATAAGCACATTTCGAAAGCCCACGCCCATGCATTCAGGTCTTTGTATTTCACTCCAAAGACAGACACAGATCTTATAGACATGGATCCCAATCTACGGTCTATACATAGAGATATTTGTATATTACTCTGAAGACAGACGCAGATCTCAGACAAACGCTATGGCCTCTAACTGAATACACACATACCCCACAGCACACCCTATATATATACAGATCTTTGTTTAATACTCTACATACAGGCACAGATCTCAAAGGGCATGGCCTCTTACTGAACAGACACAGATCAAAAATTATTCTCTATACATACACATCTTTGCTTAATACTCTACAGCAAGAGACCCCTGGTTTCTACACCACAGATCTCAGGGTTTACCATCTAGATAGACGCAGATAATGGGGTCTTACTTAGCAGACACAGATGCCAAGTCACATTCCGTAAGTACTGATCTACCGACAGACTGAAGTCTTTGACCATACACAGAGCTGAGGGTTTGCTGGGAAGAATGACATGGACCAGGGGATCTTACAGAAAACACACATATCTCAGGCCAGGCTCAACACATATAAATGTCATGATGATATTACACCCAGATGCAGACCATTGGATCCTACTCCCTGGCGAGCACCTGTTTGCAGGAAGTCTGTCTCTACGATCGCTTACTGAAGTTTTTCTGTTTTATGCTTCCTAGCATGCTTTGTTTCCAGAGTCTATGGTCGCCGGCTGCCTAGATGCAAACAAAGGGATGTCCCACTCAGAACTCATACAGGTAAAAATGTAACAGCACTGAGCACCTTCGCCGAGCCCAGAGTCAGACAAGGTCTAAACATATCCTTCTATTTCCACAACAGAACTTCCTCAACTCGGGATCCTGTCCGGAGATCCAGGGTTTCCTGCACCTCAAAGAGATCGGAAGGAAAGTCTGGAAGAGGTTTTACTTCTTCTTACGGCGTTCCGGGCTCTACTATTCCACTAAAGGTACCTCCAAGGTAAAGAATGCTGTCAACAACATCGACTTAAAGTAGTTGGTGAGACTTGGCTACAAACATCACTTTTTATCAATAAAAATCAAGGACATCTCTTTATAAGGTTTTTGGGTGCTGCATGCCACTGTTATGCCTCCTCAGCTTCCTGGAAAAGGGGCAGGCAGATAATTCAGGTCTGCTGCCCAGTTAGTCGAGGCATGCGCAGTACCTGGCGATGGTTTATGTCGGAAATCCATGTTGTCGCGTCGATAGAAGAAAGATGATTGGACCTTCAGCATAAGGAGCGACACCTGTCGGAGGCAGTCACTCTTGTTAGCAGCAAGCTATTCTCTTTCACCCTTGAGGTGTGCAGGCAGGCTGCACTAGACCGTGGTGCTTCAGACGGTTTAGTAGGAACAGAGAAGGTCCTTACTCTGAGGTGTGTAGACGGGCTAGATGTTAGGGATGATTTGTTAGTGAAAGAAACTTCCTGCTAGACATTCTACAGTAGGACCTGGTGATGAGGTGGTTTGATATTTTATTTGTAAAGGTTTATATAGTGCGAACATGACCCTCGCGGGTATCAGAGAGCTTTACAAATGATAGGGACCAGAGACATATAGAACCCAAAGTGTCATAAACAGGAAGATGATAAGGCAACACCCCAGAAGAGGGAGTTGACCCTTCAATGTCAAAACCGATAGGTCAAAAAGACAATAACATGACATGCTAGTAATAATTACAAAAACTAGCACAGTACAGATTAAGGCAACACCCCTGATGAGGGTGGTGACAGCATAATGTTAATACAGATAGATCAGAAAAGGCAATAGCACAACAAGCGAGCAATAATCATACTGGCAAGAGAAATGCCATGCCATGCACAGTGCCCTACGTTCTGCTGCTGAGGATGGTTTACTAGCGAGAAGAGCTCTCTCCCGGGCAAAGTGCACTAAGTTCACACACCCTGTGCTTCGATCTGGTGCCGAGGATGGTTTGTTAGTGAGGGGACTCTCTGCCAGACACACTGCACCAGGTTCCTGTGCTGAGTATAGTTTGTTAGCGAGGTGGGGTGGAGGGTGTGGGCTCTCAGACTACAGTAAGTTATGTTGCCAAGGATGGGTTGTTGCTGAGAGGGGACTGACCCACTGCTCTAGGTTCTGGTGCGGAGCATGGTTTGTTAGCGAGAGGGAACACACTACACTAGGTCCTGGAGTTGCTTATGGCTTGCCATTGAGAGAAGCTCCTTAAGGTCACATTAGGCTGTGGTGTCTAGGACACCAGCCGATGAGCCCCCATTCCCTAAATATCCAGCACAGCTCCAAACAAATGTATTCTTTGCCACTTTCTGTTGCTCTTTTCTAGGACCCGCGCCATTTGCAGTACTTTGCTGATGTCAGCGAGTCCAACGCCTACCTGGTGACGCAGGGGAAGAAGTTGTACAGCGCACCCACGGAATTCGGGTTCTGCCTGAAGGTGAGGGGCAGTCCAGTTAGAGAATCTGGAACATGAGGTATTCATGGTTGGCCAGTTCAGAAGATCCATTTTTTGTTGGCGTTTAAGTAATATCGCCTCACTTTAGCTCCAAAGTAAAGACCGCGTTATTACTAGGAATCCAGTGAATGACTGAAAATTATACTGACTGAGCTCAGTCCTGACCTCATCCTTGGTTTTGCTCTACATCTTGCTGAGGATTCATGCGAAGCTCTAAGGGCCTGATGTACTAAGGTCGGATCACAATCAGTCCTTTGCTGCACGCTGACAGGTTGCGACCTGATGTTCATTTTGCACTGTGACTGATGTTTTAAGGAGTCCCAGTGAAAAATGGTCATTGACTGGAGGCCAAAACCTCCTGCCTCATTAATATTTATTGTTAATTAGTGGTATTATAAATTGCTAAGAGACCCAATTAAATTTTAATAGGTGGCTTATCTTGTTATGATTAAAAGGCAATGGGTGGCTGAATGTGGCAGTAATGGTCCTATCCAGCTCATAAAATAGTGTGTGTAGGACCTACCTATTAAATTTAATAGGGTCTCTCCTAGATAATTTTAATACCACTAATTCACATCTCACCAATCTACACCTAGAGCACCTCCACCCTACACCTCACATCGGCATCTCTTTCTCGAAAGACCTCCAGCAAAGAGCCCCCTCGAGAGGCCTGTTGGGCACTGCAGCTCCGGCCCAATGCCAAGCTGCCCGATGATGAAGAAAGACGCCCACCTGGGTGTGTGAGGGCTCTTGCTTCTGAGCAATCAGATTCCCCGATTTGTTGTCTGTTTGCTCGACCTAGATCCTCCTGTCCTTCCTTCCCCCAGGAACTGCATACTTCTTGCATTACATAGTATCCTATGGAGCCTGTATGCTGGGCCTTAAAGCGCTTCGAGTCTCCCTCTATGTGTAGACCCATCAGTTGTAGTCTACCAACATCCAAATTGGACACTGGATAATACACCACTCCCTGCATCATCATTCCTAGCGTGCATCCAGTCTTGTGTAGGTCTGTGCACCCACTTTCTGTGATTTATCAAATGTACTATGTACATCTATCAAAGGAGCAACTTCATATATTCTGTCCACAAAGATCCCTGCCTCTCCGGTGATGAGGTCATCACAAATGTGACATTGTGCCAGTCTCCAGAGGAACCGTCAAGTGAAAGAAACAGCACCGTCCATACATTACTCACTCTCAATGGCATTGGTGGCAATTAGCAACTTATCATTATCGGTCCAGTGTGAAATTAAGAATGCTGGTATTCTTAAAAAGTGGAATATATTTCCATAATCAGTGGTGCCAAACCTTCAGAGAATTCTACACATACGAATGTGCAAAATGTCTATAAAAATGATGGAGGGATGTTCTTTTATAAGATTTTTTAACAAAGAGGTCCAGCTTAGCTATACATACCAGTGGGATAGCGACAAAAGCCATACCGAAGGTATAGCTTCCTTCTGTACACAAATGCCCTGTAGCCAGGGAGGCCATACTTTACACGTACAGCCTGTGGCCATGGAGATCACACCATACAAGTACACTCCGTGGCCTTGGAGGCCATAACATGCATGAACTCCCTGTGAACATAGAGGCCATATCTTATATATACCCCCTATTGCCAGGGACACAACAATTTATATGTATTCTGTATGGCCATTAAAACCATATCTTACACGTGGTCTGTGTGGCCATGGAGGCCATACCTTACTTGTATACCCTGTGGCCATGAAGGTGACACCATGCTGACAATGTCATTTGACCAATTAAATGTAGTTTCTATTAGATTTACTTCTTACAAATGTGTTTGTGTTTTGGGATGTGTCTTAATTGCAAAAAAACTTGGAAAATCTACTGGTGAAATAAAAATACCAACTGCAGTCCACAAATATATGTGGACAGCTGAATTATGCAACTGGGATCACTCTGATTTGAATCCACAGTAGTTCAGTAAATGGCCCAAAACCCATGTGTCTGAAAATGGTACCAATACAGCATTTGTAGCTAGTCAACTGCAATTTCCACCTGAAATAGAGTTTAGAATTCTGAGTGAATACTAGGGAGGTTCTCTTTACTCCTGGGTGGTACCATAGGCCAGGAGCGGCCTGTGCAGGTAAGAGCAGTGGGGTGGGGTGTGGGGGGAGAACTCGACAGACGACGACGAGGGGAAATTAAATAAATAAATAATTTTCCCTTGTCCTCATCTGTCGAGTGAACCCCCTCCCGCCCTACCCTGCCCCACCGCTCTTACGTGGGGCCACTCCTGCCACAGGCTCCCCTCTGGAAAGGAGGGTCACAGCTGCCTTCTGACCTGTCTTATTCTCCGACCCCGCAGCCCCACAAGACCCGGACTGGAAACAAGGGCTTGAAGATATGCTGCAGCGAGGATGAGCAGAGCAGGAAATGCTGGATGATGGCCTTCCGTCTCTTTAAGGTGAGTGCACCCTTGTGTCCTCTGTTGCCTTCAGCATTTCCCCCTGATCCGGGCTGTATAAACAGTGCAAAGGACAGACCGTGCATTGTCTCAACGGAAACGACGCCATTTTGCAGCAGCTCTTTGCAGATAACTGTGTCACCCCGGTGAGGTTGCCTTGTGTGTGAGGTACTGTTCTGTCTCTGTTGGATTCTGTGTATTCCTCTCTCACCTTTTGTTCGGCTTTGGTTTGATTACTCGCACGTTGCTTGGATCCATATTTGCTCCTGCTCTTGTCCTGGTGTCCAGTGGTTATTGCCAGCTTTTCTTTAGGTCTTATCTATGACCACCTCCATCTTGTGTTGATTGGGAGGGATGGGCAATGGTGTTTGTATCCTTGCTTGTGAATCTGCGTGTGCGCTCATGCAGGTGCATGCATGTGTGTGCATGTACCTACACACAGGAATGTTTACATGTACAGAGGAGGCGAAAGGTGAGGTGGGATGACTTTCTTCTGATGGAAGCCAGAGATTCTAGCTCCTTTCTCCATAGAAGGCATTTATATTGTTCTAGAGCACAGAGATTGCCACAGAATGATTTTAGTCACACAGCTGCGCTAGACACTTGCAACAAAGGGTAAGCAAATGCAGCCATCCAACTATAAAATCTAAACAGCACCCCAAGGTATATAGCATATTCGATTAAAAACAACATACAGAAATTTGCTACACAAAAGGCCCCATTCAGAATATACCATACAGAATTCAATATATTTTTAATGCGCTCTGTAGAGGGTATTAACAGCATTAAATGCCCACCCTGCGATTACAAACTGTGTTGAAGATGAGCATATTTAGTGCATGTATAAATGTTACTCATTGTTAATGCCTGTTGGCATATTAGTATCAAGTCTTCAGTATAGGTTTCACCAGCCAGACAAACCCCTTAGCATGCAGGTAAATGACTACTGCCTCAGTACCAATGCAGTCGTGTTTTGTTGTTGTTTTGTTCGCAGTCCGGGATGCAGCTCTTCAAAAACTACCAGCTGTGCCGACGCAGCCAGCAGTCATGGGGCAGTTCCACGCCAGTGGTAAGTATAAAGGTACCTCTCAGTTCCTCCAGATTCTTGTCCATTACTCATTTTTTTTTTTCTTCTCTGAAATCTTCCTCTTGCGGCTTTTCTCCAGATGTCATAAACCTTGGCAGGGAGATCTTTGGTGCAGGGACAACCCTCTAGAATTCTCCTAGTCTTGGAAGTCTACTCCCATTTCATATCTCACTAAAGATCATTCTATTCACCTGATAACCAGGCCAGCAGGGGTTGATGGGGAGGAACGCAGATGGCAACATGGGGGGGTGGGGAGGAGATGCATTTGGCAACCAAACATGAAGGGCAAGGGGGTGGAAGCAACACAGAGGGCTGTGGTGGGAAGAAGAGGGAATGTGCAACAGAGAAGGAGAGTGCGGGTGGGGGAAGCAACACCGAGGGTGGGGAGCAGATCCAACAAGCAAGACAGAAGGAGAGTGCAAGTGGAGGGGAGCAACACGCAGGGTGGAGGTGGAGAAGAGAAGCAACGGGTGGGAGACCAATGTGGAAGGGCCAGGGCCGAAGCACACAGGCGAGAAGGCAACAGGAGGGAGGACACAAAAGTGATCACAATGTGGAGGGGGCAGGAAGGAGCACACGAATGACAGTGAGCAACATGGACTGCAGAGGGAGAGAAGTACACGAGGGATACAAATGGAAAACACATGCACATTTATGGAGTATTTAACCCAAAAGAAAAAAGTAGTGCTTGAATGCAAGCAGTGGAAGCATTGAAAGCAGCCAATCAAAAGAGATGCTAAAGAGGCTATGCTTGATGCGAGGGACAAACGCACAATTGACAAGCTGGGACACAAATAAGAAGTAGGCAGACTGAGTGGAAAGCCAACCAATGGTAAGCAATGAGCAGACTCCAAGCTCCTGTATGTTCTTGGTAAGCCCACAATATGTCCTGAAACAGACAGTACATACTCTGTCTAGTAGACTCGACTAAAAAAAAAAAAAAACAACAAATAAAAACAAGATAACATGTTGCTCTTGTTAAGACCCAGTAGGTGGGTATTGTCTTTCAACCAAACCTCCTGTTTAAGGGAAGCAATCATGCCTATTTCCTGCACTCTTTTTCTTCTCCTTTTTAATTTATTTACTTCGATTTCATTTTCCTTTCTACTGTTTTACTTCTTCTTTTCTTTTGTTGAGTGCCTACCTACTGTTACTTCCAATGAATTTCTTACAATAGCTTGACTCTTCATTTTGTTTTTTTCTGTTTTCTTTTAGTGTTTGTCTTTATTCCTCTCAACTCTGTTTCTGATCTCCATTTTCTTTTCTCTTTATTGTTGTTAATTTTTAAGCGTTATTACTTCTACATTATTTTTCTCTTATTTTGTTTTGTCCTCTTCTTTCACGATCTTTCTGCAGTTTTGTACATAGTGCTTACTTTTTTCTTTCTTTAGTTCTTTTTTATAATTTTTTTCACTTGGTGCTTTTCTTTCTTTCTTTCCTTCTCTGTTTCTGTTAAGTGGTTGGCATTTTATCCTCTTCCTTTTCTTGCTTTTTTTAGTCCCGTTTGCTCTTTATTTGTCCCTGCCACATTCACTCTATCACATTCTCTGCTACCTCTCCTCTGGTCTGCGAGCTCTCTAAAAAATCCACTCTGTCTTCCTGCAGAGGAGTGCCTCTGACAACACTCTGGTGGCTATGGACTTCTCAGGCTGCACTGGCAGAGTCATCGACAACCCGAACGAAGCGCTGTCAGCTGCTTTGGAGGAGGCGCAGTCCTGGAGGGTGAGTACCATGGAATATGCAGCTCTGCACAGCATTTTGTTATATCTGCTCTGCTTGTGCCAGCGCCTGCAAAACTGAGGCTCAAAATGATTTGGGGAAAAAAAAACATTTTTACTATTCAGATTCAACTTTTGCTAATGCAATGCCTCACTTCATATTGTTATTAAAAATTATTAGTATGAAAAACTCAATAGATGTCTTCCAACGCATGAGTGAAGATAAGTGCTTATTCACACTGAGGAGTTATCACTCTTCTCTTGGCATTAACAGTGGTTAACACCAATTGCTGAAGGTACTAAGATTTTATAGGTGCTTGCCTTACAAGTAAGGGCCCAGGTGGAAGGAGAGGGCGCGGGTCATAATGGAATAAAGGGCAGTTCACAGTAGTCATTGCCTGACCGCATGTTGGCAGTAGCTGTATTAATTAGTACCCATCCCTACAAAGTCACCCAGTCCAGACCGGCAACTCTCCTATTTTTTTCCCTGTTTCATGTTCCTGCTTCAGACTCTCACTGACTTATTAGTGCTACATTTCTGATCCTGTTGGCTGAGCCAATCTCATTGTTCCATATAGGATTCTTACAAGTAATGTTAGCCACCCTTGGAGTTTATTTGTGCTCAAAGCATATTAAGTGCAGCGACAGGCAGCATGAATATTGCTGAGACATTTGTCTTAGGGCAAGAAAGTGGCATTTAAAAGGACAGACCCTTTAAATGACCGCGTTATTGTGAGGTAATTCACTAAAACATTCTTTGACTACACTAGTGTGAGACCCTCGGTGAGTGAGGATCTCAGTTAAGTATGAAGATTTCAGATAAGCCAGTTATCATGTTATAGCCCATAATCCCTTGAATTAGTCAACGGGTGAGCTTTAACAGACAAGGGGCTAGATGGGCCTTTCTGGGGCTGCACCAGTTGTGTCACCTGGGCCTGTGGTGCATGCAGCGATAAGGGCATGAGCTGCTGTGGTACATGCAGTAGATGAACTGTGGTGCATGGCATGTTGTTTCTAAGGTTGTTCTGTTCACGCAAGGCCTGTGGCAGAGTCTGTGTGTGTTTGTGTGTGTGTGTGTGTGTGTGTGTGTGTGTGTGTGAGTGAATGTGTGTGTATGTGAATGTGTGTGTAAGATTGAGGCCCCTGGGGTTGTGTATGTAATGGTTGTACGCCTGGGGTTGTGATGCTTGTAGTTTTTGTGTATCCTGTTGTTGTGGCATTTAGGCCAGTGACTGGTGCTTGGACCATAAAGCCGATGAAGCAAAAATGAATCCGTTAATAAGTCGGTGGGTCAGACAGTGTGGGTGAAATAGGCCAAGTAGAATTAAAGACTGATTTCTAGTTTTTGTGAAGGAATTTTGAAATGTCAGTGTGGCGTATCTAAATCCACCAACACACTGGCAGTGGAAGCCTTTTGAGCTTCTCCATCAGGGTAGGTGTCTCCTCTATGCAAGGAGTAACTTTGATGGCCAGCATGGGGAGCCAATGGAGTTCCATCAGGATGGACATTGTGATAACATTCCTTCAGGCCCTGAATAAGACGTGCTGCGGTATATAGGATGCCCTTAAGATGGACCATTGTGGATTCTTTGGGTCAGTGGAGCAGGTCCGTACCACCATCCAGGAGGGAGAGTACGAGGGCTTGAGAAGCAGTTCTGAAGTCACTTTCCGGAACAAGTTATTTCACTTCCTTGAAAAGAGAAAGCTTGTGCCAGACTCTCTTTGGTTTTTTGCAATGTGTTCCTCCAGGTTGAGGGTAATGACCAGGGTGAATCTAAGTGACTTGACATTCATTGAAAGTTTGGGTGCAGAGCTGTCGAGGTCCATGGCATTGAGCATCATGTGTACTGTTTCTTGATTGTTGTACTTAGCCGATAAGAGGAATTCTATCTTGGTGGGGTTAAGCTTCAGATAGGGGTGGACATCCAGGTCTGGATGAGCTGCAGGCAGTGTTTGACTGTTGAATGTCTGAAGCAGAGAAGACTTTCAAGTAAAGCTGTTTACAGTCTGCATATTGGAGAGGTGCGATGCTGCTGTGTGCTCTATCAAAAACCTCACTCTTGACCTCTATTTCTTTAGTTTTAGGGCTAAATCTGCTCTAATGGGCTATTGATGTACACTCTGAGACATGATAAGTACAACATTATCACTTTATCAAAACATTTTTATTAGTTTTTTTAAAGATTATAATTTTTCATTATTGATATCAAAAGAGTTAAAAACCATACATATTATTGATAATTTTTCCGTTTTTCTTTCTTTATACATTTTATAAGTAAACAAAAGTCAAGTACATTTTTGCACACAGAGTACAGTTTTCTCAATGAGACCCCTGTCAATTCACCACACAATCGTACTAACCTAGCATATCCACATTCATACTCTTCCGTACCATCCACACTAACAACCCACCCAAGAGCACATACACATCCTGGACGAAAAAGGGACCGAGATGTTTCGAGTCTCCGTGACCGTGCTGTGGGCTCATGTCTCAGAGTGTACATCAATAGCCCATTGGAGCAGATTTAGCCCTAAAACTAAAGAAATAGAGGTCAAGAGGGAGGTTTTTGATAGTGTTTGGTTTGATTGTCCCCCTTTTCTCCCAGACCTAAAATTGAATCATTAGAGGGGGTTCCCGTTTGTAGGAGTGATGCTGTTGTATGTACTAGAGCCCCAAGGGGCTTCATGTGGAGGTTCACGTTTTTAGGGGATCCTAGTACCCTGTTGTGAAAAGTTGCATCATAGAGGAGTAGTCAATAGTGCGCTAAATTGGGGAAGAGTAGTACCCTATTATTGCAATTTGCAATGGACTTGCTCCCCATGGGCGCGATATGGGAGAAGAGTAGTGCAATGTTGCAGGCGATCGAAAGGGGAAGTACCCAAGGAGTGAAAATGTAGTCTGATAATAATGGTTGTATTGCTGAACTACTCTAGTGTTTGATTCTTGTGTCAATCATGTTTTTTAATATGCATCTGTTGGGGACTGTTGTCGTTGTATTTCGAAGACGTTTTGATTTTTTCTGGCTCAGTTTCCATAAAGCGCAGTACTGGGTGCAGATTTGTTTCTCTCTGTGGCCTGAAACTTAGTCATGTTGGTTTGGCCAACTAGTGTGACTGGGTGTGGGATATTGTTGCTTGTGGAAGATGGAGGAAGTGTGAGAGATTGTGGTGTGTAGTTTAGTAAAGTGAGGTGAATGTCTGGGGGCATTGTGTATAAGTGTAGTTTTGATGACCGGTTTTGTTTTGGAGTCTGGTCAAGCGAATTTTGAGTTGAGGAGATGTATAGTTAAACTTTCCATTTGTGCCTTCAATGCAAAGACTTCGGAGTGACAGGGAAATTCTTTGTCAAAAAGTCTGTGAATTCCATACCCTGGCTGTCGCATGACTGGGTGTCCGTGACTACATGTTGCGCATGTATAAACATTCCGAGGCATCTTTATGACTGTGCAGACACTCCTCCTCATGTCCAAGGAGTTCGTAAGACTTGCAAGTCTTGGACTGTTACACAGTTGTAGCCACAACCTAGTTGTTCTCATTTCTTTGTTTGGCACGAAGTGTTGGAATCCTCATGTCGTGACCCGTCACAGAGTTTCTGTGACTGCTGTTTGTTGTCTTTGTGTGTCCACATCGGTACTGGAGAGTTTAACAGGTTGCTGTTGGATTAATGGGTAAGCTAGACATGTTGGAGTCCGATTGTGAACTATTCTCCCTGTACTTTATATGCAAGTGAATTGCTGTTCCTCGTTTTGTGGTTTGTAAGAAAGGGAGGTGTGTAGTATCCTGATGTAAAATGTTTTGGTTTGAATACAGGGTCTTCATACAGTCTGGAGTCATTCAAGTAGAAGATTAGTTCTTTATTTAATGTTAGGCCTTAGGTTATAACCAAGCATGTAGGTCATGTCCGGGCTCTATCCTCCCTCTAACTTTTCCTATTTCCCATCGTACGACCACACATAAACATTCTATGACATTATTCACTCTCAACATTCTAGACACCAGCTCAGACATACAGAGAAAGGGGACACACAGGATTCTACATGACTGTATAGAACTTTGGGGGCCTCTGTAGGGGGTAGCAATCTTTTGGGACCTGGAGGTGCCCATGTGAATGAACTGGTGTCCATTTGAAGGGTAGGAGGAGAACCAAGGAGAGAATCACCAGCTAATCCACTTGAGTCTCCGAGGATGGCATGGTTGACTGTGTCGAAGGCAGATGAGCGGTCCAACAATATCAGGAGGCAGGCGGTCATCCTCATCTGTGGTCTGGGGGAGATTGTCTACAATGTGTGAATGTAACGGTCCTCGTGTTGCAGTGTGATCTGAAGCTAGATCGGTATTTGTGCAGGAAATGGTTAGAGTTAGTGTGATATTAGAGTAGGGCATAGAATGCTTTTTCGATGATGTTGCCGATTGGAGTAGGGGAGTGATGGGCCAGCAGTTGGCGAGGTCATCAGGGTCAAGTGTAGGTTTGCTTTGGGAGAGGAAGGAATCTGGCCTGTGTTGAGGGACCTTCTGGACGATGCCTTGAGTGAGTGTGGTATTGGCATTTGTGAGTAGTGATGGGAGAGCTTCATCAGGGAGAGTTTTGATGAATGAGGATGGATATCTTTATAGAAAGTGGATTCAAGGAAGTTGAGTATTTTGAGGGGATCTGCAAGATCCAGAGCTTTGAAGGAGCAACGTTGCGGGATTCTAGAAGAAGGGGTGGGTGGAAAAGGACAAGTTGATGGACTGTTGGATCTTCTGTACTTTTTCACTGAAGAGGTTGATGGCATTGCACTTGTGGGAGTGAGACTTATGTTTTTTAGTACCTATATATATTTAGTCTCCCTAACATGGGTGGTGTTTCAAAACTTTTAGAGGTAATGTGCTAACTTTTTGGTTAAAGTCAGCCACCTATTTTAATCTTTAACAAACTTGGACGAACTTGTTGGCCATTCACTCTTGATGGCCAGCACCTTGGAGCACCTGATTTCGGAGCAAAGTCCAGAGAGGGCGGTTCGACCCCTGGAGACATGCAAGAAAGCCCCACCCCTTTACTACCCCTCTTCTCTAAATGGGAGTCCGGATGTGTGGCTGATGTTCAACTGAGGGGACTTCTGCCATCGGTGCAGTCCCTAAGAGGGTAGCGCAGGAAGTATTTGTTTCGAGATAAACGTTAATTATAAAAGTCTCCTAAGTAGCTGATTGTACAATGCTGATCGGTTAGTCCAGCATTGCGAAGGCTCAGTCCAAGCTAAGGGTGGTTCGTTTTTCAATATAGTGTAACATTAAATAAGCAATTCTCAAACGTGTTTGTTTCGTTTTTTTTCCTTTGGTAAATCAGTTCTGATACTTCATTTTAAACGTGTCTTGTTACCCCTAGAAGACCCTCATTGCAAAGCAGGTCTTTTCTAAGACATTTTCCGTGTAAGAGGATATATATGGCCCTGCGGGAGAAACGTCAGCTCCCCCTTTCATGTCTGGGCCAAGCAACTTTTCTGCTTGCAGTCGTGGATAGATTCCATCCTACCATACATTTAATCAGAAATGACTTGCTAATTGTGATGCATATGTATATATCTACTGCCATCTTGTGGTAATAGAATGAATTGCCACTGAGCAGTTCCTGCAGTAAATGTTCCTCAAGTTCTGAGAAAACATTAGCTATATTCCGAGTCTGGTGAGCCTTTCAGGATGTGGAAGCCTGGGGGCCGGGTTGAGAGGGGAGAAGCATCGATTTTACTGCCTAGACCAGTGGTCTTCAAACTTTTTATTGCCGCACCCCCCCGGCCCCCTGTAAAAAAAAAAATCATCGGGCCCCCCTCAATTTTTTCACAATTAATCTGCTAAATTGGCAATGTTTATCAATGTTTAAATATGTCTAAACATATTTAAACATTGCAGTTAAGTTGTGTTACTCCTTTTACACATACTCCCAGTCAGTATATAAATTGTAGTGTCCGGCTGGACACGTTCTAGTGTTTCACCCTGTTAAGCACACACGAACACCCACCCATCACAGGCGTCACCAGTCAGGTGACCCTGTTGATAAAAGGGGCCGGGCGCACGTGCCCTGGGTGAGTTACCAGCACTCCAACTATGCTATGTGTGTGTGACATTAGTTCGCTTGCATGCGGGCCTAGGGCCAATACTCTACAATGGCGACGAAGGTGGGTCGAGCCCCTCGTGTGAACTGGTCGCCGCCTCATAGATCCTGGAGGTGAAGTGTAGCCTGCGTGGAGGCTCACCCATGCCTACTACCAGCACGACAGCCGTGGCGGCGCTGAGGAGGAAGAAGGCCACCCAGTGCACAAACCGGCGTCACCGGGGAGGTCCCTGCAGACGCCCACATACTGCCGCCGCTGCAGCCCTGGTGCCGGCCGGCCCGACAGCAAGAGGTCAGTGAGGGGGGAAAAAAAAAGAAAACAGACTTGAGGAGAATTGCCGCTGTTAGTGCTGCGCTAGAGGCGCCCGGGCCTCTGACCCTCGAACTACCCCCGCCCATGCCCTGAGGCATCCACAGGCTGTCCCGCCTGCCGTTTTCTGTACCGGGGAAAAGGGAGAAGAGAAACGACGTCCAGACACGGCACGACATGCCTGCTCCCTGCACCGATAGTAGCAGCCTGAGGCCAAAGCTGTTTGTGTCACCTTAGAACGCGGAGCAGCTGCACAGCCTGAACGCTCCACTCACCCAGTTCAGAATAAGGGGCTGCAGAAGTATCGTGGCAAGGATCACCCCCTGCATCCTGACCGCCGTGATCAAAAGAATAACGGCGCACCAACCGGCACTCACCTCTGAACTCTCCCCAGTACGTTAGTCAAAGACAACACGGCGCCGGGGCCTGGTGTGGCGGGAGCGCTCTGATTCACGGCCTCCCTGCCGCTGCACACGTGAAGTAGGTGCGGCGCCCCTGGCGGTAATCTGCAGCATCGTAGCCCGGAGGAGGAGAGGGGCTTGCGCCCAGCCGCACCGGCCGAGCCTGATCCAGTCTCCACTTTATGCCCAGTCAATTCCTGGAAATGGCTAAAGTGCCGGCAGCGCCACCTGGCCACCAAGAGCAGCAGCGCGTTTGCTCCCGGAAGGAATGAAGAGCACCGGCAAGAGTTGCCCCCCCTTGCTCCCACATCCCCGGATGCCCGTCACATCGGTAAAGCTGCCGCAGCCTCCAGCATCGAAGCCAGCGCCACCTGGTGGTCAACATTGTAAACCGAATCCGCCTCTGCTTCCAAGCTTCCCAGAGTTCTGTGGGGTGGGCACAGGTCACAGCTTCCAAGCTTCCCAGAGTTCCTTTGGGGTGGGCACAGTTCAAAGCTTCCCAGAGTTCCTGTGGGGTGGGCACAGTTCACAGCTTCCAAGCTTCCCAGAGTTCTTGCGGGGGTGGGCACAGTTCACAGCTTCCAAGCTTCCCAAAGTTCTTGTGGGGTGGGCACAGTTCAAAACTTCCCAGAGTTCCTGTGGGGTGGGCACAGTTCACAGCTTCCAAACGTCCCAGAGTTCCTGTGGGGGTGGGCACAGTTCACAGCTTCCAAGCTTCCCAGAGTTCCTGCGGGGGTGGGCACAGTTCACAGCTTTCAAACTTCCCAAAGTTCTTGTGGGGTGGGCACAGTTCACAGCTTCCAAGCTTCCCAGAGTTCCTGTGGGGTGGGCACAGTTCACAGCTTCCAAATGTCCTAGAGTTCCTGTGGGGTGGGCACAGTTCACAGCTTCCAAACATCCTAGAGTTCCTGTGGGGTTGGGCAGAGTTCACAGCTTCCAAACTTCCCAAAGTTCTTGTGGGGTGGGCACAGTTCACAGCTTCCAAACTTCCAAGGGTTCCTGTAGGGGTGTCTCTGACTTATACCTACAACAGGCAGAGTATCTTCCAGGTCTGTCTAAGCCAGCAGATGGTGTACTTTTCAAAAGTCACAATTCTAACTGGTGAAAGAGGTTGCCATAGAAAAGGGCATTTACATTCGCTGCTCTAATAAAACAATGCTGGTGATGGTCAAACTGGCTTGGTGACCCATGGTCACAAGCCCACGAGAAAACCAGGCCTGAACTATATCTCTGCCTCCTATTTTCTCATTTGATGCGTCTTTTGAAGCTTCGCTGCAGTGTGAGCCTAGTCCCCCCTCCCATCACATAGAATTGCTATATCTCTGTGTCTAGCAGAGACATCTCCAGCTGTGTGCTACAATAAACATGATTTTTGCAAAGGGGGCCTTTCTTGACCCTTCCTTTAGCATTCAACTCAGCTGCCTTGGTAAAAGAGGCAGACAGGTTTTGCTCCTGCAGCTGAGAAACTCAATGCTGGGCATTTATTACACACAATTAGAAGCAATCTAATGATAATTATTACAATTTCTTTCTTCATGTATTCAGAAAAAACACATGCAAAGAGAACCGAGAAAGTGAATTCTCAATTCACAGTGTCAAAAAATCAGCAAAATCTAGCAATAAAAATGAGGAGAACCATGCAAAAAAGCAGATTTTCCTACCCGCCCCTGCCAGTCTGGCGCAGAGAAGACTAAGAAAAAGCGAAGGGCGGTTCACTTGCTTCACAGTGGAACTTGCCTGCGTTCCTACAGAAAGTGGTTAAAGATGTTAACCTCCTGTCTGTTTTGAATATTGAATGTCATGGGTAGCCCAAAGGTGATTTAATTATGGAAGGTGAATAGAAAACCCTGGGGTGATGAGTCTCCACATGAATTGCTTGGAAGTGTAGGTTTTTTTTTAATTGGTGTGAACTGCTACTTATCATGCATCACACATTGTTGCTAGTGGAAAGAGAGTCTGTATTTCCCTGCAGCTCATTTAAATTAAAAAAATCTGAACTCCTAACCTAATCTCGAGTGTCCCCTTACAAGACTGGGAGTTGTAAGCAAGCCTAGGTACTTATACAAGACCCTCCTTAACCTTTTTAAATGAATCTCTGAATTGGGGAGTACCAAGTGTCTCAAGACAGGAACGCACACGCTGCCCCCATCCATAGTTACCACCCCACTTGGCACATCAACAGTGGACTCTGATAAGTTAGATGTCATCCTAAAAGCCATAGAAACCTCTTGCATCTCCCTCGAAACAAGTATGGATTCTGTGGTTTTAGATGTAAACCTGTTGTAGATAGACCAAAGAAAGTTGACTGCTTAGGTGACCCAGTTGGAGAAAACACTATCCAACCTGCAGCCCTGCTCTGCAGACCTTCAACAGCAACTCTGGGATCTAACAGAAGGAATCCGTCTTCTTGAAGGCAGAGTGGATGATGCAGAAGGCCGCTCCCATTGTAGCAGCATAGAATTGTGGGTCGCCTGGAGGGCACATAGGGAAAGACAAGGTGGACTACTTAAAGACAGGACTCAAGGAGCTGGAATTTACAGACAAGCCCAACTTCGAGCTGCTCATGCCGCTCACCCAGGCGTCACTGCCGGCACTCACATAGACCACTTATAGACTAGGCTGTCCCCTCTGCCGCTCCGCCCCAGGAGTAGGTCCGACACGGTAAGTGTACGGCCCTGGATGCAGCAGCCACCTTCCGGGACCCCCTGGTAAACACTATGAGTACTTCCTGAGAAGAATCCGATGGCAGCGGCTCTTCTCTCTTACTGCAAAACATGGGCTATACACCCCACCCAGAGTAACCCCACAAACATCCAGTAATGTTTTATGACTTCTGAATTTTAGCTTGCAACCCCTGGTATTACCCCTGCTCTCCACCTGCCCCTTTTGAACAACATTATCTGTCTCCTTATGCCATGGGGAGGCAGGGCATGGGGTCCTGAGGATCTCCACATTTAGGAAGCCTCCCTCTGCCCCTGATGGATGTCTTTTCTGGTCCCTTTTACCCCGATTTCACAGCCCCCCACTATTCAGGAGCCCCCTCCTAGGAGACTCATATTGACATATGGGAGTCCCCCCCGACCCTCCCCCATTCAGGCGCGCACTCATGGGAGACATATATTGACATTGTAGTGAAGCCCTCCCTCCTAAGGGGACTGGTTTCTGTCCCCCGGGTTGCCGAGGGGGAGTCTATATGGTACCCCACTCCAGCTACATTCATCACACTACAATACTCCTTTAATATCCAAAAGCCCTCACCAATCTAAATCACTGCCCTACAGGCCCCATACCCTTTTCAGTAACCATGTTGCACGGTTTGGACAGCCGGCGACCGACCCTCCGGCCTTTATATTTGTCTTTAGTTTATTACATCCAAGTTTCTCCTCGTTCAGGTCCTACAAAAGTTGGCAACTCTAACCATCCACCTGCCTGGTCCAGCCTGGCATTATAGGAGCCCTTACTAGTGATGGTAGTAACCCCCCCTCCACCCCCCAGCCTGGGAACTCGTGGGAAGCACATCGGTCATGCAGTGACAACAGGCAAACTTACAGCATAATATCTTGGAAAATCAGGGGGTGCAAATTCCATCCAAAAGGTACAAAATCCATGCTCTCCTTAAGCACAAAGGGGTCCATATAGCACTGATGCAGGAATCCCACCTCATGCAAGCTGAAGGCGATATACTCCAAAATGGGTGGAGGGGACAGATATATACCAGTAACTTATCTGCCTATGCTAGAGGAACCCTCATTTGTGTTAAGGTGGGGACCCCCCTCACAGTCCTGTCTACAGAGATACATCTTGAAAGACAATTTGTTTTACTGGAGACTAGATTAGACAGCGCCCCTATAATCATAGGTAGTATAAACACCCCCAACACTGATCAGCGCAGATTCCTATAATGCCTTCCAGCCCACTGAGCTCAATGGGCTCACAATCCATGGTTGTCAAGGGAGGACTTAATTGTATATTAGATACCACGTTAGACTGCTCCACCCCCAACCCCCCACTCCCTGGTGCTTCCTCTGCAACAGACTCAGTCTTACTGCATGGCTGCGACAATGGTCCCTACAAGACAAGTGGTGCCACCATAACCCTGGGGTCCAGCTTTATTCCTTGTATTCCCTGGTGCACAACCTCTACGTTCGCCTTGATAGATTGCATCCTATTTGTTCGCCGACTTTGAGCAAGTAGATATTCCTGGTATGAGCCCCTTTTATTGAAAAAAATGAGCTGCCACACTTCACAAAAACTCACTACACAGTACTCCAGTCCACAGTCAGCTCACACATCATTTCTAGACGTTTATTCTAGCCCAGTATGTGGTGCTGCCTGCATGTAGCCCACTTATGGAGTGGTGAAAGACCTTCCCCTTCTCCCATCAGATAATAACCCCCTGGAAATCCAGAAAAAGCAGTCCTCCGAATTGATGCATCAGAATGTGAGAGGAATTCCCCAATACTTAACTGTGTTTTGGATCAGTACCTGGGATTCACTTTGTGAGCCAGCCTGGACCTAGGGCCTCTGAGAGGGCGTTGTGAAGGCTGCTGAGTACCACACATGCCAACTCTTGACTAAAGTTGCACAACTGCACACACATTTTGTGCCTACCTGCCTTTTTTGTTTTCAGCAGGATGCAGGAGTCCTGTGAAGCCTGGAGACTGCCTGTCATGAGTCCCACCAGCATCTTAAAGCAGAGATCCTCCTGGGTCTGAAACACCTGCTCTGTGGGAGAAGAGCCTGTTTTTTGTGAATAGTCTCACAACCTTTGGCAACCCATGAAATGCTGCTGAGAAGCCCACCTTACATTGTCAGAAAGCTCGGGCCTGCCATCTGGGCACTTTCTGCCCTACACAAGTGCCTTGAAGCCACTGTGCTTGGACAAGCACCTGGAGTCCCTCACATATGATAAGCAGCGCTATACAAATCCTGGTTGATTGATTGATCATCATCATCGGAGGAGGTGCCTGCTGGAAGCTCTGGTGCACGGCCTCTCTTTAGGTGTTCCCATGCCCAGCACCTATCCCACTGGTGCCTGTCGTGCCTGGTGACATATTTCATTGGCACTGTGTGCAGACCTGTATAAATCACTCGGGAAAGGCCACACATGCTTGAGTGGGGTTTGTAGGGTTGGCGTAGAGCGTGTGCGCATGTATGTATGCCCAGGCCCAGGCACAGTCTCAACATCACAGCTGTTAGGATGGAGATGGAGCCTCATGGCCCTAGAGAGCATGCAGCCCTCCCTGGGTTCCCCATTGTAGATGTTTGAAGCCTGCCTCAGCACACACGATGATCATCTGTAGGCACTAAAGACGTGTATAACATAGATTGAGACCTAGAGCGGAGCTCGTTAGTCTATAGGAGCACGCCTTGCAGACCCTCTTTAACAAGCATGGCTGCCGTCAGCTCTCTGGGCTAGAAAGGGCAGATAGTGGTGGCAACAGTAAAGCTTATAGTGGCAAGACAAACCTTTTTACCTATCCAGGAGAGTTAAATACTGGCCTCTCCCACCCATTTCTAAATTTGTCTGCCAGTCTTCTGCAACTCGGTCTTTGCCTCCTGTTGGACATGGATGCTGGATGTGCATGCCTAGCTGCATGCAGGGTTTACTTTGTAATTATACAAGTATCGGGGTCCAAAGATTTTCTCAGGCGCCTGCTGCCGCCACTGCTGAATGTCAGGATTGTCGAATGCCAAGGCTCTCTAACCTTGATTTGTCCTCATGCCTCTTCCAGTCACCACCATACAGGGGCGACTCCGTAATTGGGGAGTAGCGTCGCCCCACTGGTCAGACAGTGGTCAAGCGAAAAATAAAATGACCGCTGACTGACTAAACCTTTGCCAGCAGTGTAGGGAGGGGCCGGGCATAGCAGGAAGGAGTGGTAGGCGCACTGCAAGTGTGCATGTCTGTTTGGCCGGCCGTATTAGTTAGGCCAAACAGACATGCACACTTAGTTTTCTCCCACCCAGCTGTGTTGCACAGCCGGGTTGGAGAAACATCACAGGCTCCTAGGCACTGTCTGAGCGGCAAACCCCACCCACTGTAGTATTGTGGCCGCCGCACTGCCACCACATAGTGCCTGACTCTTCATCTCACTCTTGAAGGTTCTTATTCATCCATGCTCTTCCCTTTTTGATTGTTTTCCCTTCTTTCTCTTCCGCCTTCTTTGCCCCTTTTCTGCATTTCTCACTCTTGTTCTGGGTAAATGTTTGATGATGAAAATACATCCCTGTGCCCAAAAATGACTGCCAGTGGGCCGCCCTGCAGCCACTGGCTCAAATTGAGAACTGTCTGCATGTAAGCGGATGCATGTGGACTGTGCAAGGATGCATATGGGTACATGAAGCCCTAGCAACACTGGAATCCATATTGTATTTCTCACATCTGAGTGGTACCTAAGATAGAGGGTTGGGTGAGAGCCAAGATAGCGGATATGATTCTTATGGATCCACCTGGACATTCAGTGGATCCTTTGTAGTAGGTCAAGCGTTTGTGTGTGAAGGAGAGGAGACAGTGGGCACTGTTGCGTATTATGGAGTTTCCCCTGCCTCTTTCTGGACCATTATGTACTCGAAAGGCTACCCCCACCTCACAGGGTTAACGGGTAGTTAAGTGGGACGACCTCCTTTTATTTTGTACCCCATGTTTTACGTCTCTCTTTTTTCAAGACTCCCATCCCCACTCACTGTCCTGCCAGCAACTTTCAACAGTGGCCTTGGCTGGACCAGTAGAAGGGATTAAGCAAAAGGGCCAGAACTGCCTAGAATCAATAGCTGTTATGAATGTTGGTGAAATACACAACTTTTGTCTGCAACATTAGTATAAAGATGAAGCCAAATGTAGAGACGGGGGGAGAAAAACAAGTGAGTGTCCTGCTCGGGTGGACATGCGCAGGACTCACCATCTCAAGCAGTGCGGCCCTCGAATTAAATTAATTCATGATATGTTTTAATGTGTATAATGCTTAGGTATGATTTTTAATTTTTATATTTTCATTTAATTTGTTGTTTTTGACATTTATTTTTGTGATATTTATATATCGTTATTACTTATATTTTTTTAAATATTTTTATTTTATATTTTGATTTAAAAAAAATATCTGTGACATTTATAACTAATGGTCTTTGATATTTTTGTGTATGTTGCTGTGTTTAAACTGTTGTATTTTAAGTTAAACTCAATTATGACCTAATGAAATGAATATTTTCATATTTAAAAAGGTGTTTCAGAATGTTATGAAGCATTAAACATATTAGCAAGTTAAAAGAAACCTATAAAAAAAACTTTTTTTGTTTATTTTGAAGAAGAAAACCAATCACCGATACAGCCTGCCCACCCCATGTCAGACGGCCTCTCTGAGTGCAGGTGAGTAGGCACGCCTGTTCCTTAATTAACTGACTAGATGCAGAACAACAAACCAAACCAGTCTGAAAAAACTAGACCGTGAGCAGTCCAAGAACCAGACCCTGGCTCAGACGGAGAGCCAGAGCAGAAATGACAAAGACACAAACTCACAGCCAGAAACAAATTGAGATCCAAAACTAGTTCAAGCAGCAGGACCATGCGTAGAATATAAATGAATTCCAGGACAAAAACCATATCAGACTGCCATCCAAACTTGCTGAAGATCTTGCTGAAGAACCAGGATCAGACGGCAAAAACAGAACACCACCTTACCCAAAATCCAAGAGGCTGAGACCCAGATACAATCCAGGTACCAGACAAGAACCATCTGACTCAGATGCAGATCTGGGCATTGTATCTGATCCAGAAACAGAGCAAGACCCAGAATGGCAGCCAGTCCCAGAACCCCAGCTAGATGGACAACTGGACACATCTATTTCTAACCCCAGGATGTGACCTAGAACCAGGCCCAGTAGCTGACTTGGAACCAGACCCAGATCGAGTCCCTGCACTCTAGGGCCTGATTTCAGAACTAGCCTCAAAATTTGAATTAGATTATCTGGCTCAGTACTAAACACAGACTCAGGACTTGATTTACAAACTGTATTTTGTAGAACGTAAAGTAGTACTACCCACTTGCTCCAAAATGCAATTCACAAACCTGTGAGTGGAAATCTCCACCTCCTACATTTTCTATGTGGCGATATCTGCTCGTGTAAGTTTACTACTTAGTAGTAAACGTGGGAGAGACTGGTGGGATGGGAAAGTATCTACTACTAAATGGGAGGAGTTTAAGGAAGAATAAGGAGGGGTTTAGTAAGGGACAAGGATACAAACACCGGCCCACAAAAGACCATTGCTATTCACATACTACATTTCTAAAGTTTCTACTGACCTAAAGGTGACACAACAGAAGTGAGGGTCCTCCAGCCCAGGCTTGGGGTCAGTCTAGTACCACACAAGGCTTCCCATGGGCACTGAAACACACTCACTTAGAGATAAATGTAGGCAGTGACTTATTATAACACCCCATAGAAAATAATGCTAAATTAAAAATAAAATTGCTATGTAGGGTTTCTTTATTTTGGGTAAAAAAATCATATTTATAAACAAATAACATACTTAAATTATTTAGAAAATGTTTATTTTGAAGAGATAATGTGCTGTATTTATTTTTTTATTTTTAGGGTAAAATAGTTCTTTTAAATTATTTTAAATTTATATTTCTCAAAGTCAAGTCTATACATTTACATTAATGTGCTTTAATCATTTTGCCTATTCTATACCATAGGGAGATCTTGACCATTGTGGCAGAGGTCTCTACCACAGTGATGAAGATCTCTGCCTACGTGTGAAAAGTTACAGGTCGTATCTTTACTCTCGTAAACCAGTTTGAGGGGGTCGGACATGTATGCTTACACTTGATACTACATTTACATTCCGAAATGAACAGCCAAAAGAAGTAAATTTACTCAAAAGCGTAAGAGTAAATGTGCGTGTGAAGATTTACTTATGTGTAAATTTACCTTTGTGAATAGCTGTCCAGAGGCAGATAGATGCACACTTCCATAAGAGCCAGTTCTCCTAAAGCATGCCAACCCTGTCCCTCTGGGATTTGCAGACACGCACATCCTTATCCTTTGGTTACAACATGTGGTTCTGGAGATCTTGTGCGCATTCTGGTGGAAGATAGTTTATAAGTAGGATGAAAAGGGTGTTTGTCTGTTCTCTTAAGGGGGAATGGCCTAAGAAGCATAACTTCTATAAAAGTTGTTCACTGTGAAATTAACGATGAGGCCTAGCACATGTGGACAAGAATCTCATGTGTGTAGATTCATTTTGTGAATCCTTTCACAAAATGAAGAACTGAAATTGGAAAGCATAGAGAGGTTTAGCAGTTTATACAGCATCCTATATGTGTTAAGCTGATTTACATGCACAGATCGAGGGCTTTGTAGAGGTATGTTATGGGTATGATCATAATGTTGAGTATGGTTAGAGGTGTGTTATATATGATTCATTAATTTACTATTGACCCAATAGAATTCAGCATGGGGCAAAGGTGAGGATACAGGAAGTGAGCTGGGGATGCTGTACTGAAAGCATCTACATATAGAGAACAAGCCTAGTTCAGGAGCCACAGGAGAATGTACATACTACTGGGGAGGTGGCCAGCAGGTAATGACCTGATGTGGTGCACATCAGTAGGACTTGGTGCAGTAAGTCCCGTGTTGTTGAGGCATGAGGCTGGGTAAGACACGGGTCCTAGTCGTGGTGTATGAAGTGCTCTTCAAATGCTATTTTTAGCTCCCTGACATGCCTAGGGATGTTGTTTCAGATCCTAGTTGTGTAGCTTTGGAGGCACGTGGTCTCATTTAGTTTCTTTTATAGTTCCTATTCCGCGTCTAACAGTGTCATGGTTTCTTGTGTCCCTCTGGTCTCCTGAGATGCCCAGTTTTGATTCTAGGTAGCCCTGGAAGAAATGTTGGTGTTAAGGAAGTTTGCTGGACTTCAGGAAAGGTCAGGAGCGATTAAGTTGAACAAGCAGATCATTCTTGAGAAACCCCTTGGGCTGCAGGAGTCATCCCACCTCTGTCACTTTATCTTCAGCTTCAAGATTTGTAAACAATGCAAGTGCTTTCAGTGTTCCAGAAGAAATAGAAAGTTAGCTTGTGGGCTTTTCTCGGGTCTTGTTGTAGTAATTTGACACTACCACTAGGTGGAGCCCTAAGTCGAAGCCCAGGATTTATGGAAGTTTATCCGAAATTGGGCAAAAATGTGCAGAGAGGAGACCATAAGGCATAAAGGCTTGTGATAGCAACGTGATGAGCAGATATTACTTGTGTGGCTCAATGGGAAGGCACAGTAAATGAAGTGGTGGTGCTCCTAAGAGGACAGACTACAGGCAAAAAACCACATAAATCCTGTCTCGGAAGTATAGAGAGGTAAGTTACGTTTCTGGAGTGAGTTCTAACATGGTAGCCTATCTTTTTTTTTTTTGTGAAACAATTTTTTACAGATCCTTACAAGGCTCTGAACCATGGGGAGTAAGGTTTCACTGGACACTCGGACAGAGTCAGCGCAGTGGCAGTAGGAGTAGTGCCTACCCATATACATTTAGTGATTCTCAGCATTGAGGAATGACCAGTTTTTAGTCACTCTTGGTTTTAGTTACAGCAGATTTGTTTTGTCTGGAGCTTCCTTCAAGGTGAGGTCTGGTTAGCTATGTTGAAAGCATTGCATTAAATGGGCAGTTGTTAGGCACCCTCCCTCCTCGGGTTTCAAGGGGAGAGTAGCAGAACTTTTTACCAGCGGCACAATACTAGTAATGGAAGAATACCAGGACTTGTCAGTAGCAAACATGTACTCTGGAACAGTGAGCACCTGCTTGTCTATAGTTCCATTTAATTCCATTTGGACAGTAGGTCCAGGACGGCTTTATCCATGCCACATTTTAAGGTTATCCCATGGATGTGAGTTCCCTTTAAAATCACTGGATACAAAATTATTTTATGTAGGGATCCTGAAAATGGGGCATTGATCTTGGAGACCCCTGATGTGAGTATGTGGAGGGATGAGGTATGTTCAAGATAAGAGATAGGATGATGTTTGAGGCGTGGAGCTGGGCCCATGTACAGTGTTGAGATATAATCATCCCCTGTCTGTCTCTCCCTCTCTCTGTATCACTGCAGCCATTCACAGGAGCCAAGCCTGGTACCACGGTGGCATCTCCAGGGAAGAGACCCAGCGCCTCATCCTGCAGCAGGGCCTCGTGGACGGGTAAGAATGCTTGATGGAGGGGGAGGGGCTTGTGGCAAGCAGAAGAGGGAGAGGCTTGTTGGCATCATGTCGTAGTGGGTACTCGTGGGTGACGTGGAAGTAGTTAGCTGAAAAGGAAGTAGTGGTGACGGTAACGAGGAATTTGTGTTAGGGACTAATGAGAATTATAATTATAAAAAACTTGTTTTATGTAGCACTAAATACCGCACATCAACCAATTTCTAAGCACTGTAAATAACAGATGTTTCATTAATAAAATTCTGGTACTCATTGATGAGGAAGTGGAGGATGATGTGAAAGCAGGACACGCTGTGGATAATGTGGAAGTTGTCAGATCACTCCATTTCGGTAAAATACCATGTTTCCAGTCACAGGACTACATGAGCAACCTGATGCATTCTGGGTATTGTGGTATTGCTTAAATTCAATTGGACTAATTGGACACACATACATGCAAATAGTCCTTTATTCTCAGTACCTTAGATCCCAGGAACCATGGCCTAAAGTTTGAGCATTTGAGGACTCTGATGTAATAGGTAATATTTTAACATATACATGTGAACTCCAGAGTGCAAGCTTTTCTTCAGGGTCTGAGAATCCATTTATATTTATGAGACAAATATGACTTTTTGGGTGGTAGCCTTCTATAATGCGAACCTCTGTTATCATTGAACCTGGGCCAAGGGCGACACTGCTTTCGAGGTGCGAGGCTCTATTGATTGATATGGGACCAGAGACTGCCTCCAGAGTGCGAAACTCCATTAGTGAACATGGGAACAAGACATATGGGCAGCAATTAACCTACTGCCTCCAATGTGCCCAACTCCAATACAATCTGTGCGGCCACAGAGGGAGGCCAAAATCTCACCACACCACATCAAAACATATTTAAGTCTCCTAATATTCCTTACCACTCCATTTCCTCTCCACGCCTCAATATGTCAGAAAAATTTCCACATTTAACTATATCACTTCGTACCTCACCTCACACCACACCTCAAAGACACCACGTAATATATTACTGTATCAGTTCATAACTCCCTACACTACACTATTACAAAACCTATCACCCCATCCCATTCAAAACTACTGCCCACCATTTAATATTCTACAGTGATGCACCACACTACTCAATACATCACCACACATGACATCAAGTAGGACTACACCACCACATAACAATGCAGAACCATATCATAGCTCATGTCACAATATCACTGTACCACTCTTCAGGAAATCCTAGAACACCCCATGCAAGATGACAGAATAGCGAGTCTCCCCACAGACTAGTGCATTTGACTATACTACACCCACAGCAAATACAGTCCACAGTGCCCAGTATACCAAACAAAACAACTTCATAATACACCACTACAAAGCCACTATGCAGCGCCACAAAACATCATCCTATACCACACCACAGCAGTGGCGGCTGGTGATCTCTGAAAATGGTGAGGCGTAGTACTTGCCAAGGGTTCAACTCATTTGAATTTGCTTTGAGTACCCCATATATGTTATGAATTACCTCCCGGGTGTCAACGCAAGAATGTTGTCATATGTATCTAGTTATGCCAATAATTACATGCCAGTACCAAAATTTTGCCTTTGACACGACCTTTATATCTTGGTTGGTCCATTTGTCAAAAATTACCTCCAATAAGTCAGAGCCCACATTTTTCCATAGTTTGCTTCCCCCGCCAGACCTCCAACCCCCGATATGTCATGGTTGCCAGTTGTTACCTCCAGAATGCCAGCGCAAGCAGTTTTGCCATAGGTGCCCCCCTTATTCCAAGTTCCAGTATTACAGGGCCTGCATTTTCGAAGGGTGTCCTCCCTTATGCCAAGAATTACCTCCAGTATGTTATTGACAGCAAGTTACCTTGGGTGCCCCGATGAGCCAAGCATTATCTCAAGTATGCCATGGCCAGCAGCAGACTCTCAAGCATGAAACATACTCTTATTCACACTCACTCATACCTCCCTGTCTCATTCACTCTCTCTCCCCCTCACTCACTCGAACTCGTACTCACTTTCTCATTGTGATTCATACTCACTCCCACTCACACCAATCCACTGATTTACTAACTCACTGATTCTCACTCACAAACCCACTTACACACATTCACACTTTCACAATCACTGACCCGTAACAACTTCTGGGGGCTCTTATTTGAACCCTTGGTGTACAGGTGCTTTGCGTTAATAATTAGGTTTTCAGTGGGCTCCTCTGGCCCTGATGCAACTGCACTTGCTGAACTCTTCAAAGCTGCCCCCAACTCACTCTAACTGCTCTCACAATCTTCCACTGACCAACTCATTCTAACTCACTCACACTCATCTAATTATTACCTCACATTCTCTTATTCATACTCTCGCACTCCCTCTCATTGATCCACCCAAACACTCACACATGCATTTAGAAACAACACTAGGGGCGTATTATGCATTGTGATTGTGTGCGCCAGGCACAATCACAATGCGCCCTATTATGATGTATGCGGTGCCCCAGGGCAGCCGCGAACTTGCGCTGCCCCCAGGGTCGCGCATACATGTGAAAACACGGAGCAGCTGCTCCATGTTTTCACAGTGCAGGCGGCACCCGCCTGCACTTTTACAGGGTAATAGAGATCCCCTTGCAGGCGGGTGCAGTTAGGGTGCAGTCACTGACTGCACCCGCCTGCAAGGGGATGTCTGGGGGGGTCCATGGGACCCCCTTTGCCCCCTGCAGAAGGCTGCTCTCAGGAGGCGCACTGACAGTACGCCACCTTTTAAATGGCGCACTGTCAGTGCGTCCCCTGAGGGCTCCTTTTACTCTGCGCCCGCTTCTGTAATATGGCGCGGGCGCAGAGTCAAAGGAATTCCCTCATTTGCATAGGGGACGCCCCTATGCAAATGAGGGAACACCCTCTGAAGGTAGCGCTGGCGCTTTAAGTGCGCCAGCGCTATCCGTATTATGGAAGGGGACACACAAGCGTCTGCGCCCCCTTCTATAATACCAAAGTGCCCCGGGGGGCGTGCAAAGCGGGCGCAAACGCCCGTTGCGCCCCCGGGGCACTTATTGTAATACGTCCCCTGATGATTTTGTTTACTTACCTTTCTCCCTTTGCTGACTACTTGCAGGCTCAGTGGCATCTGCAGGGCAGGAATCCGGTGCTGGACACTGGATCCAGCAAGGCCTGGTTTTCAGGGAGGAATCAGACAGAGCAACAAGGCCAGGATGCCAAAGGGGAAGACCCACCTCAAGTCCTCTCCCAGCGTCTTGATAGGACATGATCACAGCCCTATCAGAAGCTGGCACAGTGCTTGGGATCCTGCCATGTTGCTCTGCGTGGTTCGTGATTGGCCTCAGGGATGTACTGACGTGCGCGCTGACAGGCACGTTTTAGCATCCTGCTGCCTGAAGCATGAGCAGGATGTCTCCTAAATAAAATGGATTGTGCCTGTGTGAGTGGATCATAATTGAATATTGCCATTCAAATGGTCATTCCATACATTCAACTACAGAGTGCTGTGTTTTTAAACAACACTCTGTAGATGCCCTCTCCTCCTCCTGTACATGGAGGTTTTATAGACTCACCAATGGAGCACATGTGACAGAAACTGAAAGAGAGCATTGCAGGTGTACAACGTTCTCATGAGAAAGGTGCCACTGGCCTTCAGGATAGATACAATAAATAGATGCTGAATTAACTACTTATGAATCCTCACTTAGAGGTGCCAGCCATAAGATTGAGGCTAAATATGTCAGAATGGCACAGTCTATCCAACAATAATTAACATGGGCAAACAGAAATGGCTTCAGCTAACACAGTAATGTTATGGCAAATGCATGCAATGTCTCATAACTAAATTTCTATCTGATAATAGCTGCTAACAAATTCTGCATTGCAACACGTGAAAACGTACCTCACTCTGTGTTCAGTCGACCCTCATTGAATCCCGGTACCACCTGCTAAATTTAATGAAATTTGTTGGGGCAGATGGTGGAAATATAGACTGTCCTGGCAAATCTGGGCTACCTGGTCACCCTACTTACAAGCAACTGCTCTGCGTACTCCCCAGAGATTTCCATGGTCTCACCCACAACCAGACGTCATCTGCCTCAGAGGAAAGAGAACACAAGGGAGCGAGAGAGACGACACAGGACCAAGGCAGGCACTTAAATAGTCAGCATAAACCCATCAACAAGCACTTTAAATAATAACAATAGCCCTTATAAAGACTATATAACAATCCGAATAAAGCAAGTAGAGGTCTACAAGGGAGAGGGACCCTCAACCAACCAGGGGAACAAGGAACATTATGGCAGAAAGTTAAAAACCAACCAGGCCTTAATTTGTGGTGGTGGTGGTTGTAGGTAGGGAGGGGGGGGGGGGTCACAGCACTCATTTTACGATATCAGAACTAATATTTCTTCATTCTCTGACTTAGACCCAGATCTAGAGAGACAAAGGCAGAAAAAGGAGAAGGAAGAGAAAGATAGGAAAGCAGTGGCAAAGGGAGAAAGCAAGCATGAAAATGAACCTGCAAGAGTGAAGTAAAGAGTCAGGTGGTATAGGCAGTAGAAGAAAGAGGCATGAGATGGAATGTATTCTAGGCAGTGGTGGGGACCTGCTAAAATCAATGTACAAATTAAAGCACTGCCAGCAACAGGGTACATGGGGACATGGTAGACCAACCACAAGCACAGAACATTAGAAACGATCTACAGCCACGGTCCAAATTAGACAGCACAGAACAGTTTTCACAATAGATCCCCAGAAACATCATTGCCTGCATTAGGGCTCCGATTATAAGTGGAGCGGTATCCTGGGTGGGATACTGCTCCACCTGATTACAACTGGCCTGCGGCTCCTGCCAGGCCCCCTCCTACGGCACACGGGAGCACAGAACCCACCCCCTGCCAGCTCAAGCCTCTCCTATCCCCATTACACCCACCACCCACCTGCTCAGCACAGCCCCTGCCACCTCCTGCTCAGCACAGCCCCTGCTCCAGTTTATCATCTGCTCAGCGAAAGTGGTAAATGGGAAGGTCAACCTGGACGGAAAGGGAATCTCCCATGTCGAATGTGACCCACAGCAGAAATGGCCTGCATGGTTGTTCTTGATTCCATTGGGATTAACTTGTAAATTCACTGTTCTGGTGGGGTTCTGCCTTGCATCCTTCCAGTACTATGCAAATTGAAATCTGGTGCTGGTGAATAATACACACCGCAGCTCTACTACCCTAGCGTACACACTCATTTACACACAGCACAACTACTCTAGCACTCACCGTTGCTGAGAAATAACACAACTTCTCTAGCACATACTAATTACAAAAGAACTTTAGCACACATTCATTAAGAAACAGCTCGACCATTTTAGCACACACAATAATAAACAGCGAGAACTCTAGCGCACACATACACACACAGTAAGAAACAGCACGACTTCTCTCGCACACACTTACCAAGAGACTAGGAGAGGGTGGTAGTCATGCCGGTACTTTGAGATCTGCAAAGATTCCGGCAAACGACTTATAAATGAAAGTGCCTCTTTAGTCATTGCTAGATTTAGGCACGCTAAAGTCATCATACATAACATAACATGTGTATTTGTAAAGCGCACGTTCACCACTACGGGTATCTTGGCGCTGAATAACAGATGTTTGTTGTTACCCAACTCAATGGTACTCATGCACTCTATCACTCTATGCACTCTATCACTGATCTTTGCAGCCATGAATCCATTCATCTACCCGCTTACTCATTCTTACATTCACCCATTAAGTCAACCACCTTAAAACACACACAAACTCAACAACGTATGCAAGATAAATAAAAAGCTGAAAAAGAAAATATGCTGCTGCCTAAACTTGGCGGGCACATGTTTGCAATAACAAATAAAATGAAGCCTAGCAGTTGGTATCTGTCTTGCAATGATATTGTACATAGTGTATTATTTTTTTCAAGTTCCAGCATGGTCGCCATGTTTAGATCCAACGCCCTGGAAGGGAAAATCAATGATGCACCATAGTCACAACTATTTTATATTGGTCCCCTGTGTTAGAGGCAGTGGCCATGAGGGATGCAGAGCACTGCAGATGAAATGAGCGACAAGCAAGCAGCCAATTAGCACTGTCTGTTAAACTATAGTGGGTTCTAAAAAATGAAAATAAAAAGAGAAGAAGGAAGCAAGAGAAAGGGGACAGATAAAAGGCGATAATGGGAAACTTCAGGACTGTCACATGAGCCCTGGCACTCAAGCACATGTATGCTCAGTCAGATGCGCACATGTGAACAGACAAATGCTGTCACTCACAGGGCAAGAGAACCAATGGCTGAAGTGGGCTGACACATTACCCCATGCTGCATGTTCTCATCGACAGAAAATGAGTGTATATGACACTCATACAGACTAGTGGTAAAAGAGGACTGATCCAAAGCATTTTGTGTGTCTGTGTGTGTGTATAATATTAAATAATACTAAATCAGTCTGTATCATGACTTTTCATACCAAGCAGAGCAGACCTGTGGCATCTGAAACCAATCACAAATATTGCCTTTTCATTGGCTTGCCACCATAACCATCTCAGACCTACTTTCTTGAGCATAAGCTCTCCTACAATGCAACCATTAAGTTTACTGTAATACATTTACAAATGTGTTCAACATTTCAGTTGTCAAAACAGTATGATATAAGGGCCTAACAAGGATCATCACAACTAAAAGCATCTACTCCCAGGGTTTGGCACAGCGTTGGCCAACACCAAAATGCTTGCCTACCTCGGTAATCTTTGAGATTTTATGTAGTAAAATATGTCTACAACATGTAACACAGTATGATAACAATCCACGTGTAAAGGCCTATTGGCTTTGATAAATGTTTTTCTCAATAAATAGGCGAGACCTTCTGCCTTTGCCACAACTTTTCATAATAAACAAATCAGACCTATGGCATTGGACATACCTTTACCTAGTGAACCAGTCTGGCCCATAGCCTTCATTGTTGTCTTGTCACCATGGCCAACTCAAATCTACTGTATTGAGCATAAGCTTTCCCACAAGGCAACCATTTGCTGTATAGTCATAAAATTACAAATGTACATAAAACTAAAGCTGGCAAAGCAAAATACTATCTCTCCTAACAGGGCCTAATAAGTACTATAACAGTGCAAGTCTTTTATCTACACAGTTTGTCAGAGGGGTAACCAACATCTAAATCCGTGCCTCCTATGGTAAGCTGTGAGAGTTCATGCAACAATATAGCTCTCTGCAGGCTGCCATACAGAGTAGTAACAATCCACCCTTAAATGCCTATTGACTTTAACTGATGCTTTTTACAGTAACTACGTAAGACCAACTGCTTTTATCATAACATTTCATAATAAAGAGATCAGGCCCACAGACTTCATCACTGGCTTGCCTCCATAACCAACTCAGTCCTGCTGTATAGAGCATAGCTTTCCCACCAGGCGAAAAAGTGAAATACAAGCTCTCTTTTTTCAGTGGAACCACACACCGTCTGTCCAATCAAATGCTTTACCCAAGGTGACTAACACGTGGGCAGAGCCTTAGCCCCTCTGTCAGTAGCACTTCTGAAAGCCCTTTTTCTGTTGATCATATAAGGTCTGGGGCAGGAGCGCCTTCAAGCCAGACCTACAAACGACAGACAACATCACAGAGATGACACAGGTCAGATGGAGGGAATAAGGATCCAGACCCCACTCTGAGGCACTTCTCACAGTCAACTGGTAACTTATGCCACTCACCCCCAAGCGCCTGCCCTCCCCCACGCCTATCTCCATCACAGTCACGAAGGACCACAACTGTGGGGAAAGTCTTAGCTTCCAAACCATAGTGCACTCGTCGCTGGTTATAAGGATGATTGTCGTGTGCCCCCTCTCAACGCCCTCTCGCTAGGCTGTCAACCGCTGACCTACTCACTGCAGCAGAAAGCGCCAGGAGATCTAATTGGTGAGCGTATGCTATGCTAAAAGCACATAACATTGCGCAGCGGTACCAAGCGTGCAGTGTGAATACTGCCAGTAAAGACCTTTGAGGTTGGCCAGAGTAAAACAATTTCAAGACGTGACTGTTGCTGGATATGTGGTTTGCGAGTAAGCAGCGCTTAATTTGTAAACAATAAGCACCGGGGGCCCTCGTAGTTTGCATCACATTGCCACTGTACTTGCACAACTACTAACCATCACACTGCTATTGTAAGTGTGACAATTCAGACTATTCGAGGCTGCCAAAGCTTTAAGAATGACTTGGTTGGCTGGTATTAGTTCACAAACAGCGCCACCATGTGGCAGCTATTATAAGTGCAGGTTCCGGCAATTAAGTGCCGGTCCTGGCAATTAAGTGCCGGTGCCAAGCACCAGAAACCACCGGCTCAAATTATGCACTGCGAGGAAGGTCGGCAGTTTGACCCCCGACCTTCAAGGGTGGTGATTCGCCCTCAGTAAGTGAAATTCAGAGTGCTGATACACTTCAAGAGGGCGCCCCAGCCCACCAAGGGATAGGAATGTGTCTTGTGTACTTGTGTGTGGCAAGTACATCAACACCCGGAGCAATATTCTTAGTATAATCATCTGTCAATAGCAGTCTCCATACATTTCTCTGCCAGATGTCTGCAGCAAGTGCATTAACACCGTGAGATATCTTCATAGGGTTGGGCCTTGTGACCTGCAGTAAGTAACCCAGATGGCTGCAGCAGGTGCACGAGGCCCCTGAGCTCTCGTACCTCCTCACTCCGTTCCTGTGCCAGAGATCATCGCTCGGATGACTTCTTCTGTTGGTCAGCAGGTTCCCATTGAGGTCTGTCGTGTGGCGGATTCATGTGAGCTGGAATTAGTCTTGGGTTTATGTCTACAGAAACTCGTTAGGGTTGTCCGAAAGAAGCTTTACTTCAGATGAATGAGACAGTGCTCCACCACTGTGTATTGCTGCTATCCCAGGGTATTCTGTGACTAGCATACAACAAACTGCAGCCCTGAAGTCGACCAGACCAGTGCAGCAGGCTTGCACTGAGTGTACAAACAGTTGTTAGCCTCAGTACTTTGTGCACTTGTTGTAAAGAAGCATTGTGGCAGCCGCAGTGATACCTGATGTAACTATGCAGACAGTGAGACGCCAGCAGCATTTCCAGCATGAGGAGGTGTAAATATTGTCCTCTGCATTAGTCTGTAGCACTACTAGGGAAAAAGGAGCACCATGGTAGCAGAGGTACTATCTGCAAGACCTAATCTGAAAGCAACAGTACTGAATGTACTGGATGTATGAATCAGGTGCATGCACCTACTGTGATAGCAGTCCTATCTGCAACAGGTGCATGTATCAGTGTGGCTGCAGCAGTACTACCTGCAGCTTGTGCGTGCATTCAGTGGGATTGCTGCAGCACGGTTACCTGCTGCATGTGCATTCAGTCATTGTGAAAATAGCAGTACTAACTGCAATTTGCACATGCATTCAGTGTTACTAGCAGCATGCGCATGCAGTGAGGGTGACTGCAGCACCGCTCCCCCCCTAGCTACAGTATTAGGTGCAACCGTAAGACTAGTGCATTAAAGGAATAGAGGGTACCTTCCATAACACTTAAAAAAATACAAGAAAGAGCTGCAAAAAGTATGCAGAGTCCTTCTACTACTATTAGACATTGGTAATAAAAAATTCTGGTACTGGTCACGTTCTACTTTATAGATCCTCATCATTTAACTATCCTATTTTTCGAATGGTTGGAAGAATAGATTGCCCACCTGCTAGTTAAAGGTTAAGGTTTTTCCACTCTAGGCGACAATATCACATGGGCTGACTCGGACAACGACAGCCAAGACATTAATGTGATAAAATCATTAAGTCTTCTAAGATGTGAAACAAATTGTGAGAGGATCTCTCACAAATGAAGTCATACTTTAGGCCTTATTTTTAGGCCATTGTGGCATGCTGAGTTTATACATGCTACGGAATTTGCATGGTTGAACCACTTTCGTATATATTTAGACTTTATCTTGGAGCAGTTTTGCCAAAGTAAATCTCCTGGGCCAAATAAAGAGAAGACCAGATGAAAAGTGGAAATAAGTGACACCTCAGTTCCTTGGGGAAACATTCCAAATGGTCTCATTAACAAATGACCCGAAGCTTAAAGCGTATTCCGGAAAATAAACTCAAATCTTTCACGTCATCTTTGCACCAGGTTTACTAGCTTTTCCGGAAACTGTTACACTTGACGCTAAGTATAAAATTGTCAATGGTTGACCTAAACTTAAATGTCAGAAACTGCAATGTAACAATCTCAAAACAATCTGGCAGAGATCAGAAACAGATAACGTAAGATACACTCTAGCTGTGCGCAAATATAGATACACGACCACAGTGGCAAAGAAGTGTTATGTTTTTTTTAAATGTGAATAATGCACCCAAAGAATTCTTAAACATGACAGAGATGGAAAACTTTATTTAGAGTTTGGCGAAATTGGATAATCTGTCACAAACACGGCAGACATCCCATTCACGGTATTAGAAGTGCCGTGGACTATAATGCACTTACTTGCAACATGGTGGACAGGATATCCACCACATTTGTGATGAAGTATCCTGTCCACCAAAGTCCCTAAGCAATCTTAAAGCATCAATAGACAAGCTGTCACCATTACAAAATTTAGTAGACAACTTGGCCAACTTCTTCTCAGAGACAATTTTCAAATCCGGGAAAAGATCATGAGTTAAGCTATCCAGATCTTGCTGTGTCAACCATCAGGAAAGGCAATCTCTCCGAGTTCATACAGATCTCTGTTGAAGCATGTCGAGCCCTTATAAAGCATAGCAAAGCACCAGGCTCGCCTCTAGATGTCTGAGCGGCATTAAATTTTAGGACGTTAGTTAGATCTTCACCTCTGATATCACCAGCATAATAAGCTAATCACTTATCACAGGAAAAGATCCCATTAACTTTAAAAAAGCAATCACCCATCCTCTGCTTAAAAGAACAGGGCTAAATGTAGAGGATATGGCACTTTTTAGACCCATATCCCTACAACCTTATTAGACCAAATTGTTAGAGAAAGTGGTGACAGTACGATTATGCTGAGCGTAAAAAAATTCTCAAAGAGGTTCAGGATGGCTTCCTCCCCATAATTAAAGTTGAATTTAGGGTTTGGCAGACAGGATACTCCGTCCCAAATACAGCGGAATACCCTGACCACCCATCTCATTTAGGGATGAGCGGACTGTAAGCTTTTGCAGTGGTGTAGGGACTGATACAGTAAAGCCATCACACCACAGTTTTTTTCCTGTCTACCACCACCAAAAAAAACCGCAATGATGGACAGAAAAAAACAATGTTATTAGTTTTTTGATTTTTCAGAAACAAAATCCCTGTTTGGGAAAAAGTTGGTGAACAGCTGTCAAAGAGGAGAGCGGCTGTCCACCAAACCTTTTGTACCTTGTTGGTAACTGCTGTGACAGTGGTTCCTTTCAACATACAGAGATGACTTCTGGGCTGGCAGCCATGTCTAAATTGGACAGGCGGGGTTCCATCTGGATGTTCACCGCCATCCCGATGGTTGGTACTCTGTCCATCAAACACAAAATCAGGCCCTTAATTTGGAATATGTTCCAACTTCCGTGGTGGATGATTTCACAATGATATTTGATAAGGTTGATGCAGGAGCAGTGGTATCAATGGATTTATCCGTCACTTTTGATATGGTGTACCATGTAATCCTAGTCCACTGACTAATGCCCAGCTTGTTATACCAATTTCAGATAGATTGTCTTGTGTCCTCCCTTACCAGGTGACCCAGCTACGAATCTACATCTCAGAACCTAAGGAGCTAAGATGTGGGGGGTGTCTCAAAGGTCCCTCTAGCCCCGTTCCTTTTTTACATGTAGCATAGGCTCGTAACTGCGCTACTAAGTGACTTCCGAATAACCACTTATATATAAACGGATGATTCACAAATTGTGGTGAACCGCAGAGCACATCAGCCTGAAACTAGCTGGGTAGGAACTTCTTGAAACATAATCCCTCAAAAACAGAAATAGTACCGTTAAAATGAACTCGCGGAGTGCAAGTTTATGGCCCACCCCAACCCATCTGGAATAAATCCTCGGAATTTTGTTGTAAATCTGAAATTAAACACTTATTGCTTCAATAATAAAAATCTTGCTTCTTTTATTTGCACATTTTTAAACATATTTTCTGATTTCTCACTTTTCCTTCAAGAATTACAGTGCCCAATGCGTTCATCCATGCTTAAATTGATTTTTGCTCTGTGTACCTTGACCTTCCATGTACACATATCCACAATGCTACTGTGAGGCTTCTATTCAATTTATGAAGGTTTAACAGCGTCTCTGCATTCTGGAAGTAATTTCACTGGCTACCATGAATCCTGTTTAAGGATTCCTGCATATCTTATAGGAAGTTCTGCAACACTGGCCATTCTTTTCTGGCAAAACAATCTGTAAAATGCACTCCAAGACAATCCCTCCAATCTCGAACAGCTGCCCTGTTCTCTATCCCAAAGTCAAGTCTACAAGGCTGGGAGGCTGATTTTTTTTTTTGGTACAGGTGGCATAACTATGAAATAAAATTCCACTTGACAGCCATCGAGAATCTTCTATTAGCTTTCAAAAAACAAATGAAACCATGGCTTTTCTTTAAGGAACTATCACCTTCCTATGCCCACAGCTGTCTTTAGTGCATGTCTTTTAGGATATCACCAAGAGGCTCTTTGTGAGTTTGTGCCACAATTTATAAAACACAATTAATATTAAAGATCCCTACACCAGTTCTCTCCCCAGCTAAGGAACATAGGAGTTAATTTAGAGGTGGGCATAACTGCCAAGCATCGGAAGATGCCTTATTGCCCACCTGGCAGTTCCTCTGCCTCGAGTAGAGATGTAAGAATTGTTTGGCTTCCAGTTGCCAAGCCTCAGCTGGCTCTGCCTTTGGAAACACTTTGCGGGTGGATTCATCCACCACAGGAACACCTGCATTATAGAATCGGAATGGCCACTCTATTTAGGGTGATCTGTCCCACGCTATTTTTCTCTGCTTGGGATTGTCATGACAGCTGTGGAAAAACGAGCAAAGACCTCTAAATGTGGGGTAAAAGCTCAAAGTTTCAGGAACATTTGATTTTTTTATTTTGAAACCATACACCTTCGATTGAGGGCTGTGTTTTTTTATTTAAAAAAAAATACTGACCACACCGCCATGTAATTGTGGCCAGGCCTGGCTATGTACATTCAGCAAATGTTCCTCAAGCCATCAAGAAAGGTCAAAGCTGGATAGGTGGGTCGACAGAGTGCTGGTCATAAGTTGGTCCGCTGCCCACTTGTAAAAGAGGTCATTCGTGATTTGCATATATTGTTGCCTGCGGCCTTTCGTCTGCAGGTGAAAAAGAAGGTCCAGGTAAAGTTGCTAGGAAAATGAAGGTTATAACGTGGTCGCTAAATTCAGTGGATGAGTCAGTCAATCCTTCAATCCATCTTCAGCAAGTGGAGATTTTGTCAGATATTTTTGCAGGAGATGACAATACCCAATGTAGTTTACCTCCAGTATGGGAGCAGGAAGGAATTCCCCAGTAGAGGCTCTATATGTAGACTAGACGAGGTCATTTGTCTACTCGTTTCCACGAAGTTCTTTCATTCACTGGATTCTAGAGAAGATAAAGAAATCCCAAAAATTGGATGTGAGACTAATCCCCTCATTCCAGCCAAGTGAAATTTTGCTCTAAGACCTGATTCTGTTGTCCAACAGCAACAGTCTAGAATTTCCTCTGGCCCCGAATCTCCTGGTTTACCAAGAGAGAGTCATACTTCTTTCCTACCTTCCATTGTCGAACATGAGATTCTTGCTCCCAAGAGACTACTGTATGCAAACCTGTACTTCTCAGAAACAACTGTTGCTTTTTAAGTTTCTACTTGGTGTCTGCTATAGGAGCAAGTGACTTCACTTTTGTCACTTGGCTGATGAAGTCTTGACCCTCATGGTAGATCTAGTGGACTACTAGATACCTGCGGGATCATCGCACAGCTGTTTTTTGTTTTGAGTTTTATACAGCACAAACTTAACCCGATGGTATCAGAACGCATTACATGAGCACCAGTTGCATTCCAGATGGACACATTCATTTTGTTAGACACATGTTCAGGTTCAGAAACAAGTTTATTTAGACAATTTGTCCATAAAACATTCTAAAAAAGCTCACTTAACAATTAAAACATTTTAAAAGGAACCCCTCCTTGCTGCCCGACCCCCCCAACTCACTACATTTCATCATTAAAATTCAGTTTAACAGATCGTAAAACCCGAGTAATTCCAACTGCCACATCTAAATAGCGCATTTCTGACAATAGCTCCACAGCTTTCCTTCTATGGAGAGCATCATATTTAAAAAACAGAGGTCTTAAAAACTTAATTCGATTTGCAAGATAAAAGATGCAGTCCATAAGAATATGCGTGAGGGAGCATTTAACTTCCAAGGGGCAGGGGCAGAGACCACTATTATTCTGCACCCTAATCCTGTGTGGGCGGGATGAGTAGATTGGATTGCATCCCACCTTGGCCCTTAATATTTCATTTCTCAATCCTGGGTCTGGTAACTGTGATAAATAGGAAAAAGCATTATCCTTGCCCAACGTAAAAATCGAGAAGCTAATGGATGATTTCTTCCTTAGATACAGTAGGTCAATCGATTCAGATGCCGTAGCAACAGATTCTCTAAATGCACGTTTGCCTGGAAAGGGGAGCCAAGATATAATTGTACCACTATTTAAATGGAAGTTCCTAAGTGCGATTATTCTGGTTATTACGGCCTTTGCCCACATCCTTTCACTGCTTCGGATCTCTTCCCAACACAATTTGGAGACTTTGACCACCTCATCATCCTCCAATAATGTGTTAAAGTATCTTCGAGCCCGAGTAGAGGCCGCCATGTTCCAAGAGACCAGATTGCCCTCTCTCCTTATGGCCTGAACCATGGTACCTTGGGGGAGTGATAGAAGTCTTTTAAGCACTACCCCTTCCAATCTATCCCATTCATAGGTTGGATCAAGGGGAAAAACCTCTCCTCCATTCAGGCCTAACGGAGGTATCTTCCCTTCATAAGCCTTTAATAATGGAATATGAGAGAGCCCCCCCAAACCTACCATTGAATCTTGACAAACAGCTAGCCTGCAATAGTGCCTTCTGCTTAGTGGCATCCCAATGCGCACCACAATTCAGGTTCCTCCTAAAAGTTAAGCCCAGATATTTATGTTGATCAACTTGCTCCATCTCCCGCATATCTAAATGCCAGGTAAAACTCTTTACTTTTTTTCCAAAGATCATGATCTTGGTCTTTTCCAAATTTATACGGAGCTGGTTCTGCTTACTATAAGTTGCCAGGACATTTAGTTTCCTCTGCAGGCCAATTGGGGTATAATCCAGTAATACCAAGTCGTTTGCATAAAGCAGACATACGATATGCTGGTTCCCAATTTTTGGCGAAAAGGACTTAGATTGGGAAATAAAGGTTGGAAGGTCGGCCAAAAACAGACTTAAAAGCAAGGGTGCTAAAACCCACCCCTGACACAGGCCGTTGTCAATAAAGATTCTTTGTGATAATCGACCCGACTTATTCTAACTCCACCTGGGCCCAATTACCAGAATGCAAGGATTGAAGTGCCCCAAGAAGGTATAGTGGGAGGTTCCAAGCGGCAAGCTTTCCCCACAGAATATCCCTGTCTACAGAATCAAAGGCTGTCCAGAAGTCTACAAAGCAACAGCACAGCCTTTGATTTTCCTCCACAGCCTTTCGAATGATGGCCCATAGAGCAAAACAGTAGTCTATGGTGGAATGACCCTCACGAAAGCCCCCTTGTTCTAATGGGATTCTCTTAGTTTCAATGGCCCAATCCTCGGGTTTAGCTAGGATAATCTTGGAAAAGATCTTTAGTGAAATATCCAGGAGGCTAATAAGCCTATAGTGAGTAGGGGTCTGTACCACTCCCTTTTTTTAAAATAGGTTTCACTATAGACCCTTTCCAGGAAAAAGGGTAAAGGCCAGACATAGCAATCCAACTAAACAAGGAGGAGTAGACCGTGGCCCACCAGACACTATTTGTTTTAATTATTACTGCTGGGATGTTATCGGAGCCAGCGGCTCGGGAGCGTTTTACTCTCTCGATACTAAAAACCATGTAACTGGAAGAGTTTGCCCAAACATTTTCTGAGGTCCATCTAAACCAGAAGGTCCCCTATGTAAGTCTGTCAAATAAGTAGCCCACTGAGCTTCCGAAATCATACAAACAAGTGTGCCCCTATTTTGACCATTAAACTCATTGACCTTTGCCCAAAATTTTTGCTGATCCTTTAATAATATGATTTCCTGCATCTCATCCGACTTACTATGGTAAAAGGCTGCTTTCTTCGTCTGCACGAGGGATTTATATTGGCGTTTAAGTTTAACCAACTCTTAGGTGGCTGAGGGGATGTGATGATGCCTAACACTCTTAGATCTCTGTCTCACCAATCGCTTCAGCTTTTGGCAGTCCGAGTCGAACCAGCCCCCAAATCCCTTAGGACGGGATTTTACTCACATGCCCTTTTCACATATATTTATTGAAATGCAACCCAAAACTCGTTGCACAATATTATTGTACCACACAACAACATCATCAACATAGATAGGGGGAATATCAATCATCTCCTCTAGTTGAAGGGTGGCTAGCTGTTGGAGATGCATGGAATCTAAGCGTGTTGTGAGCCTACGGGGATAGGACATCTCTAAAGGCAGAACCCTCTCAGGGGACACTGGCTCACACAGGTCAAGAACTGCCGTAGTTGCCCAGTGGTCACTACCCTCATATTTTGCCACCTCAAAACTCTTAAAAAAGGTCAAAATGGGACGTGAATATATAATCAATAGGACCCAAAGACCGGCCCTGCCGAAAAGTTACTGCTGCTAGTGAATCATTTTTAAATCGTCCGTTTAGATGGATCAAACCATGGCTCGCCAGCCTTTGACTCAACACTTTAGCCTCCTTTTTGATGATACCGGGGGGAAATTGTGCTGAGGGAATATTATAAGAATCCAATGCTTCCTCCAGCTGCTGGTCTAGCTGTACAGGGAAGAGACGAGCATTAACATCCCCGGCCATTATCACTGCTTCCGGATATTTTGCCACCAAGTGCTGGTAAGGAGATTCAAATAATTCCAACCAGCATTTCATTTGCCAATGGTCTTCTTTATGGATATAGACATTTATGAGTAAATAGTATCTAAGAACATTTTTACCCACGCCCATTTCAACCACTGATAACTGCAAAACACTTGAAACATGTATGACCTCTAATGGTCTCTTAATCACCTTGGTCGATGTTAGCGTTAGTACACCAGCAGATGCTCTCCCCTTACCCCGGAACTGGCCTTTACTATTCAAAGCCATAAAGCCTTCTACTGACTGGCCAGGCACGGGGAGATTAAGTGATTTGCCCAGAATCACAGGATGTTGAGCGTCCTTGCTGATGCTCGAACCTGGTTCCCCAGCTTTGAGGTCAACCACTCTATCCCGTAGGCCACATCCTTGAAAAACGAAACAGTTAAGAAGAATTTCATTGCTCTTCTCCATTATTATAGTCCCTGTTCCTCAGTTTAGACCTTGCCTCCATAAAGCAAAAACCATTTAAGCCCATGGCATGTTGTGGCATTGGTTTCATTTTTAAATCAGCCTCGTTAGTTGCTATCAGATCAGGTAGATGGATTGTAAAGATTCACAATATTTCTTCAAACAACATATATTTATTTTAAAAATGGTATTGAGAATGGTCCACTCCTGTATTCAAAAGATTTTTACTAAATTTCTTGTGAACCAGTAATGATTGTTCTGGTCCTCTAACAAAACCCTCTTACATATCAAAAACTGGCTAGGACAGTAAATGGTTCATGTAAAATAATACATGTTCTGCATCGGTGATGGGGGTAAACTCTTGCACTGGGCTGTCACTCAAGTTAAAGTGAGTATGTGTTTTTGAAAGAGCCTTTCAGACTTCTGCAGAGGAGCAAAGCAAAACCCAAGCAATTGATGTGGTGAGAAAAAAAGGGCTGGGAGCACCGAAAACTATCGTTTTCATGCATCACCCTAGCAGCGAATGCACCAATCCGTACATCAAACCGATATGACACTCATTGCAAGGTGTCCACCTCTCTTTAACAAACATCACATGCATAGCAACCCCTAGTCACTTAACACATATTTATAGAAAAAGCACTACTCCTCTACACAAATAAATACCACACTCACAGCACATGAACTGCCTCTCTTCATCAAACAAATATCATCATCGGGGGAAGTATACTAGCCCTCCTCCCTAAGCAAATGCCACATAATAGTTTGTACACTGCCTCTCTTCACTTATCATATATTACTCGTATCAATTACACTACCCAAATCACCTAAAACATATCACACCTATAGCAAGTGCACTGCCTCTCGTCATCACATTTCTGACAGCAAGTGCACCACCCCACTTCGGTAAAAACAATATCACACTTCTTCACATTTGCAAATTGTATTTTATTGTAAGACAAATATTGTCATACAATATATATGAAACATTTTGATAAATCCATTCGTCGAAAGACAGAGGGCAGCATTTAGCCCTTGGCTCGTGTCCTGCCAGTCCTATGGATTTGTGTTGGATCTCACCTCCCACATCCTCCCTCTCAGGTAGAGGACCACCTGCCCTCTCTCAATGGGATCTCTGTGATGAAAGGGCATCCACCACTGAGCCAGATGCATCTCCATCACAGCTGACTGCCAGGCAGGCCGCCCTGGTGATGTCGCACGCTCGGCATTCTCTTTTGCTTGTCAGAAATAATCCCCCAAAGTGAAGGTTTGTTAGTATGTGAGAAGCAAAGGAAAAAGATGCAGAGTTCTTTCCCAGCACATCAGGGACATTTCTCTTTTTTCTGGCATGAGACTTCCATGCCTCACATTGTGGTTCCAGATAGGAAAAATAATGACCATAGCCCTGCCCTAAATAGGGCATCCATGAAATGTGACCCAGCAGTCCTATAAGAGACAGGCTGCAGGTCAAGGGTTTCCAACGGTGGAGCCTCAGTTGGCTCTGCCATTTTCTCAACATTTAAATGAGGCGAGCGAACTATGGGTTGAGCACTGCCTAGTTATGGTGGAGCAACCTCTACACCAAATTCTAATAGACCACCAAAATCACGTATAGGACTCAATAGTAAGTGATGGCCGATTTGTCTAGAATAAGTACTATACAACCCAATAGTCTGTTAGCTCTCTGTACAGAAGGCAGAGAGCCAGACAGCCAGTTGAAATGCTTTGTTTGTGAGCAATTGCTAGCACTATAGGCAGGGCCACTAAGATTATGCGGCAGGGGAGGGACAAATTATGCAGCGGGTTGACTAAATTACGGGGAAGAAAAGGGCCAAATTATGTGGCGTAACGCAGCACATTTTGTGATAGTATTACTTAATTATTTTCTCATTTTTACACTTGGTAACGCTGTATGGGCATAGGTGGCACCTCATTAGTGCCAGTTTAACACCCAAATATAGCAATAAACAACAGAAATGTGACCATTCAACCTTTGCGAAGGTCCTGATGCTACGCAGCACATATTTCTGCATTTCTCGTAACCTTTTAACCGTTTGAGCTAGAAACAAAATTGAGATCTGCAGATTATGCACCAGTTGACAGATTATGTAGCAAATGCGGCAAATCTTTAATTATGTGAAAAACAATTGCATAATTCCAGTGGCTTTGACTATAGGCCTGCTCAGACAGCATTCTGTGTTCACTCTCTGTCTCTCTGGTGTGACCGTTCCCAGTGTGCCAGCTCATCCACTCTTTGCTAACAGGAAAGCAAGGTAGAGAAGAAGGAAGAAAATCAATAGAGCTGCTTGTTTATTTTTCTCTACCCTGTGGTGGATCAGGTGTACTTTTCCATTCACCTCCTGCTCCCAGCTGCGGCTCTTCCCTGTTTTATAGCAGGGTGCTGCGGGTTGATCATAGCCTCATGACCCTTGGCCGGGGGCCAAAAATCTATGAATGACCCATCCCCATCTTTATGGGCCTTCAGCTGTGGCAGGGACCCATAATTGCTCAAGCGAGTAATTAACGGCCATAACTGCCCCAATTACATGCTTCTTTTCCAGTCATTAATTCAGTGACATGCATTTCAGGCTTTCAGTACTTTTGCCTTCACAAGTTTAACAACCTTAAAGCAATGGGCACCCGCTCCCCTGTTAACCATTCCAAGGCAAAGCCAATGGCAAGAAGCCTTTGCCCGGTCAGTTCCATAAAACAGTCAGTCCAAGAGTACATATTGAACGGTTCATCATGCATTCTACAGTGTTTGCTCCATGCACAATTCTGTGCTCCTGTTATTACTAGTAATTTTACTTGACCCAGATATAAAAGCATAAATTACGCCTTCATTTTGAGCAGTGTGCTTGAAATAAGTAGGACCTAATTAGAGCGCCTCCCAACTTACTACCATCGAAATTATCAACACTACGCCTTTAAAGCATGCATAATTTCAATCCTTCCGAGTGCTGCCACAGCATTGTTAATACAGTTCTTTAAAATAGAACAAGCAGACACTTTTCCCGAAGCACCTGTAAATATACTGTTGCAGTATATTATTTTTCATAAATAGTTGTGATGTCTTTCGTTCATTGCTCTCACAGGTTTCCGGGAAAAGGAATGTAGTGCGCAGGACCTCTAGAATTATCCAATAAATCCAACCTAAATATAGGTTTCGGCTCTGAGCACTGGTATCGGCGCGATCTTATTCAGGTCTTCAATATTGCCTCTCGGCAAAAGTTAACTCCAGGAAATGAGTGTTACTCTTTTGGGAACAGCACATGGTAATGCTCACTGGGTGCATCTTTTGAAGGAGTGATTGAGGGCATTCCACAAGCTTGTATCTTTTCTTCACCAACTAACCTGCTGTGGTGTTTCATCTGCGTGACCGATTGTTGATGGATCAATTTAGAAGACTATGAGCACAGGATTTTAGGTGGGGGTTGAGGGTGTGATCAATGTTTCAACAGGTATCATGGGCCTTTTTACCAGAAGGCTTTGCCAACAGTGCAGAGAACCTTGTTGTTGATCTTGGCTTGAACTAGAAGCCAGTGGAGAGCTTTCAGAGCAGGCTTGATGGGTTCCTGTTTACATAGGTTACATCACAATCTGGCTGGTCTTATCATGAATTAATTGTTTTGGTGTTCTGACCAGTAGAACTTTATTCTTCCAGGTTATTCATGAGACCGGTCTACGTATCACAAACAAATGGCTCAGTTATGATGTCTCTTACTTTCAGAAAAGCTTCTAAAGGTCATCTTCAGATGTTAACATGGAGACTTGCTCAAGAGTGATTTAAATGGTTCTCTCTCCTCTTTTCTTGTCTCTGTGGAAATGTTAATGGTTATGTCATTAATTAATGAATATTAGAATAACTCTTGGAGACTCTGGGAAGAATAATCGTCATCTCCATGAGGCAGTGCTGACTTTGTCTTTTCTAACGTAGTAGAAAGTGTCTGTTCTATAGTGAGATCTTTAAGGATATGAGCTAAAAACAAGTTAACTAGAGAAGGCACTACTATGAGTCCTAGTTTTAATGCCTCTATGAGACTGGGAAATTAGCTGTTACTGGGGTGCCAGGGTGCCAAATCATGGGTGTAACTCTTCATCATACATATATTGTATTTGTAGCAGACCATATCAAAAGATAAATGTTCATTTTCACACAAATCTCGTAACTGTACAAGGAAACTGATCTATTGACTTTATCATTTTTTGTTTTAGACTGTTTTTAGCTAAGTGAGTGTGGCTTGGGCGGGTAGCTGCAGTGAATGGTTATTGCTGGGTGAAACTATGTCTGAAAAACACCCAGACAGTGGAGGGTAGATCTGTACCAGAGCACGGAGGTGGGGGCGTATGGAGGGATTGGTCAGGGCTGGGTGGGCCTGTTCGTATCTAAGCAATAGGGTTTCCCGCCATTACTTAGACTCTGTCATGTTGGTTTGTCATTACTTCCCTACAGTCACTTTGACTGATACCAGTACTTTGTCTGACATTACTTAGATTAGCCATTAATTAATTTTAGGTTTTAGAGTCCAGTAAGCTTACAGTTACTTTAAAGCACTAGTTCTTAACTTGTGGTCCGGAGGCCCCTGGGGGTCCTCAAAGCCTACTAAAGAGGTCTGCGACTGCTTATAAAATTAAATATTACTAACAGATTAATAAAGTGTATATAAATAAAGAAGCAAAACGTACAATTTAAAATTTTAAAATATACTGTGGAGGAATTTGAAATTAGAGGCTAAAAATTAGGTAATGGAGCAGGGCAAGGGCATCCAACAGAATATTGTATGGACGATGAGTGACCACAATTGAATTTAAAAAAGCTCTAACTTTCCTATTAAATTTAAATTTTGATTTTGTTTTTGTATTCCAGTAATGATTCAGTGATGGTACCAGGGTTCAAGTAATGATTAAGTGGGGGCTCACAGAAGTCAAAAGGTTAGGAACCACTGCTTTCAAGCACAAGATGAATAGAAAACATTGCCCAGTCAAGGGACAGGAGATGTGGGGGGAAATGCAACCAGGGTGAGATGTACGAAGCCTTTTTTGCATTTGCAAAAGCCCCGATTTGCAGATTGGGGCTGTTTGCAACCGCAAAAAGGCCTTTAGGTATATACGAAACTCGAATTGTGATTCAGTAACACATTACTGAATCACAATTTGGGTTTGTGGATAAATACCGAATCGGTATTTGGAAGGGGAGTGTAAAGGTCCCTGGGGCCACAGCCTACTCCTAAAAAATGACTATCAAATGTTTTATTTATTTTTTACACATCCTGTTTTCTTTTTAGGAAAATGGCAATATAAAAAATGTTTTATTTAAAAGCAGTCACAAACTGTTCTAACATTCCAAAGCTGCCTCTTTAATTTAGAACATCCTCAATTGAAAAAAATGTTGTAACAGCATTAAAACCCTTCTGCTTAGTGCTACACCAGTCAGTAAAGCTCCTCTTCTTCGTAACAGGTCCTCGCCTGTTGCTTGAGCCTAGAACGCTGAAAGATGTCTTTAATGCTGGGTTGGATTGTATTTGTGTGTCACAATAACCACCCTCCTTGTTTTTCAGGGTGTTCCTGGTTCGAGAAAGTCAGCGTAACACAAAGGGCTTCGTCCTGTCCTTGTGTCACTTACAGAAGGTCAAACACTACCTGATCATGCCGGTAGGTGCAGTGTCCGCATTCTGACTCCCTTAGTTGGACTCTTTCATGGCAAGAGACCAGTAATGGTGACCATAGGGTTTAGTTGTCCTGTGCAGTCCTAGTTTGAAATTAGATTGTCAGGCTGTGGTCTACAGCATTTCTTGTTGTTTGTTCTGTTTTTTGAAGGCTGTATGACAAAATGGACGCAATGTGCTGCCCTTTGAGGACCATCCAGCTCCTTACTATTGCTTGGTGCTACTGGCCGTGTGGTTCTGCGGTGGTGTGTGATGCGTACTGGTATGAGAAATAAGCACACAATCTCTGTGCTTTTGTCATGGATCTGGCCATGCCCACCAACCCTGCATAACTGCAGCTGGAAATTGCGGGGTTCCCAGCAGCGCCAAACCTGAAAGCCCAGAATTCTCTGTGTACTACTTTCTGACGCGTGCCCAAAGGGAAACCCGACATTGTCACTCAACAGTGAGCGGTTGCAGGAACTTTCCCCAGCTTGTGCAGACGGTGCAGGTCCCACCTAGAGGAGACTCGCCAACCAAACTACCAGGTAGAGAGCTGCCGCTAGCAGGGAGCCGCTGAGAATTGCACAGCTTGAAACTGGCATTGCTATGGCAACAGTTCGGGCTCAGGTTGAAGCAGCAATCAAATGAATCATCCAAGGACCGCCAGCCTGCACCAGTAAATGGGTCTATGCACATTTGCTTGAGCCTGATGGTATAGAAGAAAGGTCTTATAGAAGGCCGAACACAAAAACCTTTCCTTGCTTAATAGGCCCATGAAGTGCCTTGTGATTAATGTAAATTTTTTAGAGTTTGCTCCGCATCCTTAGAGTAAGGCTGATGCTGTGCTGTTTGTAAGCTGATTTGGTTTATTAAATGTGCTGTAGAAACAATAAATCTGCAGCGGAGAACGTTTCCTAGGTACCCTCTTGATTTCATATTGCAAGCATCACTTTGTTCCACAAATAACGGATATTTAAAGACCAAGGGCTTGATTTAGATTTTGGCGGACGGGTTACTCTGTCACAACGATGACTGATATCCCGTCCGCCAAAATATAAATCCTGTAGTACATACTGGGATTTATATTTTGGCGGACCGGATATCCGTCACCGCTGTGATGGAGTAACCCATCCGCAAAAATCTAAATCAGGCCCATGTCTCAAAGATCATGATACAGAAAATAGTGTGATCCCTATAACACCTGCTATTAAGTTAATCGTTGCAAACGTATTTGAAAGTTGGTGCCGGATGTACGCATGGATTTGCAGTCGCAAACCCTCAGATTTGGTAAAATACAGGATTTGCAACCACTAAAACCTTTTTGCATATGTACTGAACCCATTTTGCCATTCGGAAAAGTTTTTCGCAGTCGCAAAGTGAGTTTTAAAAATCATTACCGAATCACACTGTCAAAGTGGCACGATAGCGGTGTTCCTTCTAAATTGTGATTCTGTGATTCAATGGTTTGCTGCTGTAATTTCAGTTGGAAACCATTGATTCAGCTACCAACTCCCAAGAAGGGGGCGGGTAGGAGGGGGGCTAACTGATTGGCAAATAGAGAGCGGTCCCCTTCGAGCACCTTCCTCTTTGGAAATCAGGGTGGCAGCATCAAGGAGTGTAGTTAGTGGTCCAGGGGGCCAGTGCCTGCTCTTGCTGATGTTTTTAAAAACAGAAAACCTTTTATTTTTTTAAAAGCAGCCTCGGACGAAAATACCTTGAAGTTACATTTATATGGGTAAACATAGGTTTATTTACTCCACATACATGCACCTTGACGATGTATATATCTTCAAGGTATGAATATGTACAGTTAAGAATAGTAAATCTATACTTACCTATAGGCACTTACCTTCTCAATATTTAGGCCTCAATATTTTTGGCCCCACGATATTTCTGTCCTCAATATTCTCTCATTCAACCTTCTGGTGATTTCAGAAAGGCCAGAATTCGTGTCTGAGAAGATAGTGCCCCAATGAAAATTTGGGAATTGGCTCTGACACCCCGTACCTCGTTCTGAAGACCCTGTGAATCAAAGTTGTGTGCCCTGCTGGCTATGAAACTCGGAGATAGTGCTGGCCTCAGTTGGATATGTGTGTGTACGGATGATAGTGCTGTGCGCTGCTCTCCCAGTGTCCTGATGATAGTGCTGTGCGCTGCTCTCCCAGTGTCCTGATGATAGTGCTGTGGGCTGCTCTCCCAGTATCCTGATGATAGTGCTGTGTGCTGCTCTCCCTCTATCCTGATGATAGTGCTGTGCGCTGCTCTCCCTCTATCCTGATGATAGTGCTGTGCGCTGCTCTCCCTCTATCCTGATGATAGTGCTGTGCGCTGCTCTCCCAGTATCCTGATGATAGTGCTGTGCGCTGCTCTCCCAGTATACTGATGATAGTGCTGTGTGCTGCTCTCCCTGTATCCTGCTGATAGTGCTGTGTGCTGCCTGATGATAGTGCTGTACAGGCCTTGAGGCTCCATGGTATTTCTGCATGCTGCTAGCCCTAGTGCTCTGTGTGGTAGTGCTGTGTGCTGCTGTCCCTGTATATGATGGTAATCCTGTGCTCTGCTGGCCCTGAGGCTCGATGATAGGGCTGTATGATCCTGGCCATGTGTCTTTACGATAGTGCGATTCTCTACTAGCCGGAAGGTTTGATGATATTTATCGTACTGGCTATGTTTTGCTGGCCCGAGGGCTCGGTGGTAAAGCTTTGCTTACATGGCCTTTAGGCTCGCTGATATTGCCTTACACTGCTGACCATGCTTTCTGGGTGTAGTGTTGTGTTCCACTGGCCCTGGAGCTCAGTGGTGGTTCTGTGCTTTGATGGCCCTGTAGTTGGGGGTAGTTCTATGTCATACTGGCCCTGAGACTTCGTAGTAGTGCTGTGCTTTGCTGAACCCTCTGCGTCATGGTTGTGCTGACCTTTGCTGGCACCTCTGATTGATGACAGTGCTGTGAGGCGCCATGGTCCTGCTGTGCTTTTCCAGTCCCATTGCTTGATGTTCGTGCTGCGCTCTACCTGCTCCACTGCTTCATAGCGGTGCTGTGCTCTGCTTCTTGGAAGTGCTGTGCGCTACTGTCCCCATTGCTTGACAGTAATTCTTCGTTCTGAAGACCCTCTGGCTTCACAGAAGTGCTGCACGCTCTCAGACAGATAAGCCATGCGCGATTCCTGCACCAGTTGCAGCCGGCAGGGCCGGGGCAGTTTTAGTCCGAGCAACCCATCCAAACTCATTGTAAGCATCTGAGCTCTGAATGCCAATGGAGAGGCCTCTGTGCCAGGTCACTGAGAAATGGCTCCACCATCCGAATGAGTGTCTCTTGTGATCTGGCCGGGTGATGGGGTTGGGATGGTGGGGCAGGGGGCAGGGGTTTATTGCAAGTCCAGACTTACATAGAGAAGGGGGTTCCTATGGATTAGACTGGGATGGATTAATCTGTTGATGAGTAACACTAAAAGCCTTTTTTGATATTTTTTTCACAAAACCTTTCTGTCCTCTTGCAGCATGAAGAGGAGGGACAGCACTATTACACCATGGATGATGGACAAACCAAGTTCACTGATCTGATCCAGCTGGTGGAGTTCCATCAGATCAACCGGGGAATCCTACCGTGCAAGCTGAAGCACTACTGCACACGTGTGGCCTTGTGATTACAGACGCGGATCTTGTAATTCCATAAATGGACCTATGATCCCTGGCGTGGGGTCTGTGATCCCCGGCATGAGCGCTGCGATCCTTGTCGTTGACCTTTCACATCATGAGCCATGCAGTCACAGGCATGGGACTCTCCTGGCTTGGTTTCCACAATCCCTGCTGCAGGCCTTAAGGGGGTCTTGCAAATCAGAGACCCAATGGGCCTCTACTGGCATTGTCTCTGCGATCTCCGGTATTGGTGTTTCCAACTTTGGGTTCTGTGATCCCCGCGTGGGCCTTCATGCACCAGGGGACCAGACTGGCAGAGAGACTGATCACCAGAGTTCAAAGTCTATGGCTCAGATCTCATGCCGACGAGGGAGCCACTTGGGACAGAGAGTTATTGTTCCCTTCTAAATTGTGCATCCAGTCACCCAACTGCTGGCCTGAAAGACCAACTCCTTCGTTTCATATGCTCTTCTTGAATTCTTTAGCAGACATTTTTTGCACCGCCACCTGCACTTTGACTGTTCCAGTACTCTGTGTACATATTACAGACACTCCACCACACATCATGCCCCCCAGTTTGTGACAGACTGTGAAGCAGGAACAATTTATTTTTGGTCACAAGAACTAGAATTTATAGAACAAGCCAGAGGGCAATAGTGCCAAAGGTGACAAAATCTGCACCTGAAGGACTTCTGCTGCAAAGACGTTTTTATTTCAATGCTACAATTGTATTTTTGTTGTTTTGCTACTTCAGCCAACCAATCTGAGTACATCGAAGATAAGAAGATGATATTTTAGGCAGAAGAAACTGGACCTGCAGTACTTCTCCAGTTCTTCACTGTAGTACAAATGGCATAACCACATTGGACAACCAGGCAGTGCGGCATTTACTCACATAACAAACCCCTGCCCAGAGAAGATAGAATTCAATGGTGACACCTGGTGTTCAAAGTATGATATTACCAAAGATTGTGGAAGAAAAGGATGGTCATCTGCACAGCACTGACACCTGGCGCCTAGTCAAAATACGGCAGCCTCTGACGGTAAGGTGCTGACACCAAGTCAGGTGCGAAATTAAGTGGCCTTTCAGAGCATGGACCTGGATAGAGTCCTGAAAGCAGCCTCCATACTTCAGTGCTGCAGCCGCACACAGGACACTGCTGGTCGCAGAGTACTATATGTGATCCTGCAGAACGCTGACAACCAGGATATGGCATGACCGGAAGTCTTGTAGGGATTTTGCAATGTACTTCCCAGCTAAAAAGTGAATCACTATTTGTTTACTGGGGCAAGAAAAGGCAAATGAATAAGTAACGATCTAATACTTGTTTAAAATGGCTTAGGTCTCTAGACCTTTGGATCCTATCTGAAGAGCATCAGTACATTGAGGGGAAATGGAGTGGAGAATAGTAACAGGCCGGGTTCAGAGAAAATGGTTACAATACATACAAAGTGATCTCCGCGAAGGCACTTAAGTGTGGGTGTCATTCCTGAAAGGAGAGAGCAGGAACGTAGGTGGCTCAGTTGCAGCATCCCTATTCCAAAAGACATGAGAAATCATGACCAAAATGATCAGCGGGGTGATTCACAGGAATTGTCAGGGACTTTCGTGTGGGGAATATTGGTAAAGAAACGCTCAGGGAGTTCCGGCTTTCTCACTGCTGCCACTGGTGCCTTCTGTGATTTGTTACCGGTCACAAATATAGGAACAGTAAGACTACCCATAACAGGATTTTCAACTGGAATTTGTGAATCTGAACTGCACTGCAAAGGTTCCCTAAAACCGGATCCACCTGAGATCTATGCTACCACGTACACTCTAGAATTGCAGGCGTGTGGATTATCCCGGACGAGCCCCCACAAATCGATCATAAACCCAACTATAAAAAAAATCAAGGTTCCGATCAGGATAAGATTCTATCTGTACTTAACTGGCTCATAAAATCACATGTTCCTATTGATCATCAATAGTTTGAGTCCTTTAATGCACTAATTTACAAGAAGAAAGCTCAGGGATGGATTGTAAGATGATACAGAGTTCTGTGATAACCACCACTTAGTCCATGGTTTGCTCACAGTAGGAAATCCAGTCGCGATTGTTCCTTGAGGTGGGTGAATCTAAATTCTTACACTCACTGAGAGCTGGGTTTACCTACTGCGCATATATAGTAAAAGTGTGGTCTTAAAACAGTTCCTTTCTACTACAAGGGGTTGGAAGGCGCTACTTGATTGTATCCTCCTGCACTATCCTTCCTTTGATTCAACGCATCTTAGCTGTAAAGAAGGAACGTATCAAGGAAGCACAATGTCAGGAAACGGAGGGTGTAAGATGTACTCCTGGAGAAATGGGACCTTAACATTTTAAGCAAGAGCACACACACCTCCTGTATTGGAAGGAAAATTAAGTGAAGAAACTCTTCAGCATCCAGTCTCACCCTGCCAGCAACCAGGCAGGTCAAAGTGACAATGGCATATGGTCTCCTGTACGTATTCTTCTCAGAGGCTGCTGGGACTTTAACGTCTTTTATACAAATGACACACTGCTATTGCCTCACGCTCTCTTCTTCTTGTACACAAACCCACACATTTAAGATGAATATTTTGTTAAAAGACAGATTTGCTCTATTTATAGCTACTTTGAATGCCAATTTCAGTAAATGTCAGTTTTTTTTTTTTACTTTTGACTGATGTGCCTTAATTAAAGAGTTTGTTGTCAGTATGCATGGTTGGAGGAATTTGCTGTTTCCAGCAGCCAGTAAGTAAGTAACAGTTTTTCTAGAGTGCCCAATACAGAGGTGTCTCGGCGCTAGCAGACCTAAACAGTGGGGATCATTTTATGTTTCTTCATCCATCCACCAATATTTTATTTCAATTTTTCTTCCCTTTCTCATGCTTTTTTTTTTTACCTTTCTCATCCCCTTGTACTTTTGCTTCTCTACCCCCTTTTCTTTTTATCTTCTTTTCTGCTTTTTAGTCCTTATTCTCCTCGGCCTTTGCTTCTCCTCCCCCCTTTCTCCTTTCCCACCTTCTCCTTTCCTAATCTCTAAACAGGAAGAAGAACACTTCAGAATAGTCAGCTCTTCGTTACATGTAGCGTAAAGCTTTGAAGAAGCTTATTTTGAAAACCAAATCATTATGCCAATTGCAAACACATGAGCAATATAAAACATATCAAAGCAATTTACAGAATTACAAAGTAAGTAGCAAAGAGTATACAGCTTACACACACACTCAACATTTCAGGTTTTGAGCACCCAAGTAAAAGTTTAATTTATTGAAAATATGCTCATATCCCAACATTTACCATGGAAGTGTTCAGGCGAAGAAGAGTTTTTAATTTATATTCTTGCTGATACACCTCAGTAGCATTACAAAACAAAGATCTTGACGTGACAGGTCACTAAAAATGTTGCACACCATTCCTCAACCACACTCGCTAAGGCAACCAGAGGAAGCTGAGTTTGGCTGAATTTACCATACACGTTGATGGCAGCAACTAATCCTAAAATACCCTGAAAATACTGGAGCTCAGACCCTGTTTTGATAAACAATTTTCTCAAGGTTGGTATGAGGCACATTTCATCTATTTCATGTGACGATGGTGCAAAGTACACCTTTGTAATATAGATGGCAGACCAAAATGGTACATATTCATGTAAAGTCTGTTAGGTGAAGTAGATCTAAGTGTGGAAATCCATGGGCCGAGTTCCAAAAGAAATGCATCCTGTCATATATGCATATGGTCACAACAGACTCAAGGGTCAAGAAGGACTGAAAAATTACATACTTTCACACATGAAAGCTCCATGTGCAAAAAGGCTACAATGGTGAAATGTCTGAAAAATATGTTAGGTGATTGGCACATTGGCTTTGAAAGAATGATTTGCTAGCAGGATTTCAAGGATGATTACAGAACAGGATAACAAGCATGTGTTGTATCAAGGATGGAGAAAAACTAGAAATACCGTAAAGGGGACACTATTCAATAAATAGCTATTTAAACCTGGGGCGCTCCTCAAGTAAATTGTGTTTATGATAGGATTAGCCTGACATTGTAAAAATGAATAATGACTTTAATTCCCATCCAAGTCATAATCAGGCTTATGCCTTTGGGGACACGTTCAGCTGCAATTTACTATGAAGGCATCCAGCGTGATGCATAATGAATGTTTCATTACATCGTTTTGGTAAATAAAAAATAGCAAAATCGATGAAATAGTAATAAATAGTGAGAAAATAACAGAATTGCAGAAAATTGTGTAATTTCAAGGATAATCCAAGAATGAGTAACATCGTTCTTTCATTTAAAAAAGGCAACTCTATGCCTCAGGTTATTCACAGAAAGCAACATTAAAAAATACAATAGGAGACTTTAAAAAAAGGGAGAAGTGTAGTGGAGCCTAAACAAAGTGTGGTATTCACAAATGTAGTGTTCTGTAGCATCACAAATAGTCCCAGATATGTTATTTGGATTCCAACTCCTCACACCATGTGTCAATGTTTCAGCTCAATTGGCTAATTCCTACACATGGCCTTCATCAGTACTGTCTAAAATATGCATTACATCATGTCAAAAATAGTTCACACATACCAGAAATATAATCAATTAAGTGCAATTGTTTTAATTGTTTATTCATCAAGCTGAAATATATTCATGTTAATCTTTGTTACTTTTGTATTACCAAAAGCAGCAAAGATGTCCCAAATGTGCCAAACCCCAATTGTGTGCTTACTACATTACTTGTTAAAATGAGGAACAGAGGACGTGAAGTGAGTAGAGGTGTGAATATTTACCAATCAGCTGCAGATCCTTGGGTGGATGAACAATGCCGTATACATTGAATCAAAAGGCCCTCAGCGAAGATGCATTATTAGTCTGCCAATCAATATAATCACACAGCAAAAATGGAAAATGAAAAGGCTACATTTTGGTTTTTGGTGTAAAAGGTAGGATTGGGTTACATCAGAGTATTTTATCTCATTTACGATAGGACGTCGATAGAAGTTATTTAGGCAGGAAGATTTGTCCTCAGTCACATACTGACAGTTGTAATTCTGGAAAATGTAAGCATTATGATTGGTCGGGGAAAAAAACTCACTGTGGCTCCCTGTAAATTGCTCAGAAACTAGAGTTCCGGGTCTAAAAGTTCAACAGACGAGGAAAGGTGGTATTTCATGTGCGTCAAAGAGACAAAAAGAGTACCCCAGTGTTCTCTATGAAGAAGACCCTACATGTAAAATACATTTCAGAACTTAAAGAAAAGAGAAGCACGTAAGAATGCCAAAGACTGGATCACATAAAATTGTTTCATGCAAAACTGGGAGATGTGTAGCATATTGCAATACACCACAATGATAAATGATACACGTTTCCCATTTTCAATGTATTGTGTAGCTGCATCGAATGGTAAGCTGGTCGACGACTGGCTTTCAACGACATCTGCAGCAACTATCCTGGCATAATGGAAGTGGCGATCACTCTCTTTGAAGCAACCCTGGACATCTCATTTAGAAAGAATGTTTAAAACCGGACTGTTCAAATCGCTGTTTGCATTTTCATCAGCATTCACTTAAGCGTTGTACCCTGCTACACCAACTTTGTCTGGTATGCGCATGCACCTCCCATGCCCACCTCCAACACTCATCGAAGCGTCGGTTTCAGCTGCATTAGTTGCAAGAGATGTCTGAATGCATTCCTTGACAAATCTTCTACAGTCTCTCTCTTGGATTTCCCTAAAAAGGAACAGAAATGTCCTTCCTACTACCAGATATATGGTACAAAAGAACGTAGTACAGCACAGGCACTTAAGTTTGGAATTAATCTCCTTGTGATCCCAATCTTCAAATATTCTATCAATGTATAAACTTAAGCTCTTGCCTTCCATGAGATATTCGGAAATGGAAACCATTTGGGCTTTCGTTAGTATTTGACACAGTGGTTTATGAATTATATAAATAAACCAAAACTTTAAACTATCAGGTGGCCTTCGCCAGAGCTGCCCTTTGTGATGATTCACAGGTGAGACTTCCTCACCTGCAGCAAAAATAGTCGAAAGTCTCATCTTAAGAGTCATTGAAGGCTGGGTCTGACTGGGGAAAAATGTTGAGAAAACAATATGAATGTTTTCAAACAGATTATGCAGCAAATCCCTTCTTAATGCAATTACATATTCTGTTACCATGGTTATCAGCAAAATGGACAGCCATACCAGTGCTCCTTGTTGGGAACATTTCGACTTTCGGCAAATGATTGTGACTGGAACTGACCAAATTGGGAAACATTAAAGAAATTCACAACATGTTCCCAGAACCACGTCCCGTGACCCCTAGTAAACAGTGACCCAGATTTTCAAACCGATCACACAATGCAGGGCAGTAAGTAAAGTTGCTGCTTTGCATTGCGTGAACGAGAGCGAGCAGAACCGCGCCAAAACTACTAAAAAGTGGCGACATTCTGCTCTCACCCTGCGCTGGTGCACTTCTGGCAGCCATGTGCCATAATGCAAGAGCATCTGTAGTGTGGTGAGCACCGTTTCTGTTTAAGAAGGGGTCACTTCCTGCAAAAATATCCCTTAAGGAAATGTCCTCTTTGTATGCATGCAGCACATTTGCAGAGGAAAAAAAACACGAGATAGAAATATTTCTCCTTGTTACGCCAGCCTTAAGGAGGTGCAGGATTTTGGTGCAAATCAATGTTTACAATTCTTTGTAGATAGGGATTTGCATCAAAATACATGGGTGGTTGCACTGGCATGCGCATGCACCACGCTTAGAACGCTCCCTTGACGCAAAGTAGGGCAAGGCAGCGCATTGCATTGCATTGCTTCACTTTTGGTTACAAACCAACACAAATCACCAACTTGGATTTTGTGCTAGATATGCTTTAAAAAAAAGTAATGCAAACCCAGTGCAAACTCTTCGTAGATCTAGGCTATAATCTGCCAGACGCAACACACTCCTGCCTACTCAAGCAGCCAAACCCTACCAGTCAATTCTGGAAATAATACGAGAACAATCATTGTTAAAAACTGCAAATCTCTCTTATTCTGTAATCATCCATAAATTATATGTTGTAAATTGTTCTAAAATGCTTTCCCCTTGATTACTTAAGAGAGCTGGTTGCGCAAACACAAAGTGCTCCATTCACTAAGGTGGCCTCTGTGGTTTTATGTAAACACCTTTGTTCACCGCATTACTGTGGAACTTAACATCCAGTATAGAGTTGGATTGCACTATATGGGCAAGATAATGCTACTGAAAGTCCAGCGCACCTAGGGCAGAGTCGGAAACGTTTTAAAAAGCACTACATGTCATATTACCCCTGGTGGCAGATTTACAAACTCTTGGGCAAAGTTGCTGCTGGGTTGCGTCAAAGAGATCGTCTTCTTTTGGGGTTGTCTCTCCCCCCGCGCTGGTGCACACACCCTTGCACCATACTGCAAGAGTGTGTGTGTTTATGAAGCATAGGTTTTGTACTGGAAGGGTACCTTTCCAGTGCAAAAGCTATACTTTAATACTTTTCTCTCTTTGTATCTATGCTGTACAGTGCACTACACATGTAAAGTAGGAAAAATGTGGAGAGTTTTAAAACTTGCATCACTGTTAAGCCTGCCTCGGGGAGTTGTCAGTTTCTGATGCAAACCCTGTCTACCAATATTTAAACAAAACAATGTATCTTCCAATTGCAATTAATAAGTCTAGCGACTTCATTGACAGTAAAGTGGTTCCTGCAACGCTACATGTTCTACATTCATACTTCCTAAAAATTGGGCAGAAAATCCATCCCCCTTACATAAAAAGAGTGAACAGTCTTAAAGGAGAGGGATTAAGAAACACTTCATTTTTAGATCACAAAAAAACAATAACCATTATTATCCAGGATTCTTTTCCTAAAACCAGGGTCCATTCCTATCTTGAATAGTAGTATTGCATTCTGTAATCATTTGTCCAGGGCTCGATACAATTAGGGGAAGATCTCAGACTCGCCCAAATTGCCAATAGAATGGTCAACCAAACTCTTCCTTGCGAGGTACTTACTCCCTGTCCATAACTAAAGAGCCTTCCCTTACCTCATCTCGAAGGACTTCCTTTACCTTATTAAAAACATCTTTTCCCAGGATGATACTTTTAGCTGCATAAACAATGAATCAAGAAAATTTGTGAGATTGTGACATAATGTCCTGCCGCAGCAAAAAGGTGAGTTTGTCCCTACTATTGCATTGATCGATGCTGCATAAAAACCTTGGTACACGTGATTTGGCCAGAAGAATCCAGGAATCTAACCCCAACTCGAGCCTTATTGCATGGGTCGTTGATTTCCTTGGGAGACTGCCTTTAGTCATTGTCTCCACCCCATGTGTGTCAGCTAATCAGTGGCACTGCCATGTCCAGCCAGTGTCCCCATGTCCATATAGACAAGCCAGTCCTCCGAAGGCAGCGCGCAGAGCATGGATTGAGCACCAGAGAGATGAGGAGTTTTACAAGGGTTACCACAGCGCCTGAGGGAGAGATCCTGCAGACAGAGGCATGGAAAGGGAAGATGTCAGGACTAGCACAAGGCTCAGGAGAACACAATTGGGGAGACTCTTCAGAGCAGATAAAGTGAATCTGCCATAGTTTGTGCGTGACTCGGAAAGTGGGAGATCCACAAAGCACCAATCAGCAGGTGTCACTTGGCTGGTGTGGGGTTAACGGAGGGCTTGCATTGAGGAGGAGGGCGGGGGAGAGCAGGCGCTAGGAGTGATATATGGCAGAAAGATACTACACCAGATACTGGAGCAGATCCGGGCAGAGAGCGGCAGCAATGGGACTGTGAGGTGGGTAGGATTGAATGTCAAGAGGCCTTGCAGCAGGAAGGAGGGTGGGGCAGACGGAAATGGCTAGTGGGAAGAGATTCCAGCAAACTCTGTGGGCCTCATTTATGAGAAGTGACGCATCGCTGCGTGAAAGCAGCGATGCGTCACTTCTCATTGCGCCCTCCTTGCGACATGATGGATGCGTCTTATTTACTGTATGACGCATCATGTCGCAAGGAGTTACAGATACGTCAGTATTTCTGACGTATCTGTAAACGCAAAAGTGACGCATTGCTGGAGTGTGGCACAAAAGTGACGCAACTCCAGCAATGTGTCCTTTCACATGGGGCAAGCCCCATGTGAAAGGGCCTGCGTCAGTCTTGCGCCTGCTGTGAGGCAGGCATAAGATAACTGGTGAATTGGAGGTGGCAGGCGTGCTGCAGTGGAGGAGGTGGGACGTGTGCTGCAGGAAGTGGTGCCGTGCTGTGGCAGGTGTGCAGCAGTGGATGTGGGACGCGTGCTGCAGGAAGCGGTGCCGTGCTGTGGCAGGTGTGCAGCAGTGGAGGAGGTAGGAAACCATGCAGTGAAGGCAGCAGTTGAGCAGCGGGAAGCGGCAGTGCTACAAAGCAGAAGTGGAAAATTTGCTGCAGGAAGCGCTGCAATGTTGCTGTGGAGAATGTGGAACGTGTGCGGCGGGAAGCGGTGGTGTTGTGATGGAGAATGTGGGACCGTAGGTGTGAAGCCGTACAACCTGTCCAGGCGGTGATTTGACTGGGGGGGTTACAGTGAGTTTTGGGCAGAAGCGGTGCACCTCTTACTGCAGTGCTGAACAAACTCAGGCAGTGGGGCTGCAGCAGGGGAGGAGGCCTGCAGGATAACTGCTGAAGCAGGATAGTGGTAGCGTGAAAGGAGGGGCGCCGCGTCTCTGGCTGCTCGGAGTTGGCACCTCGCTCCACAGCATGCCCTTCTGCTGGCTGCTGACGCTTGTTTGCTGCGTGACTACAGGGGTGGGTGTCGTAACCGCAAGCGCTTTAATCAAGCCAACTAGATAAATGAAAATAATAATACACACAAATTCAGATAGGCAGGAAGCATAACTTTTTGTAAGTTTTACTTTCCCGGAGACCGGTTGAACTTGCATGTGAGTCGCAGCTTGTTCTGAAAGGGGTGGAGGGCAGTGGGCTGTCCTGTTACAAGTGTGTGCGTGGGGCACACTGGGACGTGTGGCACACACAGGCCTAAAAGGCGCACTTGCAGCACACAGGGCTATGGCGTGTATGGAGCACAACACATTACTGGGGAGCGCCTGCGGAGCTTATGCAAGACACTGGCCTCTTGTTTGCCTCAGCCACGTCACACTAGCCCTGAAGTCTCATTCGCTAGGATTATCAAGGTTTCAAGATACAGCACTGCACAGTCAATTAATGTATTTATTGTATAGTTAAAACCATTGCAAGTGTATGTGTGTTCAAAAGTTAATATGGGCAAATGATAACATCAGCATACGCAAAGATTGTCCTCTATAGCTCATAAAAATTGGCAATTTTGTTAAATGATAAATATTTCAATTGTATTGCTTTATTAACCTTCCTGCTTTCTCAAATTTGCTTGAAAATGGGGGGGAAACTCCCCGAACCACCCGTAGGTTGTTCAGGTTAGCTCGCTACGCTTGCTCGACGCAGTGCAGTACGACAAAATTTTACACTTCACCACTTTCAAATGTCACTAGCTGCCACTGGAGTGGAAGTGAGTCTGGGTTGTAGCCATCAATGGTGAAGCAGGTACAGTTGCACCAGGGCCCAGAGACAGTGAGTGTGAACGGATGAATGTGTGTAAGTGTGTTTGTAAGTGAGAATTAGAACTAGTAAGTATAAGGGTGTTTGTGTGTGAATAACAGTGATTGGGAGTGGGAATAAGTGAGAATGTGAGTTAGTGAGTGAGGGGTGAGAGAGTAAATGTGAGAAAGAGTGAGTATGAGTGAGGCAGACTGGAAAAAATGGGATGAACACGTGGAAGGTATATTGCATCACCACTTTCAAGGATCACCAGCCGCCACTGGTAAATCGGAGCACGAACATGCACAGAATAGGGAATTCCACATGTACTTTGACCCGAAAACACTTCATCCACATGGTTCTTCCCTTTTATATAATTTCATAGCACTGCCGGGATACTACCACACGGTATTGGTGTTTACACTGGCAGAGTTTGCACTTTGCCACTGTAGTGAAATCGTAAACTGGGTTATTGAAGGCTATTAAAGTCTTTTTGACAGCTGTCAATTGATTTTTAGGTTTGGTTTTTATGATCATGTTTTTAATCACAAATAAACTTGAAGTACAAATATAATTCCTATAGATATTGAAACAATGTCCCATCAAATTGCTATAATTGAAATTGAACTACAGATGTCTGCTGTAAACTGTGCCATGCCAGTAACTTTTAATATTCATGCGTTTGTTGAAACTATTTATCAGAAAGATATGAAAAGGGACCATTAAAACAGCCTATTGAGAGAGCTCAATTTCTTTCATGAGAACCAATTTTTTTTATGTTGGTTGCTGTTATGTGTTGTATATTCTCTGGTATGTTCTCATAAAATGCTTCAGGACTCAACGTATTGGCGGGATAGCTGATTGAGCTGAACGTTTACTGCTGGAGTGGTAGTCGCCAGGTCATGAGTTTAATACCACAGGTGTGCGAATTGAGTACTGTCTGTGAGTAATAGTAAGATCTGGTATTTACAGCACTTAAAAACAATAGAAGTGTGGTCTGAGGAGCTACGTAAAAATCATATTATTAACTTGAGCGATAATGTTTTTTTAAATCCTATTAGCCACTATATTCTACCATGTTTTGATCAATATATAGTGCTAACATATATGGCATTTGTCACTACATTTGAACCAACTCCTCCTATTATGCAAGCCAAGCGCCCAGACCACCCACAGGCCCAACAGTACCAGGACATTTTCTATAATTTGTTCCCCAACTTTGTCTACACCCCGTTCCTCCAGATGCATTTAGGCATTCTGCATGAATTTGCTGATATTTATTTCTGCTGTTACTACAAAGCAAACGAATGAGTAACCAGGTTATGCAGTAGGGCTGACTAAATTAGGTGGCAAGAAAAGGTATACTATGTGGCAGAGTATGCCACATTCTGTGCTTGTATTATTTCACTTTTTTTTCATTGTGACACCAATTATACTGTTTAGGCAAACGTTCCAAATTATAAATACAAGTTCAACACCTGAATACAGCAATCTGTAAGGTGACCAGCTAACCCTTACAAGGGGTCTGCCACGTTTTAAATATAGTTTGCTCAATTTGAGCTACAATAATTCTTTTGTTGACATCTGTATGTGGTAAGAGTGGCAAATCAATAATTATGTAGAAAATGGTGCAGTTGCAGAATTGCAAAATTGTAGGAGCCCTGACAGTAGGTTAGGAAACTGTGTGGTTGTAAGTGTGTTTTAGTCACTTTAGACCCACAGCACACAAAACCTTGAGCCGCGCCCATGAGGCGCTTCACTGCCACTGTTGTGTGTCTTTTCCCAAGTTTAATTCCCAAGAGCACTGATCCCTGACCGTAGGTGTTAGATCTACAATCATTCCTGACTTTGTGAACTGTAACATCCTGTCTTCATGTAATGTATTCTGTCTGATCATTCATCTTTCAAGCCAAGTGGATTTCAGCCCCATGCCCCCGGGCAGATGCTCCACATATACTCAGTCTAGCATACCTTCCTAGATTGGGGGTACACTCTAAGTATACCTTTTTGACTGGTGGAGGGTGACTATTGCTGTTCATCAGGCTGCGGGGAGACCATTGACCCCTTCTAATTGTTTGTCGGGGTGCAGACATTTTTCTCCGTTTTCCAAAGCAAACAGCCTACAGTCCTGCATCATAAAAGCTAGTTAGTGTCTCGTACACTAGACTCTTTTCTTTACTTATAATATTCTGGGTACTGTGTATTTGTGAAGCAGTATGGCTGGGGTCCTACCTTTTACAGGAGCGCACAACTGTGAACCAAGGGTGAGTGATGGCTGTCATGGGTTGTCTCTACCTGGCCTTGGAGCTGCCCCTATCTCCATCTACAGAGATTACGTTTTCCCTCCTTCACTTGTGTCTCTTGGTCTTGCTTTGGGCTCCTAATACAGGTAGCCCAAACCCCGTTCAGCAGTAGAAAGTCTGCAGTCCCAATCTTCCTAGCGATGTAAGCAGTGACCATTAACCGGAATCTAGACAAAAGACTGTCTCTTTCTTGGTCTTTCTTAATGTGAGGTAAAGCCCTGAAATATGCCCTGTGAACTGCTTTGACAGCCATCTCATTTGATTCATAGCTGGGAAATGGTTTTCACTCCAGTGGACATGTTGGCACCCTCAGAGGCTACTTAAGTATCAGTTTGACTTTGGAAGCTTCTCCTTGCCTGACATTGAGGGAGCTGTGGTTCAATTGCAGCATCTCGTGTTGTGACCTTCATGGCCAGGACTAAGGCTACAACTATGGAGCTGCCCCAGCTGCTGTAGCCTCCAAGGAAGAAGAGAAAGAGGACTGTCCTTGGCGGAAACAACATGAACTGACTTTATAAAACATACCTGAGGCCCAGCTGAGAGGGATCTGTTGTGAGAACCTGCTTGAGGAGGGACAGTTTGCCAAAGATCAGAAGATTATCAGCCCAGCTGCCTAGTGTGACTAACCGGCAAGAACAGTAACGGTCAGGACAGAGGCCTGCAGAGGAGCCCATGCATTTGGCCAATGCTTGATGTGCCGCATGCACTGTCCACTTATTAATTCACCTCTTTCCATGTGGCATTTGACACGCTAAGCCGGTCGGAACCGTAGATTGGAGGATGTCGGATTCCCTACTAAGCGTCCACTCCACTTGCCTTTATTGTTTGCAATCTCTCAGACTTCCACGGGTCCATCTGTTCCAGCGGAATGCTAGAGTTACCGAACTTGCACCAAGTTTCTAGGTGATGTACATTGGTTGCTTGGGCCCAGTCATGCAAATTACAGAACCATTGCTTTCCTCTCTCTCGTCTGAAGAGTGCCCAAGTTATTCGCTTACATCCCTCCGAAACCTAATTCCGGCCCAGTTACCCCTAGTAGACCAGTGCCCAGTGGCAGAGGGAGAGGTTGTGTGATCAAATATAAACTACAAAAATATTGTGGTACAAAAATATTCTGGCAAAAGCATCAAGTTTATGTACTTACAATGTAGATTACAAAAATATTGTGGTCAGAGGAATCTTAGTTCAAAATAGCAATATTCTAGAGGCAAGTACATATATTTAATTCTACTCAGCATTATTATAATTTAAAATAAGTCAATTTATTTTTTGTAAATAAATATGTTTAAAATTGTTTAACATAAAAGCATAAATATCAAATTATTGGTTTGAAATAAATTTAAATGACGTATAATTAATTAAAAAATAAACTTTAAAATTATTTAAGATTATAAGTGACAAAAAAATTACAAAATATCTATAATATTTGTAAAATACATTAAAGAATAACCCACCACATAAATATATATATATTATAAAAATAAATCTATTTATTAGGTATATAACACAGAAATGCAACGTTCATACAGATTGGCAAACCCCAAATGTATATATCGACAGTGAATCAGATTATGCAGCATAACAGCCCCATAATAATGCAAATCAAGTGCATCTTACATAAGACACTAATGGCTGTACATTACAAAAAAAATCTAATGCAGAGGAGAAACAATTTATAAAAAACGAAGATAGATGAGCGAAAAAGGGAGTAAGAAGGATCAGGCAGCAGTAATTTAACATGGCAACAACTGCCAGGGGAGTTTTCTCAAATTCCAAACCATTAATCGAAATTCACCAGCCATCCTGACCCCACATCGCAGATCTAACCGGCAGTGTTTTGATGTGCCACCGTGAGCGCATATTAGTTTGAAATGGTTCCCAGACATCTCTGGGGCGAGACTGAGGAGGCATTAAATCCCAGTAAGCCGCCAGGTGACTCTAATGCGGCTGCCCGCGGCCCCCACAGGGGGCCACCCTAAAAGGGCGGCCCCTTTAGTGCCATTTGGGCACTTCCCCACCCCCACTACTAATGCGGGACTCTAGGAGGAGTCCCCTTACCAGGCACGTCACTTCCGGTGCGCCGAGGAGGTGGGGAGGTATTTATGCCTCCCCCGGCCATCCTGGCGTCCTCTTTGCGCCGGACACGCCGTCGGCTCTTGGTTCTGTGTCGTTTCTGTGGTCTGGAGGCTTTCTTGCGGTGAGCCTGGGCCTGGGGGACAGTTTCTCTCACCCCCTGAGGCTGGATGGTGGGGCTAGATGCCCCTTCCTCCGCCAGGCGTGGGAATCGGCGTTCACCGCTACCCCCCCCTTCGCGCCCCTGCCCCCAGGCATTCCAATTGTGTGCTTAAGGTGCGCGCGATGTGTCCCGTTGGTTGGTGGGATCTGGTTGCTGGGGCAGGAGATTGGTCTCCCGCCGGTGAAACATTTTGCTAGGCCGGGGTCCCGACTTGTGTGGCAGATGGGCGTGTGTTGGGGATTTGACTGTAGGCGTCGGGCAGAGCAGTGAAGGGCCGGGTTCAATTTTGCTCAGGGGATGTAACCTGGATGCCGTCCCGGTGTCCACGTTTAAATAGAATTAATTTAGATTTGGCAATGGAGAACCGCGTTCGGGTTGGTGCTTGCGCGCGGCCATAGCGGTGTGTATTGCTGCCTCTGCTCCTCCGTTACCGTGAGGTGGTTAGTAGGGAGTGCTAATCCATCGTTTGGGTGAGGTAGCCTGGATGCGCCGTGCCCGGTGTCCACGTCTAGTAATTGATTAATTGAAAGCGTTGCTTGCGCTCGGCTATAACTGTTTATTGCTGCCTCTACTCCGCCGTTGCTGTGAGGTTGTATGCAGGGAGTGCTCATTCAGCTGCCGACTGTGGTGCTGCGGACCCGGCTTCGTTTATCATTCAGGCAGTTTGGTGGCCCGTGTGCTTGCTATGCGGGCATTAGGTGTGTTGGGCCTATCGGTCATGCCCCGGCCATTTTGGGGCACGCCTAGCCCGGTGTTGCATGGGTGAACGGAGGGCGGCGCGGTCCAAGAGCTGTAGCTCCAGATCATGGTTTGTGCCTTGTAAGGCCCGGGCATCGCAGTGCTTAGCTTTTAGTGGGGACATCCTTTCTCGCCGGCAGCGGGATTAATTGGGATTGGTCCAGGTAAGGCCTGCATTCAGTCTCACCATTTCTATATGGCAGCTTTTCCAACATGCCATCAAAGAAGCCACGATTGGGGCTTAGTTATCTGAGGCAACCAACAAGCAGTGGCAAAGCCAATAGTACTGGCTTGTGGGGGTAGTGTTGGGGGCTGGTCCAGGTCTGGCCTTCAATTCAGTCTCTCCAGGTCAAAATGGTAGCGTGTCTGGCCCTACGGTTACAGGTTCTGATCCTGGTGGGTCCACTCGGCCTTTCACCCTTGTGAGGTCGAAAATGGGTCCATTGGGTTGGGCAGCTGACCGCACCCACGCGGCCGGGTTTGCACTCGGAAGTGTGCCTGCTTGCCGGCTTTAACCCTGGGGGCGTCCGGCTACTATAGCAGCTTCCTTGCCTCCACTGTGCCGAGGGCGAGCGGCGTGCAGCAGTTTTGTTAGGCATGGGGGGAGGGAGCTTTAGCAGTCCCCCCACCTCCTGGTGTCTCTCCCTCTTGTCCGGTGGCTTTTACCTCCCGGTGGGAGCCCGGTCGCGGGTGGATCCGGATGGGAGTTCGGAGTCCCAGAGGCCTGGTGGTTGGTGTATCGGGGGAGCATGTTGGGCGGGTGCGGCCCTGGGGAGGCAGTACCGAGACATGGTGTGCGCGGCTTAGGGCGCGGGCGCCTGGTCATTACACCGCTACGCTGTGGCGGGGGGGCTGCCTCGGGCCGGTGGCGGGAGTCATCGGGATCCGCCTGGGCGGCCTTTCTGGGGCTCCGGCAAAGAGTGGTATGCTTGTGGCACAGCACGTGACATGTTTCGGGCGCTGGGCATTCTGCAGCATTCGGTTGTGGAGTGTTATCTGGTGCATGCGGCCCGTCCTATGTGGCATCTGACACGGCGGTTCGTGGCATATCTGGTGCCAGTGGACACGGTTGCAAGCAGATGCTATGCAAAGCTGTGATTTGGGCCCGGGGATTTAGTTTGCTTGTTTTCTGGCTGCAGATGCAGACGGTCGGATTAGTGACGGCAGATTACAGATTGTAGAGAGGCTGCGTAGGATGTGCGGTAACGATGAGGCGCACAGGGCTCGTTGCGACCTCTGTGGTTAAAACGTGTAACGGTGGTGTCTATGTTCTCACATGCTGATGGCCAGTTGGACTGTGTTTTGTTTTGTTTCACGTATGAGGCGGCTCAAGCGGTGGTAGTGTGGCGCTTGGAGTAGCAAGTTTGCCGGTTCGACCCCTGTGCGGGTCAGGTCGTGCTGCAAGACTGGTTGGGTTGGATGTTGTTTTCAAAGGCCTAGGGGTTCCTTAGTTGAGAGCAGTATGAAGTTGTTAACTTGTCAACTGATAGTTGAACCGATTTATTCGTGTTGTGCCGACCGAGTGGTGACACCTGTTCTCCCACGCCGATGGTAGGCGCATAACACGGAACGTTTCAAAGTGCGCATTGTTGCCCTTTGCTTGCGCCGTGATGTTTTCTGGTTCCAGCGGGCAGCGCTGCTCGACACCTCCCCCCTGCCCCCTTTCTGGGAGCCCGTTGCCCACGCTCCTGTTTTCTCTGCCTCCGGTTCTCCCAGCTGCACGCATTTTTCGCGGGTGCAGCTCAATTTAAAGTTAGGGGAGCTGGTCACTCTCACAGGGTTCCGGTGGCTGTGGTTACCAGGGTGCCGATGACCAGCCACTTTGTGGGGGCTGCCTGGGGTTCCTGTTCCATGTGGTTGCGGTGGCTGCGGCCACCGGTGTGCCGCCGGTTTTACCGGCTGGTGGGCTGGAGAGTTGTTTGTTGGGGCCCGCCAGTTTTTGAGTCCTGGCTTACGGTGCACAAGGGTCAGGGTCTGGTTGTGATGTTCTGACGTTTGCCAGCACGGTAGCAGCAATGTGGTTTTCTACCAATTAAGCACTCGACGTGTGAAATCTGCGGGGTCCTAGGGCCAGCTGTGCCGCCGTCACGTCAGGATAACCGGGCGTGTCGCGTGTCTTTCCATGCTCAGGCGTCGTTTACATCCATGAAAAGTATCGTTTAGATCAAAACAGGACCTCAAAAGGAGAATGGGTGGGGTGCCACAGATATTATTTGCAGTAATATTAGTGAGCTGCTGCTGTATTTCAAGGTTGAAAAACACAAGTCACTATCCCTGAATATTGAGGCAAACACAATTCGAACTTGGCTGGAGTGCTCGTGCAGTACCAGCAACCTGGCTAAAGATGGCACTTTGGATAGCAGCGCAAGATAATTACTCCTTAAGGCACACGGGCCGGCATTCTTTTGCAGTGAGAAACGCCTATCTTGCCTGCTTGCCGGGCTCCAAGTAGTGGCAGATTAGGCGCCTACCAGGTTCTAATTGGAAATAACAGCACTCTGCAGTTTTGAACTAATGGGAATAGTAGGCATAGTGGAAGGAGCACTCGGTGCATTGTGCTGGGGTAATTCTATACGGCATAACCTACCATACAGTGGGGCTTACTGAACAGTGTGGTAAGCGAGGGGTCAGCGCAATTTCCTGGACCGGAAGGGTGGTGCAGGCAACAAATTTATCACAGCCCAAACGACAAGTTTTTCATTAACGCCGCAGGTACAGTGGCATTGGGTCCTCAGGAGAGTAACTAGCCCTCTGCCCCTGGAGTAGGTACGGTGCGACCCAACTTGATTGGAAGTAAGTTTCACTTGTGCTTTAGCGACCATGAAGCCAAGTATACATCGCGGGGCCCTGCCCACACCAAAGTGGGCCAAGATAGTTTTGCTCTCACAGGTTGAGAAGAATAAAAAGAAACTTGTACTTGGTTGGCGCCAATTTGAGAAGGGACTGTGTTCTTCGCAAGCCCATGGAGTTGGCTAACCGGTGGGTGGCTAACAGAAAATCAAGGGACCATTCATAAATGTGGGCAATTCCAAAGGTGGTCAAAGCATCCTGATGCATCATAGGTTTAAAGCATTCAAGAAGGCTATTAAGGGATCCTTCTCAACATGCTCTGGTACCCCTAAAGGTAGAGGAGTTGCCTCGGTTCAGTGGTCTTCATTTAATTAGCCTTCATGGCTGCAGTTCCAGAGTTTTCATTTTCTGTTCTGGTCAGGTATAGCTCGCCACCAGCCAAGGTCACACGATTGCATATTATGCGAAGGCAGGTAAAGAGAGCACCTTATCTGAGGTTCCCTCTTATAGCAAGAGCCTTTGCACCGCATGGAGCGGTTACACTTGATATGCCTCTTTTAAGTCACTTGGCATTCTGTTAAGGATTATCGGGTTTCAGATAGAAGGGACAGGTTGTCTAGTATCTGATACGTCTCTACAATGCCCCAGATAAACTGAGTTGATTCGTGATGTGATGTTGCTTAGTGGTAATGATCTCATTTGCGGTCAACTTGCTTTCGAGTGAATTGAGACATTTTATTCAATGGTCAACACATTAAGAGTGACAGACCCACCATTAAAGAATGAAGCATTCTCAACACGCTATGCAACGAAGCTTAAATTAGGGCTTAATTTACCTTTTACAACTAAACAAGCACTGTCTAAGCCAATGGTAGTGACGTATTGCAGGTATAGTGTGGTTGTGCAGTATATAGCTGGAGGCAATGACAGAAGCAGCGAAATGCCAGCCGGCGGCACACTAAGCTTATACAAAATGCCAGGTATGGGTCACCCACACACATATGGATTGACCATGCATCCAGGAGGTGCCGACACAGCATCCGTCAGTGCAGGTGACGGATGGGTTTGCAGGGTATAAGGACAGGGTGATCCACCCTTGCCTTGGTTTAGGCGAAGTGGCACACCGAGCGGCCTTGTAGGGCATGAGATAGTGTAAACTCACGCCACGTCTACATGTTTATTGGCTGGTGCAGCACTGGTCATCAGTCTGTACCCTCGTACTGGGGATCATCCAGGTAAGGGGGCACATTAGAGCTTAGTCACCCCAGAATGATATGCACAAAGAAGCACTGCGAAAGGCTGAGACTGCATTGGGCAATTGGCTACGAGGGCCTTTATGAGGAACACCTGCTGGCACCATATAGAAACAGGTACCATGTACACTGGGTGGGCATTCCTCTGCAACCAAGGGCAGGTTTCAGTTCCCTTCAGTTAAGACATATTCACCCGTGCTTTAGCCAGGGCAGCAGGCGGGTGGTGGTAGTTGTCATCTAACAAGCGTGCTGCGGTGAAAAACAGTTTGGTAAACACTGCGTTAGAGCCGAATGGCGACAGGGTATTATAGACCAATTGGCATTCCCAATATTCAGGAAAGGGCAGGTATTGGCACGGTGTCCCCCTCTGGTTCCCACAGACTTGTCTGCCCCCTGGGTTATCCTTATATGGGCTAGAACCTGAGACTGGAAGGGGCGTCTTCTGCTAACGGTGGCCAAATACGTTGATAGTCAACGCTGGGGTTGGTGTATCATGAAGGGCATGATTACTCCTTGGGTTGTCCCAAAAATTTGGGGGTCAAACTGGGTGGAGTATTAAGTTCACAGTCCTTAGGAATCATCCAGCATTCCTTCAACCCAAACAAGGGCAGTTAGCGTTGCACAGGATCAGGGAGTGGGTAACACCGGTTATTCAGGGACAGCATACCCGGGGGCACGCACGCTTCACAAACACAGAGCTGCAACCAGAAAGGTGCCAAGTGGCAGAAACTGGAAAATAAGTTTAATATATGTGTGTCGCTGGCCGTACAGCGGGGTGGAGCCAATCTCCTCTAGAGGTGCACACAGGTGAGAATTGGGTGCTTCTTAAGGTTCGCATGACCAATGCGGTTTGGGGTATCTCCCAGCGGATCCACTGAAGGTGTACTGCAGCTGAACAGAGAACGGGGAATCTGGGAGTCCGACACTTTTGCGAGTTTAAGCAGCCAGGGTCAGAGATGGGTAGCAGGTACTGGCATCTGTAATCTGACGGCAGTTAAGCAAGCGGGGTGTGCTGCGTAAGTTGTCACTACACGAAAGGGTGAGGTATCGCCAATAGTGAGAATACATATATGGTTCAGACCAGATTTGACACCAATAAAGTGTTGACCGGGGTTTAGCGATCAGATGGGTCTGCAACTCATCGGTGGTGTGACGGCAACGCGAGACTGGCAGCTTATGCTGGGTAGGAGGTTCTGTATCACCAACCAGAAGGGTGCCATGTGGCAAAACCAGCAAATATGTTTAAGAATGATATAGATGCTGGTCAGGAGAGGTTTGTGAAAGGTATTCTACTTCTTGCCGGGCATTGTTAACAACCCATCCACACCAAGCCTATTGCTTTGGTTCCTGGGCCGCATACACACAGCCCGGTATTAGGCACCTGCGGTTGTCAGCGCCAGGAGTTACTAAATTACAGCTGTACAGTGGGCGTACTTGCTGACCGGGCAGTATTGCTACGGCCTCCAAGGGCCGATTAGTCAGACACCAGTAGCAGTGAGTGTGGCTTGCCCTCACTGCAGTTGTTAGGAGAATTTAAATTCCATGTACAGGTTATACTGGACTGGCTACCAGCGGGTCTCGTGTGTGAGCGGGTTAACTGCTTTGAAAAAGGCATAAAAGTAACACATAGACTACTAGGAATTAAATCAGGGACCAGCTACCTTTACACATGGATTTCGGTGGAGGGCAATAAAGTCCGGGGTAACCAAGTGTACCGGGTCTAGTGCTTTGCCTCTTGGGTCAAAGCGGGTTGGCACACGGGGTGTCTAGGATCGTACCAGGCACACTCTGCAGTGTAGAATGCAAAAGAACTGCATGTTGCCACTATTTTGAGTGTGACAGATGCAACAATTTGATCCCTGCCAAAGCAAAGCAAGGTTCTTATGGTCGGAGGCACAACATACATCCATTCACTCCAGTCTCACTGAAGTTAGTCTGTTAGCAGAGGTATAGAACGGGACATCTTGCGCCAGGGTGCGGACATTGCACGGGCGACACAGCAGATAGTCTGCTGTCAGACGAGGGTGCTTGCGGGCTAGGGGGCCAGGCAATGTAGCAGAACCAATTCTAAGGACCCCTCTCCCCCACCGGACTGCCCGAGAATGTGAGTGCAGTGGGATTTGCAATGTTACAGGTATTTTCCCGCCCATACAGGGGCAGAAGGGTACATTGCAGGAATCTGCATAAATAGAGTGGGGGCAAGACCTATAGACGATGTGCACCGGTAACCGCAAGAGCGTGGTGTTGAGATCAAATCTCACAGCGGCAAGTTAGCCAGGTGGCATGCGTCAGTTGGTTAGGCCAGAATGTGTGCCGTGGCTCCAAGAGCGGCTTGAAATGTGTTTGGAGCACCATCGCTGAAAATTCCAGAGCACCCACTGCACCTCGGCCCAGTAGGTGAAGGCCATATGCTTGATCTTGTGGATGGCAATATTCCCTGGAATAACAAAGTACTAGGTCATTAGCTGGGTTGAGCATCAAGGGTCACAGCTGGTTAGCAGGTATGTGTGTATCTGTGATCGAGCTTTAGTTAAGCAAGCCTGGTAGGTGGCGTAAGTTGTCACTCCATATGGTTGCTGTGACTGCAATAGTGTGCGCTAAGCGAACAGTCTTGTTCGCCATTGTTTATTAATCGCAAAGGTCTGTGCACATGTCTGGTCAACTTCAAAGCAAAGTAGGTGCACTCTGCTCCCAGGGCAGGTTACGGGTTGCTTCAGTGATGCATGAAATGCCCCGTCCACATAGCCAGAGTATATAGGCTGGTTGTGGAAGCGGTCTTCTAAGCAAGTGTGCTGCTGTTCCATAAATTGGGGAACAGGTGTTGGGGAGCACGAAATGCTAGAAGGACTGCAACTACAGGTTGCAGGAGGTGGGAGCCACATCAGCTTGAAGGGTAGTATAGCGATGTTTAAGAGTAGAGCTCCCTCCTGGGAGGTCATCACATTCTTGCAGGTCATGCGAGGCACTGGTACATTCCCAGAGAAGGATAAACCGCTCCATGCGCAAGTTCGCAGAGCAAGGGGCTTTGGCTTCATCAGGCATGGGCTATGCCGGGCGAACACCAAAGGTTATTTTGACAAAGTTGGGGTGCACTTGGCACAGGTGAGCTTGGATCTGTTCCTACTGTACATGAATGAGGCCCGGGAAATTGCAGGTTGCAGTGAGAAAGGAACTGTTTTGGTGGGGGGCTCTTTAGGCGACGGGGGCCGCCTCCATAGCTTTGGCGGAGTTGCAGGGCGATCTGGAAGCAGATGGGTACAGAAGGGTACCTCTGCGTGGGCACAATAGCGGTGCCAGAGCCAAATCCCAGGAGCCTCATGGGAGGGTCCTGGAACAATTACGTCGGCGCCCCGTTAGTCCTTCGGGCGGTTGTGGGCCTGAACAACCGGGGGCTTGCCACGCTCTGCCCTGAAAGGGGCGTGAGTAATAAGGGACCAATGTGTCACGTGATCCAGTAAGGGGATCACCCCCATAAGGGTAGCGCTGATTGGATTCTCTACAGTGCTTGGCTCATCAGGCGGGCAGGGCAGCATAGGTTGGTACAGCTGCCTGCCCTTGGATCGCCCGTAAGATAACCCACCATATTGCATACTTTTGTATGGAATAAACCTGCAGCAATATTTTCTCCAAACAAAAGTTGTGTTGTGTATTTATTTATGCATGCCTACTCTGTTGTGGTGTGGGTGGGGTGTGTTGCCAATAATGGGACTATAATTCGCGGCAGCTTTTAGCCAATCATCCATGCAAGGAATAAGACGGTGACCCCAGCACATCGCAACTCACCGCTTTCCCAGCAGAAAGAGTAGTGCAGCTAGCTTGCGATTCTCCGGGGGGACATCCCTAACGTACCCCAATAGGGCCGTGAGCTGGGTCCGTTCTAGAAGCAATTCCAACATCTCTATAGTGCCCATAATGGCCTCCCAGTATCGCTTAATGCCTGGACACTCCCATGCTAGATGGAGAAAATTTGCGCAGGGACCCGAGCATCGGAGGCAACGCGCCTTTCTCCGTAAGACCCCGCCTGCACAGCCATTCCGGTGTACGATACAACTTGTGCAAAAATTTAAAATGAATCAATCTCAGCCTGTAATTGGGTGATAACGCCCTTGTCTCGGCGCAGCAGAAAGTCTACCTATCCTCAGGGATAGGCTCCCTGAGTGTGGCCTCCCAATGCAGTCGGGTAGTAGGAACCCGCACAGGAGCCGTGCACTGCATCTCAGAGTACAGTCTAGTGTTCAACATACGCTGGGAGGGGTTTCCAATAAAGGTCTCTCTCAAGCCCCTGTAATGTGGGGGCCGCCACTGAGAATGAAGGGTAAATGGCGTGCAGGGAAGCCCTGTGTTGGTAATATGTGAGCCAGTCAAGCAATGTTGTTTCCCCCACCTCCAGAGCTTGTTGTCGAGATATGAATAACCCATCTGGAATGCTGCCACCATAGTGGCAAGCTGAAGTTTCTGCAGATGATCACATGCGCCTGCATCCTGGGTGAAAGGAAGGGCGGGGTGTCTGGCCAATGGCAACGAGGGGGTGTAAATGACATCCAATCAAGAACGCCTGCACAGCTCATGCCAAACCCATACAGTGCAAGCAATCGTGTCAAGGGTTGCTCTCAGCCGCGTCTGCAATCTGTATAAGACCATATGAAGTGAATGAGGCACCTCATGTTCAGACTCCGGCGCAGGGTGCACCATGAACTGTGTGGGATACAACCAATAGAATGCAAATTGCACCTGTGCGCAACTGCAATGTAGGTCTAAGTCTAGCACGCCCAGTCCACCCTGCTCAAATGGTAAGGTAAGGATCCCTCATGCTATTCTGGGCTGCCTGCCAGCCCATGCCAGAGACACCAGGCATAACCTCATCTTCCGCCTGAAGCTTCCCGTGAGTGGAAGTGGGAGATTAAGAAACAAGTAAAGAAATTTAGGGAGAACAATCATTTTGGCAATGGCCAGCCGCCCCGCCATGGATATAGGGAGGCGCGACCAAGCAACCAACTTACTCTGCAACCACTCCATAAAACAGCCATAGTTGGATCGCCATAGTACATCCACATCCAGACTCAGCCAGACACCCAAATATTTAATTGATTCTCTCGCCCAACGAAGGGGATACTCAAGGGAGAAAACTCCTTGGCCACCTCTGTTAGCGGAAACACCACCGACTTAGCCCAAATAATCGAAATTCCAGAAAGCCCCCCAAAACGAGTGAACTCCTTGATCAGAGGGTCCAAATTTCTATCTGGGTGCTTAACATACAATGTGACGTCATCAGCTTACATGGAGACCAGTACCACGCAGGGATGAAGGCGATGCCACGCCGTGCATGATGCTGTCTGAGCTGCGCAACCAAAGGCTCCATGGCGAAGGCAAAAAGTATAGGGAATAGCGGGCATCCCTGCCTCGTTCCCCTGGAAATTCGGAACGAAGGGGAGACCACTCAATTAATTTGGAGTCTCTCCGTAGGGTTCACATAGAGAAGGCCAATCAATTGGAGAAACCTAGGGCTAAGTCCCAATCACTTCAGCAAGGCAAACGGGTACAGCCGCTTGAGAGAATCAAAAGCCTTGGTGGCTTCACATAAATATACATTTAGTAATCATTTTTAAACAAAACTTAACATATAATTTAAATGTAGTCAACTATTATCAATATAAAAATAAAACATGTAGCATATAATTTTAAAAATCATAATAGAAAATGAATAAAAAATAGAATAATAATAAAATATTTCAAATTTAATATGCCCAACATATCTTTACAAAATCCAGCATAAAGTAATATGCAGTAACCAAACTCCAATCCAAAATGATTACACAAATACAAACAATTCAAATACACTATTCTAACTAAAACCCTACAAAAATTGGAGGACATATTCGCATTGGTGGGTTACTGTATTCTATTCTCACTCTGATCTGATGAAAGTGCATGCATGGGGAGGGAGGTCAAATTTATTATTCTAACTTCAGCCTAACAAACATTGGGAAAAGTGCATACATTGGGGGTGAAGGTTTAAAATTCGAACTCCATTCTATTAAACATTGGGGAAAGTGCATACTTTGGAAGGGTCAGATTTCCTATAATAACCCCTATCTGGAAAGCAGTAAGGAGAGTACATACATTTTAATTTCAGTGTAAAAAGAATTGTGGAAAGCGCATGCATTGGGAAGGTCAGATGTACTATGCTAGCTCCTATCTTACAAGCATTGCACAAAATTCATTCATGGGAGGGGTGCACATTTGCTATTCTAACTTCAGTCCTCTCAGGGGAGAGGAGTTGGCCTAACGGCTAGGGCGGCCGACCTCGAACTTGGGGAACTGGGTTTGAGTCTCGGCAATGACGCTGAACATCCTGTGATTCTGGGCAAATCACTTAATCTCCCCGTGCCTAACAAAAATGAATGTGTCCTCATGTAATGCAACTGGTGCTATGTAAAGCGCTCTGATACCCGATTCGGGTCAAGTTCGCGCTATATAAAACTCTGTAAAATAAAAAAAGACTCGTTTATTAAGCATTACTTGATTATGTGGCACTGTTTCCAAGTTCCTAATCCATACCCACATCTTGATTAAGTCTTGCCTGCTGTGGACCCTGCTACCCCAAAAGAGTAAACCACACGCCTAGAGACTCAACTCCAGATAGGATACTTTCACACCTCAAGTCTCTGGGTCACCAGTGATACACACGTGTCACGCTTGGGAGCCAGTAGCCACTGACTGTGTAGGATCTGGAGAAAAGACAGGCCACAATGGGAAGGAGCTAATTAGACTTTTCAGTTTATTGGCCCAAGGAGAGGCTTCAGGCAGTCCATGAGGCTCCAGGCTCAAATTAATGGTAGTCCTTCCAGGAGAGTTACTTTTTTTTTGGAGGAGGACTATGGTGGGAGATGAGGATGTGGTTTTGGAGAAAAAGGCTACTGTCTGTTGATCTCCTTCCATTGGCTGTTCATCCAGCAACATTCGGTTCTGTGTCACGCTGTCTGCATTGCTTTCTTTTTCTGGTATCTTCTCTGTTATCAGACAGCCTTTTCTGGACAGTTGATATGGTTCTGCATAGAACACACCTAGCTTTGAGCTTGGCTGGTGCTGCAAAGTCCTGGGATTGTGCAGTGTGGGTCTGGTCCACGTGGTATTGATGTGAGTTATGGGTTGTTTATGGTGTGGTGAATTGTATGGGATTGCGTTAGATGTGTCGGGTTACCGCATCTGTGTGAAAGTGTGTTATTTTTGAAATCATGTACATGTCACCTTGTGATAAAAAGTGTGTAGCGGAGCACATGTTTTTGTTACAGTACATTGTTATGTTAGGCCAGGGGTTTAGAGTGTTGAGTGCTTATATACAAGGGTTATGTTTGGCCTCTGACTGATACACCAGCGTGTGTAGCATTGTGTTGAGCAGGAGACCTGGGATTGTGTGATGTCTTGTATCATGTACTGCAACGTGGGGTGTAGTGTTTGTGGTGAACTGTGTGTGCTGCAAGCGTGGTAAGGCTTTCCTTTGTTGTGCAGTGATTCTCAGTGATGGAGGAATATTCGGTGAACTGGGTGGATTAATGTCAGAGGTGGATTGCACTGTGTGGAGAAAGTAGGTGTTGTGAGGCAGATGCCAAGTCTGATGTGGTATTGTGTTCAAGTGTGAGCATTTTTCCCAGGCTCTCCTACCTGGAATCACTTCCCTGTCACGTACAATCGGGGCAACAAACTTCAAGTACTTCATGGTGCCCAGCTGGGTCGGCCATTTTAGGATGTATAAATGGAAGTAAGGTATTTGGCAGGGTACGAGGGCTACCTCAACTGGGTCAAACATTAACAGACTCTTGCCTTCTCTATTTCTTTCCATACACAACTGTCTATGTCACCTTATTGTGGTCAGTATTGGATTCTGCCTGCATTCTTTACCCTGTCTTCCACTTCCTTCACTGTACCGCACATGCCCTCTTCAGAGTCTCCAAACACCGCTTACTTTGCCAGCTAGAGTACGTGCTATATCCCTGTGCAAAAATTACCTGTTGTCTCACGCCCTTTGCAGAGCTTGCTTTAGCATTGGTGGCGACAGTCTTTGTTGGCGTCCCCTCCAGACCCTGGTATCATCCTTCTCCACCGATTCCCTCACTACCCCCCTCCAATAGTGTCCCTCGTCACTACTTGGCCTCTCTCTCACATTTGTTTAATTTCTTTTATAGCACCATTCACTCCGTCCACCCTCCTCCCTCTGCTTTTAAAGACATGGAACTATGAAAAAAGAGGAACAACTGTCCTCTCCATTCCAGACACATTGTCATGACTACGGTCCCATAACAAGCTCAGCAAAATTGGAGTGACCCTGATCTTTACTATGATTTTCCTGATGGTTGAATTGCCAATCCTTGATGAGCCCCCAAAATAACTATTCATCCATAACCTGCTACAGACATAGGAGTCATTCTTGGTTGCTGTAAAGTTCTGTGTTTCTCTTGCTCTGTGGATAAATTGGTCTGCTTAAAAAATGTATCTATTACTTATGGTAAAAAAAAAATATATATATATATATATATTTGCACCTTATTTTATACTTAACATGTATATAGATCACTGCATAGTTTACATATAAGTTATTTGAATATATGCTTATGGGTCTCTGTTTTATTTCTTCTATCACAATATGTAAATATGATCATGACAATTGTATCTAAGGGGTGATTACAATGGTGGACGGACTTGAGTCCGTCCGCCATCATTTCGGGGAATAGGACCGCCCTACATGCTGTTGGCGGTCCCATAGTAGGGAATAGGATGCATTCACCACCACGGCGGTCGCAATGGCTATATTTTACATTGCGGCAGGTGCTGCTGGCTGTAGCACCCGCTGCAATGTAAAAACGGCACATGTAACATTTCCCTGCACTACGTGGCAGGCACCATGCGGTGCCTGCCACATGGTGCAGGGAAATGTAGGGGGGCACCATGGGTGTCCCCAGTGCCCAAAACTTGGGTCCAGGGGTGAAGGGGGGCCCGCTACGGGCCCCAAATGTCCATCCCCGCCATCCTTTTCATGGCGGGTGAACCGCCTTGGAAAGGCTGGCAGGGAGGCACATCCTAATCCAAACGGCGGTGCCTGGTAGGCACCGCCACCATTTTGGAGATGGGAAGGCCTCCGCCACACCGGCGGGCTCAAGGAGCCTGTCGGATGCGTGGCGGTCGGATTTTTCGACCGCCACGGTACCGCCCGCCATTGTAATATGGCGGGCGGGAAATGGCCTCACGATGGCGGTGAACCCGCCACCGACAGCCTGTTGGTGGTGGGTTCACTACCATTGTGTACTTTACTATTGAAATATTGGAGAAAATATAAATAAACAAATTAAAACAAGAAATTTTACACAAAAAAACTAATTTAAAAATACATAAATAAATCAGCTTCATGTACAGCAACACTGGAAAGTCAAAGTTTCTAACTATTTATCCATACGTGAACATATGGGACTTTTTGTAATACAACTTTATATCTCTTTATTATTTTCTATATACCGGTATACCTCTCTATGTAGTTATGTATCTATTTAATACTTTACTCCTGAAGGAAAAAATATAAAAAATAAAAAAAACTTCCTTCTCTCTCCAGTTCCCTACTTTATGTCTTATCCTATACCTCTTTCAATATATCCGCTACCTCCACTCTCTGACTTATCCCAAAACTCACTGTACTACTATGAGCTCCATAATAATCCTATCTAGACTCTTCCCTCCTCTACCCCTCCTTTTTACTCATCCCAAACCTCATTTTACTATTATGATCTCCCAAATAACACTTTCTACACTCTCCCTTCCTCTATTCCTCCTTTATCTTATTCAGTCCAACTAACAGACTCAAAATGTCCTCTGATCAAATTATTAACTTAGATTTCCCTACACTAACCCACCACTAATCCGCTTTGGGTTCAGGAGTAGCATGCTACTTGCCAAAAAGCACTTCAATGGCTTGTCAGGGGTAGTAAGCGCTATATAAATACAATTACAATAAACCTGTAAGACTGTCTGAATTTTCTGTGCTCAGGAGCCCGCAGCTCGCACTATCTTGGTTGGTGATTTTTGATGCCATGATGTCTTCATCTATTTTAGTTATTGCTCCAATAAGAGACCTGAAAAAGAAGGGCAAGCTTGAATCTGCTGCCGGGTCAGTCTTGGGCCTGCAGGGATGATTGATAGAGTGCAGACCTAGCTACAAAACAATGGTGAGTCAATGTACAACAGAAAAACAGAAGACAGGAAAACAGAGCTTGGAGGAATTATAGGTAAGAAAGAAGGAGGAGGTAATTTATAGGTAAGAGACACTCACTTCAAAGACTATGCAGCATCCATCGCGAGTTACACAAAGATAAGATATTGCTTGAAAAGATAGCTCCTAAGTTCCTCTTGGAAGTGAACAAGAGAGGCAGTTGTATTCGATCTGTGTAGAAATGAAGTTCCAGATCATTGGTATATAGCAAGAGAAGGCTATCGTAATGGTGAATCTCCTGCTTGACGGGAGATAAAGAAATGCTCCTGCCAAGCGGGAGCAAGCACACGTTTCCCTGCTCGCTCCGGTGCGGGCAGGGCAACTGCTATGCCTCGGGATGGGCTCCGTGGGACATAGCTAGTGAGCCGGTCTGGGGGATGGGGTCCCTGGGGCCATGGCTCAGGCATTGGGGTCACTGGCCCCCCTCCCCATTTTCAGTCATTTTGGCCCCTGGCGTTAATGGCTGTGGGAGGGGGTCTGCATGGCCCACCTACCCAATTTTCAGCCGTTTCAGCTCTGGGGGTGGGTTCCCCAGGGCTTTTAGAGACGTGGAGGGGTCGCGCAGCCCGCTGTCCATTTTTGAAAATTTTCGGCCCCAGGGGTGGGTTCCCCGGGGCCTTTACTGACGCAGGGAGGGGGGGGCCACATGGCTTCCCTCCCACTTATTGAATACTGCCCCAGTGGTGGGCTCGTTGGGGCTTCTCATTAATGGATGCAGCTCAGCTGCCATTTTATTTTTTTTCGATCCCGAGCGAGCCCTGCCAGATCCTGGCCATTTTGGCATTTTTTTTTTAAAATTTTGGGCCCATGGGGTGGGTCCCTCTGGGTCTCCCCTATTGGGTGTATCCTGATATTGCTTTTGTTTCTTTTCTTCAGGACACAGTATTAAGTCCCCGAGTCCTGTAATGGCTGTCAACAAAATGTTTCTGATGTTGCTGGAAGCCAATCCGAGTTCTTGCTCCCACAGGAGTGTTTTTCCTGTGGGAGTGAGATGGTCCAAGGGAAATAAAGCTTCCTGGCCAAACAGAATGCTCTATCTTTAGATTTTTGCTCCAGCAAGAATCTTTCTAGCCTCTCACGGACCCATCCGTCTAGATATACAAGACTTTTTTAACCTTTTTTCTCAAAAACTACTGAACAGATTTTCACCAAATCACAAGCATCACAATCTGAGGGCCAAGATCCAGCTTCCTGCCAAATTTGGTGTAATTACGTTCAGCAGTTTTTGCTGCAGCCTTCTTAAAGAAGTCTATGGAAAATAGATGGGGGATTTTGCATTCTGGGACCACCCTTTCTTTCTCATGCCCCCACTTGGCGGATCACCCCAAAACGTTTCATGCTCAAACTAGTCATAAAGTAGCAGCTTTTTTTTGGAAAGTTGTGTGGAGATTCGTCAAACGGAGCCAAACTTATTAGCAACACAAAAAAGTCTCTTACTATGTAACGGCTGACCTAACTATAACTTCGCATTGGCGACTGCCACTGGGTTATCAGATATGTATATATCAAAAACGGCTGAACAGAATTACACCAATTTTGTAGCAAACTAGATCTTGGTATAGAAAGTGTGATTTGGTGTAAATCCATTCGGCAGTTTTTGAGAAATTAAGTTTAAAAATGTATGTTTGTATCATGTCACTCCACAGAGGATCCAAGGAGCTGACTGATCTCAAAATAAGCAATTAACAAAAAAAGAGCATGAGGCACAAAGGCCCGAAAATAATTTTATTGTGTAGTTAATTAAAACCATTACAATTTAGCGTAGGATAAGCCAAAGGCAACAGATTTCTCAATTAAAGTTAGACTGAATTAACATCGTATAGCACATTAATTCCCTGTGTTAAAATAGTCCACACCGTGGCATTATTTAAAAAAAAGCAGAATACATGACGCTGGCCAAAGCTGGAAAATTCTGATGTTGGTCTTGAAATGAAACATAATACGTATTACATCTAAAAACTTCTAAAAACAGCGAAGTGGATACTATGTGCAAAATATTTAAAGTGTGCACTGTCCTCTTTTTCAAAGATTATAAGGGTGCACTGTGCTATCTGGAACTGCCACAAAGCTTGGGTTCAATGTGCAAAATTTATGATTCAATGCTGTAAACGTCCATACCTTTAGCTTTGAGTATGCATATGAGACATGATACGTATTACATCTAAAACAGCAAGGTCGATTCAATGTGCAAAGTATGCAAAGTATTCACTGTCCCCTTTTCGCAGATTGTTAAAGTGCATTACGCTATCTGGAGCTGCTCCAACGCTGGGGTTTGCTTACCAAAAATAGTGATTCAATACTGATTCAATATGCGAAATGGACTCTGTTATTGCGCGTAGTTGATCCTAGATTGCTTGCAATTACAAGAGAACATCTTTAGACTAAGCAATACCCTATGCGACCCTTTGATGTATGACCAAGTTAAGTTGAAAGTCTGCGCAGTCAAATCGCTTAACTTTCCATGATTGTTCTAATTCAAATGCATCTGTGTTGTGGACTTAGTTTGTACAGGACACTCTCCCCTGCTGCGTTTGTAGCAGTTTGCTAACTTGTTGGAGAAACTTTGTTGTCCTGCATGAGAGCTGCAGCGTCTGGCTATTCAATAAGGCCGTTACGGCGGGTCGACAGGATCTTATCCGGAGTGATCAAAGAGCTGGAAGTAGAAGTTGCCATCTCCATTGACTGATGGCTGGACAGATGCACGAAAAATGTTGGACTGTTTCTTCCGCACTCTCACAGAGTCGGCACAAGTTGGTCAGCCAGGTTTGTTTCCATGTTGGAACTTGATCTTTTGAGGAGAAGGCTCCCATTCGAATGAGGAGAACTGAGTGCTGTATTGTTGGACTTATATGATGTACGAGATACGGCTGCGGCGACCAGACCCCATACGAATATAAAACCATCCATCCATGTTTTTTCTTTGCGAGTGCTGCTTTATCCATTAACCAGGCTTTCTGTTTCGCAGCTTTATATGCAATTTTTTTTAATGCGGGGAAGCTGATGTTTATGCCCCATGCTTTATGCAAATTGAGGGAGTTTTTTTTTTTTGAAACACACTTTTATTGAGTTTTCAAGCAGCATAATAAATGCAATACATCTTCCAAACAATTGAGTGCTAAGAATGAAAAGGTATCAAACATGAATACACATATGATTTACAAAACGTAAATGACAATGTGGACATTCGTATCCAAGAACACATATCAAGACAATGTCACGTTATCTAAGGAGCAAAAAAAATACGGCACAGAATGCCATTGATATAGCGAGATATCCGAGTCTTAGCAGATCCATAAGAATCTGATAAACTAAACTGTAGAAACTTAATACGAAAACTTAGAACTACCCCCCACCCCCCCAGTTCCCGGTCCACTAACTTATAGCATGAGACGAATAAAGATTGTATCCACACAGTAAATAACAGATTGTTTCATAGCATACATATGTATGTCTTTAAGTCCTCCGAGAGATAAGGGGAACGGCATTATCAGGTAGCAGATAGTTCAGCTCATGAGGATGTGGAATGTGGGGTTGGGCCGGGCCTGCTCTGTGATGTTTTAGGGGTTAGCATATCAATGGCTTTAAATGTTTCAAGCATATGGTCCCAATCTAGAGAGATGGGGATCTTATGTAGTCCTCTAAATTCCTCTTGTCTAATAATCGTACTCTCAGCGGTGCCCCAGCGGACCATTTCTGTCTGCCATGAGAGAGGTGTAGGGGGGGGAAGCAGATTTCCACCGCATTGTGATGGCACGTTTTGCTATAAGCACAGCCAAGTCAGCAAATCTATATTGGACCTTCTGCCCCTTGGGTCGTTTATGCAGACCCAACAGACAGCTTTCCGCCGATGACCACACAGTCGTACGAGTGACTTCCTGCACTCTGTATCCAACAGTTTGCCAGTATATGCGTAAATGCGGGCATTCCCATAGCATGTGGAGTAGGTCTGCATCTTCTTCCTGACACCTAGGGCAGGTGAGTTGTATGTTAGGAAATATACAATTAAGGCGATGTGGTGTGAGGTATGCCCTATGTAAGATCATGTACTGTATGTATTTAAATTTAGTATTGCGTGACACTTTCTTAGGAAATTCTAAAACAGAGGACCATTCCTTATCTGTCATTTCTCTTCCCATTTCTAGCGACCATTTAACACGGAGTGGCAGTAACGATATCCCTAAGTGTGATCGAATACCTCTGTATAGCCAGCGAGTTAGGTGGCGTCCCCTTCCCATGAGTTGTGTTGCGTATATTAGTTCATGCTTAGGGGGTTCAATCCCATCAGGGGACCACCAGCGTTTGATGTAGTGAGAGATAGCTGCGTGTAAAAGAAAAAGTGTCGGGGGGGACCCCCTGTGTACGGACAAAGTTATTGTGATCTGCTAGTGTGCCCTCAGTGAATAATGCTCCAATTGTTGATACACATTCCTGAACCCACAAGGATAAAGCCCTTTTCGAGATTAAACCAGTAGTAGTAGGTATCCCAAGCAAGGGAATGTTGGGGGAGTATGGGGGGCCCTTTTGGTGTATTGGAGTGCCTTCTTCCAGTGTAATAATGCAGTTTTGAGCAAGGGGGGACTGTAGGTGGAATCCTAGTTTGTGCCAGTACATTATGAAGGAGACCCCGGTCAATAAGCTGAGACGTGTAGCCAATTTCCTGAATGTGTCGTCCCGCCAGCCAATAAGATAACCAATGCAGTTGGCTGGCCAGACAATAAGCTTGGAAATCCGGGGCTCCAAGTCCTCCCTCCTCAGGTCATAGCTGTAACTTGGAAAGGCTGATCCTCCTACGCCCCTTGCCCCATATAAGTTCTAACAGGAGCGTGTCTAGTGTACGAAAAATTTGGGTCGGGATAGTGATCGGCAGGTTAGTGAAGAAATATAGGAGACGAGGAAGCATCACCATTTTAGAAATGGATACTCTACCCATCACCGACAAGGGCAGCGAGGTCCAAAAGGAGACCTGGCTGCGGAGTGATGTAATAGCCTTCAGCAAATTGCCATCTATAAGGTCCTGGGAGGATCTATATATGTGTATACCTAGATACTTAAAGGTATCTGGGGCGGTAGTTAATAATAAGTTACCAAAACTCACAGCCTCCGGGGTAGCCTGATATCGCATGTAAAAGGCATAGGATTTAGTTTCGTTAATAGCCAGTCCCGATATCTGTTCAAAGTGTTTAAATATGGCCGGGACAAGTTCCAGGTTGGTAGTAAGATCTTTCAGATATAAAATAATGTCATCTGCATATGCGGACACTAAGTGTATGGTGTTATTGAGTACAATCCCCTGGTCCATGGCCTCACAGCGAAGTTTAATCAGGAGGGGTTCAAATGCTAAAACAAACAGCCACGGCGACAAGGGACATCCTTGTCGTGTACCCCTGGTTATAGGATACGCCGAAGAGATATGAGAACCAGTCCTGGCCCGTGCTGTAGGAGCAGAATATAATAGTTCAACCCACTGCAAGTAACCTTTGGGGATACTAAACTTTTCCATGGAGGACAACATATAGCTCCAATCAAGGGTATCAAACGCCTGGCGCATATCAAGAGAAATGCACCTGATCGTACAAGAAAGGTCTGCCGCAGCTTCCAATATATAATGGAGTCATCTGATATTTAAGGACGTATTGCGGCCCGGTATAAAACCACATTGGTCAGTGTGGATAAGCTTTGGGAGGTAGGAAAGGAGGCGCCTGGCCAGGATTTTGCTGAGTATTTTGTACTCGGTGGATAGCAATGAAAGGGGGCGATACCCTGATATATCGCGTGGGTCTCTATTTGGCTTGGGGAGAGAGGTAACCAGCGCTTGCATGGTCATCAAGGAAGAGTATGTTTTTCCAGTGCCGTTTTGTAGAGGCTTTCTAGACGCGGGGTGAGTTGTGCCACATATGTCGCGTAGAACTCTGCAGGTAACCCATCCAGGCTGGGAGTCTTGTTTCTGGGAAGGTCTTTGATGGCTGCCTTAATGTCAAGTTGAGTGATAGGGGCTTCCAATTCCGATTGATCATCTGCGGTTAATGTGGGGAATGTGAGGTCCCCGAAGAAGGCCATCAAGTGATCGGGGGAAGCAGCCGCTGGGGCGCTATACAGGTTGCTGTAATATGTACAGAACGCCATGTTGATGTCTGCTTGAGTAGAGACAACAGTACCATCCGGAAGGGAGATTTCAGTTATCGGGACCGGGGAGGGAACGTCCCGTATAAGACGAGCCAATAGAGTCCCTGATTTATCTGCATCTTTATGACTATGCTGCGTGTATGCGTTATAGTCGATTAGGCGAAGTCGCTCAAGAAGTTCTGCGTGTTTAATTCTGGTTTCTTGTAGCTGCGCCTGCTGAGAGGGATTAGTAATAGCTGCGGTCTCTAAATTGTGGAGAGAGTTCTCTACTGCGGATAGGCTCTTGTGCGTTTCCTGCTGGGCCCCCACGGTAGCCCCTATTGCCGTGCCTCTGATCACTGATTTAAATGCATCCCATTCAATTAAGCGGGAAGAGGCAGAATTGTCATTTTCTGTGAAGTAATTAGTAATGGCCGCGCCTAATGTGTCTCTAAAAACCGGGTCCTCAAGAGATTGCGTCCAGAGACGCCAAGTTGGGACCGGGGGAACCCTCCCCCATCCCAGGAGAATTTCAAATGGGTTATGATCAGACAGTCTTCCCAAGGTAGGTAGACTCAACAATCTGGGACAGCAGGGGCAAAGAGCAAAAGATTCTGTCTATCCTGGTGTGTAATTGGTGCGGGGGGGAGTAGAATGAATATTCCCTGCTATTGGGATGTAGTATACGCCATGCATCCTGTATTGTCCAACCTACCGCCCAAGCTTGTAGGAAAGCCGCATTTTTGGTGGTTATAGAACCTCTGAGCGGGGGTGTGAGCGATCCAAGCTGACATCCAAGACAGAGTTAAAGCCTCTGCCAATAACCCAGGGGCATCCTACCCAATCCATTAATGATGTGTTTAAGCTACTGAGAAAATGATTCTGCTCATAATTGGGAGCATACACACTACAGATAACTATTGGGACCCCATCTAGTTTACCCAACAAGAGTACATAACGCCCCGCTGTGTCTATTCGTTGTTCCGTCAGCACAAAGGGAACCCCAGTCCGAAACCAAACAAGTGAGCCCCTTGCAAAGGCTGAGTAAAAAGTATTAAAAATCTGTCCCTTCCATTTCTTGCGCAGTTTGCTGACTTCCGAATCCGTTAAGTGTGTCTCCTGAATAAGAGCTATTTGGACTTTCCGCCTATTTAGCTGGGCAAAAATCCTGTGTCGTTTGTGGACTGACCCCATGCCCCGCACATTCCATGTCCGTATTTTATATTTTTCTAACCCTGCCATATCGGATCAAGTCAATATAGAGAATTGCCCAGGATACATAGGTAGAATACAAAATGGTAGGTAAGACCAGCTGGACCAGGAACCAATTAACTTCCCATGAACCAAAACACCCAATACTAGGGCCAACAGAAAAACTACGTTGGTCCAAACCTATGTTACAATGTACTAAGTCCAAACGGTTATACATTGCAGTATCTGCAGGGGGGGGTGGTACCTATTCAGATCTTGTAGGAACTCTCACCCACGCAGCTACACATGTGCCGGGACCCTATGACAATTTATATGGATCGGACACCTGGGGAGAAAAAAGAGGGTTAGATTATGCATACAGTGATATTATCATACTGCCCTCCATGAGGTCCGGATAAGGCCTTGAGTATAAGAGTCATATGGCCGAACTGCAGCGTCAGCCAAAGAGGTCCTTCACTATCTGCGGGGTAATCGTCGGGAACAGGGGATCATTGCTCTCAGAGTCCGACGGCAAAGTGTTATCATCTGAGTGTTCCGGGGACGCAACTTGCACAGGGTCCCGCAGAGAGGCCGCCACCATCAGTGCCGATTCCTGCCCCAACAGGGCCTGTCCTGGTCCTGGTGTTGGTTTGGTAGAGGAGAGAGTTCGCAGTGCTCTGCTGCGATGGGAGCCAGGTCCATTCGTCTGTGATTGAGCATGTCTCAACTGTTGATCAATATTGGCCAGAGTCTGTGCAGGTAGAGTAGCCTCAATCCAGGCATGTGCTGTGTCAGGGTCCTCAAAAAAGTAGTATTCCTGATTGTGGAGAATTTTTAGTTGTGCAGGAAATAACAGGGCATACTGTAGGCCAAGGGCTTGAAGTTTCCATTTGAGTGGCTGGTCGGAGGCTCTATGACGTTGCACCTGCACCGTGTAGTCCGGATAAAGAGAAATCCGGGTGTTTTCATATCGTATGGGAGCATTTGCGTGGGCTTTCTGTAGCAGATAATCACGGTCCCTATAGTTGAGAATACGAGCTATAAGTGGTCTGGGCGGTCTACCAGCCGTTGGTCTGCCCGTAGGAATTCGATGAGCCCATTCCACACAGAAGAAGGAAGAAAGGCCTTCTGGGTCTACGTAGTCCTTCAGCCACTGTTCGACAAACTGGGTTGCATTCGGGCCCTCTGAGCGCTCTGGCAGGCCAATAACGCGGATGTTGTTGCGTCTGGCCCGCCCCTCCGCATCTTCGACCCTATCCTGGAGAGTGTTCAACTGCTTTTGCATCTGAGACAACTGGACAGCGTGATCCTTATGTTGCGGCACAATGTCTAACAATGTCCTTGCGTGGTCCTTGACCGTGTCATTGAGTTTACCATGATCGGCTCGCAGAAGAGTGAGGCCGGTAGAAAGCGTGCCCAGTTGTTGCTCAAGCGACTGATGCGTCTCCCTGATCTCAAGAAGGATTTGGTCCAGCTTATCAGAGGGGGGCGACAAAGCCGTCGGCGGAACACAGCTAACGGAGGATGTTTGGGAGTCCGTATCAATGTCCCTCTGGGTGGACACGTCTATGGCAGGCACGTCTGGCTGCCTTCCCTTTGTACGCCCCATTGAATCAACTGTTATGCAGCAATGGATTTACGAGGGAGATGCCCTGTTGGAGTCCCAGTGGAGAAGAAAACAAAACAGCAGTTCGACCCGGCCGCGAGGGGACCGCAGCAATAGTAGTGGGAGAAGAGGCGGATCAGCTACTCCAAGCGATAGCGCGCTAGAATGCAGGAGTAGTATCTGTACATTGCTGCATATTCACTACCCAGGCGTTTAGAGGAAACCAGGACCCGGTAATTGCAAGCCCCAAAGTAGGGGAGGGAGTGAGACATCAAGTGTAAACTGGCCTGCTATCCAACAATTCACTCACATTCCACCTCACCTCAGCCTCTGGAGATATACATGGCCCCTCCCGGCCCTCACTGCATCCAGAGTCAGCCGGTCTCCAGCAAAGGAAGTGTGAAAAGTAGTGCCAAACAGTGTGGGCGCCCGGTCCTCAACAGCACACAGGTCTCGGCATTCGCGGGGAGGCAGGAAGCACCCCGCGGCCACAGGCCTCAATGACGCGGCAAGTTTATTAGGCAATGGCGGCGCGCCACCAGTTGCGAGGCAGGCACCAGAATGAAGCCGTCGGGTCCGGGCAGAGCAGAAAGGTGAGTGGCTTCCACAGGCGGCAACCACCAGCCGGGGCAATCAGCAAGCGCAGTCTTGCAAGTAGTGAATAAACTCACGGTGTCTCGGCCTCGGTCCGGGTGCGGCGCACGGGGTTCCTGGAAGCGGGGGCTCCCTTCTCAGCAGCAGGGCCAGGGCGGGTGTCTCACTGGCCGGGGCCCAGGGCAGCAACGATCTCTTTATCAGCCGCTCCGATCAGCAGTCCGAGGCACACCGCGGCCACGGGCCTCCGTGACGCAGCACGCTTAGGAGGCAATGGCGGCGCGCCACCAGCTGCGAGGCAGGCACCGGAAGGGTGCCATCGGGTCCGGGCAGAGCAGGAAGGTGAGTGGCTACCACAGGTGGCAACCACCAGCCGGAGCAGTCAACAGCGAAGTCTCACAAGCGATGCATAAACTCACGGTGGTCCGGCCACGGTCCGAGTGCGGCGCTCGGGTCTCCTGGAGGCGGAAGATCCCACCTCTGCAGTAGGGCCAGGGCGGGTGTCTCACTGGACGAGGCCCGGGGCAACAGTGGTCCCTCTAACAGCCGCTCCGATCAGCAGTCCGAGACAGACGAGGAAAGATTCACGGACGCCTCCTCGTGAAAGGCCGCACCCTCCGTCACAGCAGGCCCACGCAGTGCGGTATCAGGCACCTCCAATTCCGGGCATTAATCACAGGGTTCTGTGCATTTGTTTCTGGCGTCGAGCGATCCCCGTGGTCTCACTAATAAGCAGAGAGAGAATTTAGTCCAAATTGCCCCAGATTCCGCATATAATGACAGGATTATGTGGGTCCCAGCCGGGAGCTCCGTTAAGACGCGGCCGCCATGCTCGGCAGTTAGCCACGCCCCAAAAATTGAGGGAGGTTAACGCTTGCTGAAGCTCTGTTGGCCAGTCATTCTTACTTTTAGGCTGGTTCTTTAGTTCCGACCAGCAGAGACCCATCAGGGATTCTTTTTGTGCCACTCTCATCCTCCAGCACAGTTTGATTATTGCTGCTGACCTTACCGGCAGTTGGTTGAATAATCCAAATTCCAGTCGAACCTGCGCCTGAGAGGTGAATAGCGAGATTCGAAAATGTTTGTTTAAAAAGACTGGATTGTTGTAAATTCAGAAAATTTGCGTCATTGCCTTCAAATAGTTCTGAGCCGTAGGTGAGTGTTGGAAGATACTTGGCGGCAATCACTTGAAGCAGGTGGGAATTGGACGGGCACCTTGGTTTCAATCGAAGTGTGTTTAGTGCGAAGCGCAGTTTGTTCGCCTGGGCTCGTCTTTTGATTAGGTGGTCTTTAAATGTTAATTTGGAGTCTACTACCACCTCTAAATATTTATATGAGCCAACCTGGTCTATTCTGTTTTCTGCTGTGGACCATTTATGTTTTATGTTATTGCAAATGGTGTTTGCAGGGAAACAGATGACCTTTGTTTTATTATAGTTTAAGAATAGACTCAGCGCCTCTGTATATTCCAACAGTTTGGTTATCAATCGCTGGAGACCAATTGGGGTCTGGCTGCATAAAACTATGTCATCAGCATATTGTAGACTTCTGACTTGGTGGTTTGCTAGCTTGGGTGGGTTGCTTTGGACTTCTGACAGCCTGGCGTCTAAATCTGCTGTAAAGATTAAATAAACTAGGGGCTAGCACACATCCTTGTGTTAAGCCTTTATGCATTGGAATCTTCGCTGTAGTTCTCTCTCCGTTGCCTAGCTTTACCTGGACCCAAGTTTGTGAGTACAAGTTTTCTATAGCTCTTAGGAACTTTGGCGGGACACCCCATTTTGCCATCTTTGACCATAAGAGCTCTCTTTATACCAAGTCGATAGCTGCTTTTAAATCCACGAAGCCGATGTACAATTTGGTGGACTTTTGTCGGGCTTTTTCGGCAATGATGGTCAAAGCCAGGAGATTACTCATTGTACTTGTGCCTGGTCTGAAGCCGGTTTGTGAAATTGGTAGGGTCTTGCTGGAGCTGACCCATTTTTCAAGATCTGCGAGGAGATTCGAGGCATATAATTTGGCTTCAATGTCTGAGAGCATTAAATCTGTAATTTGCCGGATCTGATCTACTGCTGGCTTTGAAAATCGGGTGAAGGATGCTGCCTCTCCATGATGCCGGTATGCTATTTGTTACAAACGTGTGAGATGCTCAGCCCAGAAAGGTTTGTCAAACTTAAAACATGCATTCGGGAGGCCGTTTGGGCCGGGGGCCCCATCTGACCTGAGTTTTTTTTTTTTTTTACTTTTTCGACTTGAGCTTCCTTTAGCCATTTTCCTTCAGTCTAATTTCCAAGAGGCTCACTTTTGAATTGATTCAGGACTTGGTGATAATCGTCTGCTGGTACTTGTTTATCAGACGTGTTCAGATGTTTTATCCAGTCAGCCTCGGGAATGTTTGCATTGTGGTGTTGGAAGGAGCCGTTCGCTATGTTGTTTATTTCTGCCCAAAACATTTTGTTATTATTTGATTTGCTTGTTTGCAACAGCTTTAGCCAGATACTAGTTTGATGTGATTTCTTTTCTGACCATATTTCCTTTTTATATTGACGCCTGAGAAGGTTGATTTGAAGATTCCAGTTTGCACCGTTCGTTGGTGCATTTCTCCGGAGTTCTCTAATCTCCTTGTGTAAAGTCCTTTTTTTCCATAATAGCGAGTTTGAGAACCAAGTTACTACTTTCCTAATTATGTTTTTGTGTTGCATGTAATATGGTGAGAATTTGGAAATGAGATTCATTATCATGTGGTTCGAGGTTTGCCATGATATCTGCAGATTTGTATCTAGGTTGGTTGCCATCAACTTTTTTATAAAATTCATTTGTATGGATGCGTCTTTACCCTTCCATACTAGCCTTTTCAAATTATAAGCGCTCGGGCATTGAGGCACAAAGAAATTGCCCCTATCACTTTCGCGGGTTATGGTTATATTCTGAACACAATGGTGCACAAGTCTAGCCGTCTTAATCTTCCACACCGGAGAAGCTCCATCAACATTTGAAAAGAATATGACTCGACACCCACTCAATATCAACCTTTCTAGTAACGGCTGGGTCAATGAAAGATTTGAAATTGGGAACACAACAGGAACAATTCATGTGGTCAGGATGCTCCTATGAGGTCCAGACACTTCTATATCCATTTCAGTACAGTCTAAAGAGTTTTCAGTCCCATGTAGGCGGGTATCATGGATGGTCCAGTGAGTAAGGTCGCTCACGCGTTGTGTACCGTTGCAAGAAGCTGGGTCAAAAAAGCCAGCTTCATGCGAAGGTATGCAACGTGTGTTCCTGTTGTGACACCCTGACTACAGAGGAAATATCATATGGAGTACTGTCAAAAGGGCACACTGTTACAGGAATTACTGCTGTACATACCGCAACCTTGGGAGGAAGAGCTAACACTAATAGCATTCCAAATTCTGAAGCATTTTCTGTCTTTTACAATTGTCCAGGGGTCGCCTGGACAACATCACACACAGGACTGACCAACAAAGCCCTGAAGAAGTCAGTTTGGATAAAACACATTGGCTATGGCAAAATAAGAGAAGGAGTTTTAAAATGAAAGAATTATTAAAAAAAGAAATCAATTTTTTAAGAAAAAGGATCTGGGAGTCTGTGCTTTATGTAATTCGATTACAATTCAACTTCAAATCTTTTATTGACCTGGACATTACTAGAAATGTTGATATTGAGTCCTGCCTGTCCGCAAGAGAATTCGCTTCAAAGCTCTAGTCTTAGCTTTTAAGGCTTTACATGGTACGGGAGCTCACTATATTAGAAAGAGAGTTCGTCACTATGTCCCCGGCAGAACCCTGATGTCATCTTCTTGACAGCAGGTGGCCGTTCCCAAATTTTTCCGCATTCGGACTGGCGGCCGCTCTTTTCAAGTGCAGGCTGCCCGTGCTTGGAACCTTCTGCCGGTGCCACTCAGACAGGCGCCTGATTTACTGACTTTTAGTAAGCAGCTGAAAACCTGGCTGGTTCATCAACAACCTTAGTCTTTCCCTCTTTCAGTGACAGCAACAGCCTAGCCATGAGGTTCTCTTAGCGCCGGGACACTCTTCCTGAGTAGCTGTGCGTTCTATAAGTATCCTTAACATTAACATAACATTGAGTCGGTGCTGTGTCATATTCTTTTCAAATGATCTCAAGATAAGATCTGATCGGCTGCTGCCACATCAACAAAGATGTGACAGCAGCCATTTTAGGATTCAGGGGCTCAGTCTCCTGTCCTGCAAAAAGGCTTAAAAACCATACAGGTGGTAGGGTAGGGATACCCTGCCTACTAGGTCTGGTTGGGAGGGGGAGGAGAGAGGGACCGTGCAGAAAATGTTTTGTTAAAAAGCGGGCTCCCGACTTTTTTTGTGTGAAAGGAGTTGGCAATCCCCTGGGTGGGGGGGGGAGGGGAGAGAGGGCTTCATTGCATCATTCTTTAGGGGGGGGCTTGCGCCCCCTCTTCTCAAGCCGAAGTACAACGCTAGTTCCAACATAACATTTAAAACTAAAAAAACACTGAAATGCCCCAGTAACGATAACTAGCAGCCTCGCCATGCACTGCTTGTATCCTCATATATTACATCCCTGATGACATGTATAGTGACAGCCTTGATAACATCACTGACGATATCTGAAATGCAATTATTTATTACAACACTGTGCATGGGCTGGCGAGTGTGGTATAATTACTTCAGAGCTTGAGCTAGCTGCACCTTAGAACGCCCATATTTTCACACCTTCGGCATGATTTATGGGTGTGGAGAACACCGCCCTCGTAGTGGAAATCTCTGCACATGAAAATAGACCTATGCCTGCACGAACCCTTTAATGGATTCCTGGCAGGCATTAAAAGGGTAGAGTTTTGCGCAAATATACGTATTTAGGGCCAAATTTATCAGAGTTGCGTCATGCAACTGGGCTCAAGAGCAACACAACTCTTGAGTTAGATTTATCAAGCCATGCATGGCCACCGTGCGTGGCCCTGAGTAGCTTGATAAATCTAGAGTAACGCAACGCACCAACAATCACTGAGTTGCGTTACTCTACACCATGGAGGCTGTCCATGGGTGGAGCGTGGGTGTTCCCACGCATCCACCCATGGATTTTGGTGCATTTCCAGACTAACCATTAGTGGTAGACAATGTGGCAAAATGCTACGCATCCCCAGGGGAGGCATAACAAGGAGAAATAACTTTATTTTTCCTTATTTTTTTCTTCTTTCTATATGTGCTGCATTCTGCAGCACACATAGAAAAGGGAAAATTCCTTAGGGGATTGTTTTTGTGCAGGAAGGTGCCACTGCACAAAAACAATCGAGCTTATAATGCAGACACCCTTGCACTATGGTGCAAGGGCGCCTGCATTGGTGCAGGGCAGCCCATTGTGCACCAGCGCAGGGAAAGGACAGTAATGCACCGTATAATGTTAAATACGGCGCATTCCTGCCCTTTACCTAGCATGCAAAGCAGCAAGGTGACTTGCTGCGCTGTGTGATTTTTTTCATATATATGCTCCTTCGTATTTAGAGCTGGAATGGGATTTGTTGTCAGGCCTGTTAGTTGGGGTATAGAGTTGGAGTTAGAAGACGTTTGGAAAGACTTCTCAGCTGGGAGTCAGAGTTGCAGTGCTTAATTTGAGCCAGTGGTTTCCGGTGCTCAGCACCGGCACTTAATTGTCAACACCGGTGCTTATGGCAGTCTGCCACATGGTGGCGCTGTCTTCTAATTTGCAGATGAGCATAACAACTGTTATTTATTAATTCAATATACATTAACATATACATTACAAATTGCGAATACATGTTGCCCTAGCTATTCTTATAGCTTGGGGGCTTGGAAGGAGGGTGATGTTTAGTAGTTGTGTTTGTACTCTCATTGGCAGAGATGGCAGGGGCACTGGGTAGTGCAAGTTGCAGAGGGCTCCCGACGAGGGTCCCTGGCACTTATTTTTTGACAAATTAAGCACTGCAGAGGTGGTTATAGGAAGTGATGCATGGCCCTTCAGATGATGATGATGGAATGGATTATGGAGCTGGAACTGAAGTGATCAAGGTCATTCAAAGTGACTGATGGAGCTGGATTTGATGTGGCGTTATGATTTATGGGGCTGCAAAAGAAGTGGCACAAGGGCTCTCAAACTGTATTACCGAGCAGGAATGGAAATAGCACAGGGTTTCCCAAACTGGATTATGGGGCTTGAATAGAAGTGGAACGTGGCCTCTCAAAGTGGATTATGGAAGTAGTGGAGGGCTACTCAAACTTGATTATGGGACTGCTATGGACGTGGCCAAGGGCCTCTCAAAATGGATTATGGAGCTGGAATGCAAGTCACACATAGCCTTTCAACCTAGATTATGGGGCTGCAACAGCATGGCACATGGCCTCTCAAACTAGATTATAGAAGTGGAGTGGAAGTGGTGCAGGAACACTCAGATTAGATAACGGGGCCGAAACAGAAGTGGTGGAGACACTGGGGGGCACATTTATAAAAAAATCATGCAGTTCAGCGAGCCACATTGCTGCACTGCGCGATAGAGAAAGGTTAGGCATGTGCCGAATTTAACATTATACGGCACATTCCTGTCTTTTTCTTACATTGGCGCACAATATGCCACCCAGCGCCAACTCAGGCACCCTTGCACTATGGTGCAAGGGTGCCTACGATGTAAGTAAGATTATTTTCAAAACAATCCTCTGAGGTATATTCCTCTTTCTATAGAAAGAGGGAAAAACAAGGAGAAATAAAGATATTTCTTCTCGTTACGCCTCACCTGGGGAGGCGTAGCATATTGATGCATTCCCAGGTCTACCAGTTATGGAAAATCTGGGAATGTGCAAAAATCCAAGGGTGGATGTGTGGGGACACCCATGCTCCACCCATGTAACGCCTCCCTTGGACAGAGTAACGCATGGCGGTGATTTGCCCTGCGTTGTGTTACTCTATCAAGCCACGCAGGGCCACCACGCAAGGTGGCCTTGCATGGCTTGATAAATCTTACTTAGTAGCTGCGTCGCGATTGTGCTCCATTGCGTGGTGCAAGTGCGACACAGCTGCTTGATAAATATGCCCCTGGATTACGGGTCTGAAATGGAATAGGGCAGGGCCACTCTGCAGTAGTTTCCAAATCGAAATAATGTATGGCACCTTTGCTAGGAGAAAGTGACGGTGAAATGTCGCATATGCTTCAAAGACAAGTGAAGCGTTTCCTCAACTATCCACAAGATGGCAATGTTGACACAATGACCGTTTCTTTTAGTTCCACTCATCACTGTATAGGAAGTGGTTGCTGGTTCCATTGTTCTTTTCCAGTAGTTAAAAGAAACGTCTCTTCGAGAGTTTAAGGTTTGTCTGGCTGTTAGTACTGACACATGCCAACAACCAGACCAATTTTTATCCTGATTGGCATTGATATCCCCTCTTTCACGACTGCAGACATTTCCGAAACGCCTCACGTGCTTCGATGTTCTTTCTATATTTCGGATACGCTTAAAACAAGCACCCCGGGAAGCCGTACGGGATACTTCCCCACGCCGGGATACCTCTCATTTTTAAACCGAGAATCTAGTTTTGTCTTCGTTCCTACCGCTTTGGGTGCCATTTCCTTTCGTCTATGAATACGCATGTGCAGTGCATGATTGATTTCTTAGCTGTAAATAACGTGTTTTCACCTTCCCTACTGTACATTTCTTCCTAATTGCGAGCTGCTTCCTGGTTCAGCCAATCAGCAACTTAAGAGAGGCTCCACAAACGTTTTGGCTCCTGGCCCCTCCAAAGTTTCTGTCATGCCTTGGTGCCTGCCTGCAGATTGCCCCTGAGTAGCAAGACTCAGCATCATTTACCGTTGCTCCCTATATCCATTGCATGCCGCAGCCTGCTCCTTTGTCACTCTTAGGCGGACCCTATAGGAATTATGCGGCAGCGGCGTGCCAAATTATGCTGCAGTGTTAAGTAAATTATGTGGCAAGAAAAGGCAAATTATGCAGCATTATGTGGCACATTGTTAAAATAGTATTACCTCATTATTTTGTCAATTTCAAACTTGTTAACACTGGGCATTTGTTGCACCTTTTCAGTGCCGGTTTAACACCCAAATATAGCAATAAGCAACAGAAAGGGGACCAGTCCAAAAGGGCTTTCCACTGCGCTGCAGCACGTGGCTCTGCGTTTTTTTAGTAACTTTTGAGCCGTTTGAGCTAGAAACTGTTTTTTTGTTAAAATCTACAGATTATGCAGCAGATGATAGATTTTGAAGCATACGTGGCAAACCTATAATTATGCAAAAATCGACGCACAATCGGATGATTCCAGTGGCCCTGCCTATAGGGCTTTTCTGCTGGCTGCAGGTAACCGGTGCATGCCTGCAGATTGCCTCACTGTTGCATCTGAGTAGAGGACTCACTGTGACTTCATTTCATCTATGAATGGCATCTTTTCATCACCTTTCGAAACACTCTTCATCGTTTTCAGTGGCTGCCTATATCCGCTACATGCTGTGGGCTGCTTCTCTGTCGCTCCTGGGTGCACCCTATACAATACATATGCTGATTGCCTGTACGCAGTGCATGCCTTGAGCTGCTCATGAATACACCATATAGAGTGTGTGCTCATGGGTCGGTCTCCTCTCCCTCCTCTGTAAGCTCCATTGAATTTTACTCTGACTGCTGATAACCACAGGTCTCATGTGGGGCACCCGCGGGGCCTTCCTCTGTCGCCCCGGGTTAGTGCCTGAAGATCATTACTAGGGATGTGTTGTTTGTGAATGACCGGTGGTTACCCCTCACTGCTGCTTGATGGATGCTTGAGATCATTTGCACTGTGTACAGTGCATGTATGCAGTGCATGTGTACAGTGCATGTATGCAGTGCATAGCTGTGGTTTGCTCAAGTATCACTCCACAGTAATTACACAGAGCTTCTTAAATGACTGTCTGTATCCAGAACATGCCGTGGGCTTCTCCTCTGTGGCTCCGGGTGGATCAACAGCATTTATACTCAAAGGGGGGCCACATGCAGCCCTCCTGACCTTTACATGCGGCCCCCTGGTCCACTGCAGCACTGGGCATACTCTCTTCCTGGAAGGCTAAAACATTGTTCATACTTCCTGCCATTCTTTCGACCTGACTATTCTATCCCGGGATAGAATAGTCAAGTTGAAAGATAGAATTTTAGATCCCAATGATCTATTTGGGAAAATATGATTTCATCACAGTAGGAGCCCCGACAGATTAGAAGCAAGGAACTCTTGATAGGCATGTATTTTTTGCTCAGTCTAAAACTCACAGTTTTCCATCTCCTAGTGAATAATGCCGGGGTTGGGATGGTGGGCCCAATCGAGTGTTAATCCATCGAAGAGATGAAGGGTGTCTTTGAGACCAACTTCTTCGACGTGGTGGGCATGATCAAGGAGGTCTGACCAGACATAAAGAGAAGGCACAGTGGGCACATTGTGGTGGTCAGCAGTGTCACGCGCCTGCAAGGTAGGGGTCAAGGACCCTCGCCCACAGGACCTCAGGACTGCAGGTGCCTATGCACTCTCACTTATCCCCTGCTTGACCAACCTCTCTCACCCCTCTCAGAGTCTCCCTAACCCTGGTGTATCACATCTCTAGTCTTATCTGGTGAGCCCCATAAATTTCAATAGAGACTCATTTCTATCCCCCATTACTGCAAGCACATTGTTCAGTGCAGCTATTCCATCCCTCTGCCAGCGACTTCCATCAACCTTATTGAATATAAATAAGTATCCCGTCCTGCAGCATCCTTGCTACCACCATACTGGGGCTCTAACGTGGCTCTGGGAATGCACCTCCATCTGTCCCTAGGTTTCCCTGCTGTTCCACTTACAACACTCGCATACAGCTCTGCAAAAGTACCTCAGCCCTGCCCTACAGTTTCACTTCTGTTCCAGTACAGGGGCTCAGACACAGCTTTGTCAATGCACCAGATTCCACCACTACATTTCCCCAGATGTACCATTGCCTACACACACCTCTGTAAAATCAATGGACTTGCCCTGTTGCATCCTTTTTAGGTCTCGCCTAGGCAGCACGCATGCGCTGCTCTAGGAGATGACCTTTAGAAATTGGTCTGCTCTTTTCCACACACTCGTGCATGTGGCGGCATCCTCCTTGCGGGAGCGAGCAGCGGCGCGTGCAGGGGCCATCTGTTTTCTAATGAGCTTTCACTTTCGTGCTTGTTCGAGCAGCGGCGCGTGCAGGGGCCATCTGTTTTTTTTTCTAATGAGCTTTATCTTTCACAGCCGAGCAGCGGGCGCGCGCACCACTCGTTTTCTCATGCAGTCGATCGTGTAGTTCACAATGTTCCTTTTTAATTTGCTTTATGGCACTGGGCGTTCTGCTGCTCTCATTAAAACAGTAAAACTTCAAGCGCCAGAAAGCAAAGGTATTCTCACCCACATGCACACATTTCAACTCACCTTCAGTTGAAGATTGGAATCATTCAGCCCCCTCCCCGCAGCCCCGTTGTGCGTAATGTTCGATTACTAGAGATTTGTAGAGCGCCGTGTTAGCGTTAATGGAGCTTCGCAGCGCTGCAGGCTTCATGCAAAATGACTTAAAGCGGGCCACCTGCTATGAAATACTTTCTCTACAACTACTACCCACGCCCATTAACTTCAATGAGCTCACTGGCCACATACACCTGACGATACACCTTGGGAGGCATGAGCAGGACAACTTGGGCTGTCTGGAGTGACGTTCTCCTTGGTACCGCGCAGCCGCTTCTAGGAGCACTTGTGGTTAACGTCAGTGACTAATGAAAGCGCAGCAGACTGATTACCTTAAAGCCCCGCGGACTCACGCCTGAGGTGCACACCCTGTCACTGCATGCAGGATAAAAGAAGCCGCGAAGTTAGAGAACTTCACCCTGCGGGTGTTTACAACCAGTGCATGCTGGGATCCCCCCTTACCTTGAAATAATCATATATGCAAATGCTCTACACCATAGCTTTAAGAAATTGGCAAGGGCAATTGCTCTGGTTAAACACTTTTAAGGTCCCAAAGGCGAGACCTATTGGCTATGCCTATGCTAGTAGCGGCAGCTTCCAGGAAGCAGTGGTAGGGCGGGAAAGGTGGAGTTAAAATAAAAAAATCTTACTGACCGGCCGCTGCCTCTCCTCCGTCGTCTCCATCCTCTTCCTGGCTTCTGTGTGACTGCAATTAGGAAGCAGGAAACACCCAGGCTCCCCTAAACCAATCACAGCGCTGCAATGCAGCATTGTGATTAGTCTGAGCGCCGTGGTTCCGCGCTCAGACAGGGAATGGGAGCCTGGGCATGTTCCCCATCCAGGCTGTAATGCAGCTTTGGTGGAGAACATGCAACATGCGCATGACTGTTTGGCCGGCCCAAGACGGCCAGCTAAACAGTCATGAACACTTGGAGAGTGCCACCACTCCTCCCTCCTGCGCTGTCCAGCCTAGCCCCACCCCGCAAAACTGCCTCAGCATGAAAAAACAAAATGACAATAACCACACGTTATTATCATTTTCTTTTTTCTTTTTTTTGCAGTGCTGAAAGGCAGTGGGGCAATGCTCCTCCGCCTTAGCGGAGGAGCCTCCCCTGACTTATGCACTTCAATTCGGAACTGCAGCACCCCTTTGCAGTTGCAGCAGTGATACCCACACACAGCTCTGCCAATGCACCTCAGTTTGGTCCTTTAGCCCTAAAGGCCCTCTGCCTTTCCAGAGCAGGGTCACATGGGTTGCTTTTCTATTGTACCTCTAGACTGTCCTTCAACTTGTCCTGCTTTTGCAGAACTGGGGCCCTTGCAGTTATGCTTATGTCCCTTAAGGTATCCCAGAGCACCCTCTGTATTTCATTCTCCGGAACCCACACAGAGTTCTGCCAATGTCCCTCAGTGATATCCTGTACACCCCCTCTCTATTTCTAGCACTGTCGACCCACAACAACTGAGAAGCAATCGAAGGGCGTGCAGAGCTGGAGCTTCGCAGGGGGTCTGAGCTGGTGGTAGATGGAAAGGACAGTGTACAGTTTGGTGCTCTATTGCATGCATCTGGATACATTGCAGATCTCCTTGTACGAGCTGTTCCAAAGACATGGGATGGATTGTGAAGCACCTGCCTCCCTGAATTTCCATTTAGCTCTTGGGGAGCTATTTCTAGATCTTGATCTAGATGTAGGAAGAACCTTCCAGGTATTTCAGAGCAAGGACAGTAGTATAAGAATACTGTGGTCTGCACAATGAGCCGGCGTAGCCTTCTGAGGAGGTGGGGAGCGGGCCGGCACTTCGTTACATGTTAGAATTTGTAGGACACAAATATCGACCTGCCAAAATATGGACTACCAGAGTATCGTGAAGACAAATGCATATAGGTAAGCATAGATTTACTATTCTTAACTTTACACTTGCATCCATTGAAGATATATATCGTCAGTGTACATACGTACCATAAACCTATACTCTACATATACCTTCATGATATCTCAGTAGTCGATTTTCAGGCCGATATTTAAACATCGATATTCTGGTAGTAACCGTTGTGCTTTTTGGTTGTCTGTTCATATGGCAATGAGGGCTGAGCAGTGTAGAGGGCATTACCATAGCTTCACCAGGATGTCAACTGCGATAAGCTGTTTTTTTTGTAGGGAAAGAATGGGTTTTAAGTGATTCTCCAGTGTTTCTCATTTTCATGTCTAAGAGAACTGCCCCACCAAAGAAGGTGTATTGCTTTCGAGGAGGTGGGCTTTGCCTTAGAGTAGGGTTTCAGTTTTAGACCATCAAGCCTCAGGCTGTTTGCCTGTTCCAGGATGCGGAGAGCCCCGGGAACAGTTGAGGTTTGGTCATGTAGGTCTATTACACAGAGGTATGTTTGAGTGTTACAGGAGTGGAACTGAAGGTGGGAGTTTGTGTACATGTTGAAGAGATGAAGGAAGAGAAGGGAGACTCCTAGGACTTCACAAGTGACATTACTGATTGAGGGAAAGGATATCCAAGCTTCATATTCTAAGACCAGGTGGAAAAGAAGGACTTGAAGGGTAGGAGTGGCCTGGCTACTCATCGGAGACAGCAATAGAGGATGTAGGAGTGAACCGTGTCAAAGGCAGCTGAGAAGTCTAGTACTGTGAATGTTCTGAGTGAGCCTTTACCTGACTTCACTAGCAAATCATCACACTCTGAGCCTAGAGCAGTGTCTGGACCATGATGTGACTGGAAGTCAGGATGCATTGTGTCAAATGTGGGCCTGTGGTTTGGCCGTCACTAGGTTTAACAGGATGTCTCCGGGTTGTCCTGCAATCTGGTGGTAATTATTGGGGTCAGATTTTCAAGTAAGACCATCTCATGGTTAATGAGACTTCTAGTGCTTTGGGGGAGCTATTGATAAACTGGCCTCTGGGTCAGCTCTGTCTGTAAGATGACTCTGTTGTGTGAGACCGGGAGCCTTGCAGTCCTGGCGGGACATCGGTCTGTGGAGTCTTTGCAAGGTCTTAAAGTTATTTTATTACTGGGACCACTTCACTGGGATGGACTTGCAACAGAAACCTGAAGTTGTGCGTACTTGTCCATTCTGGACTTTTTCAGTGAAGGAGGAGACAATGGTGTCGCAGAGTTTATGGGCTTTGGGGTACTTGAAGCACCGCATTGAACGGGATTAGTCCTGGCACCCCTTTGAATAGTCCCAGCACTCCTTGGAATAGTCCCAGCACCACTTTGAATAGTCCCGGCACTCCTTTTAGTAGTCCCGACACCCCTTTTAATAGTTACGGTACCCCTGTGAATAGTCCCTGCACTCCTTTGGATAGTCCAGGCACTCCTTTGAATAGTCCCGGTACCCCTTTTAGTAGTCCCGGCACCCCTTTAATAGTCACGGTACCCCTGGGAACAGTCCCTGCAGGCCTTTGAATAGTCCCGGCACCCCTTTGAATAGTCCCAGCACTCCTTGGAATAGTCCCAGCACCACTTTGAATAGTCCAAGGCACTACTTTTAGTAGTTCCGGCACCCCTTTTAATAGTTACGGTACCCCTGTGAATAGTCCCTGCACTCCTTTGAATAGTCCAGGCACTCCTTTGAATAGTCCCTGTACCCCTTTTAGTAGTCCGGCACCCCTTTAATAGTCACGGTACCCCTGTGAACAGTCCCTGCAGGCCTTTGAATAGTCCAGGCACTCCTTTGAATAGTCCCGGCACCCCTTTTAATAATCACGGTAGCCCTGTGAATAGTCCCTGCACTCCTTGGAATAGTCCAGGCACTCCTTTGAATAGTCATGGTACCTCTTTGAATAGTCCTGGCGCACCTTGGAATAGTCACTGTACCCTTTTGAATAGTCCCAGCACTCCTTTTAGTAGTCCCAGCACCCCTTTTAATAGTCCTGGAACCCCACAATGGATGTTGATGATGTCCAATAACTGTCCTGAAAAGTTGTTTTTTTATCTTCTAAGATTGCTTTTTAGTGTCTAGAGCAGTCAAGTTCGAGATTTATTAGAGTGTATGTTTTGATAATCCCAACTTCACAACTTTTGTTCTTATGCTCAGCTGCCAAAATGCATAATTGTACCAAGGAAGTAGTGGGCACCTTTTCAAGGGGGCGCAGGTGTGTGCAGCTTGGATATTGCTTATAGATATAGTTACCGTGGCGTACCCTGATTTTCCTGCTGTTTACCCTTTGGTAGTGCTCTGACCCCTGTGCCTCCCCTCGATCTGACATTACCCCAGGACCACAGTGGTTGCCCTCGCCCTGTTATTGTAGCTGCCTCCCCCCTTGCCCTGGCAGTGCCCTGAACCCCTGTGGCTACCATCTCCTTGCCTTGGGAGTGCTTTGTGCCACTGTTGCTGGCATCTGCTTGCCCTGGCAGTGCTCTGTGCCCCTGAAACTGCCATCTGCTTGCCCTGACAGTGCCCTGAAGCCCTGTAGCTGTCATCTGCTTGCCCTGGCAGCGCTCCGTGCTGCTGTTTATGCCATCTGTTTGCTCTGGTGGTGCTCTTTACCCATGTAGCTGTCATCTCATTGCCCTAGAAGTATTATGTACCTCTGTGTCTGCCCTTTCCTCGCCCTAATATTGCACTGATGCCCTATGGTTGCACTCTCCCTACCCTGGCAGTGCCCTGTGCTCCTGTGTCTCCCATCTCCCCGGTCGGATGCTGCTGTATCTGCCCTCTCCTTGCCCTCACAGTGGTGCTGAACTGTGCCTGCCCTCTTCTTGCTCTGCCAGTGTTCTGTGTCCCTGTAGCTGCCCTCTGCCATGCCCACATGATGGTACTGAACTGTGCCTGTCTCTTCTTGCACTGGCAATGCCCTGTGACCTCTGTGGCTTCCCCCACCTTGCAGTCATATTTTACTAGCGGTGTCCTCTTCTCCCCCTGGCTGTGCCCTGACGCCTGGCCTTTCCTGGCCCTGCACTACCCCGATACCACGAAGCTCACCTCTCCTTGCCCTGGCACTGCCTGTCATGCCCTTACCTTGTCCTTGCACTCACTGCTCTATGCCTCATTGGCTGTCTCCTTCAGTTGTCCCGGAAGTGCCCCGTGGCCTTCTGGCTGCCCTCCCCTTGCCCTGGCATTGTTCTGTGCCCCATGCCTGCCATCCCACTGACCCCTGTTAGGCAGAGGACCACAGGGCTGCATTTTGGAGTTGAATGGACAAAGGGGTCAGCTGCTATGCAGCCTGGTCTACAGCCTTGAGGGAATGCACACACTTCTTTAAACGACGCATATATAATTTGCCCTCACAATAATCCTGGAGATGGTTGGACTCACTACACACAGTACACTATAGGGTTAGGTATGAATACATCCTGCAGGGCTGCTTTGAGCTCCCATCCCACCACTGCCTGCCACTTCCCCGGTGCCTCTGTGGTTGCCCTTGCCTTGCCCTAATACTGACTCGATGCTTTGTGGCTTCTCATTCCTTTCCCTGGTATTGTTCTGTGCCCCGTTGTCTGTTCTCTCCTTGCCCTGGCACTGTGCAGATGCCCGCGTAGTTGTCTCTCACTTACGCGCATCGCTTGGTAGTTCTCTATGCACTGTAGTTGCCCCCTCTTTGCCCGGCAATATTTTGTGCCCTGTGGTTGCCCTTCCTTTTCCTGGCACTGCCTGAATGCCTGTGTGTCTCCCCTCTCCTTGCCCTGGCAGTGGTATATGCTCTGTGATTACTCTCTCCATGCATTGGTAATGCCCCGATGACCCTGTGGTTGCCTCTCTTTGCCCAAGCAGTGTTCTATGCTCTGGTTAAGGCCCCCTTGCCCTGCCCGATGCCGTGTGGGTGCCTCTCTCCTTGCTTTGTGGCTGCCCTCGTCTTCTCCTTGCACTGTCCTATGCTTGTGGTTATCATTTCCTCCCCTTGTCCAGGTACCTCCTGGATGCCCCTGTGGTTGCCTCTCCTTGCCCTGGCAGTGTTCCATGCCCTGTGGGTGCCCTCTCCTCACCCAAGTACTGCTGTGATGCCCCGGTGGTGCTCTTTGTTCTTGCCCTGGCATTGCCCCGATGGCTCTGTCGTTGCCTCTTCTTGCCCTGGCGGTGCTGTATGCCCTGTGGTTACCCTCTCATTGCCTTGGTGTTGCCCCCATGCCCCTGTGGCTGTCTCTCCTTGCCCTGGTAAAGCTCTGTGCTCTCTGGTTTCCACCTCTTTGCCCTGCCATTGATCCATGCCCTGTGGGTGCCCTCTTATTGCTGTGCCCCCTTCTCATGGCCTTCCTCTCTCATAGGCATCATGTTTAATGGCATCTACACCGCTTCCAAGTTCGCAGTGGAAGGTTTCTGTGAAAGGCTCATCTTTCAGGCCCTGAAGTTCAACATTTTGTAAGTGAGCGAACACCAACACCATCTGTTTTACGAGCGCTTGTTGTGATAATGGGGGTGATACTGAGGCATTTATTTACTAAGATTTAGTGCTGTGTTTGTGTCACAAAAGTGACGTAAATCGACGCAAAAAATGTTTTTACTAATTTACTTTCCAGCGCAAAACAAAATCAATTGAAAGTAGCGCAAGGCAGCCTTATGTACTTAAAAAAGAAGACAGGGTTTTGTGTCATAAATTAGCATCCATTTCAACAAGGTGCTATAATAGAGAAATGCTTTTATTTCTCCTTTCTTTTCCGACTTTGCATGTGTGCTGCACTGTACAGCACAGAAACAGGGTGGGAAAAGGTTTAAAGCTAGTTTAAGCATAGTATTTTGTACTGCAAGGTTACTCTTCGGATACAAAACCTATGCTAGACGCACTCAGACACCCTTGCACATTTGTGCAAAGTGTGTGCGTGGTGCACGGCAGCACATTTCTGCGCCGGCACTCTAGAGAGGGAAGGAGAACGCCATATTTCTGTAACTATGGCTCTCTCCTGCTCACGCAGTGCAGCACAGTTTTTGTGGCTGCTGCACTGCGTTGTGTAATAATTTAACAAGTCTGGGCCTGAGAGGGAAGTGGAGCTTCATAGGCCTCGTGAAGTGGAGGCGGTAACAGAGAGAACCTAGCACAAGAATATTGACAGAGCCAATAATGTGGTAATGTTGCACCAGTCTTACAAGGTAGACTTGAGTATGTAGCGGGGCACCTGAGAGGGCAGGTACAGTTACACTTTGGGGCATTTACTGGAGCATCTAAGGTATAGTTACCTTAATTCTTGCAGTAGGCCTTTTAAAGGACCATGCAGGTGCCAGTTATGTGCCACTCGGGTGGCAATTCTCAGAGGGACCCAGATAATTATTATTATTTTTGAAAATCTCTTTTGGACATTTTAAGAGGCAGCATCAAAAGAAGAAAAACCCTCTTTTTGTATGCACCTCTTTACAAGCCTATGTAAAATGGTGAAGTGATCTGGTTTTCCTGGGTAGGAAATAACTCAAAATGATTTACTTCGGATGCTGAAAGTGCCTAGTGGCACTTTAACCACCAAGTGCACCTCGTATACGACCTCTCTATCGGTAAGAGAGGGAGGCTTGACGCTTTGAGCCGAAATTGCGCCTTCTTCCACCCTGTCTTTCAGAGACATTGTCCTCTTCAGGCAGGCCATAATAATAAAGTCCCCTTCGTATTGTGTTTAATTAAAAGCTTGGCCGATACGAACATGTGCAGAGTAAAAAGAAATCATTTTACGGTAGGAGAACAAAGTAAAACTATAAATACTATGGCTAGCTTTGTATTTTCCTGTTAATCCACAAAACATTACATCAATATATATGAAAAAATATATCCTTAGGGCCTCATTTATGAGGCCCCTAGCAGCTGTTTTGTGCTGCCGGAGCATCAGTTTGTGACGCTCGGGTGGCGCAATGTGCACAGCATATTTAGAAGGCCACACAAAGCCATGTTACGTGGCTTTTCATGGCCTTGTAAATATGCGCCTCTTTCCCGTAGAACATTGCGTGAAAGGGGTGTTCCATGGGTGTTCCCACGCAACACCCATGGAATCTGAAGCATTCCCAGATTTACGAGGAATCGTAAACCTGGGGATGCGTCAGATTATAACGCCATTCTGCAGCACACATATAAAGAGGAAATTGCCTTAATTGATTGATTTTGAGCAGAAAGGTGTCCCTTCCTGCACAAAATCAGTCAGTCCCGCAACGCAGGCACCTTGCTCACAGACGCAAGGGTGAATGCGTTGGCGCATGGCAGCGCATTGTGCACCAGCACAGGTGAAAAGGACAGGAATGCGCCATATCTGATAGCTACAGCGCATTCCTGCCCTTTTCTTTTGATGCAGGGCAGCGCAGCAAGATTCCTTGCTGTGCTGCCCTGCGCCAAAACCTTATAAATGAGGCCCTTAGTTTTCATTAGCAAAAATGCCAATAGTCAATATGAGAACATTTTATATAAAAGCCATTTGCAAATTACAATCGCAATATTTTGATAACAAAATTTCATGAAATGTGAACATAATTCTCAAAGTGTTAACTACCATGTTAATCCATTCATTCACTTACCTACCTTCGCTCACTACCACTATGTCCTTTTTATCAATGTACACAATGTGGGTTCTCCCTCATCAATATTTTGTACGTTATAATAACAGTGGTGACTCTATACAGGTAGATCTCACTGTACAGTGGCGATGGAACGTTTTGCTTTGTGCAAATTCATGAAGCACTCTCTGCTGAATCTTTAGTTCCGACTGAGGCTAATCATCAAAATTCCATACATTTCAATAACGTCAAACACATTAGGCTCCACAAGGAAGACCAAGAGTGGGTAAGTTCAAACCTTAGAGGTTAATTAGCAAAGTTATAAATTCAAATAAGCAAATTAGTTAGAAATCAATAATACATAAATGCATTAGTCAATGTATAGTTCAAAGCAATTCAAAGTCATGAAAGGCAAGACAAACTATTATAAAGTTGTCCCAAAAAGCAAAGTTAAGCAAATTAGTTTTTCCATAAAGAGAGCACTATTATCTGCTAAATTGGGAAAAGGTTCTGCTAGTAGATCAGGAAAGTGGTGTTCTTGAAAGGTATCTCGAATGCATCTGAAAAAACATCTGAACTCTCGCTTACTCAGCATTAGCCAAAATCACACAATTCTAATACTTGATACACCTGCATGATCCCTATGTAATGGACTAGTCAGGTTAAGGCACACACAGATAATACAAACTCATTACTTTCTCAAGCTCCTACACAATGAGGATCCTCTAAGGTCATTCAAACTTAAGGCTATTTGCAATATAATTAGATACACTTGACCAAACTCAGCACATTCTACAAATATCACGTATAAAGAAAATATTTCAAATGAGAACAGAAAACCAAGGACACATCCAAATGGTATATGAGAAGTCCGCTCCTCCTTGAATAAAGAAAGACACATATAACATGAAACAAGATGGCAACCAGACGTTAGCCATTTTAGAATACAGGCCGACATTAACTATAGTCAATCTAAGCCTGAATAATACACAATCAGTACATTTGTGTTTTACATGTTAATATCTACATAAATGAAAAACTCTTAATATGAAATAATCGCTTGTAATGGTTTTCTCCACATTCTTCGCGACCACACTAAATCAGACTTCTGTAGACAATCCGAAATTCAAATCTCACTAAATTACAGTCGATATGGGGTGGTATCTGATTAGCAAAGCGGTAGCTGTCTCTGTGGGGCAACTTCCACATTCGGAATTGTGTTTATTGGCCTCGAGGGAGCAGACAGTGGTCCAGGATACCATATCATGCTACAATCAGACTTGTTTTTTTAAAGCAGAACCTGTCCCTTTAGGAGACATGGGCTACTTTCAAAAAAGTATTTCCTATTTTGGAATGCAAACGCATCATTTGGGAGTTTGCTGTCCCTTGCAGGCCACCATCTCTGTGCTCGTAACCAATTGCAGGGCATCACGATGCGCCTAATGAATATTAATTCGGCAGGTCATTTTGCAAACCTCTCTGACTGAACAGTTTATGACGTGTGGCATGAACTCACAGGTCACATGGGAAAATGACAAGCAGGTCTCAAAAAGTCAGTGTGCGATATGCGGCCACTATTTGTGATCTGCCTGTTTGTAAACCCAGCCCAAAACCCCCTTTCGCCACCATAAAATTCAGAGGTCAGCCAACCTCCTCATACCTCAGTTTCCTCAGTTGCATGCTTATGGGCAAGCAACGAACAGCTGAGGCCTTCCTCCTCATGCTTCCCTCCCTCACCCTCCTCATCATACCACTAATCACAAATAAGCAACTCATGCTGCCCACTCAACCGAAATAACGCTGAGAGGCTATTTTATTCATAGTGCGCATAGTATTCCTCAAGTAGAATCAAAAATATCTCTTTCGCATGACACATTTTTCAATATTGAAAAACAATTTGTCTTAAAATTCTTTTGCTGGCATAGATTGTAGGGGATGCCCGGGGTTCCTTGTGGGGTGCATGAGGGCTGTGAACTGTAATCATGTCTGTGTGTGAGAGGAGAATGAGGTGCAGGTGAGCCTGTGAGTATTGGGAGTGGATGATATGAAATGCATTCTGTCTCTGTGAGCGTGAATGAATCACCTGCCTGTGAGAGCGTGAATGAAGAAGGGCCTGTCGTTGTAAGGGTACATCGTGCGTCTGTCCGTGTGAGGGTAAATGAAGCGCCTGTCCTTGTGAAGGTGAATGAAGCCCCTGTCTGTGTGAGAATGAATCATGCACCTGACTGTATGAGTGACTGACCTCTCACGGTTTGTTTCAGTGTCAGCCTCAAAGAGCTAGGTCCTGTGGTGACTGACTTCGAGATGAAGGTGTACGACGAAGCCATTCGTGGTGACTATTCCAAGACTGATCCCGAGACGGCTGACATGTTCATCAACCTTTACCTGAAGAACTGCAGGGCTGTCTTCTCCAGCCTGGGCCAGACTCTCAAGGAGATTGCAGAGGTGAAGAAGATTCACGCTCGCCGTACATGAACACACCAGTAGTCTAGGACACCCCTAGTCCCCAACAACAAATTTCTAATGCACTTACAATTCATCTCCTGCACCCCACACTCCAGGCCCGGCTGAAGCTGAGGTGCCAGATTTCCTACTGTACTCCACACCCTACATTTCAAACTCTCAAATTGTCATCAGCAACTTCTCTCCTCTCAGTATCCTGAGTACCGTTCTGTAGGGTTCAAATCATGACTTTGTCTGAAGACGCCCGGTTTCTCACAGAATCTCAGGCGCAGAGGAAACCTCAGGCTAGCAGTCCCCAGGTACAAAAAGAAAACCACTCATGCAGGAGCCTTCTCAGGTAACAACCCTAACATTTGATTGCCCTACCAAACCAGATAAGGTCATCTCTGCCCCTCTTCTAGCTCTTCTCGAAAGATCACCTGACATCTGACACCTTGGTATGAAAATTCCTTCATCTGCTCCTTCCATGCCTTCTTTGTAATCGCCCAATCAAAATCATAAGGTTGATTAATCTTTAAGGAAAATATAGAACTTCACAGTTACTTACCTGAATGTATATTGTATTTACAGAACAGTCAAGCTCTTGTCCAACAAGATGCACTTTGGCTTCCTGTGTTCTCTATTACTTTATTTCCTAGCATGGATAAATGACCTCAACACTGCGCTGTACCTAATTTTTCCCGGGTCTGGGAATAAATGCATCTCTCCAGCTACCACACCTTACTTCAGGTCTAGATTCCTTCCTGATTTCTCTTGGCTGGTATTGTGCCAACTACCCCACGCCTGGCTGATGCTGGTGCCTAGAGATGGCAAAACAAGTACCCCTGCAACCCTAAATATCCTGCGTTTTCCCAGCTCTCCCTCCTTACACTCTAAATCCATAAAGTGGCCACGCTGTCACACACAGCCCCTGACATTCCAACCCACTAACGTGTTGTGGTTTCTTGTGGCACCTGCTCCTGGTCCTGACCATGGAGAAGCTGCCACTCCGACACCAGACCAACACTGTGTACACCCCAATCACTGCCTTGAGGCACGCAGACCCCAGTAGGGAGCTGGGTAATGAAGTCTTCTACAAATTGTCTTCCAGTACAAGGCACTCATGCAGACCGGCCTCACAGCCATCAGGCTTATGTGCTGGAAGGCACAAAAGCTGCAACAGGCAGTCCGTATGTTGGGGTTCTGAAGATGCAGGGTTTTGATGGTGCTCCATGGGGTCTGCAGCCAAGTGTGCAGAAGGTTCTCTCCGATGGGTCACATTCTCAGGATCTTAATACAGCATAGGTTCTTCACAGGTTCTTCATGTTAAGGTTCAAAAGATGCAGCGTGGGTCTGCATGCTGACCCTCTGAAGGCCCTGCGATGGTATGCTTGCTAGGGCTTTGAAGAAACTCTAGAAGGTCTGCATGATGTGGGACTGCAGGTTCTCTGCAAATCCCAGAGGGTCCAAAAAAGGTTTCTTAATGCTGTATGCTGGGATCCTGAGGATACCGCAGGGGTCTTTAAGCTGAGGTTCTGAGGACATTATGAGGGGTCCACCTGAGGGTCTTCTGGAGAGTCCCTGTGCTAGGATTCTCTTGCAGCAGGTGGGCCGCATGCTATCGTTCTGAAGATACAACAGAGACTATGCATGCTGGGTTCTGAAGATGCTGTGAGGTTCTTCTGCTGCTGGCATTCTGAAGGCCCTCCACAGGGTCTACCTGCTGGGTTCTGGAGCAGAAGGAGGTCTGAGAGCTTGGGCTCTGAAGGCCCTCCACAGGGTCTACCTGCTGGGTTCTGGAGCAGAAGGAGGTCTGAGAGCTTGGGCTCTGAAGGCCCTCCACAGGGTCTACCTGCTGGGTTCTGGAGCAGAAGGAGGTCTGAGAGCTTGGGCTCTGAAGGCCCTCCACAGGGTCTACCTGCTGGGTTCTGGAGCAGAAGGAGGTCTGAGAGCTTGAGCTCTGAAGACCCTCCACAGGGCCTTCCTTCTGGGTTCTGGAGCAGAAGAAGGTCTGAGAACTGGTCCTTCTGGCGATCCTGGTACTTTCAGGACCCCTTCTCCTGGCTCTTCATTTTTGTCCAGATCCTCTTGTCCCTCAACCATTTAACCTGGTCCTTCTGAACCTTCTCACCCTACTCATCTCATTCCCAGTACATCAGTTCCTGATCCAGCTGATCCCCTTGGTATACCTGGCCTCTTGTGTGCCGGCTCTCGTAGGCCTTGCGTCTTAGCACGTGTCTTCCTGCTTTGGATCCTCCTTATCCTCCTGGCCCTGTGCATTGGCCTCTTAGTCCTTCTGGCCCTACACTCAGTGGTCTGGGCCCTCTTGGTCCTGGTTCCCTTTGGGTCCTTCTGAGCCTTGTCATTTTGGTCATGGTGCTCCTGGGCATCCAGATCCAGCCCCTTAGTCTTCTTGGCTCTAGCTGTTCTGGTCCTCCTGATCTTCCTCACCCTGGTCCTGCTATCCCCGGGTCCTGGTCTTTCTGCTCCACTTGGTGCTCTGGACCCTGGTTCTATGGTCATGGTCTCCCTGGCACTCCTAGACTTGTTCCTGGTTGTATTGGTGCTGATCTTTCTAATCCTCCTTGCTCTATTCTGGCCCTCCTGGCTCTGGTGCTCCTGGTATTCTTGGTACTGACCCTGTTGTATTACTTGCTTATTCTGGTCCCCAGCCCTATTTTCCTGGATCTTGTCTTTCTGGATCTGGTCTTGTGTCTCTTGGCCCTGGTCTTCCTGCTGCTTGTACTCGTGCTGCTATACAAACTCATCATTGTCCTCCTTTATCTGATCCTCATGGGCCTGGCCATCTTGTTGCTCTTCTTCCTCGCCATCCTGTTCCTAGCCCTGTGGCCAGGACCTCCAGGCTGTGATCATCCTTGGTCTTGATGTCCCTGGTCCTGATCCTCCTTTTCCTCCTCACCCTAGTCCTCATAGTCCTGTACTAAAGGTCCTGATCCTCTTTGCCCTGATCTTCCATGTCCCATTAGTCCTTTGTTTACTTGTTCTCTTAGAACTTTTCCTTCTGACTCTGGCTGCCAGTGTCCCTGGTCTCAGCTACCTGGCACTCCTGGCCACAGTCATGCTATTCTTGTTTTTCATAGTTCTTGTCTTTCTTCAGCTTCTGTGACCATTGTCCCAGATCCTCTTGGTCCTGTTCCTTTTAGTTTGGGTTCTCCTTGATCTAGTTATCCTGGGCCTGACCCACCTGCTGTCTTAGTTAGTTCTCCTTGGTCCTGGTCGCTCTGGTCCTTCTAGTCCTATTGTGCTTATTATCATAGACTTTGCCTTATGGCCATCATGGTCCTTCCTGTTTCTCCCAGTCTTGGCCAATCTGGCCCTGTTCCTTTGTGGTCCTCTTGGTCCTAGTCACCTTGTCCTGGCTCTCCTCGCCTTCAACCTCCTAGACCTGGCACTGCATGTCCAGGTCCATCTTGCTTCTCATGTCCTGACACTCTTAGTCATTGTCCTCCTGGTTTGGGTTGTCCTTGTTCTCCTGGATCTGTTCCTTGTTCATTTAGTCCTACTGGTACTGCAGCAATTGATCCAGGTCCTGTTGCTCCACGCTCTCCTCGTCCGGGTCCTCCGGACCATGGTCTTTTGGGTCATGATCATCCTGCCCACCACTGTCCATTTGACTTAGTCCTCCAGGTACTAGTTGGCCTTCTAATCTCAGATCCTCCTCATCCTGATCTTGCTACTTGTAATGATTGCTCTGCCCCACTTGGTAATCCGAACCCTGGTCCCATGGGTACTGATCTTCATGACCCTCTTAGCCCTGTTTCTGGTCCTCTTGATCTTGATCCTTTTAGTTTACCTAGTCCTCTTGCTCTGGTCTTCTGGGCGCCCTTGGTACTGCCTCCCTCAGTCTTCCTAATCCCTGTCCTGCTTATCCTAGTGTCCTGGACATACTGGCCATTGCCCTTCGGGTCCTGATCTTCTTAGTCCTCTTTAATCTTGTCTTGATCCTCCTGGCCTCGTCCTCCTGCTCCTTGCCCGTAATGCTCTGCAATAACTTATCCTGTTACGGATCATCCTAGCCTTTCCTAGCTCTGATGTTCCTTGATCTCCTGTTCATGCTAGTCTAAGAACTTCCTGGGCCTGGTTTGACTGGGCGTCATTCCCATGTACTCCTGCGCTAGTCGTTTGGATCCTGGGTCTCCCATTTCACAAGCTCCCGGTCCTGGATCTTTTCATCCTCCTCATCCTAATGTTCCTCCATCAGCCCTCCTCATCTGGCTCCCCTGATTTATCTAGTCCCCTGATTTGCCTGTTCATAATCCTTCTGATCCTGGTCTCCATGGTCCATGTAGCTTTGGTCTTAGTTCTGGTACTCCTTTGTCTGGCACTCTTGAATCGGGTCTTCTGAAGCTAATTCCACAGGCCTTGGTTTGCCTAGTCTTCCTAGTCCCTGGTCCTTCTGCCCCATGCTATTCCTACTAGTACTCCTGGTTAGCCTATTTCTACCAGGTTCTTGACCATCTGGTATCATGGTCCTCCTAGTAATGGTCCTATTGAGTCTGGTCTTCCTCATCCTTCCGGCCCTCCTACTTCCTATGTTGTGAGTCACCCTGTTTCATGTAGTTCTTGTCACTCCTGAGTCTGGCACTCCTGGATCTTCTGATCCTGGTCTCTCTGGACTTAGACTTTCCCGTCCTTTATAACCCCTGGTCACTCTAATCTAGTGTATCTAGGTGCTGCTAGCCCTGGTTGTTTCTAGTTGTGGTCTTCCTGGTCCTTTTGCTTCTGGCCCCTTGGTTCTCCTTGATCTGATATCCTGTCACTAGTCCGTCTCTCCCTTGGTCTCCTGGTACTGGTCCTCTTTGGTCTGTCTTCTTGGGTCTGCTACTCCTGGCCCGGGCTGTCGTCATCCCTCTTGTCCTGATCGGTGCACAGAGGCCCTCAGTCTTTCTTGTTGTTATAGTTCAGGGCCTTCTGTTACTTCTACCTCTTGTCCTTCGGGCCATTGTCCACTGGGTCCAGATCCCCCTGTTCCACATCTTCCTGGCCCTCCAAATCCTTCTCCCCCGGGTCTAGATACCCCTAGTGCTGTTTTTCATTGACCTGTTCCTCAATGTCTATTTATTCCTGGTCCTCTGTGGCATTGGTAACCCTGGTCCTCATAGATTAGGTTTCCCTGGGTCTTGTTCTTCTTGTTCTGGTCCTTGTGGCTCTGGTCACCCTAGCCCTCCTAGTGGTCCACCTCTTGGCCCTTATTCTTAAGCTTTTCATCCTCCTCCTTCTAGTGCTTCCTTCCCTAGCGCCCCTAAACTATGACTTTAGTCAGGTACAGCCTCCAAGCCTGTCACACACATTTTGATTTATTTAATTTCTTTTGGCTTCCAGTTTTTTTTTTGGCTGATTCCGCATTTTCAAGCACAGAAAGGAGGGCCCAGTAGAGACAGGACCTTGTCCACTTAAAACACTGCTTAACATGTCAAAAATCAAAACTACCATTCCCAAGATGTGGCTGAAGGGGCCAATCATGACATGAGACCAATAAGCATCAATGCCTCAAACATACTGTGCTGGGTGAATAATATGAAAAAATTTGCTTATTCACAGGCAGCAGAGTGAAATCCTCCTGTGAATTACCCAGATGCATTACCAGAGATGCCAACCCTCTCGATTCAAATGGGAGACTTCCGATTTCAAGGCTAGTCTCCCGCCTCCCGATTCCTTTATGCAAAAACCCGATTCTTTGACTGGCTTCTGCTGACAGGGACTGGTATTGTGTGACTCGGAGTATGCGCTGCTGATGGAGCAGGGTAAATGAAAAAAATTAAACCTCCTAATGTTTTCGTAAAATAATTAATAAACATGTTCGTTTAAGTAAATAACCAACAATGTATGTTATATGTTAAGGGTTAAAGGTAACACGCCATTCCGTGTGCAAATTAATCAACTTATAATTGTTTACGTGTTTAACATAACATAACATTTGCGTACTAATTCAATAATAAACGCATGATCTGTGCTTTAAATAAAACGTGTGGTTGCAAAATAAAGCGATGGTAAGTAAGGGACAGCTTTATATGTTGCTTTTTGCTAGGTAATACCTAATTGGGGTACGTAGAAAGACGGGAGGGAAACGAAAGGGTTTATATTTCTTTGTTTTAACAATATTTTGTTTATCTTTGAAAATAGTGCGCTTAGGCCTGTCGAGCAGCAATATAAAATGGCCGAGAGTTGCTAGAGTACGCATGAGCGGGGGACCATGTGATAGAGGCGAGAGGCTGTGGAAAAGGGATGATCACGCGCTGATGCTGAGAGGCTAAGATGAAAGTATGGTCAAGGCTGTTGTGACCCTTCTGAGCTGTTGTGTGCCAAGATGATCAGCAAGAAGCGTGAGAAGCCCGACTGAATCAATAGACGGAACTGTATTACACAAAATGTAACAGAAAAAGATACAAATTGGACTGATCGAAACGGATGAGCAATTGCATGAACTGTGGGAAACGATGCTTGCATGGACATTCCACACGGAACTGGTTAAGACCAGGAAGTTTGATTAAAATGTATATGGGCCTGGAGTTTTGACCAATGAGAAAGAATCGCGCCATGAAGAAGAAACATTTTATGCTGTAAGCTAGAATTAGGGTATAAGAAGACCTACTCTTGGTGGGAGGGGTTAGAATGCTGTTCGAATGCTGCGGGAGATGCTGCAGAAGTTAGATGCTGCGTGAGTTAGATGCTGTAGATGGGAGAAGTTGCGGTTGCTGATGCTGACGAGCTGATGCTGCTGCTGTTATTTTCCTTTTCCAGTTGAGTATAAAGATGCTAGCTTTAGGAGAACTTTTACTTGATAGGTTTTATTAGAATTATTAGGCTTTTCCCAGATAGATAGATTCATCTATAGAGTTCTTATTATGATAACCTAATTTTTCCGTCTAATAAAAAATGCCTTGCAATTTCAAACTATTCTTATATTGATGATAAATGTAATGATCTGAATAATAAGCTTAACCTCATTTCCTGCATTCAAAACTTTATATAAACTTTATTATTCTTTAAACAAATGACTCAGTGATTCTTTAGCTCGATTATTTAAAATGAAATGTTAAAGAGTTTATTGTGATTGAGCTGGTCTTAATCACCATCAACTGATTCCTACTATTTGGTCCATCGACCAATGAGCGGAATACCTTAAAAGCAAATGAGAAAAATGATGTCATTATAAAAGAGGTATCCCGTCTCCTTCCAGCGAATCGTTTTTTTCTCCTAGGTTCATGACGGAGGAAATCCAGAGAACAAATGAGTAAGTGAATGTATATGCGGTGTTTTGGGCCCCACCGTCATATGGATATAGTGTGTGTGTTAGAGAAATAATTGTACCTGGATGACCAAAGCATAATAGGAGAATTATTTTTATTGTTAGCGCTGGATCAGATTTCTTGGTAGCAGAGTTATGGTTACTATAGATTAGTTTGGTGATTATTGATTATTGATAAGTTCATGTCTAACACTTTTTGTTGAGTCATGTTATGTTATATGTAAGTTTTCACGCTTCTGGGAAGTAGGAAGTGGAACACGTGTGGCAAGAGAAGTCACATGGAATTTTACACTGTCTGAGTTCATTTTTGGTAATAACACAGGTTGTGTTATAATAGGGACATTTTGCGTATAAAAGGTGTGTAAGTGAAATAGTGATCGGTTTTCTTGTGAAACTCTGGCCTTAATTCTCAGGAGCAGTATAGTCTCCACATGTGCTTTATCCCCAGAGAAACGGGTTTACTGATTGCTTGAAAGAAGGGTAAGGTAGAGGGAAGTGCTACTTTATCGGCGAAACTGAAAATTCTGTGGTAGGGTAGACCTAAGCGCTGCCTACTGGAAAATACAGAATTCTTGTGTAAATGGTCAAAGCTATCTTTTCGGTTTAGCGAATCAGACAATGGAAATGTTTTAAATGTTGTAACTAACAAAGAATTGTTGAAAAAGAAATTGCTGATACATTTTGTAAAGGAGGGGTCAAGAGCAGAAGTGACGTAGACAAGAGTCGCGCTGGGATTGGACAGTGCGCTAGTCACATGGAAACAGGAGCAGTACTGACGTAGACAGAAGCCGCGCTGGGATTGGACAGTGCGCCGTAAACAGAAATCGCTCTAATTGGAGCATTGGTGTGAGTCGCGCTAGGATTGGTCGAATAATCTAGTGACGTGGAAGTTTGTGATTGGAGTGTTGGTGTGAGTCGCGCTAGTATTGGTTGAAATAACGCATAGGGAACCGTGTTGAATTGCGGATTGTTTAAGGAGAAAAAGGTTGTGAATCATGTCGTACTATGAGTATGGAAAAGAGAAAACGTCATGGATGTCGAAAGTTAAGAACTTCTTTAAGAAGGACAAAAAGGTAGTGACTAGAGAGGGACAAATAATTCCTCCGCCGAAATCACCAGCTTCACATATGATGCTGAAATATGGATATCATACATGCATATGGTTAGAAAATTGGACAAAATACACCAAGAATGATGGAGCATTGGCTTTCCCTGAGAATGGTTCATTTAATGTAGCTGTATTACGGAACTTGAGAGAAAAAATGGTAATGTTAGAACCTAGACCTAGACCGACCCAGTTTGAAGCTTTAACGGAATGGGAAGATGAGATGTATGAGCGAGAGAGATCCAGAGGATTAAAGAATCATGAGTTTTTGCCTGGAAGGTTGTGGGGAATAAATCATGAGGACAGAGTAAAGCGTTGGAGATATGCTAACATGACAGGAGGTTTGTTTCCAGCTTTTACAGTTGAGGAAGAAGCAAAGCGAAAGTGTACCGAGAAAAAGAAACATGTAGTGGTAGAAAAGTATGTGTATGGTGGTAGTGAAACAGATGACGAATTGCTGGAAGATATTTTAAACAGAAACCCACCTCCATACCAACAGACTTCTGCGGTGGTGACACCTAATGCACCGCCAATGGAAACTGGGAGGAATAAAAACCCGAACGAAGAAATGAAACAAATAGGTCACAAGAAACATTTAAAACTTCACAAAATGAAGAGATAGAAAGTGACAATGCAACAGAATTAGCTAAAACGACAAAAGAATTGACTGAGAAAATAAGAGAATTGACAAAGAATATGGAAGCTGTAACTGTACCAGTAACGATAGGTCCAGTAATGCCAATTTTTGAGAATCAGAAAATTAATGAACATTCCTTAGTGATTCCCATGAATTCACATTTGCGAAGAAAAAGAGAAGGGATGGAACTGAATAATGAAGGGGCACACAATTTGGCTAGTACGTGTAGACCAAGCCCACCTACAAATTTGACGATAAATGAGAATGAGATTAGGAGAATGCCTATGGTGACAGAGTCCGCATCAGGAACACCAGAAAAAAGCAGCGATTGGATAGAATTAAACAGTACGCCTGTAGGTCCGACTCCAGAAGAGTTAAACGAATGGATGAAAGCGCTAAAAGCAAAAGAACCGGAAGAAAAACCCTTAGATGTAATTAGGTTGAAAATAGATATGGAAGAGTTGATTTTGGGAACAATTGGAACAGGAAAACTAAAAAATTAACAGGATGATGAGATTATGTTTTTGTGCAAGAGTCTTACTTGGAGAGCTAGAAATTTACATGACAAATTGGAAGAGATCGCAAGTGAACTAGGAGTGGAATTTGTGAAAGTGAGAACGTTGCAGAAACCGTACAGAGTAGACTTTTGTGAGAAAGACATAGAGAATTTGAACACATCAGGAAGACTAACCCAAATAAAAGAGCTGATTGTTTTATTGAGAAAATGGGGTGATGTGGATAGATGGAGAAATAGATGGTCAAAGAGGAATGAGAAAACAACAGATAAAGCATCTTTGGCTTTTGCAGTGACAGATAGGGAACCAGTTGTTAGGGAGTACCCGATGAGAGAAACTCCAGGAGGTAGTTATGTGCATGTTCCATGGACCAGACAGGATATACTGTCATTTACAAATGACTTCCCAAAATTGAGAGAAAAACCAGTAGAATGGTACAGACAAGTGGAGAGATTTGTTAAGGTGTCAAAAGTGCTGTGGATAGATCTAGATGGATTGTTTGATATAGTAGTGCCAGCTGATTTGTGGACAGAATGTAAGATTACTATTGATTGGCCAACTGTAGAATATCCAAGGGATGCTAAAACAGGAGCGCCAGGTCCAGAAGTGATGAGGAAGTATGACCAAGTAGTTACCTTTTTGAAAAATAAAATTCCACCAAAAGAAACAGATTGGGTAAAAATAGACAGAACAACGCAGGAAAGCAAAGAGTCAGTGCACGCCTACTATGAGAGATTGTTGTTGGTCTTCAAACAGTATAGTGGTTATGAGACACTGAATGAGAAGGATATGAGTCATTTTGTATATAGGTTTGTGTATGGATTAAAACCAGAGATAAGTGAAATGATTAAGCAGCACTTGATTGGTTGGCAGAATAGCACAGTGGACGAAGTTTTGAGATATGCTAAGTATTGCAGTGATGAAATTGAGAGTAAACAGCGTAAATTGAAAGAAAAGGCCATGTGGGCACAGGTGAAAGTTGCAGAGAAGCAAGAAGCTCAATTGAGTAATACTGGTAGTGAAACAGGACAGTTTAAATCCCGACCTAATATAGGTAAAGGAAAAGGACAAATGAGCATAGATGAGGCAAAGAAAAAGTGGCCATGCCACAACTGCTGAAAGCTAGGACATTGGAGAAACGAGTGTAAATTTCCTCCAAAACCTAATGTGGAAAATCAATCATTAAATTCACAGGTGCAGAGTGAGGTAGTTACTCAACAAGGTCAGGTGCCACAACCACCACTTCCCAAGAGTGTTAACCAACAGAAATACAGTGCAGAAACAGGATTCTACGGAGGAGAACAGGTAACACAGTTGCCGCGTGCAGCTGCAATTTCTCAATATTGGTTACGACAGGATGAGGATGACACGGATGAAAGTTCCTGACGGTGCCTAGGAGAGGGGGAAGAGTGCGTGCTTGGCGCAACTCTAGAGGTAGATCAGTCTGGTCCATTTGTGGATGGAGAAGTGAATGGTGCAAATGTAACATTCCTTGTTGACACTGGAGCTACCCGTTCTACTGTTAGGTCAGTGGAAATTCCAAACCTTCCTCTCTCAGGTGAACATATCCAAGTAGTTGGAGTTTCCAATCAGCAAATTAAAACGCCTCTTACTAAATTAGTAAAGGTAAGAATTGGCCCATTCAGTGAAATGCACCGATTTGTGGTATGTGATTGTAGTCCCGTGAACCTTTTAGGACGCGATTTATTGTGCAAGATGAACTGCACTATCTATTGTACCCCAGACGGAATTGCATTTCAGACTCCAGATGAGGATGTGCTGTATAAAATGACAATGGTGAATTTAGAACCAGAAGTAAATGGTTTGTTTCCTGTATTTGATGCAGAGAAAATCCCAATTGAATTGAAAAGGACAGTGAAAGAAGAAGTGTGGGACTTTACAGGAGAAGATGTAGGATTAATGAAAGGAGTAGATCCAGTTAAAATAACAGTGAAAGAGGGAACGAGTTACCCAAATACGCCCCAGTATAAATTGACTCCAGAAATAATTGAAGGAATAACGCCAGTAATAAATAAAATGATTGAACAAGGGATTTTAAAAGAAATCATGAGCAGTCCATGTAATTCGCCAATAATGGGACTGAAAAAGCCAAACGGAACATATAGGATTGTACAGGATTTGAGAAAGGTAAACAAAATTGTTGTGCCTTGTTGCCCAATAGTACCGAACCCTGCTGTGATTCTATACCAGATTCCACGTGAAGCAGAATGGTACACAGTAATTGATTTGTGTCATGCATTTTTCTCTATTCCATTGCATCCAGATAGCCAGCCATTATTTGCGTTTAGGTTTGGAGAGCGTATTTTGGCATGGTGCCGAATTCCTCAAGGGTACACAGAAAGTCCCTCAATCTTTAATCAGATCCTAAAGAAATCATTGGAAGATTTAAGAATGCCAGAAAAGTCAGTAATGGTTCAGTATATTGATGACCTACTGGTGGCATCAAAAACGAAAGAAGCATGTGTCAATGATACAATTGCTTTGCTGAATCATTTAGCAAAAAGAGGACATAAAGTGTCCCCTTCAAAATTGCAGTTTTGTCAACAAGAAGTCCAGTATTTAGGGCATAAAATTGAGAAAGGAGTGCGAAAGGTAACGACTGAAAGAATAAAAATGATTCAAGGAATGAGAGCTCCAATGACACAAAGAGAGGTAAGAATGTTTTTGGGAATGGTTGGATATTGTCGACAATGGATAAGCAGTTTTTCACTGATTGCTAAACCATTGCAGAAACTGACAAAGAAGGATGTTAAAGATCCTTTTGAAATGAATGATGAAGAAATGAAAGCATTCAGAGAGTTGAAAAAGAAATTGTGTGAGGCTCCAGCATTGGGAATGCCTGACTATGAGAAAGATTTTGAGCTGTATTGCAGTGAAAGAGATGGATGTGCATTTTCAGTTTTGGTACAGAGACATGGAACTATGAAAAGACCTATTGCATATTTTTCAGCTGTTTTAGACCCTGTAGCGAAAGCTTTGCCTGGATGTTTGAAAGCAGTTGCTGCTACTTGTGTGAGTCTGGAACAGAGTGAAGGCATAGTGATGGGGTATCCATTGAGAGTGTATGTTCCCCATTCTGTGGAAATTCTCTTGACAAGAACAAAAACCCAATACATGACACATAGTCGGCTGACTAGGTATGAAAAAGTAATTTTGAGTGCAGATAATGTGACCATTGACAGATGTATGAATGTGAATCCTTCAACATCATTGCCAGATGAAGAGAGTGTGATTGAAATGGATGAAGTAGATCACGATTGTCTGAATGTGCTCGAATACTGTACAAAACCAAGGTCTGATATACGAGATGAGCCTTTGAAAGAATCAGATTATATTCTGTTTGTGGATGGCTCATGTTTGAGAACGAGTGATGGAGTTCTAAGTGCAGCATATGCAGTTTGCACAGTAGCAACTGTAATTGAAGCATCTTGTCTGAAAGGTGTACGGTCTGCCCAAGTCGCAGAATTAGTAGCTCTGATTCAAGCATGTAAGTTGGGAAGAAATGTACGGGTTACGATTGTGGCAGATAGCCAATACGGCTTTGGGGTTGTGCATGATTTTGGTCAGATTTGGTCACAAAGGGGCTTCTTGACGTCTGCAGGAACGCCCATCAGAAATGGAGATTTTGTGAAAAAGCTGCTTGAGGCGATACAGCTGCCTAAACAGATCGCTGTAGTGAAGTGCAATGCACATAAAAATGGGGAAGACTACATAACTGTTGGTAATAAATATGCTGACGAAATGGCACAGTACTGTGCAAAGAATGTGGTTTCTTTGAACAAATGTCGTGAAAGAGAGCATATTTCTTGTCCTTTGCTTTTACTAACTCTATTGAAACATGGGATGAGGTGAGACAGTTACAAGAAGCTGCAGAGGATGAGGAAAAAGATACATGGATAAAAGCAGGATGTAGAAAACATGAAGAGACTGATGTTTGGGTTTACAGGGATGAGAGACCAGTTATGCCTGATAGCATGATTTCTGACATGGCACGGATGTACCATGGACAAGCCCATATTGGGAGAGATTCAATGATCAGACTTTTTAGACAAACATGGTACAATCCAAAATTCAGAGCCATAGCTGAGAGTCTTTGTCAGAGATGTCTTATTTGTCAACAGTTAAATCCAGGAAGGAAGACAGTAGTGAGTCTAGGAACAATAGGACGAGAAGGGGGTCCTTTCACTAGAATGCAAATGGATTTTATTGAAATGCCACCTTGCAACAGACTGAGGTATGTCCTAGTGGTCGTCTGTTTGTTTTCCCGTTGGGTGGAGGCATACCCAACAAGAAGGAATGATAGTATTACGGTAGCAAAACTTATGCTGCGAGAATTCATTCCGAGGTATGGTTTTCCAGTCACGATTGAAACAGATAGAGGAACACATTTCCAAAATGAATTAGTTAAACTGATTTGTGAAGCACTTAGTATTAAACAGAAACTGCATTGTGCATACAGACCAGAGGCTTCTGGAATAGTAGAGCAAGTGAATGGAACAATCAAGAACAGGTTAGGAAAAATGTGTCAAGCTACAGGACTCAAATGGCCAGATGCTTTGCCATTAGTTCTGATGACAATCAGAAGTATTCCGGAAAGGAAAACTGGACTCAGTCCCCATGAAATAATCATGGGACGAGCAATGAGACAAGCACAAGTACCTGTCAACAAGCTACTGACTATAACTGATGATCTAGTGCTGGATTATTGCAAAGGATTGGCTGATGTGGTGCGTTCTGTGTTTCATCAGGTTGGACCGGATGCGACCACTCTTGAAAGAAAACCAGCTCACGACTTGAATCCAGGAGATTGGGTTCGAATAAAAGTCCACCGGAGAAGAAACTGTTTGGTTCCTCGCTGGGACGAACCACGACAAGTGATCCTGGTGACGACCACTGCAGTCAAGTGTGCAGGAGTGAAACACTGGGTACATGCCAGTCACACCATCAGAGTTCCAGAACCTAAAGATCGACATGTGAGTCGACATCTGGAAATATTGGATAACAGTTCAGCATCAGAAAGAGAAGAAGAAACAAACAGGGTGCCAGAACCTGAAGATCGACCTGTAAGTCGACATCTGGAAAACCCAACTGCAAGTGCAACGACAGAAGAAATAGAAGAAATAGCTGAAGTTCCAGAATTTGAAGATCGACCTGTAAGTCGACATCTGGAAATATCAGACACCAGTTCAGAATCTGATACAGAACATTCGGATTGTGAAGAAATTCTAAAAAGAAATTGGAATTTTGAAAGCATAAGAGAAGAAACTGAGCCAGAAGATAGTGACAGTGAGCAACCAAGTACAAGTTGTGGTAAGATTCCTTCAGAGATAATATTAATAGATGAAGAAGGGAGAGTTTCAAACAAAAAGATAGAAAAATCGGAAAAACAATGAGGAGCAGTAGGGACAGATAGTCAAACACAAGAACAGGGAAATTTAGAAGCAGATAGAGAGACTGACACAAATTCGGAAGAACCTCGAGGAGGGACAGAAATAGGTGAACGAAGGAAGATAAGAAAAGAACCACAAGTAGATGAAAATGAAATTATAAGTTTCAAAATAAGAGGAAATAGCGAAAGAATTGAAACAGAGTCTGAAGAAAGTGGAGAAGAAAGAAATCAAAAACTAGAGACAAGAAAAAGAAATTGGAGAACAGAAAGAGAGGAAAAAGGGAGTGAAGCAAAAAGGCCAAGAAAAGGAGACAATTGGCCCAACGAAGTAAGAAAGTTAAGATACAGAATCATAAGGTTGGATGGGAAAAGTGCTGAACAAGTGAATGAAATAACAAGTCAAAGAGAGCAAGAAAAACAAGGTGGAAAACATTTGCAGAAAACGAAAAGAATAAAGAAGGTAAATCAGAAGTATAGATCGCCTGAATGGTTGTATCGTGCTTTGACTAGTCACAAAGAAGAAAAGAACACTCACGAAAACCCAGAACAAAGAAACCTGATGGGAGAAAGTGAAGTGCAACAAACCTGAAGAAGTTTAGATAGTTTCTACCGGATTTGACAAAACACTGGATCTGACGAATTTACCGGATGTGACAAAGAAAGAATTCTGAGAAAGAATTAAAAGAAAGTACCAAGCAAAGATAAAACATTGGAGTACAGAGTGGCAAAACAAGTCATTTCTGAGGTGTAGTGACACAATTTTCTGGAAAACAAATAAATAAGGTTATAAAACAAAATGGAGAATACTAGAGATAGAAAATGTAAATGTGAGTTTTTAAGTAGATGGTGCAAGATGTGCTGTTTTTGTACAGGATTATTAATAACAGTATGGGTGGTTTTAGCAATCACTATTCCAATTAGTTTAGCTGTAGTAGAAATGTCTAATAACACTGAGAAAGAAAAAGGAGCTAACACTCAAGAGCCAGTTATTCTAAAAAGTAGTGCAGAATTACATAAGGATAAATCAATAACAGATTTTTCAAAAAATGTTTTTACTAAATTATTATATGAGTATGTAGAAACAATGGATGTAAGAGATTGCTATGTTTGTATGCAGTTGCCTGCATCTGTAGCAGAGGGTGTGACTTATCATCACCTCCCTTTGACATATGGAATAACATGTAGTGTTTTAGCAAGTTTATTTTATAAAACAGGTAGATTAGAATATTATTATACTGACATAAATAAGATTTTTGCAAAAGTTTCTGTAGTTCCCGAGCTTAACAATATAAAAGAGGGAAAAACGTTTGGTGAATATTTTTTAGAAGATAAGATTTTAACATTAGATAATATAATTAGATACAACCTTACCTGTGAGTTAAAGAAGGAAGAAAAAGTATTTTTAGAGATGGTTGAAGAGAGAAGAGTGAAATTTCAAAGAAAAGTGATAGAAGAGACAAAAACACCTCTTTGGGCGTTTGAGGAAGACAATCATGACAAGAAAAAGACAAATGCAGCTATGACTCTGGATTGGCCCCAACAGGGAAGGTTGTGCATTAGAAGAAATAAGACAAGATATGACAATTATTTTGTGGGTTCCAGTATTTGCCATGACAATTACCAAATTTTAGGTGGATGGGGATTCAAAGGGGGAAAAGATCCAATATTTCCAGGGATTTATTATGTTTGCGGAAATAGGGCTTATTATAGGTTGCCGGACCATTGGTATGGGTCATGTTACTTAGGCCTGGTCTTTCCAAAGATTTTTCATATGGATAGAAAAGAAAAAGGAACACACAAAATGATAAATACCTTTACACGTAGAAAAAGAGAACGTTTTTCAGAAATAGTAGGTGATATTTTTGGTGCATTGATACCAGCAGTGGGAATATCTTTGAATGCATTTAAAATTCGGAAATTATCCACAGTGGTAGATCGTTTATCTACAGATACTGCTGGAGGGTTCTTGATGGTAAATACCGAGATGGTTGCCATGAGAGCTATGGTGATGCAAAATCGACTTGCCCTTGACATTCTTTTGGCAAAAGAGGGCGGAGTCTGTGGAATGGTGAAAGTCCAACATTGTTGCACTTACATTCCAGATAAGAGCGAAAATATACAGAAGTATATAACAAATATTACAAGTTTGCACAAAGAACTTGTTCCACTGGAGGTTGAAAGTGCTTGGGGAAAACTTGGTAAAGGGTTTTCTTCTGTAATAAATTGGTTATCAAGAATGAGTGGATTAATAATAGGGAAAGTTATAATAATAGCAACCGTGATAATAATAATAATAATATTAGTACTGAAGCTTGCAATAACATGTATAAAGAGAAAAAGAAGGCAGAATAAGATAGAAAAAGAAAACATGATAAACAAGGAAAGAGAGAGAGAAATGGGTGAAATAGAGTTAGAAGAAATAAAAGAGAACATGTACAAGAAAACGAAGAAACAAGTTGAAAGGGATACAGTTGTGTAAACTAACAAAAGCAAATGGATAAAAGATATATGCTGTCTGAGAAAATTGTATAACTTGGGTTTTGTGGTGATATTAAAAATCACCAAAGGGGGGAGTTGATGGAGCAGGGTAAATGAAAAAAATTAAACCTCCTAATGTTTTCGTAAAATAATTAATAAACATGTTCGTTTAAGTAAATAACCAACAATGTATGTTATATGTTAAGGGTTAAAGGTAACACGCCATTCCGTGTGCAAATTAATCAACTTATAATTGTTTACGTGTTTAACATAACATAACATTTGCGTACTAATTCAATAATAAACGCATGATCTGTGCTTTAAATAAAACGTGTGGTTGCAAAATAAAGCGATGGTAAGTAAGGGACAGCTTTATATGTTGCTTTTTGCTAGGTAATACCTAATTGGGGTACGTAGAAAGACGGGAGGGAAACGAAAGGGTTTATATTTCTTTGTTTTAACAATATTTTGTTTATCTTTGAAAATAGTGCGCTTAGGCCTGTCGAGCAGCAATATAAAATGGCCGCGAGTTGCTAGAGTACGCATGAGCGCGGGACCATGTGATAGAGGCGAGAGGCTGTGGAAAAGGGATGATCACGCGCTGATGCTGAGAGGCAAAGATGAAAGTATGGTCAAGGCTGTTGTGACCCTTCTGAGCTGTTGTGTGCCAAGATGATCAGCAAGAAGCGTGAGAAGCCCGACTGAATCAATAGACGGAACTGTATTACACAAAATGTAACAGAAAAAGATACAAATTGGACTGATCGAAACTGATGAGCAATTGCATGAACTGTGGGAAACGATGCTTGCATGGACATTCCACACGGAACTGGTTAAGACCAGGAAGTTTGATTAAAATGTATATGGGCCTGGAGTTTTGACCAATGAGAAAGAATTGCGCCATGAAGAAGAAACATTTTATGCTGTAAGCTAGAATTAGGGTATAAGAAGACCTACTCTTGGTGGGAGGGGTTAGAATGCTGTTCGAATGCTGCGGGAGATGCTGCAGAAGTTAGATGCTGCGTGAGTTAGATGCTGTAGATGGGAGAAGTTGCGGTTGCTGATGCTGACGAGCTGATGCTGCTGCTGTTATTTTCCTTTTCCAGTTGAGTATAAAGATGCTAGCTTTAGGAGAACTTTTTACTTGATAGGTTTTATTAGAATTATTAGGCTTTTCCCAGATAGATAGATAGATTCATCTATAGAGTTCTTATTATGATAACCTCATTTTTCCGTCTAATAAAAAATGCCTTGCAATTTCAAACTATTCTTATATTGATGATAAATGTAATGATCTGAATAATAAGCTTAACCTCATTTCCTGCATTCAAAACTTTATATAAACTTTATTATTCTTTAAACAAATGACTCAGTGATTCTTTAGCTCGATTATTTAAAATGAAATGTTAAAGAGTTTATTGTGATTGAGCTGGTCTTAATCACCATCAACTGATTCCTACTAGTTGGTCCATCGACCAATGAGCGGAATACCTTAAAAGCAAATGAGAAAATTATGTCCTTCCAGCGAATCGTTTTTTTCTCCTAGGTTCATGACGGAGGAAATCCAGGGAACAAATGAGTAAGTGAATGTATATGCGGTGTTATGGGCCCCACCGTCATATGGATATAGTGTGTGTGTTAGAGAAATAATTGTACCTGGATGACCAAAGCATAATAGGAGAATTATTTTTATTGTTAGCGCTGGATCACTGCCAGTAACCTTCTCCCAAAGGACAGTGCACAACATTTTTGTTATTCGCTCGCTGACTGCTATAACACTTTCTCTGTGCTCCTGACAGGTAAGAAAAACAAATATTTTTGCTTTTCTGATATCCGACCTTGCAGCAGCAAACTTGCAAGTCCCATAAATGTAAACAGACTCGATTAAGGCCTCGCCCTCAATGTAAGTCAATAGGAGAAATACATTCTCCTGATTATTTTTTTTTAAATCTCCCGCTTTCCTCTTCTGAAATGTTGGCATGTATGCATTACTTACCTGTCTCCTGCTTTCACTTCCCCTTTCTACAGAAGCCTCATTACAGTTTCTCACTCAATTTACCTCCTGCAAGTGCCCCAAAGCACTGTGGCCCCAAACATCAATTACCTACTGTCCGTGACCTACTCTCTGTTTGCTGCTCCTGCTTGTTGACTTCTGCTGTGTTGCCAGATTTGAAATACTAGGCAAGCACAATTTCCCTTAAACAGAAGCTTAAAGCTAGCACAAGCCCTTCCATGGGAAGCTCAAACAGAGCCTAGCCCTCATAAACCATCAAAAGGAGCACCAGGAACATTAAAAAACAATGTATTCTCAAGAGTGAATAACATGCTTTAAAATCATACTCCGTATTATTTGCTGACAGACAAATACTCCCTTACTAAAGCACAAAATATCTGTGTGCCATATCCTGAAGCTTCTGTTTGATTTCTACATGTCTTATTTGAATATTAAAATAATGTAAATGTTTTATTGAAAATTGATTTTACATTTTTTCATCTTTAAACAGCTTAGCTTAATTCATGCACTTAACTTTTTACAAACTATTGTACACATGTATATGGACTTACTTTTAAATACTTCACACATGTTGCATTCCCATTACAAGATGGCCACCACACCACCATTGCCCGAAGTCTCTTTTTTCTTTATGGCTGGATAAATAAAGACCTCCACACTAATTATCCGGCCATTTGCCAAATTGTACATCATCTCTACCATTTAGTCAATGGCTGGTTAAACAGCAGAGATGATGTACTATTTTACCGGCTGCTGAGTAAATAGCAGAGATTTTGTACCATGTGGCTGGCGGCTGGGTAAATAGACACTTCCTTTTTGCACACTCATGGTGCGTTCGGTGTTCCAGGATTGAATCAGGAAAATGTATGGCTCCGTTATTATTATTTCTAGTTTTTATGTCGTGCTATATCTACTGTTTTCATTATCTACTTAGCACTGTTTTGACAATAGTAGCCTAGTGATGGGTTGGCCAAAAAGCAAGGTTTGACAGAATGACCCAAAGGGGAGAAAGCAGTGTGTAAATAGGAAGGCAAAATGTGACAAACCCAATTATAACAATGATAAAACGTGCCACTGGCAGTGTGCAAGGAGGGAGTGTCAATGTACAGCAACAAAATGCAGCAAAGTGGCTTGGTGTGTAAGGATGAGCACCTCAAGGTGACAACATAACATATTCAAAATGGGTTGAGGCAGTGTATAATTAGCGAAAGACAATGAGAACAGTGGGTAATGCACCACAGGGGTGGTATGTAAGGAGGGGGCTCAAACGTAACAATCATTAAATGCACCACTGGTCCAGTGTGTAAAGAGATAAACTCCAGTTTAACACTACAAAAATGCACCACGGGGACAGTGTGCAGAGATGGGGACCCCTCCATAACAATCATAAAATACACCACTGAAGAGTGTGTGTAATGAGGGATACTCCCACATAAGAATAATAAAATGCACCACTGGGCAGAGTGTGTAACAGAGACTTCAATATAACAATCATAAAATGCAACACAGGACTAATGTGTAATTACAGGGACCCCAGTCTAACATTCTGAAAATGCAGTGCTTGGGGTAGCATGCAAAGAAGGTGGCACAACGGAACAATCATAAAATGCACCACTGGGAATAGCATGCAAAGAAGGCGGCACAATGTACAATCATAAAATGCACCACTGGGGATAGCATGCAAAGAAGGCGGCACAATGTAGAATCATAAAATGCACCTCCGGGGATAGCATGCAAAGAAGGCAACCCAATGTAACAATCTTAAAATGCACCCCTGGGCAGAGTGTGTAATGGAGACTCCAATGTAACAATCATAATATGCACCACAGGACCACTGTGTAAGTACAGGGACCCCAGTTTAACACTCTGAAAATGCACCACTGGGGATAAGGCAGCCCAATGTAACAATCGTAAAATGCACCAATTGGCAGAGTGTGTAATGGAGACTTCAACGTAACAATCATAAAATGCACCACAGCGGAGAGAGTGTAATGCGACAGATGCCAGTGTAACATTCATAAAATGCACCAAGGAGAAGGTTGTGTAATGGGGGGGATCCCATTGCCACAGTCATAAAATGTACCACTGAGGGCAATGTGTAAAGAAGGGTACTCTAATGTAACACTCACAAAATGCACCACTGAGGAAAGTGTGTGGAGTGAACACCCCAACTTAAATCAATAAATGGCCTACTAAGGCGTGTCTTAGACAAGGGAAACTCCAACGTACATGTTGTAGATGAAAGCAGGTCCGGTTCCATGTAGATTAGTCAAGTAGATTTATTCAGGGTAAGATGTTACAGGAGAAGAGCCCCACCAGGAGCAGCCTTCCTGCTGCTCAGCCCATCCACCAACTGACTCTCTCACTCGCCAACATTCCACTGCCACCTCACACACCAACATTCCATCAACACAGTCACACTGGCTGAGTAGCAGGTATAACACATCTCCTTTCTTTAAATAAACAAAGATAACGTTGATACTACAACATGTACGAGTCGCACGTCAAGGTAACGAACGAACGGGACGTACATGTTGACAAATTAAATACAAAGATGGTAAAAGTCACTGCATGCAACTATGAATAACATATTAAATGTAAAGATGGTAAATGTCACAAGAGAATGCAATGTAATACATGTAAAGGTGGAGGAAATACATGTATGCAAAGATAACAATAAATAACTCAGGAAAATAATAAAACACACCACGCAAACCACAACTTCTCTAAACACATAAGCACCACAACACTCACCTCTACTCCCTTTCCACCATGCAAAAAAAAAAAAACACACGCTCTGCCGCACCCTACCACAACTACCAAACCCCTGTGCCACTCACATACCAGCTGGCCAGGCTAACACACAAGTGGTAAATAGGGAACCAACCAGGAGGCGCGGTAGGGAACTGTCCAAAACAAGTATGTGTGGGACACCACCCCACAAGAACCATGTGGCATCTAACTGCCCTTCACCCTTACCCGTAGTAAGGGTGGAAAGTGTGGAAAAACAGTCCACACGAACCAAGAAAAGAACAACATAGTTCTACATCCAATCTCATAGTAAAATAGAAACAGAAATCACTAGTGATAAAACACTCACACCGCAAAAACCTGGCTCACAATCCGCCCTTCACCCTAACCCCATAGGCTGGGTGGAAAAATTCTAGAAACTCAAGAACTGTGGCCTCACACTGCCCCACAACACTAACAAAATATGGCATTTCCACTGCCCTTCACCCCTACCCGTAGTAACGGTGGCACAAAATTTAAAACACATCAACCCTCAAACGTAAGAAACTGCGCATAATCACTGCCCAGGAAATCAATTACAAACCACAAACGAAAGGGTACTGAGCAATGCACTCCACCAATAAGGTTCACATTTTTTCCTTCACACATAACCCATTCAATTTAGGGTGTAAGATTAAATTTGGTTTTCCCATGTTGCACTCAGACAACACGCAGCAGATATGTGGATAGTCCTCCCGGTAGAAAAACTACCACAAAGCATACATACAGGCAGGTTTTACTTTCGGTAGCAGAAAGATACTAGACAGCACGCTTGAATTTTAAAGTAAGAACATACGCTGTCAAAGAAACACATGGTACAGTACACATAGCCTCTAAATTAGTGATCATCTCACTAAGTGCGCAAAGCATAAACAACAATACACTCAGTAAGAGCAAGGCATACATGGCAGCAAGTTGAGCATGGCATATATAACAAGATGGCAGTAAATAGAGCATGGCATAACAACATGTCAACAAACAGCAATTACATTATGAGCAGAGAAAAAGAAAAGAAGAAAAAAAACAACTATTAGAGCAGTAAACATGTTCAGGATAAAAAGGCATGTATCCAGAGTGCAGTTCCTCCAAGGCGAAAAAAGGAATCACTGTCCTACCATCTCTGGAGATAGAAGCATGACTACTCAGTTATGACCCCTCTGTGATTCCACCACATTGACCACGCACGTATTTCCATCTTCTGTCGCGATGACGAGCAAAGTCACATCTACGCACGTAGGCAGCTAGACCGTGCATCAACACAAGCACCAGGACGACCTTCCGTTGCTGGGAGACACTCAAGATTCCTTCGTGCCTCAAGTAGAGGGTGCGTCACAGTGCTTGTCTAGGAGAGGAGAATGGGGAGCCTCACTCCTACGTATGGTTCGCGTTCTAGTCTTTGCATACGTCACCACGTAACATCACCGTCTTCGTTCGTGCACTCGCGCCGAAGGCTTGCTGAGTCAACACTACGAATCCACGAATGGCACAACGCAGCCTTGCGGCGGATTTGAATGTCGCACAAGAATACGGTAAGGAGGAGTGCGCTATAATGTTATGCACTCGCAGCCGTTATCTCCAATGCATGGCGCCGCGCGCGGCTCCCAACAAATTCAAATAAACACAGTGAAAGTTTGTTGAGCGCATGTATGGACAGTACCCCGCTTCTATGCTAAACCATACATCGCCGAAAACTCACCCATATGCTGACATGCGTGATGAGCTGCCCGGTTTCTCAAAAATTCTCTAAGCAGCTGGCTTATCAGTGAACATAGCTGTCTCACCCAAGCTTGAAGCAGGAATCTTAATAGAGATGTGTTAGACCTGTCAGCCCTAGGGTGGTCTTTCCCTGTTTTGTTTCCCTTTTGCGCCTCATTTTTACCACCATATTTTTACTGGACCTAGGTCTCCGGGCGCCTTGCCACTGCTAGCCAGTGCTGAGGTGCAGGTGCTCTCTCTCACTCAAGATGGCTGCCACAGGCCCCTGCTACTGCAGAGGGGCCTTACACGCATACACACTAGTAGCCAGGGTCAGGCTGGGACATAGGGATACAGTATCCATTCCGTCCCCGCTCTGGGCCACATAGCCAGGCATGTAGAAGGTTCCAGAACCTTCCGGGCTGTGGGAGGAGTTATGTTTTGCCGCCTTTGGGAGAGTCACCTGACCTAGGAGTATAAAAGGCTTGGAGGGAAAACTTTCTAGTCAGTTGATGAGGCACCACTGATCCTGGGAGAACCTCCGCCAGAGTATAGGCTTTAGGGCCTAGGGGGGAGACCTACACTACTGCTGCTGACAGGGCTGAGGCCCTGCTGTAGTAAGATAGCTGAGGAACGCCCACCACCCACTGACCTTGCCCAGTGTGAGGGGATCCAGGGAACCACCTTCAGCGTGCGGGGAGGAACATCAAGCACTCCCAGACCACCAACTCATCCCCCCCCCTCATAAGAAGAAACTTCTGACAAGAAACTTTGACAAGAAACTTATAATAAGGAACTTCTGACAAGAAACTCCTGACAAGAAGCGCCTAAGAAGCAACCAATCTGGAACAGTCGCCAGACACCTTAATTTGAGGAGGCCTGACCGTCCAGCAAGGCCTGAAGCCTAAACTGCCCAACTGGGGATCACCAGGTAAAGCGCCGTACCCTGGAAGCGCTAGACCTTCACCCCCTATTCATTCCTGCCTGCTGCTGGGCTGCCCCCAAGTACTTTTCCAGTCAGCCCTGCCCACAGGCTGCTGGTGCGCCCTGCGTTCTGCCACCCCTCAGGTCACTGACCTTGTGAGGAGATCACCGCCGCGGCCGCCGCCGCCTGAGGAGAAGTGCCGTGTGGTGAGGTGCGCCATCGCGCCCTCACCGAAGGGAGCGCTGAGGTGAGGGAAGCCCCTCAAGTATATGTGGTGAGGTGCGCCGTCCGCGCCCTCACCGAAGCCTCCACAAATTGCCCCAAATGATTGCCACCGGGCCCAGGGCCCCACCGCCGCCGTCGCGGCTGAAGAAATCTCCCCCGCCGCCGTCGCGGCCGAAGAAATCACCACCGCCGCCGTCGCGGCTGAAGAAATCTCCCCCGCCGCCGTCGCGGCCGAAGAAATCACCACCGCCGCCGTCGCGGCCTAGCGCGACCAGCGAGGCCTCCAGGCCCCGCCGACGCCGTCGCCAAGCAGCCGGGGACGCCGGCCGCGCCCCCAGGAAGGCCGCGCAGCGATTGGGCGCCGGCTCTGGTCACGCCCCCAGCGCCGACGGAGGCCCAGGAAGAGCCCCGGCCGTGCAGAGGGAGACGGGGAGCCGGCCGGAGAGGACTGCTTGCTCCTGCTCCCCATCCTGAAGTCCCTGAGCCCGCGAAACCTCACTCACCTAATCCCGGGGGCCGGAGGAGGGTGATCCCGGCCCCCGCAACGTGCCGAAAGCGAGTTCCCTGATCCCGGGGGCTGGAGGAAGGTGATACCGGCCCCCGCAACGTCCCGTCAGTCCGGCCTGAAGGCCGAGGTACCCCGACCGGGCCCCGCCCTCCAGAACACGGGCCGGGCCTGGGGAGTGCCAGTCGCTAGAGAAGCGCGACCAACGAACAAGCACCAGGTGAGCCCAGGAGGCCCCTAGGGCCCACACAACGCCACTGGGGGCCGGGGGCCACCATTAACCCCTAAGTTAACAGTGTACCTTTCCCCATGAGGCGAGGCCCCGGAGAGGAGTGGGCCTAGCCTGGAGTTAACCCCTAAGGGTCATAGAAGCCCCAGGATACAGGACATGTTGAGGGGTTCCCCACAGTATTTAATAATTTATTGCAGATGCCTATTGTAATTACTGCCTAGGCCATGCTTTTAACTGCTAAGTCTTTACCACAGGGGAAAGTGTTTAATTGAATTGAGCTGAAGTGTACACCGCCAAGAGTTGAAGTGTTTTATGTTACAGGTGTACTGGAATTGCGACGCCCACTGTACTGAATGTGGGCGCGCCTAGATTAATGCAGGCCTATTTAATTGTAACGTGAAAAGCCTTCTTTTAAGTAATTGAATATGCTAAAGTGAACTGCATGTTTAGGCCCATGTTTTATTAACGTACCTTGAGATCATTATTAAGTGCTACGTTTAGGAGATAATTCCTGCGGCCTCTTAGTGGCCTACAATGTTGATGAGCTATGATGCTTTATTTAAAATGTGCACCAGTTGAGTAATGCAATGAATTTGAATGCAGATCTGAATTAACCTGCCTCATCTGATGCCAACTTGATTTATATATAAAAGATCTTGATTTTAAATACAAAAGCCTGGTGTGGTGTCATGTTATTGCGTTCGCATTTCTGAGTCAAAGTAAGAGTGTGCTGCACAACTGCCTTACACATTGCCTTCGCGTGCTTTCCCGCTTTGCTCCATGCTACCGTGGCGGACTCGGTAAACCCGGTTCCAACATTTGGTGTTCAGCGGTTGGATAAGGACTGGTGTTTGTGCAGCACCCTACAGTGACTCAGTGTGCGCCGCAATTAGACACCTATTGTAATGCAAGTGCTAGGAATTCTTTTGTAATTGCCGATTGTGTACATTCCTGCGTTAGACCTGTTACCTACAGTCTAGAACCCTTTCCTTAAATTGTCTGGGACCCCACCTAGGAGGATGGAGTTTGAGTTAGCCAACCTAGAAAGGTATACGGTGACACAGCTCAAGGAGTTCTGCCTAGAGAGGGGGGTGGCCGTCAAGCGAGGCGCCAGGAAGGAGGTGCTTCAGAAAGCTTTGAGGGCATGGGTAATGGCCCACCCGGAGGGAAGAGGGGACGAGGAGCAGGGGGAGGCAGACAACCCAGGAGAACTGGACCTACTGCACATTGATGTTAGCGAGAATGTGTTGCCAGGAAGACGTTCCAGGGCAGGCAGTAGTGCGTCAGGGGGAGTTTGTCGGCAGAGGAATTGGAGGACAGAAGGGAGCAGAGGCAATTAACATTAGAACTTGCTAGGATGGAAAGGGAGCGAGAACAGGCAAGGCTAGCCATGGAGGAAAGGAAGCTTGTGCATGAGCTTAGCCTGAAGGAACTAGAGCTCCGAACCTTGCAGATGGAGATGCAGGGCAAAGTGAATGGTGGCAGCGTACCTGCTGGGGTTCCACAGGAGCCCAAATTCTATTTACCAAGAGAGGTGATGGCCAGTTTTAGTGTAGGTGATGACATCGACAAGTGGTTGGCGGCGTACGAGGTGGCTCTGGTGGCCCATAGAGTTCCTGAGAGCTACTGGGGGGGAGGTCTTTATAGGTACATACCTCCACTAGTAAGGGACACACTTTTAACTTTGGATAAGGGGGAGCAGACTAACTACCCTATCATGAAGGAGGCCCTGCTCAAGAAGTTTGGCCTCACCCCAGAGAAGTACCGCCAAAAGTTCTGCAACAGCCACAAGCTTCTCACACAAAACTGGGTGGATTTTTTTGATTATGCCCGGAAGGCATTGGAGGGTTGGGTGCGTGGCAGCAACGTTGACAATTACAAAGGGCTGTACGACCTGTTCTTGAGAGAGCACCTCCTAGAGAAATGTTTTCCGGAGCTGCGCCAGTACATGGTGGACCGCAAGCTGACCAATCCTAGGGAGCTTGCAGAGGAGGCAGACACGTGGGTCAGCCCTTGGGTGTCCCACAAGGGAGCCGGGGCGGATCCCCCAAAAGGTGGACAGGGGCTCCCCCAGAAGAAAGAGGGGGGAGATAAAAAGAGGGAGTTCTTTAAAGGTCCCCAAAATAGACCGCCTGGGAGAGGGGTAGGTTCCCCATCCCAATCTGGATCCCAGAAACCCACTTATCCTGACAGGAGTCAGCAGCCCAGAACTGTCCGGTGCTACGAGTGCGGGGAGGTTGGACATTACAAGGGGGATCCCCAGTGTCGCAAGAGAACCCCAGCCCCCACAGGAGGTAAGAGCCCCGGGGTGGCCAGTGTAGCGCTTGGGGAGGAGTTGTCCCTAGGTAGGGGAGGTGAGTGGACAGGCTTGACCTTAGTTTCCCTGGGGGATAGAGAGATCATCCCACGGGTTCAGGTACTCGCGAACACTGCCAAGTATCGGCAGAGGGTCCTGGTGAACGGGGAGGAGGTGGAGGCTCTGAGGGACACAGGTGCCAGCATGACGATGGTGAGACGTCAGCTGGTGTCCCCAGAGCAGGTGTCAGGTTTTGTCAGCAGCACAAGAATATGGACACACGCCACTAACCTTTTCTCAGTGGCCAGCGGGGACGATGGTCAGTTGAGGAGTTTACCTATTCCCCTGAACGCATCCCCCAACAGAGTTGTAGAACACTGCTGCGGAGGGAAGCTCCCCGGGGAAAGGGAAAGGGATAAAATAACAAACTGTGCTGCAGATATTCACTTTTTCTCCCTGGTCTGGTCTAAGAACCCGAATGGATCCCCTTCTAGGCCGTAGAACTACAGTGTAAATAGAAAAACAAACAGGCATGAGAAGCACCACGATTCAAAACACACACATCAACGATAATGTAATTTAAGCACATTCTCACCAGGAGCCCTGCAGCAACCTCCCTACTGTTTTTTCTCGTATTAGTCACAGCGAGAGTTAACCATATGGACAGCCAATCCAACTCCGCAGAAAACTGCAGTACCGCTGTCAAAGGAGCATGAAACAATAATTACCCAGCACCCGGTCACGGTTTCCTAACCGTATTCTGTGCTGAGCGGTGTATGCTGTTTGTAATTCACAGCGCTGAATATCTCCTATGGTGAAAACGAAATCGCGGTAGGAAAGGAAACGCTCTGGCAAACAGTCTGGGTTCCTCGACTGTATTCTGTGCCGAGCGATGTGCACTGTTTGTTATGCACAGCGTGTATACCGACGATAAATGAAAGGAACAAAAGTCACGGAGGGAAGGAAGCGCTCCTGCGCTCCTCCCTGAATGTTTTACCTGACTTCTTTTCCGTATCGGGAGGTCAGGTCTAGAAAACGGGACAAGGAAACAGCATTCTGCCTCGAGATCGTGATTCCTTTTGAAGACTCGTCTCAGTTCTTCTGGTCAGTATCCAGCGGGGAAACACCATCCGCCTACTTCAAAGCCCAGGATAAAGATTGTCAAGCACTTTCCCCAGGAAGAGGAAGGGCTTAAATATGGGCAGCGTCACTTATGACGTTTCTTTCTGTAGCGCCCCACTGCCTGCTGGGAGATGTAGTGCCGCGGGCTCCTGCTCCATTTACACCCGGGTACTAGCAGACAAGGAAAGGATTTAAAGGGTGTGTGTTTTGCATTCTCCCTAAGCGTAATCGCTACAGCAGGTGATTCCTGAGGAATTCCACCAGGTTGTTATGGCTGATAATAACCTGGGTCATTACCCCGTGGCCCAAGTTCCCTTTGAGTGGGGAGGAGTATCAGGTCTGTTGAAGGTTGCGGTGAGCCCTGCCATGCCAGTTGACTGTCTGCTGGGCAACGACTTGGAACATACTGCCTGGAGGGAGGTAGAGTTCAATGCCCATGCTGAGATGTTGGGATTACCAGGATGGACTTGCGTCGTCACGCGGTCCATGGCTGCCCGACAAGGAACTCAGCTGGGGTTGGAGCCTGAAATAATGGCCCAGCCCACTGCTGGACGAGGAAATGTCCAGGAGGAGACACCCGGTGAGATGGATGGGGAGCCCGCGGAGGTGACCCCGGAGTCCGCTGAGGTGGTTGGTGTTCCCGTGGGGGACCTGCCGACCCCTGCAGAGTGGCAGGTGGAAGGAGGGCCTACCCGGGAGGAATTTTGCCGTGCGCAGAAGGAGTGCCCTACGCTTGAAGGCATGCGGCAACAGGCCGAAGCCCAAGCAGCTGGAACAGAGATTGGCAACTACCATGTCTACTGGGAGGATGGTCTCCTCTACAGTGAGCCTAAGGCTCCGGTGCATGGGTCATCAAGGGCCGTGGTGGTCCCCCAATGCTACCGAGCCTTTCTGCTGGAGTTGGCACACGAAATACCACTAGCAGGACACCTGGGCCAAGACAAGACGTTTGCGCGTCTGGTCCCACATTTTTATTGGCCCAGGATGCGCGTCACTTCTGACACTTTTTGCAATACTTGCACCACTTGCCAAGCGAGCGGCAAGACAGGGACTAAAGTGAAGGTCCCTCTGGAACCTCTCCCAGTTGTCGATACCCATTTTGAGCGGGTAGGGATTGACATTGTCGGGCCATTGGACCCGCCGACTTCTGCAGGACATAGGTTCATTTTGGTGCTGGTAGACCACGCCACCCGGTACCCGGAGGCAATCCCTCTGAGGACCATCACTGCACCGGTGGTGGCGCGGGCCCTGATGGGGATTTTTACCCGAGTGGGATTCCCCAAGGTCGTGGTGTCAGATAGGGGCACGAATTTCATGTCGGCCTACATACAGGCCATGTGGAAGGAGTGTGGAGTGACCTACCGGTTCTCCACTCCTTACCACCCCCAGACGAACGGGCTCGTGGAGCGCTTTAACAAAACCTTGAAGGGGATGATCAGGAGCCTACCCGAGGACTTGAGAAGGAAGTGGGACGTCCTCTTACCCTGTCTGCTCTTCTCCTACCGAGAGGTGCCGCAGAAGGGGGTCGGTTTCAGCCCCTTTGAGCTGCTCTATGGCCACCCCGTTCGGGGGCCCCTCAGTCTTGTCAAGGAGGGGTGGGAGAAGTCTTCCTCGAAGCTTCCCCGTGATGTGGTCAGCTATATGCTGGCATTCCGCAGCCAAGTGGCCAAGCTGTGGAAGGAGGCCTCGGACAACCTAGAGGCAAGTCAAGCCGTCATGAAGAAATGGTATGACCGGAACGCGCGGACGGTAGAGTTAGACGCTGGACAGAAGGTGTGGGTCATGGAGCCAGGAGAGCTTAGCGCCCTCCAGGACCGGTGGACTGGGCCGTTTGAGATCTTGGAAAGGAGAGGCCAGAACACATATGTCGTCGATGTGAAGACCCCACGTCAACCCCACAGGGTGTTCCACGTCAACCGCCTGAAGCCCCACCAGGAGCGTTCAGAACTCACTCTCCTAATGATAACAGATGGAAGTGAGGAGGAGGAGAGTGAGCCTCTTCCAGACCGTCTGGCGGCCCATGAGAAGGATGGTTCGGTAGAGGGAGTGGTCCTCGCCCCATCCTTAACTCCAGAGCAACAGAGGGACTGCCGCCAGGTCTTGGGGCAGTACGCCTCGTTGTTCTCCCTCACACCTGGGATCACGCACCTGTGTACCCATGATGTGGACACAGGGGACAGTCCGCCAGTGAAAACCAAGTCTTACCGGCTGTCCGATAAAGTCAAGGCTAGTATCCAGGGTGAGGTTACCAAGATGCTAGAACTTGGGGTGATTGAGCCTTCCAGTAGCCCTTGGGCTAGTCCGGTGGTGTTGGTGCTGAAAGCGGGCCCACCGGGCACCACACCAGAACTTCGGTTCTGTGTGGATTACCGTGGACTCAACTCAGTCACAAAGACCGACGCTCACCCGATCCCTCGGGCGGATGAGCTCATTGACCGGCTGGGAGCAGCCCGGTATTTGAGTACCATTGATTTGACGTCAGGCTATTGGCAGATCGCCATGGCGGAAGGAGCAAGGGAGAAGACTGCGTTCTCCACCCCCGAGGGCCACTTTCAATTTCGGGTGATGCCCTTCGAGTTGAAAAATGCTCCAGCCACTTTCCAGCGGTTGGTGAACCAGGTGCTGTCTGGCCTAGAGGCCTTCTCTGCTGCCTACCTGGATGACATAGCTGTCTTCAGTAGCAGCTGGGAGGACCATCTGGAGCATCTCCAGGAGGTGCTACAGGCTCTGCAACGGGCTGGTCTAACCATCAAGGCCAGCAAGTGCCAGATTGGACAGGGATCTGTCGTGTACCTGGGACATCTGGTGGGCGGAGGTAAGGTGCAACCCCTCCAAGCCAAGATTGAGACCATCTTGGCCTGGGAGCCCCCCAAGACCCAAACAGAGGTCCAAGCTTTTCTCGGCCTCACGGGGTACTACCGCCAGTTCGTCAAGGGATATGGAACCATCGTGGGCCCATTGACGGAATTGACTTCAAAGAAGCAGCCACGCAGAGTCATCTGGACGGCTGCCTGCCAGGAAGCCTTTGAGACCCTCAAACGTGCAATGTGCACCGCACCGGTGCTCAGGACTCCAGACTTTGGACGGGAATTTATCGTGCAGACAGACGCTTCTGAGCATGGCATAGGAGCTGTGCTCTCGCAGCTGAATGACGATGGCCAAGACCAGCCAGTGGCCTTCATTTCCCGAAGACTACTCCCGGGAACAGCGGTGGAGTACCATCGAACGAGAAGCCTTTGCCGTGGTTTGGGCTGTAAAGAAGTTGAGGCCATACCTTTTTGGTTGTCACTTCCTGATCCAGACCGACCACAGACCCCTTTGCTAGCTCATGCAGATGAGAGGCGAAAACCCCAAATTGTTGAGGTGGTCCATTTCCCTCCAGGGGATGGACTTTCGGGTGGAACATCGACCCGGTGTAGACCACGCCAACGCTGACGGTCTCTCCCGGTTTTTCCGCCTTAGCGAAGAGAACTCCCTAGAGGTTGGGAAGCTCTCCCCTCTTTCGGCTGGGGGGACGCGTGTTAGACCTGTCAGCCCTAGGGTGGTCTTTCCCTGTTTTTTTCCCTTTTGCGCCTCATTTTTACCACCATATTTTTACTGGACCTAGGTCTCCGGGCGCCTTGTTACTGCTAGCCAGTGCTGAGGTGCAGGTGCTCTCTCTCACTCAAGATGGCTGCCACAGGCCCCTGCTACTGCAGAGGGGCCTTACACGCATACACACTAGTAGCCAGGGTCAGGCTGGGACATAGGGATACAGTATCCATTCCGTCCCCGCCTCTGGGCCACATAGCCAGGCATGTAGAAGGTTCCAGAACCTTCCGGGCTGTGGGAGGAGTTATGTTTTGCCGCCTTCGGGAGAGTCACCTGACCTAGGGGTATAAAAGGCTTGGAGGGAAAACTTTCTAGTCAGTTGATGAGGCACCACTGATCCTGGGAGAACCTCCGCCGGAGTATAGGCTTTAGGGCCTAGGGGGGAGACCTACACTACTGCTGCTGACAGGGCTGAGGCCCTGCTGTAGTAAGATAGCTGAGGAAGGCCCACCACCCACTGACCTTGCCCAGTGTGAGGGGATCCAGGGAACCACCTTCAGCGTGCGGGGAGGAACATCAAGCACTCCCAGACCACCAACTCATCCCCCCCCTCATAAGAAGAAACTTCTGACAAGAAACTTTGACAAGAAACTTATAATAAGGAACTTCTGACAAGAAACTCCTGACAAGAAGCGCCTAAGAAGCAACCAATCTGGAACAGTCGCCAGACACCTTAATTTGAGGAGGCCTGACCGTCCAGCAAGGCCTGAAGCCTAAACTGCCCAACTGGGGATCACCAGGTAAAGCGCCGTACCCTGAAGCGCTAGACCTTCACCCCCTATTCATTCCTGCCTGCTGCTGGGCTGCCCCCAAGTACTTTTCCAGTCAGCCCTGCCCACAGGCTGCTGGTGCGCCCTGCGTTCTGCCACCCCTCAGGTCACTGACCTTGTGAGGAGATCACCGCCGCGGCTGCCACCGCCTGAGGAGAAGTGCCGTGTGGTGAGGTGCGCCGTCGCGCCCTCACCGAAGGGAGCGCTGAGGTGAGGGAAGCCCCTCAAGTATATGTGGTGAGGTGCACCGTCCGCGCCCTCACCGAAGCCTCCACAAATTGCCCCAAATTATTGCCACCGGGCCCAGGGCCCCACCGCCGCCGTCGCGGCCGAAGAAATCACCCCCGCCGCGGCCGAAGAAATCACCCCCGCCGCCGTCGCAACCGAAGAAATCACCACCGCCGCCGTCGCGGCCTAGCGCGACCAGCGAGGCCTCCAGGCCCCGCCGACGCCGTCGCCAAGCAGCCGGGGACGCCGGCCGCGCCCCCAGGAAGGCCGCGCAGCGATTGGGCGCCGTCTCCGGTCACGCCCCCAGCGCCGACGGAGGCCCAGGAAGAGCCCCGGCCGTGCAGAGGGAGACGGGGAGCCGGCCGGAGAGGACTGCTGGCTCCCGCTCCCCATCCTGGAAGTCCCTGAGCCCGCGAAACCTCACTCACCTAATCCCGGGGCCGGAGGAGGGTGATCCCGGCCCCCGCAACATGCCGAAAGCGAGTTCCCTGATCCCGGGGGCCGGAGGAAGGTGAGACCGGCCCCCGCAACGTCCCGTCAGTCCGGCCTGAAGGCCGAGGTACCCCGACCGGGCCCCGCCCTCCAGAACACGGGCCGGGCCTGGGGAGTGCCAGTCGCTAGAGAAGCGCGACCAACGAACAAGCACCAGGTGAGCCCAGGAGGCCCCTAGGGCCCACAAAACGCCACTGGGGGCCGGGGGCCACCATTAACCCCTAAGTTAACAGTGTACCTTTCCCCATGAGGCGAGGCCCCGGAGAGGAGTGGGCCTAGCCTGGAGTTAACCCCTAAGGGTCATAGAAGCCCCAGGATACAGGACATGTTGAGGGGTTCCCCACAGTATTTAATAATTTATTGCAGATGCCTATTGTAATTACTGCCTAGGCCATGCTTTTAACTGCTAAGTCTTTACCACAGGGGGAAAGTGTTTAATTGAATTGAGCTGAAGTGTACACCGCCAAGAGTTGAAGTGTTTTATGTTACAGGTGTACTGGAATTGCGACGCCCACTGTACTGAATGTGGGCGCGCCTAGATTAATGCAGGCCTATTTAAATGTAACGTGAAAAGACTTCTTTTAAGTAATTGAATATGCTAAAGTGAACTGCATGTTTAGGCCCATGTTTTATTAACGTACCTTGAGATCATTATTAAGTGCTACGTTTAGGAGATAATTCCTGCGGCCTCTTAGTGGCCTACAATGTTGATGAGCTATGATGCTTTATTTAAAATGTGCACCAGTTGAGTAATGCAATGAATTTGAATGTAGATCTGAATTAACCTGCCTCATCTGATGCCAACTTGATTTATATATAAAAGATCTTGATTTTAAATACAAAAGCCTGGTGTGGTGTCATGTTATTGCGTTCGCATTTCTGAGTCAAAGTAAGAGTGTGCTGCACAACTGCCTTACACATTGCCTTCGCGTGCTTTCCCGCTTCGCGCCATGCTACCGTGGCGGACTCGGTAAACCCGGTTCCAACAAGATGAATAAAAACTAAAAGTGCCGGCAATCCGCTGTTTACATGTGTGAGCTCCCTGCTTTTGCTGTACGCTTTGTTGGCACATGAAAAGCTGCTAGTTGCTCACCGCTCCCGATGCACTAGATCTGTCCAAATATGCCAACAGTATTTTCCAAACGTAGAAAGGTGCAGCGCAAATATATATTCACTGCTTGTCGCTGTAAAAATAAAAATGCTAGTTCCAAATATCAGATGCTTGTCGTTGCAAAAATAAAGATGTCAGTTCCAAATATCAGATGCCAGCGTTTGTAGACTAGCTGGTTTCAATACACTCAAAGTCATTCCAGAAGACTGTCGGACTTTAAACCTCATTGGTAAGCATCCAATACATGTTCACATCCCTTGATATAAGGAAGATCAAACACCCTAAGCAGGCTGTCCAAAGGACACTGGTGGGACTAGCAAGGGCATCCTTCCAGTTTCAAGCTTGTTTACTTCAAGTTTCTTTAGTAGTTTCCAGCACAGTTCAATATAATCTTTTAATCCTCAGGTCTCTCAGTAGCTTCAGGTACAGGAAATCTTTCACCACACGCAGGTTATTTTCTCCAAATCGTCGCCAAAATATGATGTAGATGAAAGCAGGTCCAGTTCCATGTAGATTAGTCAAGTAGATTTATTCAGGATAAGATGTTACAGGAGAAGAGCCCCACCAGGAGCAGCCTTCCTGCTGCTCAGCCCATCCACCAACTGACTCTCTAACTCACCAACATTCCATCAACACAGTCACACTGGCTGAGCAGCAGGTATAACAGAACAATAATAAAACGCACCACTGGACCAGGGTGTAAGGAGAGGGACCACAATCTAACACTCTGAAAATGCACCATTGCGGATAGTGTTCAAAGGGAGTGACCCCAACGCAGTAACGAAACTTGAGGGGACCCCCTTCAAGGTATATGGAGGGACTCCCATTCCAGATTTAATCAGGAGCTCTCGGGCTAGAGCACTGTGCTGAAGGGGCCCCCTGCAGCTTGGGCCCACCCTCACTAAGGGGGCTGCGGGGGCCTGTGCTATGCACTGTCCCAACGCAAGAACCATAAAATGCACCACTGAGGAGAGTGTGTAGCAAGTGAGACCCCACTGTAGCAATCATGAAATGTATCAGTAGGGGTAATGTTTAAAGACGGAGACCCCAAAATAACAATCATAAAATGTACCTCTAGGGAGTATGTTTAGTGTGGCAGACTCCAATGTAACAATCATAAAATGCACCACTGGGGAGTATGTGTATTGAGAGAGACCCCTTAAAGTGTACCATGGATGGCAGCAGCGTGTAAGAAAGGGTAACCCAATGTAACACTTATTAAATGCAGTTCTGGGGAAGTGTGAAAAGATGGAGACTACTGTAACAGTCATAAAATAACCACTGGGGCAGTGTGTAATTAGTGGAACACCATTGTTCCAATCATAAAATGTACCTCTGCTGAGCAGAATGTAAGGAGGGAAGGCTCCATTGTAACTATCATAAAAACCTACCATGCATCTAAATGTATCACTGTGAGCAGTGTGTGAAGAGGGAGACCCCAACATGACATACATAAAATGTACTACTGTAAACTGTGAGAAGGGAGACCCCAACCTAACAATTATAAAAGGTACCACTGGTCACTTTGTAAAGAGGATGCCCCGCAATGTAGAATAGTGGTCTTTGAGTGTAAGGTGTTAAACTACAAAGTGACAACTACCACATGCGCACAGCTGGCAAAGAGCACACATTTATGGGTACAACTGTTGATCTATTCCTGCCTTTTTAACTTGCAGATATTGGTACTTTGTTACTTATATTGCCATGTTGCCCATTTTTTAAAACTCCCAGCAGGCACTGTGATGTTGTCCAAAGAGCCAGGGCAATGTATCTCACATACGCAACAATACTACCTGGGTCACTCGCAAAGCCCAGGAAACGTCCGGTCAAGTCAGTTCTCCATCTCAAGAAGAGCTCTTGGCCTTGGGTCTTGGCCAAGGATTTTGGTCATGGGCGTTGGCTGGCTACGTGCTCTGAGGGCGAAGATCCGTGCCAACGCAGAAGCTCCCAACAGTTCCTCACTGGGAGGGACACATGACAAGGTTGTCCCTTATCACCACTCGATTGTGTTTCTATGGTAGAACCTTTCACAGATAAAGTCCACAGTAAAAGGAGAAGGGAACCACCACTGTACAGGAAATTTCAATTGCAGAATATGTGTGGATGACATCTTAGCATTACTGAGGGATACACTGCATTTGGTTGTCCACTTCCTCTGAATGGATGAGTTGGCCTACTGCAAACAAGCGTTAAGTTTTAAAGTCAAGTTTCCAGAAATCTGAGATGTTTAACCCACAATTCCCAAACTGCTGTGGTGGCTGAAGGCTCAGTTCTCTCTCCATTGCATAAATAGGCGTACATTACCTCTATACCCACAATGACCAACTCAACTACTAATGAATCTGAAAAAAGAAGTGCCACATGAACTCCAGACATGGCACAGTGACACCTTCTGAAGGACAGCGTATTGCGGCGGTCAAATATGGTCAATTATTCCATAACTGTCTCAGACCATCCTGGTCACAGTCCCAACAGAGATTCCTATAAATCGTTCTGGACCTGCCCCGAGATGAGATGATTCTGAGATGAGGTGGGGTCATTCCAAATATTAAGGATCACCATGTAAACAAGCATTGGCAAAGCCAACAGGTGTGGCATTGGCAGACATCCTTTTAGCAGTTCTCGTTTCGTTTTGTCATGGTTTGTGTAAGACTTTATTGTGTAAGAAGTTGCTGGGCCCTTATCAATAATTTTTTTTTTATTAAAGACAAAAATGTTTGTTTTGTTCTAAAGAAGCAAACATTACCGTAGAACTCCCTGACACAGTAGGGAACTACTTTGTGTGTGGATGTTGATTAAAAGTATCCTGCTAGCACATCAGGCTCTAAACACAAAGATAACAATAAACAATTATAAAGTAAAAACAAAAACACTGGCACTGGAGGGAAATGCAGTCACTCAATGTGAAGTTACCAGTGGCTTAAGTCGGCTGACCCATTGCCCCATGCCATATGCTGTTGTGGAAGGAAGCGAAATGTGAATGACACAACAAGAGACCAATGGATGTAGAGAGGTGAAGTTTAACTAAGTATTTTATATGTATAATTTTAGTAAAATCAAAAGGTCTGAGCTAACGTCAGACCTAAAAGTTACATTCTGAAACATTGCATATAAATGAACTTTAGGAGGATATTGTGAAAATCTTGCATGGATTTAGCCCTTCTGGATTTATGTTGGACACCACTTGCTTAGGGCACCACATATGAATGAGTTGTGTGTAAGAAGGGGGGTGATAGTACAGAGAGGTGTGCAAGAAGAGCCTCTGCTGAAAAGTGCGACATGGCAGAGCTCTCAGCTTTCCATGTCCTTGCATTGTAACGAGAAGAAATAAAGATTTTTCTCCTCGTTAACGCCTCTGTCAGACACCATTTTGGTGCAAACCCAGGTTTACAAGTCTTAGTAAATCTGGGCTTGCATCCAAATACATAGGTGGATGCATGGCAATGCCCATGCCCACCCATGTACTGCCTACTCGATGGAAAGTAACACAAGGCTGCACTGTGCATATATATATTTTGTATTTACCAAACCATGCAAAACCATGCAAAGGTGCTTTGCGTGGCTTAGTCAGGGCCACTGGAATTATGCGATTTTACAACTGTGGCGATTTTCACCTAATTATAGATTTACCCCATTTTCCTCATAATCCATCATCTGCTGCATAATCTGCAGATTTAAAAGAAAAAAGAAATGTGTTTCTAGCTCAAACCGTTCAATAGTTACCAAAAATGCAGCGACACGTGTTGCCGCACAGTTGAAGGCATTTAGCAAAGGTTGACTGGTCACCTTTCTGTTGCTTATTGCTATATTTGGGGGTTAAACTGGTACTAATGAGGTGCAACCAACACGCAGGCAGTGTTAGCAGGTGTAACAAGCATTGGCATAGCCAATAGGTCTCGCCTTTGGGACCTTATTAGTGTTTAGGTAGAGCTATTGGCATTTCTTTGTAGGCACGGGGAGATTAAGTAATTTGCCCAAAAACATAAAATATGGAGCCTCCCGCCAAGATTTAAACATGGGTTCCCAGTTTAAAATTCAGCTGCTCTAGCTGTAATCTCCCTTTACAATTATGTCCAAACATTAAGAGTTGCCACGTTACTGCATTAGATATACTGTAAGGGCTGCAACAGTGTCAATAGCACAGCAAGTTCAGCTTTATGGTCAGCCAAGTGGCACTGTTTCATTCTATTTTGGTAACATTTGCCCCAAAACATAAATGTCAAGATAAAACGTTTTTTCATGCACGCGTGAACTGAATGCTCCTGCACTGTGTGAACTCGCCAGTAACGGTCCAGGCCTCTGCTCCATATATAACGTGACAAACTAAGAAAAGCAGACGGCTGCCACATTCATGCAAGGATGGGGAAAGGGGTGGGGCGATAATCAGACCAGCATTGCAGCGTGTCCGGAGCCCACATGGACCTAGGAACATTAGGAGCTCCGATTCGAAAGAAAACCACATGTCAAACTGCACCACGTAAACCAACTGCTGCTATAGATGACTTCCACTAATGTCCAGATAAAGGTGCTGTTGCCCCATTCCACTGGACGCATCAGCCTTGACACAACGGTCATCAAGTTGGAGACTGGGGGAGGGGTCTCTTTTGAGGAAGTGGGAGTGAAAGAAATCAGAAGCATAGAATTTGCATGCACATTTTTTACAGTGAATACTGAGAAAAAAATGCTTAATTGAGGGTGCATATTCGAGTTGAAAACAAATCTTTTTTGTTCTCATGTGGTCCACAAACACATCAAGTGTTACACGAGGTTGTTCAAGTGGCAAGCTGGGTTGTGTGTGTGGGGAGGGGTGTAGGGGGTTGTAGTTTGCTCTACACAAGACACTTCGGCTGCGGCTTCTGATGCACATTACCCACCTCCTTTACGTCCATTCCAGAGGGGCATCCCGGTCCCTTCACGCATAGAGGACTGGACAAGACCAGCGAGGGGGTCTGCAGAGGGAACTCGCAAGCAACGAACTGCCGGCACTGTACATGAGATATTCATCCATGGCTCCTAGTGGCGCTCTTCAGAAGTTTGAGGGGGGTGGGGGGAGAGCAGTGCAACAGGAGGGGTGAGAGGCAGAAGTGACTTTGAGGCTAAATATAGAAATGACCAGTAAAGGCAACATGGGAGTGGTAGCTCACACACTGGGGGTCGGAACGCATTCGTGATTTTTGTATCAAGTGTAAAACGAACGAAACTATCTTAGTTGACTAATATTTAAAAGTAAGCGCTGTTTGTTTCTGGGGCTGGAGGTCTGAAACAACATTATACATTTAACAGAGCCGAGTGACTTCTGTTCACGGGTGCCTAAAAAAACAGACTGGTGCCAGCAGGGTTGGGGGCAGAGTCAATGACTGCATTTGTTTATGTAAGTCAAATAGAGCGCGGCCGCAAAAGTGAAAGCGACCGCGCTCGGTTATAATTAGTAACCTGATCCACGACCAGCTGCCAGCCTGTGCGCGCCGCTGCTCGCTGCCGAGACCCAAAGGCCATGGGAGTGAACCTTTAGAAGAAAGGCGGGACATGCACCCGCCTTTGGCCAATTGCGTGCTTTCATTTTTGAAAGCCACACGCAAAGGCCAATAAAATGTGAGAAAAATGTAAAGGCACACGCACGAGTTTACTGAGAAGTCTGTAGTGATTCCAAGAGGCACTCCTAGGGCAGCGCATGCACGCTGCACTAGGCTCGACCTAAAAATGACAAAGTAATGAACTAATACTATCACAAAATGTGCTGCATTACGCCGTATAATTTGCTTTTCTTGCTGCATAATTTACCTAATTCTGTCGCATAATTTGGCATTTTCCCGCTGCATGATTCCAGTGGTCCTGGGCTTAGTAAATGCCAAAAAGGATTTTGCGTTGCGGCTGTGTTACAAAAGTGACGTAACCCTGATGCAAAATCATAGTAAATCTAGGCCAGAGTATTTTTTGTTTGTGTTCAGTCTCTGCATACTACTGATAATTCAGATTATCGGCATTATTTAATTTTTATATTCTTTGATTTCTTGAAGGAGTGTTGGGCGAAACAATCCCACTCTAGCAGAAGCCACTTCCGCCTTTTTTCAAAAGGTGGTGTGAAATATAATCTTACTGTTGATGTGATAACTTGGCTGTAGTGTGACCACCTCATTCTTTGTCATGAAGGACATTGTGGTATATTCACAAGGAAATGGCGCAACGCGGCGGCAATTTTTGCAGCGTTGCGCTGCATCATTAAAAAAAACACAGAGATGCGCCGTATTCACAAGAATACGGAGCACCCCTGTGTTTTCCTTTGCGCTGTCACTAAAAATAGCTGCCAAGCGCCAACACATACACCCTTGCGCCATAGTGCGAGGGTGCCTGCGTTGCAGGATGATTTCCTGCAACGCAGGCACCCTGCACCATGGTGCAATGCTGTCTGTGTTGCAGGTAACGATTGTCTATGTGCAGGAAGGAACACCTTCCTGCACATAAACTAATTTTAAAGGCGATTTGCTCTTTCTCTGGGTGCTGCCGATGACAGCGTTTACAATGCAGTCATCGCATCGCAGTTCATTTACAACGACCGCGTTGTTAGAATGCGATGCCATTACAGCGCAAGTCATTACATCGACTTGCAGTAGATGCCGCTCTAACATAAGGAATAGTATAATTTACTATTCCAACACCTTCCCTACTGTTGCGTAGGCTGGAGTTGGAATAGTCAATTATACTATTCCTAATGTTAGAGCGCCATCTACTGCAAGTCTATGTAATGACTTGCGTTGCTAATGGCATCGCGTTCTAACAATGCGGTCGTTGTAACAGCCGCGTTGTAAAAGAACGCGATGTCATAGCATGCGTTGTAGCATGCTATATTCGGTGCTGCAGAATACAGCACACATAGAAAGAGCAAAAACGAGGAGAAATAAGTATTTCTCGCTGCGCCAATCTAGCGCCTGCTTTTCCATTGCGTTAGTTTTTGGCACTGCCTCAGATTTACACATCCTTGTAAATGTGGGGCAGCGTCAAATGCAATGGCTGTTGCGGTGGAACGCACACAGCAACACCCATTGCACGCCCCTTTCTCGCAGAAAAACTGCGTGAAAGGGTACCATATTTACAAAGCGGCATTAAGCCACGCAAAGTGGCTTAACGCCGCTTTGTAAATATATACTGTAGGGCATTGTGCCACCGGAACGTCAAAAAAGTGACATTATGGTGGCACAATCCCATATAAATATGCCCCATTGTTTCCATTCCTAGCCTTTCATGTGACAACGAAATGCATTCTGATTGCAGTAGCCTTGGTTTCTGTCTATGGGGCTGATTAGACCAATAGATCTGATAATGAATATTTGCAGATGAAAAGCCGAGAAGCGGAAGCAGTGTCCCTGCTGAGATGGAGTGAGGCCGTAACCCCACTAGCACCTTTCGGTTTCTAAGTTTGCGCCATCAAGCGCTCGAGCCACCAGTCAGGCCTCGCCTCGCCAGCTAGGCGCAGCTTGTGGCGGAAGTGTTATTTCACACCATAGCACTCCCACGGAGAGGGGGCTTTGTGCGGTTTCGCTCACAGAAGCCTCACACGCGTGCAGAAAATACCTATTTTTAAATTCTAGCAAAAAGAGTTTCTCCACTCACCCACCCGGTTACTTCAAGTTTTTTTGATAACCCACCCACTACATGTGAGACTGCTACACTTTGTAAGGAAACACATAGTGGTTTTATTTTCACTCTCGAGCGTCTTTAAGCTGATTCCGGAATGCAAGGTTTAAAAATCATTTGCCCTTTTAAGGTTGTTATAGACACTTGCTATAGGCCCTTCTCTGCAGCTCGGGCCTTTAATTAGGGTTCTGGGCCTCTCACAACCTGTATAGCCGTCGGCAGTGGGCTGTAAGGCTATATTGCAACACTTTTAAATGAATAAAGTACAAATATAAAACACAATAAATTATATTACTACACCACAGCTAATGTTCCCATATCAAGCACAGCATAGCGTTTTACTGCAATATTTTTATTGATTCCAAGAGTGCCCTTCTGTACATATTTACCATATGTGACTGCATGTTATACACCCTCCAGGAGGGTCAGATGTCCTGCCCAGCATATATATGTCCTGACTGTACCTCAAAGTCGAAGAAGGGCCTCAGATTTAGACACTTTTTCATTTTTTGCTAAGTGATAAAGCTAGAGTTCGCAAAAATATAAATAAAATTAACTCACTTTGCAGCACAAACGCGGAAACCTTAGTCGCAAGTGTTTGCCTGTTTTGTTTTGTTTACCTTGTACACACAGCAAGCAGTGAAACACTGGGGGCATATTTATGACACTGTCACGCAGCAAGTCACCTCGCTGCGCTGCACTGCGTGACAGGGAAAGGGCAGGAATGCGCCGTATTTAAAAGAATACAGTGCATTCCTGCCTTTTCCCCTGCACTGGTGCCGTTTTGGCTGCCTCGTGCCAACGCAGGCACCCTTGCACCATGGTACCAGGGTGCCTGCGTTGTAGAGGTGGTTTGTTTTTGTGCAGGAAGGCTCACCTTCCTGCACAAAAACAATCCCCTGAGGCATTTTCCTCTTTCTATGTGTGCTGCAGAATAATGGTGTATATGCCTGGCTCGTGCATCACATCCTGGTCTTGAAAAAGCAGAAAAACATACACAGAAGCAATTGTTTTAGCACTGGTGCTGATTTAGAGCTGAGGGCAAATTAGGGCACGTGCACTTTCCACCAGCTTTTGACTAGTGGTACAGAGAGTATAAAAGTGAGAAAATTTGAAATAAGTCTTGAAAATGCTCATAAATATCATGTAGATGAACACCACCAGCGTCATAGACCCAGAGGGCCGTTACGTGATGGTGATGGGTAAGTTAGAGGGTTGGGACATCACTATCGTTAGTATGTATGCACCTGTTGTAGAACAGCCCCTCTTCTTTGAGACCCTTTCAAATTCACTGGCGCCGCATCTTATTGGGTCAGTCCTTATTGGGGGTGACTTTAATTGCGTGACAGACCCACTGATGGATAGATCCCATCCTCCACTCCCGGAATCACACACCCACAGGGTGGCCCGAGTGTTTAGAGATTGCCAGTTGAGATGGGATATAGTTGATTCATGTAGAGTAGCGCATCCTTGTACCCGGGATTACTCCTCCTTCTCGGGGCTACATGAATTACAAGTACGATTAGATGTATTTCTGTGCACCCCTGACATTCACTGCCTTGTATTGGACACTGAGGGACTTATTTACAAGGCCCTTGCGCCACTTTTGCGTCATTTTTAACATGGGAAAAGTGACGCAAAAGTGGCGCAAGGGGCTTGTAAATCTGCCCCTGAGTATTTAGCCTGCACGATCTCCGATCACGGCCCCCTCTTGCTGAGCCTGGGATGGGCACAACCTGTTCCCAATGTCCTGTCGTGCAAGTTGAAACCTGAGGCCCTGGAAGACCAAGGGGCATATTCTCAAGAACGTGCGATAATCATCGCCAAAACGCATGTTTTCATATCGCCGTCTAATGCGGGAAAATAACTCTGTGTCAACGTCATATTCTCAACACGGGGTAACATGCGATAGTCCCCGAGAACGCGTCAAATGTCCGCGCTACAACTACCGCGACGGCGATAAAAAGGAAACCCGAACGTGAAAAAGTTGCGATGGGCCCAACCGCGATAGAAAAATCGGCGACAAGCAGCGCCAGGCCTGCAATTCACACACATCAGGCAGGAAAAATCACTACAAAAGCAGAAAAAAAACACAAACAAAAACAAAACAACTGCGAAGCACAATGGAGGTAGCCGGAGCAGGAACAGAGGACGAGCAGAACCCCACAAGCCCCACTGGAGGACCAGGCCGGGACCTCGGGGTCAGGGAAGGGCAAGGACAGGAAGAAGAGGAAAACGCGGTTCAGTCCGCAGGAAAACAGGATCCTGATAACGGAGGTGATGAAATACCATCAACAACTGTTTGTCACCTCCAATGTGTCATTGGCGACAAAAAATGGAATATGGCAGTCCGTCTTGGACAAGGTGAATGCAGTCGGAGTGCTGAGGAGGACAATGGAAGAGCTCAAGAGGCGCTGGGATGATGTGAAGCGCAAAACCAAGCAGAAACTCGCCAACAACCAGAAGGCAGCAATGCAGACTGGAGGTGGGAGTCCAGCGCCACAGGAGGAGCTGGACGAGATGGAGGAAATGGTCTCCACAGTCATCAGTGTGGAGACGGTGGCAGGAGTCGGGGACCGGACACTGCTCGACAGGAGCCGACACAACAGCAAGAGGGTGAGTAGCGACCAGGGACTGGGGGACGGGGGAGATGGGCACAATGGCACACATGCACAATTAAGCATAGCACAGTGCACACCCACGATTACTCTGGAGCATGTCCCTGATCCCCTTGGCACACTGCAGCACACCTAGAAACTGCAAGTAGGCCCCCGTCGACTATGTGCCCAGAGGGGGCCCTCCCCACACATCACTAATCTCACAACAAACCCATGCACAAGTACAAAAACACATCCGTGATGTTGTCGACATGTCCACTGTCCCGCATCAAATAGGCAGCGCCTCCCAAACAGCCACAATGTACATTGTCATGCAGTTCGTATGTGAACCTGTACAATGCGTCAACATACATGTGAAAACAATGTTAAACTGCAACTCCCCTTTACATTGCAGAGGGTGAATCAACACCTCCTGCAGAGCAGACGGCACACCTCTTCACTGATGATGAAGAGGACCTCCCCTCCGTCGACACCGACGCCTCCAACGGCACATGGACAGCTATGGCACCCCACCTCCAGGAGCAGGGCAGCCCAGCTGCATCGAGGAAACCCCACCCCCTGCACAGACCACACAGCAGGAAGCACCCAACACCACGTTTGTCTCCCAGGACCACCACGAACAACACATGGCCTTCCAACGCCGTGTGTTAGGGTGCCAGGAGAAGATGGCTGATCAGGTGCGGGTGGGGTTCGACCTCATGGCAGCCAAACTAGATGCCATACGTGGGTGTCTAAGTCCCATCAGGGACCACTTACAGTCCCTAACGGACACCCACAGTCCGCTCCATGCTCTCCAATGATCCATGGATGACATCGCTGGAGTCCTGACTCAGAGACAAGGACAACTGACTAGTCAGAGTGGCTCCAGCGTTGTCAGCCGGGAGTTGGGACACATGCGGAGGATCATGGAGAACATGGAGCGGATGCAGGTGGAAAGAATGGCTGCCACGGCTGCACACCAGCGTGATGTAGCTGGGATCTACCATGCCCTGCAGATCCTCGTCATGGCATTGCTGCCACAAGGCCTGGCGCAGATGAATGCTGCTGCTGCTTCGACATCCACATCTCCGCCCCCTGATGTGCCAGTGCCTCACAGTGCGGCAGACAATCCACCTCCGGCCCCTGATGTGTCACTGCCACACAGTGCTGCAGAGAAAACAACACCACCCACATGTGAGGCACCTGACACATCAGAGGACGAAGATGCGGATGAATCTGCCTTACAGGTAGTGAGGAAGCGGTAGCATTCTTCTCCGCCATATGGCCTGTTTCTGACTGGTTCTGCCCTCTGCATCATCACCTTCCACTGTCCCTAGATGCACTCGGCGACACTCACCTTGGACCTCGACATGGACTGCCATATACTGTTTGGTCACCAATGACACAGCGATCAGACTGCGGACTGAACTCTTCCTCTTCCGATGTACTTGTCATTCCCCGAAGGACTCTGGCTGGCCCTCCACTGGCCAACAATGTAAAGTGGGCTTTGCATGGCCCTGTACTGCTCCAGCTACAACACTCCACTGACTGTGCATTAAACAATCAAATTCACACAGATGTGTCATGTCTATGATCATTCAAGTATGGAAGTATGGATGAATGTAGGGTCAGTGATTCCCCCTTACGTCCATGTTGCACATGTTGTGGGACCTGAGTCACAGGGTGCAACATTACCGATTGCGGACCAGGTGGCGCCGACACCACCTCAGAGACACACGCATCAGTCACCTCCTTGTCCAGCCCAGAACGGGACCACGCCCAGAGCGCCGGGGTCATCGTTCACACCCGTACGCTGGACTGGCATACGCCAGGCCAGCCCACTCCGCTTACGCTTACAGGGGGGACGACAACGCTACATGTCCCAGGTCTTCCCTGCAGTGATCTGCTGATCACAGGTCTAGTTGTCAGCATGCCACAGCCACTCTCTAAGGGCTGGTTTACACCCACACCACACCCATCCAGCACAGGCGTCACAGGACATGTGACCCTGCCAATAAAAGGGGCCGGGCGCACGTGCCCGAGGCCATTTCCACTATCTAGCTGAGTGTGTCCGTGTGGTCATGATTTATGCATGAGGGCCTAGGGCCCTACCACATCACATTCCCCACTGCCAGAGGTGGCATGATGGCGTCCGCAACACGGGACTCAATCATAAAGGGCCCATGTCTTGAGGTGCACAGAGTTGGTGGCATCCGAGGCACTTTGGCCGGCACGGGCCTACCGCCACGGGACGGTGACTTGAGGTGCACAGAGTTGGTGGCATAGGAAGTCACTTTGGCCGGCACGGGCCTACCGCCACGGGACGGTGACTTGAGGTGCACAGAGTTAGTGGCACCAGAGCTGAGCGGGTGTGCAGCCTGCGATGATGCGTAGGCCTCGATACGCCTTCCTGCCAATCAAGATTCGATTTGAATTGTGAGCCCTGCTGGACCGCAGTGTACGCCGGAGGCAGCAGTCAGCACACACATGACTCAGCGGTGCGGTGCCGCAGAGTGAGCTGGGGGCCTGTGGCGCGGAATCCAGCGATCGGCTGAGGAGGTTGCACCGGCACGTGGTGGGCCCTCTTGGAGACACGACGGTGGCGGCAGGTGAGCATTGAGGCCTGGGTGCGCAGGGGCGGGCACTCATCGCTGGTTGGCGGACTGGTCTGGGGACCAGGGCTGGGGTGCAGCAGGCGCACAGGATCGCGTAGGCACCACCGGTCACGGCTGCGCCTCGTGGCTGGGTGGGAGGAGTGAAGGTGCAGGGTATCACGCAGAAACAAACCGTGATGCTTACAGGTATGAGTAATCCTGCATCATGAGACCGTAACAGAGGTTAGTGTGACCGTGACCTTCCTTTTCTTTCCTACGAAAGTTACGACCACACGTACTTCTGTTACGGTCTGTTTTGTGCAGGATTTGTCTTTCCTGTGAGCATTCCGGTTTATCCAAGTGCTATACACTGTACAAGATTAGGTTTGTGACTAAACGGACGCTTGACCATTGTCACCATTTGTCCAACAGGTTTCTGGATGCTGACTTCCGGAGTATGGGATGGTATTGTGGAGTTCCCGCAGCATATGCAGTTACTTGAATCCACACGTTGCCCTGATGAAGTTCCCCGTTGGGCGTTGGCTGTGTTTTTCGTATTGTTTATTGTTGTATTTGTAATAAAAGGACTGTTTTTACACTACTGTTGACTACTGGACTTCATGACTGTGCGCACCCCAATTTCAGTTACTGCAGTATTGGATATGGGGCACAGTGGCGTCTGGCAACGGCTGGCATTGGGGTTGGTTGCGCAGGGACACTACGAATTGGAACTGTCCTGTGGTGCGGTGACAGGGGCCCGCTGTTGCTATTGTGGACATGCATCCATGACATGGGTGAGGACGTATGATAGGGCTGGCCGTGGGACTCCTCTGAATCTGGCAGTTGTTGTTTGGGAGGTCCCAGGGGCCAACAGGTGCAGCACAGCCAGCAGCTTCGTCTGCGGAGGAATGGTGGTTGTCCGCTGTGTTGGTACCATCAGCCTGTGGACAATGTGGGTCAGGATGCAGAGGATGGTTGTCCTTTTGTGCCTGTAGTGGGCAATGACTTCCTCTGGTGTTGAGTCTCTGAGGCTGGTGCATTTTGGGAACGTCCGCTGTCCTGTTCTGCGCTGCCTCTGTGGTAGTCAGGGGGTCCGGGGGGCCTGGGGGTGGTGGGTGTTGTGGCCCTCTCGGGTCTCCGAGCTGCACGATCAGTGTCTCCATGGCATCTGTTGGTCTTCAGATGTGGCTCTGGGCTGGGCTCCTTTCTACTGCAGTTTGTCGTCCTGCTTAACACCAGTAAAAGGCAGGTGTTAAATCCCTGCTGCTAACGCGCCTTATCGCCTGTTTTTGGATCGCATCGCAGATCTGGCTGGTCGTTGTGAATGTCGCAAAGTGGTGTTTTCATGTGTTTTTGCACGGGAACGCCTACTCTGCATATCATTAGCGTTAGTTGTCTCTCTCATCCGTGGTGATGTATTTTGCGGCAGCTATCGCTGGAAAACTGGCGATGTGGGCAGTTTGCACCAGCTTGAGAATGGGGCGATAATTCTTTCGCCACTTTTGCTGCGCTAAAGTGCCGATAACTCGGCGATAAGTCCTTGAGAATATGCCCCAAGTGTTTTGTGAATCTGTTCGCGACGCTATAGTAAACTATTTTGCTGAAAATAGTGGCTCGGCATCTAACCCCCAGTTGGCATGGAACGCCTTTAAGGCGACGATCAGGGGACAATGTATGTCGATGTCCATAGGTATAAAGAGGACCCTCCTACGAGACGTCACTGAGGCAGAAAGTGTACTTCGAGATTTAGAGACCCGTAGACCCACCCAAGTGAGAGGACCTGCAGGGGTCCTTGCTGGAGGCCAAGGAAGCAGTGGCTGTTCAGGTGGAGCATCTCCGGAAGTTTGACTATAAAAAATATATGGAACTTACCCATGCGGAGCGTGATCACTCTGGTGCGTTGTTGGCTTGGTTGGCCAACCCTCAAAGCGGGGATCATCTATCCTAAAACTGGACGTAGGGGGAACGGATAAATTATATAGCCAGGAAGAGATCAAAAATTATTTCTATCGATATTACGCGACACTGTATTATAGTACCATGCTATATAACTCAGCTGCTATACAGGAATACCTGGCGCTGACTCCGCTATCAGAGCTCACTGGGGAGGAGGCGGAGGACCTGGGTGCAGATATTACCCCGCAAGAGATTAAAGCTGCGATTAAACACATGGCACGAGGGAAAACACCTGGTACAGATGAGGTCCCGGTGTAATTTTATGCAACCTACTCGGAAGAGTTGACCCATGTGTTGGTGGTGCTTCATAGCGCGGCCTTGGCATATGGGTGCCTCCCGGCTACCATCAGAGAGGCCCTGGTGCTTCCATTCCTCAAGCTTGAAGACCACATAATGACCATAAGGTCTATAGGCCATTATCAATGCTTAACATCGATTGTAAGATTTCGAGTAGGATTTTGGCAAGTAGGCTTCTCCCACACATGGTCAAGTTGATTCACCCGGACCAGGCTGGATTTATTCCCAGTCGTAATACAGCGCATAACATTAGGCGTCTTCTGTCATAGCTGGAGAGCGGGAGCAATGGCCTTGATGAGGCAGCAGTGTTTGCTGTAGACATTGAAAAGGCTTTTGATAGCCTGGAGTGGGGATATCTCTACAAGGTCATGACTTGTATGGGCTTGGGACAGCGCTTTGTTGGTTGGACATGACTGCTGTATACAGACCCAACAGCGAGAGTTAGGACGGGTAGAACCATTTTGGAGAGCTATGTAGTCGAGAGGGGGACGAGGCAGGGATGCCCCTTGTCACCATTGCTCTTTGCCATGACCATGGAGCCATTGGCTACCTATGCAAAACTTGGGGTGGCCTACAGGGGACTGCAGGTGGGAACTACTTTGCACTTCATTGCCTTATATGCTGATGACCTGTTGCTCTTCCTGTGCAATGTGAGGGCGAGGTCCATGCCTGACAATTTCGGATCTTTATCTGGCCTTGGGGAGAACTGGCAGAAGTCGAAATTATTCCTGGCTACCCCTGCTTGTGAGTCCCCTATTGGAATTGGTGCCCTGATGGGGGAGCCCCGGTGTTTCCCGTGTCTGGGAGTTAAAATATATCACGACGGTACGGATTTGCTGGAGGGGAATGTAGGGTCTGCTATTAGATCCCTCAGGTCACATATGTCCTTTTGGAGGACCCTCCTACTATTGGTGATGGGGAGAATAGCTTTGATTAAAATGGTCGTGTTACCTCGCCTTCTATACTTCTTTGTCACACTCCCACTTTGGATTCCCCAGGCCATGTTCGGTGAATTGGTCTCGGCCCTCATAGAGTTCGTATGGGGCCAAGGCCGTAGAAGATTAGCGCTACAACTCTGAAACGTCCAACAGAGATGGGAGGTCTGGTGGTTCCGGTTTCCAAATCCTATTACCTAGCCAGTTCGTCCAGTGGCTTGCACACCATAGGCTGGGTGGGGCACTGGTGAGACTGTTTGTTCCAGAGCTCGGGCCCTCACTAAAACATTACTAGTTTAGAGTGTGACGACCAACCAAAGGGAACTCCCTGGAGTTCCGAGTCATCAAAAAATGTTGGCGTCGCTGCCTTCAGAAAACAAATTCCATATTGCCCTGATCTGCCCATTGAGATGCTACGTGAATTACCCAATGAATGTGCCTGGGGGCGACTGGAGGAATAGGTGGCAGCGGGGGCTTGCACGGTGGGAGACTTGTTCAGAGACGGATCGCTGGTGCCCTTTGAGGACTTGAGCCAGGAGCATGGTCTGTCACTGAGTCACTTCTTGTTACATGGGCGATCACGACCACCCTCCAGAAGCATTGCTCCATGGGTATGGCCGAATCCCCTGCACATCACTGTTGCTATTATATGGTTATCTCATTGAGCAATATTAACGCTGTCTCTTGCCTCTACAGAGCTATTTGGGAGGACACTGTAGGTCCATTGGAAAAACTGAGAACTGTATGGGAGGAGGATCTGGAGGTTCCCCTGCCACCAGCGACCTGGACAAAAATACTGTCCGGAACCCCTAGGGTATCTCAAAGTGCTCAGTTTAAACTGATCCACTTCTATATCCTCCATAGAGCATATCTGACGCCCAAGCATATGGAACGAAACTTTCATGTTGAGGGAGCAGTTTGTCCTAGGTATAGTACCCTGAGAGCAGATCTGATACATATGCTTTGGACTTGCCCTCTTTGGACTTGCCCTCTGGTTGGAGAGTTCTGGGAGGAGGTCACTGGTACAATTACTACAGTAATAGAGAGCAAGATTCCCTGTCATTGTCTATTGGGATGGTTCCCCACACGTCTAAAAATAAGGTGACCAGTAAGTTTCAAGATTTGGCATTTGTGCTGGCCAAACGTGAAATTAACCTAAACTGGAAGTCGCCACGGGGTCCTAGATTCTCCTCTTTGTACAGGGAACTTGAAAAATGGGCTGGCTGTGAAGGACGTATCCATCTGAGGGAAACCAGCAGGCCAGTGCTTAATTTGTAAAAAAATAATAAGTGCCAGAGCCCTCGTCAGAAGGCCACTGCAGCTTGCACCACCCATTGCTCCTGTCAGTGCTGCCAGCACAACTACAGACCATCACAATCCTACAAGTGTGACAATTCAGACTATTCCAGGCCCCCAAAGCTTTAAGAACAGCGTGGGTGGCAGGTGTTAGCCATTTTAATATGCATTTTATTAAAAAAACAACTGCTAGTGTGCTCATCTCTAACTCATACATAGAGCACCGCCATGTCATAAGTGCAGTTGATAACAATTAAGGGGCCGATTCCGATCTCGGCCGGTAGGGCTCCGAATCGGATTTGGCTTAACCAGATCCGATTCGGAGCCCTATTTCCCGACCGATTCGTACGCGCGTCCGGGCGAGCGAGTACGATGCGAAATCGCCGACCAACTCGTCCGGGCGTCCCGACCGCTCCGACCGACTCGTTCCCGGGTCTAACCGCACCGACCGACTCGCTCGGACTCGACTCGCACCTCGCAATGGAGACGTTCCCCGGCCGGGTAAGTACGATGCGCGCCGCGAGCAGTCCGACCGAGCCGCGCACTCCGGCTCCAAAGAGCAGTCGGAGCCGTACTTTGGGGGTCCGTGTCGGATCCCCCTGTACGCGTAGCCGCGCGAGTCGCACACAGGGGGGACCCATGGGCCCCCCCTACCTGTGCGTGTACGGCGCGAGTCACTTCGCCTCGTACACGCTGTAGGGGGCGCCCTTGTCCGCCTCGCACCCATTGAGTCAATGGGAGCCCGCGTACGCGTTGTACAACAGGCTCCCATTGACTTCAATGGGAGTCCGACCGACTCGAGTCCGATGGCATACGTGCGCATCGTACTCGTTCGGTCGGGCTGCACGGGTCCGATTCGGTCGGAAATCTCTCCGGGTCCGGCTCGGTCGGAGAGATTTCCAGCCCGAATCGGAATCGGCCCCTAAGTGCCGGTGCCCAGCACCGGAAACCACCGGCTCAAATTAAGCACTGCAGCAGGGGCATAGGCACGATGGAGGCAGCTCGGGCGTGGGAGAGGTTGGTGGAAAGCTTACGGACCTCGAGGGAACATTTCCCGGAGCCTCCCCACCACTGACACAGTGCCTGGAGGAGCGGGGCAATACTTGAGTCCTGGCTGGATGAATCCATTCCCATAGGGATTATTTGACAACAAGTGATACTCTCACACACGCCTCTCCATATACAAGCTTACAATATGAAGTACAGTTGGGAATGCCTGTAATTGTATTGGAATACTACGATTATACTCAACTCTTGGATGGGGAGGGAGATATAGATGGGGAGGGAGTGGGTGAATCAATGTTTTTGAGAAGACTGATAGTAGTTATAATTGAGAATGTTATCCTGCGGATAAAAGTCCTCAGATGTCTGTGAACATGCTGGCATTTGGAGGGATGATGACAATAAGCTGTACTATGAATAACTCAATAAAATATGTTTAAAAAAATATATATATCGTGTAGATGCTTTAAAATCCATTTTTTTGTGCAAAACTGCAAACTGGTGTGTAAAAAGTCGAATGCGGTTTGCACATGAAGTTTTTGCAGACTGTAAGGGCGTGATTCTCGTAGCCAATGGCAATGGCGTGGCTTAGGGTTGCAAGGTATTCTCAAAAGGTCTTGAGTCCATGAATCCATTTTCTCACGAGTAACAACACTTCAAAATGGTGCGCAGGAGTAAAGTCTACCCCAGGGGACGGGAGTGGATATTCCAGGGAGGACTACCCTGCACGTTTGGGGACACCTACATTTAATGGGATTTTATGGGAAGGCGTTTCAGCACGGGGACAAATATTTCCCCCTGGTGGAATAAAAATCCCTGTTATTGCGTGAATGGGATGGCATCTCTCAACGTACAATTGTACTGTGTACAGTGGTCCATGCGTCAACGTCCTGTAGACGCACGTTTTCTAGGTCACCTATAAACACGCAACTGTGGCAGGGTTCCATGCATGCTTTGAAAAACACTTGTGAATTCCTTAAATATGGAAATCTGCATCAGTGAAAGCTCGTAAACCTGCAGATTTACTTTTTTTCTGTCAATAAGGAAATAGGTGGATAAGTGGTCAGACTTTGGGGCCGATTCCGATCTCGGCCGGTAGGGTACCGAATCGGATTCGGCTTAACCAGATCCGATTCGGAGCCCTCTTTCCCGACCGATTCGTACGTGCGTCCGGCCGAGCGAGTACGATGCGAGCGCACGCAAAATCGCCGACCGACTTGTTCGTGGGTCCGAAGCGCTCCGACCGACTCGCACGGACACGACTTGCACCGCGCGATGGAGACGTTCCCGGCCGGGCAAGTACGATGCGCGCCGCGAGCAGTCCGACCGACTCGCGCCATCCGGCTCGAAAGAGCAGTCAGAGCTGCACTTTGGGGGTCCATGTCGGACCCCCTGTATGCGTAGCTGCGCGAGTCGCACACAGGGGGACCCATGGGTCCCCCTACCTGTGCATGTACGCCGCGAGTCGCCCGAGGCGTACCCGCTGTAGGGGGCACCCTTGTTCGCCTCACACCCATTGGGTCAATGGGAGCCCGCGTACGCGTTGTATGTCCGGCTCACATTGACTCAATGTGAGTCCGACCGACTCGAGTCCGATTGCATGCGTGCGCATCGTACTCATTCGGTCGGACTGCCAGAGTCCGATTCGGTCGGAAATCTCTCCGGGTCCGGCTCGGTCGGTGAGATTTCCGGCCTGAATCGGAATCGGCCCCATAGTCTGCGATCAGGGCTGGGGACCAACACATACTACAATACTTTATTTGGTAAGTAGTCAAAATATCAAGTATTTAATATTGTTTTGACATAATATTGAGTAAAAATATCGTTAGTATTAAATATCGATGTAAAAATATCTATGTATATAATATTGATCTTGTGTGTTGTAAAAATATCGTTGTAAAAATATCGATTGTTAAAATATCGTTAGTAAAATATATCGTTTTAGTATTTTTTTTATTTTGTAAAATGTTTGTAAATAAAATGATATAATTATTGTTAAATAAATGTAAAAAAATTGTATACTAATTTTTAGGAGCGGGATGTTGGGTTTAAAGGGGATAAGGGTGGGGAGTGTTTCAAAAAAATTGGTAAAATGTATTTGAAAATTTAAATTGAATGTATAATATTTTTTTAGGGGCGGGATGTTGGGTTAATAGGGATAAGGGTGGGGAGTGTTTTAAAAAATTGGGGAGAAATGTAAAATTTATTTAAAAATTTAAATTGAATGTATAATATTTTTTTAGGGGCGGGATGCTGGGTTAATAGGGGATAAGGGTGGGGAGTGTTTTTAAAATTTAAAATATTTTAAATTTTCATTTTTTTAAAAGAAATTGTAATATTTTTTAGGAGCGGGATGTTGAGTTTATAGGGGATAAGGGTGGGTAGTGTTTTAAAAATTTGAAATTTAAATTTAAAAAAATTGTAAATATTTTTTATTTTAAATCATACATTTTTTTTTCAGGTGCGGGATGTTGGGTTTATAAGGGATAAGGGTGGGTAGTGTTTTAAAATTTAGAAATTTAAATTCATATTTTTTAAAAATATTTTTTATATTAAATTACAAATTTATTTCTCAGGTGTGGGATTTTGGGTTTATAGGGGATAAGGGTGGGGAGTTTTAAAATTGATTTTTAGGAAATTAAAAAAAAATTCTAAAATTTAAATTTATGTAAAAAAATATAAAAGTGGGATTTTGTATTAATAGGGGATAAGGGTAGGTATTTTTTTGTTACTAAATTTTCAAAAGTTTAAAAAAAAATTGAAATTAAATGAAAAATGTAGAAAAATAAATGTATGAGTGTAATATGGCGTTTATTGTGTTTAAGGGTGGTGAGTGTTTTGAAAATTTATTGATCATAATTCTTTTTATTTTTATTTATTCATAAAATTAAATTATTGTAGTATTGGGATATTGTGTTTATAGTTGTTGAAGTTGACTATGGGGCTCATTACGATGGCGGGCGGACCTGAGTCCGCCCGCCATCGTTGCGGTGTTTGGGACCGCCCGCCAGACATGCGGCGGTCCCACCACTGCAATTAGGATGCGCCCGCGATACTGGCGGGCGCATCCAGGGCCTTTAACCTTGCGGACGGTGCTGCTGGCTGCAGCACCGTACGCAATGCCAAAATGCCATGCTGTGCATTTCCCTGCACTACGTGGCAGGCACCACGCGGTGCCTGCCACGCAGTGCAGGGAAATGCTGGTACCCCCAGTGCACAGCTACCTCCCCCACACAAGGGGGCCCGCTACGGGCCCCGAATCTATTTCTGCCTGTCTTTTGCGGTGGGATGTCCGCCGCGAAAGACAGGCGGAAAGGGATATCGTAATCTCTACGGCGGTGCCTGCAAGGCACCGCCGCAATGTTGCCCCTTTGTTTAGTTCCGCAAGGTGGGTGGAAAAGGACCGCCTTGCGGAACCGTGGCGGACGGTCTTTCTGTCCGCCGCGGAGAGATTGGGATTCCCACCACCATCCTAATTCGGCGGTGGGAAAATTAGGCTCCGATGGCGGAAGGACCGACACCGCATGGCTGGCGGTGGCGGTCATTCCGCCATCGTAATGAACCCCTATGTTTTAAGTTTATTAAAATTTAATTTTGTAAAATTCAAATTTTAAAATTATTTTTGAAAATTTTATTTATTAATGAGAGTAATTATTTTGAATTTAATTAGTTATAATTTTGAATTTGGTAAAAATGTAAAGAATTTTGGGCTATTTTATGAAATGTTTTTGGGATATTCATATGTCTGAGATATTTTAACAGATATATTTAAAAAAAATTACTATGCAAGGTATATTTAATTATAGATACATACATATGTTTAGTGTGTAGTATTTTACAAGAGTTAATATAATTGCTATTAGGAATAGTATATTATATATGGTTAGTGTCCAGCATCTTCCCTGATTTAATGTAGTTTGGAGTGGGAATAGTAAATTATATATGGTTACTGTCCAGCACTTTCCCTGATTTAATGTGGTTTGGAGTGGGATTAGTAAATTATATATGTTTAGTGTCCAGCACCTTCCCTGATTTAATGTAGTTTGGAGTGGGAATAGTAAATTATATATGGTTAGTGTTCAGCACCTTCCTTGATTTAATGTGGTTTGGAGTTGGAATAGTAAATTATATATGGTTAGTGTCCAGCACCTTCCCTGATTTAATGTAGTTTGGAGTGGGAATAGTAAATTATATATGGTTAGTGTGCAGCACCTTCTCTGATTTATTGTGGTTTGGAGTGGGAATAGTAAATTATATATGGTTACTGTCCAGCGCCTTCCCTGATTTAATGTGGTTTAGAGTTGGAATAGTAAATTATAGATGGTTAGTGTCCAGCGCCTTCCCTGATTTAATGTGGTTTGGAGTTGGAATAGTAAATTATATATGTTTAGTGTCCAGCACCTTTTCCCTGATTTAATGTAGTTTGGAGTGGGAATAGTAAATTATATAAGGTTAGTGTCCAGTGTCTTCCCTGACTTAATATAAATTAGTAGTAAATTATAATATTTGCTATTTAACACCTTTCCTGAGTTAATGTAGTTTATAGTGGGTATAGCGAAGAAATAAAAATATATTATGGTGTAAGGATAAAGATATAGGGGCCTATTACGATGGCGGGTGGACAAAGTACGCCCGCCACCGTAACGGGAGAATGGGACCGTCCGCCAGAGGTGCGGCGGTCCCGCTGTGTCCATTAGGATGCCACCGCCGCGGTGGCATCCCCATCCACAACATGGTGGCGGGCGGTGCTCACAGCACCGCCAGCCACAATGCTGTGGATGCACGTTGTGCATTGGCATGCACAAGGTGACAGGCACTGCGCGGTGCCTGCCACCTTTTCCACGCCAATGTAGGGGGGTACCATAGGTACCCCCCATGTGCACCCCCCACCCCCCAACACCCAGGGGGCCCGCAACAGGCCCCCCAAAGCAGACACCGTACACCATCATATGGTTGGCGGTGTCTTGCAGACACCGCCACCATATTATGGCCCTTTTCCGCCCGGTCGACGAGTCGACCGGCGGAAAAGCGGCGGACGGTCTTTTCATCTGCCGCGGACCCCCCAACCATCGTAATATGGCGGGGGTCACTGAAGCATGGATGGCGGGCGGATCACCCCGCCGGCCCGGCTTGGGCGATCCGCCCGCCATCGTAATAGGCCCCATAGTTATAAATGTTTGGACGAATATAATAGTTTTTAAAGTTCATTGATACAATATAAATATTTTATTATAGATACAATATTTCATAAGATGTCAAAAAAACACAGAAACATCTTTATATTTTATTTATATTTTTATTTATAATGAAACATTGATAATAAAAAATTAGAAAAAGTATTTCATTTTTTTAAAGTATATTTATTTTTATTGTTTTAACCAGGAATGAAAACATTTTGTTAATTGTTTACACATTACATATTTGGTACATATTTACAAATTTAGATATAACATTTTTGGAAAAAATAGTATTAGAAATTGTTGTTTTATTACATTATTCAGTTGTTTATTTTTGGACAACAAATAAGTATTTATTACTCACTTTTTGTACAATATTTAAAACATATAGGGGCCGATTCCGATTCGGGACGGAAAACATACCGACCGACTCGGTACGGGAATATAGTCCGACCGACACGTACCGGCGCTGCCCGACCTGCGTAGTACGATGAAATGCATGTGAATCACGACCGACTCAGTACGGAACACAAGCCGAACGACCGAACCGCACGGAAACAAGCTATCCGGCCGGGAAACTAAGCGATTCGAACCGACCGACACACACCAGGAATGAACCCGACCGAAACGTACCCGCGAACTCCGACCCGCGCAGTACGATGCAATGCGTGGAAAACCAGACCGAGTCGCACGGAGCCCAAGCCGTACGACCAACACGCATACAAAACCCAGCCGAAGCAACCCAATACTCCGCGAACGACGCGTACGCCGCACATGAAACCTAGCAGAAACACAGCGTGAACGACTCGGAGAAGCTCGCACGAGACAACTGCAGCGTCCTACTCGGTCAGAAGAACGTCTCCTACATGCCCAAAAAATACAAAGGAAAAAATACAAAAAAAAGGGCCAAACAAGCAATGACAAAGCCAATAAATACTGGGGGTAAAACATGGAACAAAGACACACCCACAACTCCACCCATATAAAGACCACAAATCCCTACCATGATCCTTTGCAAATTCAACTGACCTGCCAGCACAGAACACCATCAGACAGCAACCACAGACACACTCACAGCTCATCCATCACACAAGCCACACACCATTAGCACCTCACAAATAGCACCCTCACATACACCCAGCAAAACCTACACTCACCCACCCTCACTTGCACACACACACACACATCAATCACCACCACCATCCATCACCATGCCCCCAAAGAAGAATCCAAAGTTCCTAGACAGTGAATTGGAAGTCCTGGTAGATGAGATCCTCAGGGTAGAGCCACAGTTGTTTGGTACATTGGTCCAACAGACCCCCATGTCGCAGAAAACCAAGATGTGGGAGAGGATCGTCGACAGGGTGAAGGCACAATCACCATGTTTGCGCACAAAGGAAGACATCCAGAACAGGTGGTATGATGTGCGCATGAGGGTCAAGGACCTACTAAAGAAGGATTACATCTTGAGTCAGCGCACCGGCAGTGGCCCTCCTGCCAAACCACTATACCTCAGGCCCTGGGAGGAGAAGGTGCGGGGAATCCTACCACCAGTGAGCGTATATGGACTATCAAACATCCGAGAGCCTGGTGAGTACACAACAAATATACACAATATTGTGTGACAATACACACACATCACTGTCAAGGGGATAGTCAAACCATGCACCCTTAGCAAATCCACAGCAACCAAAAGATAATCATCCCAAGATGTGTATGTTAGTTAGATAAACACAATAGATGCCATCTCATAGTGATATGTAACTGTGTCATGACATGTACAAACCTAACAACAAATAGAGCAAGGCAGTGGCACAAATCTAACTAACAAACACAGTCAGATATTTTGCCACCACTAGAACACCACCTCACAGGGAAGCTCACTGAAAGGAAGGAATTCCGTGTATGCTGGTGAAGTCAGTGTAGCCAATAGCATGATGGGAGGTGTAGTCACAGATATTGGTCACCCTCACAATTGGCCCATCAACACCACTCTGAACCATGCTCACATCACAGGGAGTGGAAAACAACTGACAAGATGGCTGACACTGGGTACTGCTGTGGGGAGCACAAGGCCTGCTGGGAACTGTGCACCAACCAACAGCAGGACACCACTGACTGACATCCTGAAAGCCAACTTGCCCTCCTTGCAATGGAAGCACGTTCCATGGTGGGATATCTGGCTGGGTGGGAAGGAGGACTGACAGCTCTGACCATAGTCACCAGCAGCTTTTCTCACACACCCCCTTAACACAAACTCCACACAACTCACCTGGGAGAATGCAATGCCTCACACTCTAATTAAATATCCCACAAAAACAACCACACTAGGTTATGCTGTGTGAATCACAGGGACACTTTTGGGACTTGTAGCCAAACAAACGCCAGGACAGCACTGTCAGCCATCCTGTCAGCATAGGCACACTACCCCACGGGGAAGCAGAGTCAAAAGGAAGGAAGTATGGGCATGCTGGGAAGGGGGTGTAGGCAATAGCATGATGGGAGTGGTAGTCACAGCTCAACATCCCCCACCCGCATGGCCCAGCAAGCTCACACTGAAGCATGCACACCTCACAGGGATTGAAAAGCCACTTCAAAGATGTCTGACACTGGCCTCAGCTGTGGGGAGCACAAGGCCCTGCTGGGAACCTTGCACCAACCAACAGCAGGACACCACTGACTGTCATCCTGAAAGCCAACTTGCACTCCCTGCAATGGAAACACGTTTCATGGTGGGATGTCTGGCCTGGGGGAGGAGGAGTGCCAGCTCCGACTACAGCTACCAGCAGGCCCTTACACACACACCACATCCACTAACTCCAAACAACACACCTGGGACCGTGCTCTACAAGAGAGTGAGTGAAAAGCCACTTCCAAGATGTCTGACAATGGTGCTCTGTTGTGGGAGCACAAAGCCCTGCTGGGAACTGTGCACCAACCAACAGCAGGACACCACTGACTGACATCCTGAGAGTCAACCTGCACCCACTGTAAGTGTGACATGCTTCATGGTGGGATAACTGGGCTGGGGGAGAAGGAGGTCCGGATGTCAACCAAATACCACCAATGCTGGTCATGCACACACCTCAACATCCACATTGAAATGCATCAGGTTGGCAGGACAATGAGCCACACCAATATCAACCTCTGACTGTGACAACTTAGGACAATGCAATATACAGGGCCGCATCCAGAGGTACAGTCACAACTGTCATGTGTTTGAACCATTGATGCCTGCAGAAACATAACATACATTGTGTGTCTCTTCCAAAAACAGTTGATGATGGGGAAACAGCAGCAGATGAGGAGGAGTCCCTGTCTCAGGCTCCGGGGACCCTGAGCTCTCTGGTGTGGAACTGCCTCTGCCCTCATCGGATGGCGAAGACCAACCTGGCACCTCCGGTGTGAGTCATCATGCAGCACCAGCAGGACCACCATCTGCACCCCTGCACCCATTCCTCCAACATCTGCCAACACACAGACCACCCCCGCCGACACAGACAGACCAAGGACACTCAATGACAACAGCACAGGGACCACAGCCCACCGTGAAGCAACGGACAACAACCCCAGTACCAACCCCCAAGGGGGCCGAGGGTCACCTGTGCGTGCCACGGCAGCTCCCGCACGTGTGTCCAGGGGTGGTGGGAGGGGTGGTAGGCAGAGGTCGCTGTTTGCAGAGGGGTCTGGACTGCATGATGACCCACAACTGGCACGCATTGCTGATGCGTACCAGAATAGCACCGGAGAGGTCAGCCAGGTAGTGGGGATCCTCAAGGACATTCAACAGCAGCAGGCTGCCCATCATGCCCACTTGGACTCCCACATGTCCTGTGTGGAGTCACACATGTCCCGTGTGGAGACACACATGTCTGGCATGGAGTCCAAGTGGGACACATTGGAAGAACTGACAGCGGTGCAGAGGGACATATTGACATGCCTCCGCCAGATTAGCACCAACATGTCCACACCTCCCTGTGTGCCCACAACATCTGGTGCCGCAACAACTGCAACTGCCACAGGGAGGGAGGATGACTCTGGTGGAGAGTCCTCTGCACCGCAGCGGCCTGCAAGTGAGGGTCCCCCAGAAAGAAGAGGGGTCGTCCGAGGAAGGACAACTGAGAGGCCGATGGCCATGTACATCCCCCAGGAACCCAACACCTGTTCTGGAAATTCTCCTTTGTGTGCAAACTGTTCACCCTGTCGAATGCAACACAACTCTCCCACATGACATGGGAGTTTAAGTTGGACTAATGTATCAGATGACTGTGGACTTTACTCAGGACATTTCTGCTACCAACACTTCCAACTCATCTTGGAACTTTGGATTCCAATACCAATGTACAGCACCCACCATCCTGTGCACTATCCTCACACATGTATGTAAATAAACTCACTAATACACCATACTTGCCTCTGTTGTGATTCCAACGTTGTTTTTGTCATGGAGATGATGATCTGCTAAATGACACTGTGCATGCTAACTGCCACAGCAAGTTCAACACCGTCATGTGAGTCATGGCGACGTGACACATATGAGGGAGACACACCACTAGGGCTACACAACACATAGACACCAGGGCCATCTGACTCATCGCCTACACTGATGTTGCCAGGAAATACAGTGGAATGCACAGACACCACACCTATTCAGAGTCTGTGTTAACTAGCCCACAGGTGCAGTAAGCAAATGTCAGTCAGATGTGTGACCACAGACAACGCACATCCCAAAGTGAAGCACAGGTTTATTACACATTTGTAACATGTTGTTTCCACTACAAATACAAGGTAATCCCACGTGGCAGTGGCCACACAGTCAAAAAGTGTAGAATAAATAAAGTCCAGGGGTGTGTGGCACATCACCTGTAGGGAAATGACTGCTGCCAACCTGAAAGCTGAATCATGGTGTCGGGGGATCCAAGTTGACCAAACAACACTGAAAGCACCCTGTGAAGGACAGACATGACACACAGTCAAAAGCACTGAAGAACAGGACAGAACTGCAATACTCATGCCCAATACATGTCACAAGATACCTACACAAAACCAAGTTAGCATGTCAACACTGTTGGAGAGTACAGACTACCTGTAAGGACACATCGCTGCACGCATCCAGTCAAGTAGCACATGGCCACACTCAAACAGCACCAGAGCACCACCCACACATATCATGCAAACTCACATCATTGACATGATATCTCTGGATACTCACATTCAGCTGAAGAAGTTGGTGATGAGCTGTGTGCGGACATCACCCTCATCATCATCATAATCACTGGCATCGTGGCCCAGGCCAGGATCCTCCACAGGTGGCGGATGTTGGTCATCGTCATCCAGGATGAGAGGCAACTCCTTCCGCACTGCCAGGTTGTGTAGCATGCAGCAGACGATGACAATCTTGCACACCTTTGCTGGGGCATATGGGAGGGCCCCTCCTGTCTTGTCTAGGCAGAGGAAGCGTCTCTTCAGGAGACCAAATGTCCGCTCGATCACTCTCCTGGTCCGACCATGTGCCTCATTGTAGCGCATCTGGGCTGGTGTCACAGGGTTCCTGAGGGGTGTCAGCAACCACGGCATGTTGGGGTATCCGGAGTCACCTACAGACAGACAATTGCACATTAGCTGAGTTGGAAAAGAGGGCGGAATACAACATAGCAGAACACACACAATGGGACAAAGTCAGTACACACCGACAAGCCAGGCACGCTGGTTCTGCATCTGTGACATCATCCTCGGGATGCGACTACTCCTCATCACGTAGGCATCGTGTGCCGAACCGGGGAAACGGGCACACACATGTGAGATGCTCATATCTGCAAGACATACCACCAGAGCATTGATCGAATGATGTTTCCTGTTCCTGTATGCCTGCTCATGTGCCTGTGGTGGTACCAAAGCCACATGTGTCCCATCAATGGAGCCAATGACATGTGGCATCCTCCCCAGGGCATAGAAGTCACTCTTGACGTCAGTGAGTTGTTGACGTTTAGGGAAATAGATGTACTGGTTCAGGTATCTCAACATTGCCTCCAAAACATCGCGTAGCACACGGCTGAACATGGTCTGTAACATCCCACCAGCAGACGCCACAGTGTGTTGAAAGGTACCAGTGGCAAAGAAGTGTAGGGCTGCCATCACCTTCACCTTGGGGGTCAGCGCTGTAGGGTACGGCCGGCCAGGTTGCAAATGTGGGGCCAACCGCACCACCAATTCCTCAATCAGCGCCCTGTTGAAGCGGTACCGTCGGATGCAGTCACGTTCCACCATTGTTGCAAGGTCAGGGAATGGTCTATGGACAGCTGGTGCCCTGCAGTGCATAGGTGAAGAAAGAAAGATTGTCAGTCACCCCAGTCACATGATACATCATTACGAGACACAAGTACCTGATGTGTGTGCCGTTCTGTATGGACATATATGGCACCTACATGGCCAACATCTAACATCACAGTTCAACATGTGTTGACAACAAGTTCCAGGTTGTGCCATGGGAAATAATTAGGCTGTTTCACAGTACCCATTTACTGCTGTCACGTTCCAAACACACACCACAGTGACATGTCAGGACGGATGTGCCACAGGCATCACAGCTCATTGACAGGTAGATTCCCAGGGACCCTGTATTGCCACATTGACACTGGCATGACATGGCGTATCATGTACACTTCAGCAAAACAACCATGACTCCCACAGGTAGTGGCCCCTGTTGCATCTTCAGGACAGACATGGACATCTGTGACACACACACGCACAACATCCAAGTCCATGCACAAACAACGTGGATGTGGAGACTGTCTCCCATTGTGCACATGGAATCAGAGACATCAGAAACACAACATGCACACAGACTGTGGAGGGCCATCACTATTGTGGCAATGGGTCACCCTGTGACGCACATACCTTCCCACATGGGACTCAGGGGGTATGTGACATGACATACACATACACAACCTGGAAATGTGACCATGCCACATGCTCTGAAATGAACAGTTGCACATCACAGTGGTCATGTGCACAACACACAAAGGATTCTGTCCCCATGAACACGTGCACAGCCTGGGAGTGGCTGCCCCAAGTGCCACCCAAAAACCACATGTTGACCCCCATACACAGAAAAGGTAATGCAGCCTTACATGCCTTAGGATACAGTGTGGACAGGCTGTGGTGTCGTAGGTGTGCCCCTGAGTCCCTGGCAAGTAATGTGGCTAGCATACGTTCACCAGTGACAAGCATGGTGACATATGCGAGTGACTTGTACAGGGACGCTGTCGCACAGCAATGGACCGATCCGTGTGCACGCATTGGCCATTGCATATGATGTGAGCGGAGACGCGTTGTACAGCAATGGACCGATCCGTGCGCACGCATTGGCCATTGCATATGATGTGAGCGGAGACGCGTTGTACAGCAATGGACCGATCGGTGCGCACGCATTGGCCATTGCATATGATGTGAGCGGAGACGCGTTGTACAGCAATGGACCGATCGGTGCGCACGCATTGGCCATTGCATATGATGTGAGCGGAGACGCGTTGTACAGCAATGGACCGATCGGTGCGCACGCATTGGCCATTGCATATGATGTGAGCGGATACGCGTTGTACAGCAATGGACCGATCGGTGCGCACGCATTGGCCATTGCAGTAGTTACCATTTTGGGGACGCTGCTAGCTGCGGAGTGCGTGTTTTAAGTCGGAGCTTTCACTTACAAGTATTTTCATCTATTTTAAGATAACTGCCACTTTGGTTTTTAAAAAGAATTGGTTTTACTTGCATTTTGCACATCAGTACTTCATTGGTCTCTCTCCCTGGCCTCGGTCCGACGCGGCAAGTGCCGTTTGTTCGGAGGGCTTCCGGGAGCACCAATAACTTCCGGTTAGGGTTAGCGCACCTGTTTTTGGCGCACCCACCACTATTTAGGTTCATCCTAATGCGCATGCGCAGCGGACGCAGTAGTTACCATTTTGGGGACGCTGCTAGCTGCGGAGTGCGTGTTTTAAGTCGGAGCTTTCACTTACAAGTATTTTCATCTATTTTAAGATAACTGCCACTTTGGTTTTTAAAAAGAATTGGTTTTACTTGCATTTTGCACATCAGTACTTCATTGGTCTCTCTCCTGGCCTCGGTCCGACGCGGCAAGTGCCGTTTGTTCGGAGGGCTTCCGGGAGCACCAATAACTTCCGGTTAGGGTTAGCGCACCAGTTTTTGGCGCACCCACCACTATTTAGGTTCATCCTAATGCGCACACGCAGCGGACGCAGTAGTTACCATTTTGGGGACGCTGCTAGCTGCGGAGTGCGTGTTTTAAGTCGGAGCTTTCACTTACAAGTATTTTCATCTATTTTAAGATAACTGCCACTTTGGTTTTTAAAAAGAATTGGTTTTACTTGCATTTTGCACATCAGTACTTCATTGGTCTCTCTCCCTGGCCTCGGTCCGACGCGGCAAGTGCCGTTTGTTCGGAGGGCTTCCGGGAGCACCAATAACTTCCGGTTAGGGTTAGCGCACCAGTTTTTGGCGCACCCACCACTATTTAGGTTCATCCTAATGCGCACGCGCAGCGGACGCGCGCAGCGGGCGCGCCAGCGGCGCGCCGAAGGCGCGCCAAAGGCAAGCCCGTCAGCGCCCGTCCGTGCCAGGAGCGGGCCAAGGGCCCCCCTCCCTGGTCCTGGATCTCCAGATTGTAAGAAATTAAAATATTCAGGTATGGAACTCCTAAGTCTACGCCCGGCACCTAATATAGCATGTTCTTGTATGGACTTAGTTACCACCAGTGAGGTTACTGGACTCTGTTTGGCCTGCCCCCATTGTAAATTTACACCCTCTCTGCATTCGAACCCGAATATTCCTATAGCACATTCCCCCATCCTGATAGTGGAAATATTGCCGCAGCACTTATAAATGCGCGATCATTAGGGAAACATAAATATGAGATTGCAGAATTGATAATTGATTATAATCTTGACATTCTCTTTATAACTGAGACGTGGACGGACCCGTCATCGGGACCTGACCTTAATGCGGCCACCCCAGAAGGTTATAAAGCCGTAAGACAAGATAGAACTATAAAAAAGGTGGTGGGTTGGCGATAATTCATCGCAGCAACCTCACAACTAAAATTGATTATATCCCATCTTTGACTTGTGAAGCAACATATTTTTCTATCCAGCTTACCCCTTCTCAAATTTTTAAAGGCATTTTACTCTACCGCCCACCTGGATCCAGAACAGAATTTCTCTCTACACTAGGTACTCTGGTGGAATCTATAGCAGCTGAACCCACCCTTACGATTTTGGGGGATTTTAATTTCCATTTAGAAAATCACCTTGATAATGATACTATTACACTGCTCTCTGATTTGGAAGCGATTGGTTTACTACAACAAGTCTCAAACCCTACGCACATAGCCGGCCATACCTTAGATGGCCTATTTTCAAACTCTAAAGATATTTCTGTGAACCATATTTTACCCTTAATATGGACTGACCATTCTGCGGTTCTCTTTAACATTCATATCCATACTAAGCCTTTGCCTATTACTTTAACAAATAAGCCGGCTGTAATAAAAGCCTGGAAGAGTATAGACTACCAGCAATTTAAGACGCATTTAAGCTCTACCCTCCCAGTTGTTTCCACAGATCCCAACCTTGCTTCGGTAAATTATACCAATTGGCTTCTCAATGCAATCAACTTGCTGGTGCCAAATAAAACTTTTTCAAAAAATCGGCTTTCGCCATCAGCCCCCTGGTTTTCTGAACTCCTCAGAGAAAAGAAAAAATTGTGTAGAAATCGTGAAAGACAATGGCGCAAATCTTATAATTGTCAGGAGAAACTTCTATATAAAGAAGAGCTTAGTAAATATAAATTATTAATTACGCAGGAAAAAAGTAAATATTTCATTGCTCAGATTGAATCTGCACAAGACTCTAATAAAAAGCTTTACCAAGTAGTTGCCAATCTGTCGGGGCAAACATCCTCTTGTTCTTCAGCCCCATCACAGTCTTTATGTGACTCTTTAGCGAATCACTTTTTTGATAAAGTAAATGATGTGTATTCTAATTTCGCTTCTAAGGTCAATACTACTAACCAGTCTTTAGCAACGAACACTACTGAATTTTCCTTGCTACAATTTGATAATACTACATCAGATCAGATTGCTACCCTAATCTCTTCTATAAAATCAGGCTCTGCTATTGACCCTTGTCCTCCGACTGTACTTTCTTTAATTACAGAATATGTGGCACCTGTTCTATCCAGCATTGGTAATACTATGTTTGCCTCAGGCATATACCCTACGGCCTGGAAGAAAACTATTATAAAACCATTGCTAAAAAGGCAAACTTAGATCACAATGATACTAAAAATTATAGACCAATAGCTAGCTTGCCTTTTCCAGCTAAAATTTTTGAAAAGGTGATGAATACTCAACTTTCCAAGTATTTTGAAGATCATCATCTGTTAGATGACACTCAATTTGGTTTTCGCAAAGGCCATGGAACAGAAACCGCACTCATTAAGGCAGCTGAAGATATTAGAATCATTTTGGATCAAGGAGGCACAGCAGTTCTTGTATTGTTGGATCTCTCAGCAGCTTTTGACACGGTCGATCATACTATTTTGATCGACCGTGTCACTAAAATGGGTATCCAACACAATGCAAGAGCACTGTTGACTTCCTTTCTTACCAACCGGACTCAGTCGGTAAACTACGGCACATTCCAATCTGCCCAATTGGCCCTCCCATGTGGTGTCCCACAAGGAGTCATCCCTAAGTCCGACTCTATTTAATATCTATGTGTCGGACTTAGCCAGAGTTATTAAGGCTCATGGGATGGGCCTTACATCGTATGCCGATGACACGCAGTTGGTGTTGACTATCCACAATGATGGTGAAAAGGTAGCAGCCAATTTTCAAAAAGGCATGCTCGCAATCAGTAGCTGGATGTCCAGCAATTGCCTCAAATTAAACTCTGATAAAACAGAGGTTATGACATTTGGCAAGTTATCTCCTGTTTGGTCCCCCTCTTGGTGGCCTGTCTCACTGGGTTCCCCCCACTCCCAGTTACTAGGGTTAGGAACCTGGGTGTCATATATGATGACAAATTGACTTTCTTGCCCCATGCTAACTCAGTGGTCTCGGCTTCATTCCACAAGTTACGGATGATAAAAAGATTTTACCATTTCTGCCGCTGAATGCAGGGAAAACTTTAGTTACTACATTGGTTATGTCTACGATTGATTACTGTAATGGGCTTCTTGTAAATGCCCCAATGAAAGTCATTCATAAGCTACAGTCAGTCCAAAACGCAGCCGCCAGGATGCTATCAGGAACCCCTAAATACAAGCCAATTTCTCATGTGATTCGGAAATATCACTGGCTGTCTGTGAGGAACCGTATAAAGTTTAAGGCCTTATGTATTGCTTATAAGGCCTTTTGTAAAATAGGACCTCAGTTTCTAATCAGGGAGTTAGCAGCTTACATTCCGGGCCGAGCCCTTCGCTCATCCACCGCTTTTCTGCTAAAGGTTCCTCGTACGAAAACTGCATCATGGGGCGATAAACGTTTTATAGTTGCCACTGCAAAACTTTGGAATTCTCTTCCACTAAAGATCAGATCCTCCCAATCTTTGTTAACTTTTAGAAAAATGACAAAAACCTGGCTGTTCAACCAGTAAGTCTCTCCGATATTTGGTCTCTGCCTGCTGTCCTTAGCGCCGAGACACCTATGGGTAGTTGTGCGCTTTATAAATCTCAAAAATAAATAAAAAATAAATAAATTGCATATGATGTGAGCGGATACGCGTTGTACAGCAATGGACCGATCGGTGCGCACGCATTGGACATTGCATATGATGTGAGCGGATACGCGTTGTACAGCAATGGACCGATCGGTGCGCACGCATTGGACATTGCATATGATGTGAACGGATATGTGTTGTTTTTCGAAATACGCGTTTTACAGCAATGGACCGATCGGTGCGCACGCATTGGCTATGGCCTGACATGGTAACGGACGCGTTTTCGAAGCTTTAACGAGTCGGATGCAGTGAATTCAGTTGGCCACCCACAACAATGTTGCAAATTAATGGGTGTCATGAAGTTGAAGTTTTGAAGGATGCTGTGGGCTTGTATAAGTGGTGCAATTCCATGGATTGGCCAGATTCAGACGATGCAAACGACTTGGAACTATCACTTTGGACACATGGGACAGTATCTACCTCTGCAGCACACATATAATGCTGGCTGTTCCCCTGAGAGCTCACTTGCCTGCACTACATGCTCCAGGACGACATCTGCCACTACCACTGCTGCTGTCTCTGCATCCTCTGGCTACTGCAATGGCACGTACTGTGGATAGAGCCCCAGCCTTCAGCACTGAGGAGAACCAGGCCCTGCTGGACAGCCTCCTTCCACAGTACAGCAAGCTGTATGGGAAACCAGGGGAGCAGGTGAGTGTGCTGCCCACTGCCTTACTAATTGTGCATGTTGTCTGACTAGCAAGACGTACAGTGTGTACACCAGTGGGTAGCATGCTCACTGAGTAGTTGTCACCCCCCAAAGTGTGTAGTCACATGCACTGAACAGGTATAGTGCAGTAACAGTGCATTCCAACAACGTTTTACTTCCCAGGCAATGATACTATTTAGTAACTGCTGGCAAACTGTTCATAGCCATTGTTGCACTACCTGTGTAGATCATATGCCCCTGTGATTGAGACATGTATATCCAACTGTGTGATGCACGGAAATGTGGCATGTGTAGTAATGGCCTTTTCACTTTGTCATCCTCACAGGTTGATGCCCACCAGTAGCAGGAGATCTGGCTGACCATCGTCCGGGCAGTACGATCCGTGGGGCTCTACAGGCGCAGGATCCGCAACTGCCAGAAGAGGTGGCAGGACCTTCGGGGCTGGACCCGGAGGATCGCAAGGGTCCAGCTGAAGCTGTCGCCTCCTCGCAGGAGGGGCGGACACCGGACCCTGACCCCCCACATGCTCCGGATCCTGGCGGTGGTCTTCCCTGACCTGGATGGGCAGCTGAAGGCCAGACAGCAGCAAGGAAGGGGTAAGTGCTAGCCTCAACTGTGTACTATGACTGACATGCTCTATGCACTCCTTTAGCCTGGTTCCACTTCCACAGTACAAATGTCATGTCGTCCTGGAGTCATGTCCCTCACTTGTGTCATGCCCCCTCCTCATCTGATACACAGGTGTGGCCCTTACAGTCTGTGACTTAGGTCACTTGGGTACTGTGTACTTGCAGTTACCTGTGGTTCAAGTTGGGGACAGCATCAGTTACAGGAATTTTGTGGTGGGCTGCATGGGTGGTACAATTGCTCGCATTGCCTTTGATCTGACATGTACTCTGGGTATGGCTTTAATATGTGTTCCAATTTCTGCTCTGACTCACCACATGTCTGGGGTATGTGCCACACACCCATGCTGCTGCAGAGACCAAGGTAGGGGCCTCAGAAGTATGTACATCATGTGTGTGACACATGCATAGCCACCTGCCTAGTGTTCAGGGTAATACCATGTTGCACATGGACCAGGACTGTAATGCCTACTCCGTACATCGAAGGCACTCTGTTCTCCCACTCCCGTGTGTCAGCATACATATTGGGCATTGTGAAGAGTGCACTCAGGTGTGTGCCTCTGTGTCACCGTGGTGTGGCCTTGCTATTTGGTCTCCTGGAGTGTTTAACAATTTGGGGTGGCCAGCCATCTGAGTTATGACTATGGGATCTGCACATAGGTCAATGCATAGGTCTCTGATCCCTTGACTGTGCAGAATGTTGTATGAAACATTGAGGTGCCGGCAGCTTTGGTTCATTCTCATCAGACGGTGAAGTGCTCATGTGTATGGATTTGTGTTTGCAGTCACTCAAATGTCTCATTTGATTGACGTGGGATCATCTCAGTCCTCATGATGTGGGTGGCCAGGGGTGCACATGTGCACCTGTCAGCTACAGGGCTTACATTTCTGAAACTCCCTGATTGTGACACAGTGCAGACTGGTGTTGTGTGTATGCACTGCCCCTGTGACAGGAAACAGTTATGACTGACTTGCCAGACAGGCCTGTGCCATGACATTCCAATCGCAAAGGGTGATCCAGCAGTGGTGTGATATGTCCTGCATGCACACCATTGTTGCATTGTCTATCAGGACATGAGGACATCATTGTGTCTGGTGATGGAAGCAAAACCCGCATCTCAACAGAGACTTTGCCCATCACTTTTCCTGACACATGTACTGAGTCAGTGGCAGGAGATGGCATGTGTTTGGAGTGACACATTTCCATATATACACTTGGATGTCCAACAACTGTGTATGTGGTGCATGTGTGCACATATGATTAGTCGCATACAACAGGCAACAGACAGATGGGTGCATGGACAGGTAGGATATGTGTGGCATGACTGACTGTCAGGCAGACAATGGGCTTCTTGAAATCAGTGTCAGCACGAATTGCAATGTCTAGCAAATGATGGCAGGGCTTGCTCTGTGATGTGCTGTACTTACTGTGGTGTGTGTGGTCAGTACAGGTGACTAATGTTGCTCTGTTTATCCTGATTGTTTGCAGATACATCCACGGCCACAGGAGGAGACAGCTCCACGGACCAAGAGGAGCGGCAGAGCCAGACTGGGTCCACTGCATGGGAGACCGAGGGACCCAGTGGCACGGAGGGTGAGGGGAGCCACACTGAGGATACCTCAGCTATGACCACCTTGGCTGGGGAACACAGCATCTACAGTGAGGACTCCCTTGTGGAGGCGGGTGTCAGCAGACCAGAGGCAACATCAAGCAAGTCTGTCCCCGCCACCACCACCATCTCCACCCTCCCATCTGCTCCCATCCCACATGTCCGTGGAGGGTCCCGTGTAGGGGAGCGTGTCTCCTTCATGCCAGGCACCGCACCCCCTGCCTCTGTCCCCCCTGCTGCCCTGAGTCTGGAGTCTGTGGACTTGCTTAAGCAGATCCATGTAGGGCAGACATCAATTCTGAGTATCCTTCATGCACACACGGGTCTTTTGACACAACTGGTGTCATTCATGGAGGGCATGTCATCTGGCATGTCTGCCCTACATCGGACCAATCAGTCCATGGCCTCCTCACTGACGGCAGCAGTGTCCCTCCTGCAACAGTCCCTCGCCCCTCCTACCTCTGCCCCATCCACAATACCCAGCACCCTACCTGTCCCAAGCACACACACACCGGCACCGGCACGCACCAGCACAGACACAAGCAGCACACAGACACACACACCAAAATCCAGACGCACACGCACGCACAGTCAGGGGACTGATACCTCACTCACAGGGGCTGGGGCCCAGACACACACACACGCATCCACAAGCACTGCGCAGTCCTCAGATGCCTCTCCCTCCAAAAGCCCTTCCCTTGCCTCACCTGCAACCCCCCGCTCCCAGAAGCTCTTCCTCTGTGAGCTTGGCCTCTTCCCCACAGATACACCTGGCACGAAGTCCAGGCGGAAAAGGCGACCACCACACACAGAGGGGAGTGCCCCTCACACCCGGACACCCTCCCCCAGGCACAGGCAGACAGAGGACCCCATTCGTAAGTCCCCCCGGACCTGGAAGGGCAAGACCCCACCACCACCACCACGCAGCTCCACCACACAGTCTCTCTCCTCCATCCCCCAGGCCACCACTGCACAGGTTCTACCACCACACCCTGCCCCAGGTTCCCCCACACACCGATACCGCATCCCCAAACTGCTTAGGCCCTCCCCCCCTACCACTTGCTCTTCCACCCCCAAACCAGACGCTCTGCCTGTTTGTGCCATTGGTGTGGAGACCGGGTCCCCCCTCTGTCCTGCCCACCTCATCTGCCCCCTTCCACTCCCTTGGAGTTGTGCACTGCAGTGGAGTCCACAACCACCCCGTCTGACTCGGGCACTGCAGTGGGGACCCAGTCCACTCCATCTGACCGGCCCACTGCAGTGGTTGCAGCACCCACAACATCTGAGTTGTGCCCTACAGTGGTGCCGGCCCCCACTGAGTCAGACACCTCCACTGCAGTTGCCGGTGACACTCCTGCACCCACCACCCCTTCACTGCCTCCTTCTGGCATCCCCTGATCCTGTCCCTGCGGTGCCTGGCCTGCCCCTTGTATGCCCCTCCGAGGGGATGTCCCCTGTCCATAGCAGTGCAGGCAAGCAATGGGTGACAAGTTGTCACGTATCACCCTGTTGGGACTGTGTATTTGGACTGGCCATTGGCCTTAGTTTCTTTTGGACTTCAACTTTTAATTTAACATTTGCTGAATAAAGCCTCTTTTTGTTTAATTGTGGTTTTTCTTTGGATGTACATGATGTAGATGAGTATCATCATGCATTTGCAGTTGTAATAGTGTTCAGATCAGGAAAATGAAGTGTTGCTGTGATGGACTCCATGTGGTCCATGGGATATGTGTCCTAATGTAGTCTGGATCTATAGCATCCTTTGCTGCAGTCTGAGGGTGTAATGTTCAGCATTTGACACATGGATGTACGTTTTGCATTTGTAAATTACCATCTTTGGCTTACACTGATGCACACCTGGTGTGCTTACCACTGTTCAATGTTTCTATTTCCCTGACTGTGTGCCCATCTCCACTGGACATGCAGTTTTGCACATCAATGTTGAAGGACTCATCTGTGTATACAGTGCAACTTGCTTGACACGTGTTTAGGGTGTATGCAGATGACTGACGTGACACTCCCGTACCCAGGCTGATGTGAGCAGAGCCTTCAATGTGTTGTAGTTGTTGACTCACTGACCGAGTGTTCTGCTGACATGTTTGAGTCGTGCACAGACAAGGTTTGGCACAGCGGACCTTCCACAGGAGTGGAGTGCCCTCATGGCAGTGTGTAATCCCGTGACATTGGCTGGGCCCGTGTTGTGTGTTGTGTGAGCATGTCTGTGTGTGTTCCCTTCCCTTTTCCTACACAGGCTGTGTCCCTAGGGATGTTCCTGTTTGTGATGCTTGCTGAGTTGTCCTGTGTTCATCCAGCATCTTGGACCTGGTTTCTCCGGGATGTGGGTGCATGGTAAACTAATGTTCATGAGGTTGTCATCCCTAGTTGTCTTTATTGTCAGGGCTGGTAATGTGGGCAAACGCAGATGGGACACAGTCAGGATTCCCCTTGGCACTTGTGGGTTACACAAGTCATGTAATTTACAGTTTGTGGTAGCTTTCAGTGATTGTGACATGTTGTGTGTGTGACTGCTGCCACTCCTCAGGGTCAGAGCTGCAATGTTGGAAGTTGTCTATGTGTGTTCTTTGTGGGTCACCTTGGCTTCTTCATTGGTGTGTGACTGTGGCCGGGATCCCATTGATTGGGGTGGATTTCACGTCATGCCCATGTACGGCGTACTGTGCAGTGTGTCAGACATTCACGAGTCTTGTTGACTGGCCATGTGTGATGGGTTTCACACCTTAGTTCCCACCACCCCCTGGGATTGTCATGGGTGCATGTGCAATGTCACCAGTCCATGTGAGCTTCACAGCTGCACATTGGTGGAGATCAAGGTGTGTGGTGTTGAGTGTGTGCAAATGTGAGTTGTTGCACGGCTAGACCCCTACCTCCATATTGGCCTTGGCTGACAGGCCGTGCTGATTGATTTGTGCTTGTGTAGGTGTGATGGTAGTTAGTTGCTCTGGACACATGGCTGTGGTTCACAGTGTGAACGACATCTAGCTTTGTCATCACAGTGGGATTGTAATGCAGCCCAGGGTCACCACATTGTGGGGGCCCTGGGGGTAGTGATGTGGTGTCTCTGTGTCTTGCTGTGTCAGTTGCTGTTCCTACATGCTTGTGTGACATGTGTGATTAGTGCTCCCTCTCATCTGACAATGCCTGATTGCCCACATAGGGGATTTGGATCCATGAGTTACCTTTGTGTGGCACTGTATGCACATCTGTGTAATTGGTATTCAGGCCTCCTCATGTGTTGTGTGGTTGCCTGGGGACAGTGGTACCCCCCCCTCACCTGTTGTGTTTGATGTGCAGTGTGGGTCTGCCTGTTTGTGCATCTGCACCACTGCATTGGCATATCGTTAGTGTGCCATTGGCTGTATGTTGTTTGGTGTGTTTCCCCTGCTGTCCCTGGGACTCCTAGGTCATCAGTCAGCACAATGATCATTATTTGTGTGTCCCATTGCTGCCATGGTATGGTATCTGTTCACCTCACATCTACAGTCTCCACAGGGTATCTGCATTTGTGTGCCCATTGGTGCAAATATGTGGGTCTGCATTCTGATGGTCACTTCTGTCATTGTGTCATTGATGAATGTTGACAGTGTCAGCCCCCATGGGTGATGTTTGTCTGCACATGGCCAAAGGTATGTCTTATTTGCACTGCACTGTTTGCCTCCCCCAATCTATGTTGCTATGGGACACAAGCACTACTTTGCCACTGATGTGTTTGTTGTTCTGTGACCAGGAATCATCCATGCAGTTTGGCAGTTGCAGCTTTTTCTTTGTCAACACTTACATATTGGTCACTGTGATGATGGGGGTTTGGACCCCATTGCCACAATGTTCAAAATGTGCTTCAGCTATGGTCCCCACACTTACATTTTGGTCACTGTGATGATGGGGTTTGGACCCCATTGCCACAATGTTCAAGATGTGCTTCAGCTATGGACCCCACACTTACATTTTGGTCACTGTGATGACGGGGGTATGGACCCCATTGCCACAATGTTCAAAATGTGCTTCAGCTATGGTCCCCACACTTACATTTTGGTCACTGTGATGATGGGGGTTTGGACCCCATTGCCACAATGTTCAAGATGTGCTTCAGCTATGGACCCCACACTTACATTTTGGTCACTGTGATGATGGGGGTTTGGACCCCATTGCCACAATGGTCATGGCCTGCTTGCATTGTGGGGGCCACACACATTTATGTGTGGCACATGTGATAGGGGGTCACATTGTATGTTCAAAGTCATGTTCAGTGTTGTAGGCATTTGACACAGTCTACACACGCTTGTCATGGTGTTGGGGGGATGTCTTTATGTTGCATTCTTTATGTTGGTGTGTGCTTGTTGTGTCATGTATTAGCCATCCTGTGGGATTATCATGCAGGCTAGTGTCACCACAATGCGGCGTCCCTGGGAGTAGTGCTGTGGTGGGTCTGTCTCTTGCTGTGTTAGTTGCTGTTCCTACAAGCTTGTGTGACATGTGTAATTTGGGCTCCCTCTCATCTCACAATGCCTGATTGCCAACATAGGGAAATCCGATCCATGAGTTACTTTTGTGTGGCACTGTATACACATCAGTGTAATTGGGATTCAGGCCTCCTCATGTGTTGTGGGGTTGCCTGGGGACACTGGCACACGCCCCCATCACCTGTTGTGTTTGATATGCAGTGTGAGGCTGCCTGTTTGTGCATCTGCACCACTGCATTGGCATATCTTTAGTGTTGCATTGGCTGTATGTTGTTTGGTGTATTTCCCCTGCTGTCCCTGGGACTCCTAGGTCATCAGTCAGCACAATAATCATGGTTTGTATGTCCCATTGCTGCCATGGTATGGTATTTGTTCACCTCACATCTACAGTCTCCACAGGATATCTACATTTGTGTGTCCATTGGTGCAGATATGTGGGTCTGCATTATGATGGTCACTTCTGTCATTGTGTAATTGATAAATGTTGACAATGTCAGCCCCCATGGGTGATGTTTGTCTGCACATGGCCAAAGGTATGTCTTATTTGCACTGCACTGTTTGCCTCACCCAATCTATGTTGCTATGGGACACAAGCACTACTTTGCCACTGATGTGTTTGTTGTTGTGTTGTAGAAATAAAAACCTTCTTAGGGGTTCACTGATACACCTGGTCCTTAAGACCAACAAAGAAGAGATTGGCACGGAAGCTGTAATATCAAAAAACATGTTTTAATAACCTCAGATGAGGGAGATAGCGTCTTACGGTACCCGCAGGCCACTGTAGGAGGCATTCTAATGAGTGCAGAGAACAGGGTCCTTATATATGCATTTGTTACATAGTCAGCATAAAATCAAGGGGAGGTCCTAGCACATACAAGCATGCTTATTGACTAATATGGGTATACAAAATTTGCTTGCTCCACAAAGTGGGAGGGGAGACTAAACTGCTTACATCAGTAAGAATAGCCTGACAGTTCTATACTAGGAGCAGGTGCATTCTACCAGCTAGGCCTTTCTGAGCATGTGCAAGACTCTGGAAGAGGGAGAAAGCACATGGCGAGCACATGGCTAACTAAAATGGCTGCCAAGTACAAAATGGCTTTCAGCTCATGCTAACAGCGATTCCTGCAATCTTTAACAGTGTGACCAGGAATCATCCATGCTGTTTGGCATTTGCAGCTTTTTCCATGACAACACTTACCTTTTGGTCACTGTGATGATGGGGCTTTAGACCCCATTGCCACAATGTTCAATTGTGCTTCAGCTATGGACCCCACACTTACATTTTGGTCACTGTGATGATGGGGCTTTAGACCCCATTGCCACAATATTCAAAATGTGCTTCAGCTATGGACCCCACACTTACATTTTGGTCACTGTGATGATGGGGCTTTAGACCCCATTGCCACAATATACAAAATGTGCTTCAGCTATGGACCCCACACTTACATTTTGGTCACTGTGATGATGGGGCTTTAGACCCCATTGCCACAATGTTCAAAATGTGCTTCAGCTATGGACCCCACACTTACATTTTGGACACTGTGATGAAGGGGGTTTAGACCCCATTGCCACAATGTTCAAAATGTGCTTCAGCTATGGACCCCACACTTACATTTTGGACACTGTGATGATGGGGGTTTAGACCCCATTGGCACAGTGGTCATGGTCTGATTGCATTGTGGAGGCCACACACATTTATGTGTGACACATGTGATAGGGGGTCACATTGTATGTTCATTGTCATGTTCAGTGTTGTAGGCATGTGACACAGACTACACGCGCTTGTCATGATGTTGGGGTGATGTCTTTTCTGACATTCCTTATGTTTGAGTATGCTGGTTGTGTCATGCATTACCCGTCCTATGAGTGGGGATGGTAGTGGTGGTAGGCATCCAGGCCCCCCTGAGTAGGGGTGGTGGTAGTGGTAGGCATCCATCCCCCTATGAGTGGGGATGGTAGTAGTGATAGGCATCCAGGCCCCCCTGAGTAGGGGTGGTGGTAGTGGTAGGCATCCAGGCCCCCATGAGTAGGGGTGGTGGTAGTGGTAGGCATCCATCCCCCTATGAGTGGTGATGGTAGTAGTGACAGGCATCCAGGCCCCCCTGAGTAGGGGTGGTGGTAGTGGTAGGCATCCATCCCCCTAAGAGTGGGGATGGTAGTAGTGACAGGCATCCAGGCCCCCTGAGTAGGGGTGGTGGTAGTGGTAGGCATCCAGGCCCCCATGAGTAGGGGTGGTGGTAGTGGTAGGCATCCATCCCCTATGAGTGGGGATGGTAGTAGTGACAGGCATCCAGGCCCCCTGAGTAGGGGTGGTGGTAGTGGTAGGCATCCATCCCCCTATGGGTGGGGATGGTAGTAGTGACAGGCATCCAGGCCCCCTGAGTAGGGGTGGTGGGAGTGGTAGGCATCCATCCCCCTATGAGTGGGGATGGTAGTAGTGACAGGCATCCAGGCCCCCTGAGTAGGGGTGGTGGTAGTGGTAGGCATCCAGGCCCCCATAAGTAGGGGTGGTGGTAGTGGGAGGCATCCAGGCCCCCATGAGTAGGGGTGGTGGTAGTGGTAGGCATCCAGGCCCCCATGAGTAGGGGTGGTGGTAGTGGTAGGCATCCAGGCCCCCATGAGTAGGAGTGGTGTTAGTGGTAGGCATCCATCCCCCTATGAGTGGGGATGGTAGTAGTGACAGGCATCCAGGCCCCCTGAGTAGGGGTGGTGGTAGTGGTAGGCATCCAGGCCCCCTATGAGTGGGGATGATAGTAGTGACAGGCATCCAGGCCCCCCTGAGTAGGGGTGGTGGTAGTGGTAGGCATCCAGGCCCCCATGAGTAGGGGTGGTGGTAGTGGTAGGCATCCAGGCCCCCATGAGTAGGGGTGGTGGTAGTGTTAGGCATCCATCCCCCTATGAGTGGGGATGGTAGTAGTGACAGGCATTCAGGCCCCCCTGAGTAGGGGTGGTGGTAGTGGTAGGCATCCAGGCCCCTATGAGTAGGGGTGGTGTTAGTGGTAGGCATCCATCCCCCTATGAGTGGGGGTAGTAGTAGTGACAGGCATCCAGGCCCCCCTGAGTAGGGGTGGTGGTAGTGGTAGGCATCCAGGCCCCCATGAGTAGGGGTGGTGGTAGTAGTAGGCATCCATCCCCCTATGAGTGGGGATGGTAGTAGTGACAGGCATCCAGGCCCCCCTGAGTAGGGGTTGTGGTAGTGGTAGGCATCCATCCCCCTATGAGTGGGGATGGTAGTAGTGACAGGCATCCAGGCCCCCTGAGTAGGGGTGGAGGTAGTGGTAGGCATCCAGGCCCCCATGAGTAGGGGTGGTGGTAGTGGTAGGCATCCATCCCCTATAAGTGGGGATGGTAGTAGTGACAGGCATCCAGGCCCCCTGAGTAAGGGTGGTGGTAGTGGTAGGCATCCATCCCCCTATGAGTGGGGATGGTAGTAGTGACAGGCATCCAGGCCCCCTGAGTAGGGGTGGTGGTAGTGGTAGGCATCCAGGCCCCCATGAGTAGGGGTGGTGGTAGTGGTAGGCCCCCATCCCCCTATGAGTGGGGATGGTAGTAGTGACAGGCATCCAGGCCCCCTGAGTAGGGGTGGTGGTAGTGGTAGGCATCCATCCCCCTATGAGTGGGGATGGTAGTAGTGACAGGCATCCAGGCCCCCTGAGTAGGGGTGGTGGTAGTGGTAGGCATCCAGGCCCCCGTGAGTAGGGGTGGTGGTAGCGGTAGGCATCCATCCCCCATGAGTGGGGATGGTAGTAGTGACAGGAATCCAGGCCCCCTGAGTAGGGGCGGTGGTAGTGGTAGGCATCCAGGCCCCCATGAGTAGGGGTGGTGGTAGTGGTAGGCATCCAGGCCCCCATGAGTAGGGGTGGTGTTAGTGGTAGGCATCCATCCCCCTATGAGTGGGGATGGTAGTAGTGACAGGCATCCAGGCCCCCTGAGTAGGGGTGGTGGTAGTGGTAGGCATCCAGGCCCCTATGAGTGGGGATGGTAGTAGTGACAGGCATCCAGGCCCCCTGAGTAGGGGTGGTGGTAGTGGTAGGCATCCAGACCCCATGAGTAGGGGTGGTGGTAGTGGTAGGCATCCATCCCCCTATGAGTGGGGATGGTAGTAGTGACAGGCATCCAGGCCCCCCTGAGTAGGGGTGGTGGTAGTGGTAGGCATCCAGGCCCCCATGAGTAGGGGTGGTGTTAGTGCTAGGCATCCATCCCCCTATGAGTGGGGATGGTAGTAGTGACAGGCATTCAGGCCCCCCTGAGTAGGGGTGGTGGTAGTGGTAGGCATCCAGGCCCCCTGAGTAGGGGTGGTGGTAGTGGTAGGCATCCATCCCCTATTAGTGGGGATGGTAGTAGTGACAGGCATCCAGGCCCCCTGAGTAGGGGTGGTGGTAGTGGTAGGCATCCAGGCCCCCATGAGTAGGGGTGGTGGTAGTGGTAGGCATCCATCCCCCTACGAGTGGGGATGGTAGTAGTGACAGGCATCCAGGTCCCCTGAGTAGGGGTGGTGGTAGTGGTAGGCATCCATCCCCTATGGGTGGGGATGGTAGTAGTGACAGGCATCCAGGCCCCCTGAGTAGGGGTGGTGGTAGTGGTAGGCATCCATCCCCCTATGAGTGGGGATGGTAGTAGTGGCAGGCATCCAGGCCCCCTGAGTAGGGGTGGTGGTAGTGGTAGGCATCCAGGCCCCCATGAGTAGGGGTGGTGGTAGTGGTAGGCATCCAGGCCCCCTGAGTAGGGGTGGTGGTAGTGGTAGGCATCCAGGCCCCCATGAGTAGGGGTGGTGGTAGTGGTAGGCATCCAGGCCCCCATGAGTAGGGGTGGTGGTAGTGTTAGGCATCCATCCCCCTATGAGTGGGGATGGTAGTAGTGACAGGCATCCAGGCCCCCCTGAGTAGGGGTGGTGGTAGTGGTAGGCATCCAGGCCCCCCTGAGTAGGGATGGTGGTAGTGGTAGGCATCCAGGCCCCCATGAGTAGGGTTGGTGTTAGTGGTAAGCATCCATCCCCCTATGAGTGGGGATGGTAGTAGTGACAGGCATCCAGGCCCCCCTGAGTAGGGGTGGTGGTAGTGGTAGGCATCCAGGCCCCCTATGAGTGGGGATGGTAGTAGTGACAGGCATCCAGGCCCCCCTGAGTAGGGGTGGTGGTAGTGGTAGGCAACAGGCCCCCATGAGTAGGGGTGGTGGTAGTGGTAGGCATCCAGGCCCCATGAGTAGGGGTGGTGGTAGTGTTAGGCATCCATCCCCTATGAGTGGGGATGGTAGTTGTGACAGGCATCCAGGCCCCCTGAGTAGGGGTGGTGGTAGTGGTAGGCATCCAGGCCCCCATGAGTAGGGGTGGTGTTAGTGGTAGGCATCCATCCCCCTATGAGTGGGGATGGTAGTAGTGACAGGCATCCAGGCCCCCTGAGTAAGGGTGGTGGTAGTGGTAGGCATCCAGGCCCCCATGAGTAGGGGTGGTGGTAGTGGTAGGCATCCATCCCCCTATGAGTGGGGATGGTAGTAGTGACAGGCATCCAGGCCCCCTGAGTAGGGGTGGTGGTAGTGGTAGGCATCCATCCCCCTTTGAGTGGGGATGGTAGTAGTGACAGGCATCCAGGCCCCCTGAGTAGGGGTGGTGGTAGTGGTAGGCATCCAGGCCCCCATGAGTAGGGGTGGTGCTAGTGGTAGGCATCCATCTAACTATGAGTGGGGATGGTAGTAGTGACAGGCATCCAGGCCCCCTGAGTAGGGGTGGTGGTAGTGGTAGGCATCCATCCCCCTATGAGTGGGGATGGTAGTAGTGAGAGGCATCCAGGCCCCCCTGAGTAGGGGTGGTGGTAGTGGTAGGCATCCAGGCCCCCATGAGTAGGGGTGGTGGTAGTGGTAGGCATCCATCCCCCAATGAGTGGGGATGGTAGTAGTGACAGGCATCCAGGCCCCCCTGAGTAGGGGTGGTGGTAGTGGTAGGCATCCATCCCCCAATGAGTGGGGATGGTAGTAGTGACAGGCATCCAGGCCCCCATGAGTAGGGGTGGTGGTAGTGGTAGGCATCCAGGCACCCATGAGTAGGGGTGGTGGTAGTGGTAGGCATCCATCCCCCTATGAGTGGGGATGGTAGTAGTGACAGGCATCCAGGCCCCCCTGAGTAGGGGTGGTGGTAGTGGTAAGCATCCAGGCCCCCATGAGTAGGGGTGGTGTTAGTGGTAGGCATCCATCCCCCTATGACTGGGGATGGTAGTAGTGACAGGCATCCAGGCCCCCCTGAGTAGGGGTGGTGGTAGTGGTAGGCATCCAGGCCCCCATGAGTAGGGGTGGTGGTAGTGGTAGGCATCCATCCCCCTATGAGTGGGGATGGTAGTAGTGACAGGCATCCAGGCCCCCCTGAGTAGGGGTGGTGGTAGTGGTAGGCATCCATCCCCCTATGAGTGGGGATGGAAGTAGTGACAGGCATCCAGGCCCCCCTGAGTAGGGGTGGTGGTAGGTGTAGGCATCCATCCCCCTATGAGTGGGGATGGTAGTAGTGGCAGGCATCCAGGCCCCCCTGAGTAGGGGTGGTGGTAGTGGTAGGCAACAGGCCCCCATGAGTAGGGGTGGTGGTAGTGGTAGGCATCCAGGCCCCCATGAGTAGGGGTGGTGGTAGTGTTAGGCATCCATCCCCCTATGAGTGGGGATGGTAGTTGTGACAGGCATCCAGGCCCCCCTGAGTAGGGGTGGTGGTAGTGGTAGGCATCCAGGCCCCATGAGTAGGGGTGGTGTTAGTGGTAGGCATCCATCCCCCTATGAGTGGGGATGGTAGTAGTGACAGGCATCCAGGCCCCCCTGAGTAGGGGTGGTGGTAGTGGTAGGCATCCAGGCCCCCATGAGTAGGGGTGGTGGTAGTGGTAGGCATCCATCCCCCTATGAGTGGTGATGGTAGTAGTGACAGGCATCCAGGCCCCCTGAGTAGGGGTGGTGGTAGTGGTAGGCATCCATCCCCCTATGAGTGGGGATGGTAGTAGTGACAGGCATCCAGGCCCCCCTGAGTAGGGGTGGTGGTAGTGGTAGGCATCCATCTCCCTATGAGTGGGGATGGTAGTAGTGACAGGCATCCAGGCCCCCCTGAGCAGGGGTGGTGGTAGTGGTAGGCATCCATCCCCCTATGAGTGGGGATGGTAGTAGTGAGAGGCATCCAGGCCCCCCTGAGTAGGGGTGGTGGTAGTGGTAGGCATCCAGGCCCCCTATGAGTGGGGATGGTAGTAGTGACAGGCATCCAGGCCCCCCTGAGTAGGGGTGGTGGTAGTGGTAGGCAACAGGCCCCCATGAGTAGGGGTGGTGGTAGTGGTAGGCATCCAGGCCCCCGAGAGTAGGGGTGGTGGTAGTGTTAGGCATCGATCCCCCTATGAGTGGGGATGGTAGTTGTGACAGGCATCCAGGCCCCCTGAGTAGGGGTGGTGGTAGTGGTAGGCATCCAGGCCCCCATGAGTAGGGGTGGTGTTAGTGGTAGGCATCCATCCCCCTATGAGTGGGGATGGTAGTAGTGACAGGCATCCAGGCCCCCTGAGTAGGGGTGGTGGTAGTGGTAGGCATCCAGGCCCCCATGAGTAGGGGTGGTGGTAGTGGTAGGCATCCATCCCCTATGAGTGGGGATGGTAGTAGTGACAGGCATCCAGGCCCCCTGAGTAGGGGTGGTGGTAGTGGTAGGCATCCATCCCCCTATGAGTGGGGATGGTAGTAGTGACAGGCATCCAGGCCCCCTGAGTAGGGGTGGTGGTAGTGGTAGGCATCCAGGCCCCCATGAGTAGTGGTGGTGGTAGTGGTAGGCATCCATCTCCCTATGAGTGGGGATGGTAGTAGTGGCAGGCATCCAGGCCCCCCTGAGTAGGGGTGGTGGTAGTGGTAGGCATCCATCCCCCTATGAGTGGGGATGGTAGTAGTGAGAGGCATCCAGGCCCCCTGAGTAGGGGTGGTGGTAGTGGTAGGCATCCAGGCCCCCATGAGTAGGGGTGGTGGTAGTGGTAGGCATCCATCCCCCAATGAGTGGGGATGGTAGTAGTGACAGGCATCCAGGCCCCCTGAGTAGGGGTGGTGGTAGTGGTAGGCATCCATCCCCCAATGAGTGGGGATGGTAGTAGTGACAGGCATCCAGGCCCCCATGAGTAGGGGTGGTGGTAGTGGTAGGCATCCAGGCACCCATTAGTAGGGGTGGTGGTAGTGGTAGGCATCCATCCCCCTATGAGTGGGGATGGTAGTAGTGACAGGCATCCAGGCCCCCTGAGTAGGGGTGGTGGTAGTGGTAAGCATCCAGGCCCCCATGAGTAGGGGTGGTGTTAGTGGTAGGCATCCATCCCCCTATGAGTGGGGATGGTAGTAGTGACAGGCATCCAGGCCCCCTGAGTAGGGGTGGTGGTAGTGGTAGGCATCCAGGCCCCCATGAGTAGGGGTGGTGGTAGTGGTAGGCATCCATCCCCCTATGAGTGGGGATGGTAGTAGTGACAGGCATCCAGGCCCCCTGAGTAGGGGTGGTGGTAGTGGTAGGCATCCATCCCCCTATGAGTGGGGATGGTAGTAGTGACAGGCATCCAGGCCCCCTGAGTAGGGGTGGTGGTAGTGGTAGGCATCCATCCCCCTATGAGTGGGGATGGTAGTAGTGACAGGCATCCAGGCCCCCCTGAGTAGGGGTGGTGGTAGTGATAGGCAACAGGCCCCCATGAGTAGGGGTGGTGGTAGTGGTAGGCATCCAGGCCCCCATGAGTAGGGGTGGTGGTAGTGTTAGGCATCCATCCCCCTATGAGTGGGGATGGTAGTTGTGACAGGCATCCAGGCCCCCCTGAGTAGGGGTGGTGGTAGTGGTAGGCATCCAGGCCCCATGAGTAGGGGTGGTGTTAGTGGTAGGCATCCATCCCCCTATGAGTGGGGATGGTAGAAGTGACAGGCATCCAGGCCCCCTGAGTAGGGGTGGTGGTAGTGGTAGGCATCCAGGCCCCCATGAGTAGGGGTGGTGGTAGTGGTAGGCATCCATCCCCCTATGAGTGGGGATGGTAGTAGTGACAGTCATCCAGGCCCCCTGAGTAGGGGTGGTGGTAGTGGTAGGCATCCATCCCCCTATGAGTGGGGATGGTAGTAGTGACAGGCATCCAGGCCCCCTGAGTAGGGGTGGTGGTAGTGGTAGGCATCCAGGCCCCCATGAGTAGGGGTGGTGGTAGTGGTAGGCATCCATCTCCCTATGAGTGGGGATGGTAGTAGTGACAGGCATCCAGGCCCCCTGAGTAGGGGTGGTGGTAGTGGTAGGCATCCATCCCCCATGAGTGGGGATGGTAGTAGTGAGAGGCATCCAGGCCCCCTGAGTAGGGGTGGTGGTAGTGGTAGGCATCCAGGCCCCCATGAGTAGGGGTGGTGGTAGTGGTAGGCATCCATCCCCCAATGAGTGGGGATGGTAGTAGTGACAGGCATCCAGGCCCCCTGAGTAGGGGCGGTGGTAGTGGTAGGCATCCATCCCCCAATGAGTGGGGATGGTAGTAGTGACAGGCATCCAGGCCCCCATGAGTAGGGGTGGTGGTAGTGGTAGGCATCCAGGCACCCATGAGTAGGGGTGGTGGTAGTGGTAGGCATCCATCCCCCTATGAGTTGGGATGGTAGTAGTGACAGGCATCCAGGCCCCCCTGAGTAGGGGTGGTGGTAGTGGTAAGCATCCAGGCCCCCATGAGTAGGGGTGGTGTTAGTGGTAGGCATCCATCCCCCTATGAGTGGGGATGGTAGTAGTGACAGGCATCCAGGCCCCCTGAGTAGGGGTGGTGGTAGTGGTAGGCATCCAGGCCCCCATGAGTAGGGGTGGTGGTAGTGGTAGGCATCCATCCCCCTATAAGTGGGGATGGTAGTAGTGACAGGCATCCAGGCCCCCTGAGTAGGGGTGGTGGTAGTGGTAGGCATCCATCCCCTATGAGTGGGGCTGGTAGTAGTGACAGGCATCCAGGCCCCCTGAGTAGGGGTGGTGGTAGTGTTAGGCATCCAGGCCCCCATGAGTAGGGGTGGTGGTAGTGGTAGGCTTCCATCCCCCTATGAGTGGGGATGGTAGTAGTGACAGGCATCCAGGCCCCCCTGAGTAGGGGTGGTGGTAGTGGTAGGCATCCATCCCCCTATGAGTGGGGATGGTAGTAGTGACAGGCATCCAGGCCCCCTGAGTAGGGGTGGTGGTAGTGGTAGGCATCCATCCCCTATGAGTGGGGATGGTAGTAGTGACAGGCATCCAGGCCCCCATGAGTAGGGGTGGTGGTAGTGGTAGGCATCCATCCCCTATGGGTGTGTATGGCATTGGTGATAGCCATCTCGCCCCTATGGTTCTGCTGTTGCTAGTGTACGTCATTTCTGCATCCCTATGTGTGTGTGACATATTTCGGGTACGTGTCGTTTGTTTGTGTTGTGGGTGATTGACTTACCGTCTGCGCCGTACGCGTCCGTACCGGTCCCGGTAATAGATGTAGAGTATTGGTAGGACATGCACAATGGGATTCATGGTTGGTTCGTCTCATTCGGGTTTCTCGTGGCTTCGACTCGTACTCGTCGCTGGCTTGTTCGTCTCGTCGCCGTGGATCGTCTTGTGGCGCGAATCGGAGCTTATGTACAGCTCTCCCGGATGCTCTGACGTGCCGGACGTAGCGACGGGTTCGGCGCGTACGGAAGGCGCATCGTACTAGTCCGGCCGGAAGGTGCTGTGTATTTGGTTCCGTGCGACTCGATTCGGCGCTTACGGATCCGGCTCGGGCGGGGAACAGGAGCTGAAATGGGTAAGTACTGCTCGCTCGGAATCTGTGCTGTTATGCGCATAGTACTTGCTCGTTCGGACGACTGTTCGAATCGGTCGGGAAACACGCGTTCGGCTTGGTTTTTTTCCGGACGAATAGTGTTAGGTGCGCTTTCGGCCGAGATCGGAATCGACCCCATAATGTTTTGGGTAACAGTAGATACATTGGGGCCTATTAGGATGGCGGAAGGACCGCCACCGCGGTCCTTCCGCCATCGAACGGCTATTTCCCACCGCCAGAATAGGATGGCGGTGGGAACATGAATGCGTCCGCCGCACACGCAAAGACCGCCCGCCGCCAGCAATCGTCCTGATTGCCTGGCGGACGGTCCCGGGAGCCCAAAATGGTGGCGGTGCCTAGCAGGCACCGTCCACCAGATTAGGATGCTAGCGTTAACCGGCCTTTCCATGGCGGCGATGCCGCCATGGAAAGGCATGCGGTGTTTTGCCATGGGGCCCGTTGTGGGCCCCCCTGGGGGTGGGGGAGTGGCTGCACTTGGGGGGTACCTATGGTACCCCCCAACATTGCCATGCTCAAGGTGGCAGGCACCGCGCGGTGCCTGCCACGTTGTGCATCGCAATGCAAAACATGGTAATTTAACATTGCGTACGGTGCTGCAGCCAGCAGCACTGTCCGCAATGTTAACCTACCAGGATGCGCACGCCAGTGTGGCGGGCGCATCCTAATACGGCGGGCGGGACCGGCGCACCTATGGCGGACGGTCCCAGCTCCGCAGGGATGGCGGGCGGACGTAAGTCCGCCCGCCATCCTAATAGGCCCCATTCATTTTTTATATTAAACATATTTTGTACATTCATACACATAGTGAATATTATTAATAATTTATGTAGTTTAACAAAAAAATAATTGAAAACATATTTATAATTGTTTGTATTTTTTAACATATAGGGCCCGATTCCGATCTCGCTCGGAAAGCCCTACGACCGACTCCGTCCCGTAGAGCTTTCCGACCGACTCGTGCTCCGGGCTCCGAGCGACAGAGTACGATGCGCTGCAGCGCTGACGGACTCGGGTCGCTCGGCGCCCCATTGAAGTCAATGGGAGCCTGTTGTACGTCGCGTACATAGGCATCCATCGTGAAAAATGTACGTCTTGGAAAAGGGCGCCACCTGTCGCGTGTTCGCGTTGGTGCCCCCCGCAACTTACATGCATGGGTGAGGGGGACCCCTGGGTCCCCCCGCTGTCCGAGTCGTAGGGCCCCGGGTGAAGGGAGGTCCGGCACGGACCCCCGAAGTACGCTTCCCGGAGCTTTTTCGAGACGGAGGCTCCGACTCGCACCGGCTGCTCGCAACGCGCATCATACTTGGCCGGCCGGAAACCGTACGCATTGCACTGTACGCGTCGGACAGATTTGAGTCGCTCGGGAGGCATCGCTGAAGGGTACGAGTCGGTCGTAGCGCGAGGCTTGAAGTGCATCGTACTTGCTCGCTCGCACAGCTGTACGAGTCGCATGGAAATCACGCATTCGACTCGGACTCGCTACTGACGGATGCCGCTAGGAGCCCTTCCGAGCGAGATCGGAATCGGGCCCATAATGTTTTTTTTTTGGTAATAATATTTATATTCTTTATATAAATAATATTAATTAGTACATAAGTTATTTTGTAAACACAACATTTTTTTATAACATTATTAAATGTTTTTCATATTAGTAAAACATATGAACATTTTTAAATATACATTAAACATTACATGTATATTTTTTTATTATAATAATAAATATACATTTTCTTATATTTATTATTATAATTTTACATTACAAATAATATGTCAACCATTTTTTATATTTTAGTTATATTTTGTAGTATTTTTCAAAACTTTACAGTAAAGCATTTGTAATATATAACATTTGCAATAATGAAAATGAATAATATTTATTATTTAAGGCAGCCATTTTTAAACTAAAGTTGTATTTTGTAGGCTATTGGTTTTGTGGGGAGAAGCTCGCGGTTGGAAGCTGCGTCGCATCGGTTAAGGTAAGTTTAATTTTCTTTAATTAAACTTTAATATAAGTGTAATTTGTAGGTAGTCTAGTACTATATAGTGTATGTAGTGTTAGGTTTTGTAATTTTAAGTGAGTTGTATGTTTATATTAGAAGTGTGCGAAATGCGGTTGGTTTGTTAAACGGTCTGTGTTAGAGTTTGATAGGTATGTGTAATTATGTTTAAAATCTGTTGTTAGTACTGTATTTATTTGTAATATTATATAGTGTATATGCGTTTTTGTGCGGGAGGGATTGTTTTATTTCCTAATAGGTTTTTGTCGGTTGGACGTTATCGTCGGGAGAAGAGTGCGTTTTTTTTTTTAAGGAAGTGTGTATTACTTTGAATAAACTAATGATTATTTTACACTTCCTTAATTCTTCGAGTTTTCCCGGAGCGTTTCTTTTTTTAAATCTTTTTTTCTGGTTTTTTAAGGATTATCGTTGGTGGACCTATTGCTGATGGATTCATTTTTATACAGCTGAATTTTTCCATTTTTTGGGGGATTTTATTATGGAACTTTGGATTACTCTTCTTCAGCAACGAAAACTGTAAGTAAGTTTAAATTATTTATAGTGGGAGGGAAATGTTTATAATGTAATTGTTACAGTTAGTTGTTTTATATAAAATATAATTATCATGTCAATTTATTTTTACAATTTTAGTTAAAATAATTGACAAAATAATTATATTTTTGGAGTTGGAAATACATTTTTTTGACTGTTTGTTTTTAGATTAATTATTTTTGTGGTTTGGAGGTAGATTTATTTAAAGTAGGCTTTTAGCTATTGTTTCTAGATACTCTAATCCTTTAGTTGTTGGGTAGAGTCTTACTTTGAATTGTAAGTACTCAAACATTTGTTTAGTTTGCTTGGTTAGTTTTGGGCCTAGTTGATTTATAGACTGTTCCATTCTTAGTTGTTGGTAGCTTTATTCTTTTTGGATACATTCCAATAGTTTTTGTAGAGTTGGTATAGTTCTGCCTGTTGTGGCTTGGAAGGCGGTATGCCATCCTTCAACAGCATTGTTAGTTTTGGCTTCTTTATTTAGGGTACTGTTATATACATTCCACCATGGAATGTGATATTTAGGTTGTCTTCTGTGTCCAGATCTGTGTAGCCTTCCCATCCTCAAAGTAGTCAAGTAGGGGACTTAATTTTTGCTCATTTTGTTGATAGTAGGGACTTTCAATTAATAAATTGTAGTGCTCAGCTACGTCAGTAATAGGTACATATGCTAGTGCAATTAATTTTTTTATTTGATATGCAAAGCTGCTATTTGTTGCATATTCTACACTTAGGGCCCGATTCCGATGACGTTCAGAAGGCCTCCGAATCGGATTTGGCTTTACCGGACCCGATTCGTAGCCCTTGTTTACGACCGAATCGTACACAAGTCCGAACGACCAAGTACGATGCGAAGATCGCATAAGCGCCGACCGAATCGTTTCCAGACCCGAACCGCTCCGTACGTCTCGTTTGTAGACAAATCGTGCCGCGCAATGGAGCCGATTTCCGACCGAGCGAGTACGATGCACGATTCGGACAGCCGATTCGCCTCGGTCTCAGCGAGACAAAACTGCTGCCGGAAGCGTACTTCAGGGGGCCGTACCAGGCCCCCCTTCACCCGGGACCCTCCGAATCTATCATGGGGAGGTGCCCGTGGGTCCCCCCGATCCAAACATGCACAGTGTGGCGGGCACCCCACAGGGTGTACGCTTTTCCCCACCCACCCATTTTCTGCTATGGGAGCCTGTGTACGCGTCTGTTCATGGGCTCCCATAGAGTTCAATGGGGGACTGAGCGAACCGAGTTCGTAGGCATACAGCAGCATCGTACTCGCTCGTTCGGACTCCCGGAGCACGTGTCGCTCGGAAAGCCCTCCGGATTCGAGTCGTACGGAGGACTTTCCTAGCGAGATCGGAATCGTGCCCTTAATGTAGATTTTTGGAGGTGCCTCCAAATGCATTGGTTAAAGTGATAGTAGCAACCTTGAATTGCTGTGTGAGGGTAGTTTTTTAGTATTGCTTGTATCATTGACTGCTCAAAATCTACTATTATTTTTTTGGGGAAATAATTGTTAGTTTCTTGCTTTACTTTGCTTAAAAGTTCAACATAGGTTGCTGATTGCTTGTTTGGCAGTAGAGCATATATGAAGGGGATGTTTGTATGCTGAAATAGTCCATGTATTGTATAAAGCTGGTAAAATGGTTTGGGACATGTTTTAAAAGTCCCATCCATCATCCATGGCTCACAGTTTTGTAATTTTAATAAATTTGTGGGAGTCCCAAACATTATTATTCTTTTTTCAGCTGATTTATTGTCATGGAGAAGAAATTGTTCTTCAGTATGTGTAACTGTGAGTTCAGGTGGTATTTCTACTTCAGCAAAGGTTTTGGGGATAGGTTTGGTGGTAGCAGTAGCTTTTTTAGTTCTAGCTATAGTTCTTTTTAATGAGGATATTGAGGGCATTTAGCCAGTTGCATGCTCTGGAACTCTGGGAAGCATGTGTTTAAGGATTTCTGTTGTGGGCTTCTGAGATTCTGTACTAATTTCTTTTATATTTTCAATAGCATTTCTAACTTCAATTTCAGCTACATTAGGGGGGTGGTTATGCTCTCTAACATATAATACAGTTGTTTCCTTTGTAGCAGCCCTTCCATAACATTTGTTAGAATAATATTTGCTACATTTCCAGTTGACTTTGTCCCCTGATTGCTTTTCTTGGGTGTACACATACCCCAAATAACATAATAATAAGTTGCCTTTTTGGGAAGTTGTGAATTGGGCCCCTTCAGTCATGGTGGTGCTTCAAATGCTAAGAGAAATGTATATAATAATTAATAAAATATTTCCTGTTATGTTTTATTTTATGAAAGTGAACATTGTCAATTTTATACTTACAATGTTGAATTTGAAGAATTTTTCCAATGTTGATTGTTTTTCTCTGCTGTTTGGTTTTGGTTTTTCTGTAGAGAGTCCTGCTAAAAAAAGAGGAATATTAATTAATCTGTTTTATTGCGTTTTTAGCTGGGGGGGAGTTGTGGTTAGGTAGTTTTTCTGTTTGGTATTAAATAAAATTGTGTTAGTTAATGTCAGAGTAATACTTGCCTTATTTGCAAATTGACTTTTCACACTGTTCTGCTTTTCTTTGAGTTTGTTCAGAATTATCTGTAGAGGAGATATAATTTTAAAAAGTACATATTAATTATTTTGTTCATACAAAAAAATTTTGACAGCATTTTTAGTAGCAGTTGTTTTAAAATGCTTTTTTACTTACTTTGTGGAGTTGTAATCCGAGTTTTCTGTAATGCAGTTCAGTGTTGGGTCAGCAATCCGGCAGAGTTTCTCCTTATTGTTTCTTTTTTGATTGCAAGGTAAAATAATGTTGAATTTGTGTGTGTTTATATAGTGTGTTATTAATTATTGTTTCAATCTTATTGGGTTATTTTAATTGTATGTGTATTTCATTGGTTGTTAACTGTTTGTTTTAATTAATTTTTCAGTTGTTTTCTATATATGGAAAATGCTAATTAAGTTTCAGTTACTTTTTTAAATTAAAAAAAATGGTGTACTATATTATTTGATATTTATAACTTTTTAAATGTTAAAGAGTTACATTTTATTTCTAATATTATGTTTGGAGTAGTAAATAATATTTGTGTATTTATAAATGTTTATGAAATTGTTTTGTTCTTTTTTAAATATGTGTTAAGTGATTTATAATGTTTGTTATGTGTGTTATTGCTATTTTTATATTTTGGGTGGTATCCATTGAGTTATTATAAATTATATAACTTGTCGATATATTTTATTAGCGATAATTTTGTTGTCTATATTTTTGTCATCGATATTTTTTTATGTTTTTTTAATGTGTGCGATATTACTTATCCCGATATTTTTGAGTTCGATAATGTTGAAAACTATATAAATGTTTTACGATATTTTGTAGTCGATATTTGTGTAGGAAGTCGATATTAGTGTAATCGATATTTTTGACACAATATTTTGGTAGGTTGATATTGTGTCTGTCTATATTATGTCAGTGATCCACTTTATTTGAAGTGACAGTGCTGGAAAAATAAGTGAACTCCTTGAAAATGCCAAAGATAGGGCACATTAAACATAACTTGTGCATAAGTCTTCTGAGAAGGGAAGATGAGGAGAGAGAATGTAGAAAGAGAGAATGGAGTGAGCAATTGAAAAAGAAAAGCGATGAAAGCCATACTAGGGACAGAGTGGGCGCTGTACAAATGACAATAACGCAACACAACGTAGAATATTATTAGAAAAAGGAAATTATAGCAAAAGAAACGTCAAAATATGAATAAGTTTTAGAAATTGAAGGAAAAAAGAGGGAAGGGCCAGAAATTCCAAGAGAATAGCAGGATGAGGAAGGGAGGTAAAGCTAAGGCATGGATGGAGGGGAAAAAGAGGAAAAGCAAAAGTATACAGGTATGGTGTTTGTGTAGAGCACAGCACTGACCTGCCCGGGAAACCACAGAGCATGATTCAAGATCGTGTACATCCGCCCAGATTGTGTCACCTTGCCTGGCTTTGTAAATAAGTGTAACACAACGCAGTGGCTTGCGCTGCATTACGTTAAATTTGGAGTGGACGTTCCATGGGTGGAGTATGGGCGTTCCCGTGCATCCACCCATGGGTCTGACCCAATTTCAGATTATCTAAGGTTTGTAAACTTGGGATTGTGTCAAATCAGTTCACCTGCCAGAGGATGGTGTGACAAGGAAAATAATCTTTTTTTTTCTCCTGCTTTATTCCTATTCCTGTGTGTAATGCATTCTGCTTCATGCTCAGAGGAAAATGCCTCCAAGAATTGTTTTTGTGCAGGAAGGTATCCTGCCAATAAAACAGACACCCTCGTACTATGCTACAAGGGTGCCTGCATTAGCGCTAGGCAGCACATAGTGCGCCAGCGCAAGGAGAGAGCAGAAATCCTCCATATCTTTGCATTTCTGCTCTATCCCTTTCATGCAACGCAGCACAGCAACTTTGCTTGGTGCTCTGCGTTGCATGAAACATTAGCAAATATGCCCCAAGTTTGGTTTTTGCTAATTGGGGTTTTACATTTCTTCATTACAAAATTCTATTGCACAAAGATAAAGCAAAAATGGAAACCAGGACGCAGAAAGAATGGTGATGGGTGAATATGAGGGGAAAGTGATGAGAGCGAGTGTGAATGAGAGAAATAGAAGCAGAGAGTGGAAAGGAGGAAATGACTAAAATAGAAAACATATCGACACATAGTGGGACAGAAATTACAGATAGAATCACGTGAGAGGCATCTGACAGGCAGGCGAAACAAACATTTAGGCCCATATTTATAATCTTTTCACGCAGCACAATGCAGCAAGCCACCTTGCTGCGCTGTGCTGCGTGAAAGGGAAGGGGCAGGATTGAGCTTAATTTAACATTATACAGCACATTCCTCTCCTCTCCTTGCGCTTTCGCACTTTTGCCTGCCTAGCACCAACGCAGGCACCCTTCTGTCATCGTGCAAATGTGCCTGCGTTGTAGGCAGGATTATTTTTGGGCAGTAATGGACACCTTCCTGCAGCAAAACAATCCTGAGAGGCATCTTCCTCTTTCTATGTGAACTGTAGACTGCAGCACACATAGAAACAGGAAAACAAGGAAAAATGAATATATTTTTCCTCGTTATGCCTCCCCTGGCGAGGCGTAGCATTTTGACGCATTCCCAGGCCTACTGCTAATGGTAAATCTGGGAATGTGCCAAAATACATGGGTGGATGCGTGGGAATAAACTCATCAGTTGCCTAAATAATATCACAGTGCTTCTAAGCCTAAACACATTTTTATTAGGCCACAATAAGACTTCTACATAGAGGCTAGCCTAAAGCATTGGCATCCTAATTCTCATGTGAATGTGACTTACTCAACACTCCATTCTACTCACCAGCTTGCTAGTTCCCCAAACTTCACGATCAAATGTCTAGATCAAGAAGGTTACTCGTGAGGTTGGAATCCACAAAAACTAAATTCAACTCATGTGCTTCAAAGTCAGAAACTGCTGCTCTTTTGAATGCCTGGGAGTAGGAAACCTACTCCTATAAGATGCACATTACTTATCTCCTGCCAAGCCAAGAAACAAACAAGTTTTCATCTAGAACCAAGCCGTATCATCCAATGAGACCATCTTTGTTGGTGATTTCAATTTACATTGGAATAACACGTTGGATTCTCAGGTTGCTCAAATTAAAACTTTTCTTAACACAAACAATCTTACATAACACTGTAAAGAACCACCTCACATGAAGAGAGACACCCTTGCCCTCCTTATTACAAAGGAAGGTACCATCTTGATTGACCACACATGCCTGGTCGATTGGTCTGATCAATTCTTTATTTTCTTCTCCTTTATTGAATTAAGACCACTAGGCACATTAACACCCAGGAGCTGGCCTCGAAAATTGAGTTACAACTTCAAGTTCCTTTTGAAGGAAGGACATTCAAAGACATTCAAAAACACTCACGACTATTCCCTATAATGAAACCGTCTAACATAATAGAAGAATCAACCTCATTTAACCCCTTCCCTGCGGGGGTAATTCCCCCATGGGTGCGGGGGGTGAGCGCGGCGTCGCGGTGCTCGTGATGAGACCAGCTCGTCATGAGTCACAGTGGAGCTGTGCTCATGACGAGCTGGTCTCGTCACAACACCGCCCACTCATTCATTCTCCCGCACAGGTGGGGAATTAATCCCACGTGGGCGGCGCGCAGCCGTTATGACGAGACCAGCTCGTCATGAGCACAGCTCCACTGTGACTCATGACGAGCTGGTCTCGTCATGAGCATCGAAGCTGTTAAAAGGAGTGACATTAAAACAAGATCTCCTCCCAATGGTTGTTTAGGAAATGAATAAAGAAATTAGTGGAACAAAGGGCATCACTACGATGGCGGGCGGACAAAGTCCGCCCGCCATCGCAGCGGAATGCGGGACCGTCCGCAAGGGGTGCAGCTGTCCCGCACATGCTATTAGGATGCCACCGCCACGGTGGCGGTGGCAAGCCCTATTCACAGCATTGTGGCGGGCGGTGCTCACCGCACCGCCCGCCACAATGCTGTGAATGCACGTCGTGCATTTGCATGCACAACGTGACAGGCACAGCGCGGTGCCTGCGACCTTGTGCATACAAATGCAGGGGGGTACCATAGGTACCCCCCATGTGCACCCCCACCCCCCCAACATCCTGGAGGCCCGCAACGGGCCCCCAAATGCAAAGACCGTATGCCTTTTCATGGCGGCAACGCCGCCATGGAAAGGCTGATCTCCGCTGGCATCATAATATGGATGGCGGTGTCTTGGAGATACCGCCACCATATTATCCTTAGTTTTCCGCCGGTCGACGAGTCGACCGGCAGAAAAGCGGCGGACGGGCTTTCCGTCCGCCGCGGACCCCCCAGCCATCATAATATGGCGGGGGGGTCTTTGCTGTCTGGATGGCGGGCGGATCGCCCCCGCCGGCCCGGCGGTGACTACCGCCGGCCCGGCGGGGACGATCCGCCCGCCATCATAATGACCCCCATAGTTTGGCATAAGAGCCTTCATCCTTGAATCTCGCCATACACATCCCATCCAGAAAACGGTTTGACATTACCAGACTATATACCAGCTGTAAGAAATTAGATTACTGGTTGAGAGGAGTGAAACCCTACTCAAGCAGGAACCATAATCCTTGTAAGGTTGAGGGTCAATCAAACCCCAAATTAACCTGTGCTCAACCCTCTGGTAGTTTGGCAAAAAGCAGTCAGGCTTAACTTAGAGGCAATGTGTAAAGTATTTATGCAACACTTCAAACAGTAATTAATTTAAAACATAACACGAGGAAAATCCCATGCAATTTATAAAAATAGAGCACATTTTAATAAATAAATCATGACCAAAATTACAAAAATCCAATCAGTATAACCAAAGGTAGTCAATTTAAAAAATGTAAGTGAAAATAGTGCAAAACACCAACTGTTGCTATCTGGTGGTTTCGGACTGCGACCAAGTCACAAGTTCCGGCTGACCGCGATGGAGCGCGGGTCGGCTACAGGGATCAAGGTAGGCCCGCTGAACAAGAGTACCTTAACTCCTGGTTGCAGAGCGTTGCGAGGTACTGCGTCGAGGATGTGATGCGCAGCTGAGGGGATGCGTCGGTTCCAAGGAGCTGGGGAGCTGCAATGCAAGGTCCTGCATCATCATCAAGCATCCCATTGACGAGGGCTTGCAATGCGAAGTCCGACATCCAGGATGTGTCGCGCAGTCGAGGTGATGCATCGGTTCCAAAGAGCTGCAAGGCTGCGATGTGAGAACTTGCGTCGTCATCGAGGTTGCTATCAATGAGAGATTTGCTAAGAGAGGGCCTGCTTTGGTGAAGCGTTGGTGAAGCTTCGCACAGCGCTGTGTGGGCTGCGAGGTCAGTGCGGAGTCCTTGCACTAGGAAAACCTTTGCTGCAGATGAATGTGTCGATTCTGCTCAGTATTGCGAAGCACAGCAGAAGTGATGTGTTGATTCTGCTGGATCCACAGATGGGCTGGCAGAGCACCCTCAGGCCCACTTCCAAGGGTCCAGGACAGGGGTGGCACCACTTGACAGGGTAGGACTCACAGATGGCATAGTTCAGCTGCTGGGTTCAAGGTTGTTGAAGCCTTCTGTCCCTGAGGCTCTAGTCAGGAGGCCAGCCAACGAACCCTTGGAGTCACTCTGGGGTCCTGGGTTCAACAGATACAGGTTCAGTCCTTCTCCCCCAAGCAAGAGGACAGCAGGCAGCAGGTCACCACAGCAGGGCAGCAGGGCAGCAGGACAGCAGGGCAGCAGTCCAGCAGAGTGGCAGTCTTTTCCAGCACAGCAGTCCTTCTTCCTGGCAGAGTATCCACTTGTCCAGATGTATACTGAAGAGTTGGTGTCTGCGGTCCAATATTTATACCGAGGTCTCTCTTTGAAGTGAGAAAAGCTTCTAGAGTTTTCTCTTTGAAGTCCACAGGCATCCTGCCTTCCCTGTCCTGGCTCCAGACTAACAACAGGGGGTATGCCGCCCTTTGTGTGGAGGCAGGACACAGCCTATTCAAGTGTAAGTAGGGCTGTGCCCAGCTCCGCCCTCCCATCCTGCCAGTGATGACCCATCCAGGTACACTTAAGCTCTCTATTGAGTGTGGTTGCCTAGGAAGAATACACAAAGCCCAACTGTCAGCTGCACCCAGTCGTGTGATCCAGAGACAGGCTGCAGACACTAAGGGGCCGATTCCGATCTCGGTCGGAGGCGCACCTAACATCATTCGGTCGGGAAAAAAGCCATGTGAATGCCTGTTTCCCGACCGACCCGCACATTATTCCGAACGAGCAAGTACGATGCGCACAACAGCATAGATTCCGACCCAGTCGTACTCACCCAATCCAGGTCCTGTTCCCCGACCGAGCCGGATCCGTAAGCGCAGAATCGAGTCGCACGGAAGCCAAAATGCAGCCCCGTCCGGCCGGACAAGTACGATGCGCTTCCCGTACGCGCCGAACCCGTCGCTACGCACGGCACGTCAAAGCATCCGGGAGAGGCGCACATAAGCTCCGATTCGCACCACAACACGATCCATGGCTACGAGACGAACACGCCAGCGACGAGGACGAGGCGAAGCAAAGAGAAAGACGAACGAGACGAGACCAACCATGAATCCCATCGTGCCGATCCTACCAATATTCTACATCTACTACCGGAACAGGCATGGACGCGTACGGCGCAGAAGGTAAGTCAGACACCAACCACAAAAACAAACTACACGTACCCGACATATCACACACACACAGAGGGATGCAGAAATTACTTACACCAGCAACAGCAGCACCATAGGGGCGGGATGGCCATCACCAATGCCACATAAACACATAGGGGCCCGGATGCCCACCACCACTACCACCCCTACCCAGGGGTGCCAGATGCCTACCACTACTACCACCTCTACCCAGGGTGTGCCAGATGCCTACCACTACTACCACCTCCACCCAGGGGGTGCCAGATGCCTACCACTACTAACACCCCTACCCAGGGGGTGCCAGATGCCTACCACTACTACCACCTCTACCCATGGGGGCTGGATGGCTGTCACAACTACCACCCTTACCCAGGGGGTGCCAGATGTCTACCACTACTACCACCCTTACCCACGGGGTACCAGATGCCTACCACTACTACCACCCTTACCCAGGGGTGCCAGATGCCTGTCACTACTACCACCCCTACCCAGGGGGTGTCAGATGCCTACCACTACTACCACCTCTACCCATGGGG